>JARZZO010000002.1:41018049-41618049 GCA_030544215.1 Zantedeschia hybrid cultivar | reverse complement strand
GGGGTTTCAAAAGCCATTTAAACAAGTAAGTTTGCTGTTTAATCGCATGCTTAAAATCATGATTAGTTTAGATACTGCTTCCACTTAAATTCTCATCATCATTGTTTCTTTATTTTCTTTCTCTGTCTCTGCTGCACTCAACAACAACAAGAGAACAAAAGGGGAAATCAAGCACAAAGCCAGAAGGACTTCTGGACGATCCTCAACCTCAAACTCAACAGCAAGAACAAAGAACAAAGAAATGGCTCTCTTTCTTCAGCCGGCTGAAGGAGGGGAATCAAGGACTCGATATCTTCCGCGCTCAAACAGGTAGGCGATTAAAACTCCCTTTTGAAACTTTTAAGTCAAAAGTTTCTGGCGATCACTGCACTTAGTTGCTGTTTTTAATAGGTTAGTTTACACTAAACAACATAGATTTTTCATATTAATCACACGAGCATTTTAAGCACCTACAGCTTTTTTGGCGATCACGGTGGGACTTGGTCTCGCCATCTTTTAATCTCTTTTTGTTCTTGCTATCATCAATCGGGCACCCACGGTGCACCACTTGTGTCTCTCGACACGTCCTCACCAATTGGTGAGTGTTTTAGTTTAGTTAATTTCCCTCGTGCACCACGTGCACACCCCAGTGGCAAGATCTTGCCCTCCCCTTGATTAGTTCAAAAAGCTGTTTTTGTGATAAAAATGATGTGTGATTGATTGATTTCCTACTTGTTTAGTTAGTAAATCATCCTGTTAAAATCTGGAACTAAAAAAAATCTGCATGAGTTGATTGTTTACTGCTTTTTATCCTGTTTGAGGAGGATTCAACCCAGAAAATCTGGAACTAAAAAAGCGTCCAGGAGCACTGACGCGTTTCAAAACCGCGTCAACACCCCTAGACGCCTTTCAGTCTTCATATCTTCTCTGCTGTCTGCATCTGTTTCTGCGAAAAAATTAAGTTCTGTGTTGAATGGCGTCGACTACCATTGACGCGATTCAGACAGTTTCTTAGTTATTTTTCAGATCTGTTTTTGCAAAAAAATTAAGTTCTGTTTTGAATAGCGTCGACTACCGTCGACGCGATTCAGACAGTTTCTTAATTATTTTTCAGTTCCCAGATTTCTGTGGTTTGAGTGCTAGCTACTCATTATTATTAAGCATGAAAGGCCATCCAGGCCGTAGGGCATACGCATTGAGGCGAATACCCTCCTTTTCTTAGGAACACACTACTTGACGTCAGCAACTCTCTCTGATTGGGTTGGTCCCTTGATCAGACTAGAGGAGTTGACGTTGAGACCTCCATAAGTCCCCAAAATCAAGGTATTCCTCCTTGATCATCGAGCTGGTTGTACCAGTTGAAGTCCCGGCTAGATTCCAAAAGCGTTGTGAGAGAAAGCCCTAGAGAATAACGGTGGAAATTGAACTGAAACTAGGATCCTTTCCCTGAGCGAATTTGTGGTCTAATCCAATTCAAATAACTCAACAAGGAACCTTAAAATCACGTTAAGCATCCACTTGTTTGATTAATCTCTGTGCAACTTGTTTGTCAAATCTTTGAAAAGGGAATCTAACATCATGCTGCTGCGATCAGGCAGGGACTTGAGTATGGCTCAAGACGCCATCATCAACTACGAGGGAGATGCTAATGCCCCTCGCGATTCGGAATACAACTATGAGAACGGGAGAGATGCTGATGCCTCCCGTAATTCCGTCCCCATTCCATATCGACAAGATGGGAATGTCCGGACGCCTCTCTTTCATCCACAGGATCGATATCCTGATCTTTCCCCGCATGAATATGCGATCCCTAATCCCAATCTAGAGGGGGACATGAATCAGAATGATCCCTCACCCTCTGATCCTTCGGATCTCGTCAACGCCCTGGCAGTTCTTGTCTCCCGACTGGACCCTCTTCATGCTCCATACTCTATTTCGCACACTGCTCTTGACCCCGACTTGGTCGCGGGTCATTATTGAAGATATTCCACGGATCCGCCCGTTATGATTACTCTGTCCCCTCGGGACCATATTCCACAACCTCCTCTCGATCTAGAGAGGATGTATAATTTGATCTGGGACATATTGTTATATGATCCCCCTAATCCTCTGGCCTTGGTGCCACTTCCTTCATCTGATTCTCTTTCTATTTGTATTCATTCCTGTTTTATGTTTAATTCCTCTGATATCAAAAAAAAAACGCCAATTTTACAACAAATTCTTCTCAGATCTTTATCGAGGAAACATCTTACTTGTCCGATCGCACCCCGTTGCGCGGGTCCTTCGATCAAGATTCTCTCTTAGATCTACTCTGCCCCTCCCCTCGGGAGGATTCCCATGTATTTCCACTTGTATCCCAAGATTCCTATCCTGCTTCATCTTCATTAGGTTATGATAGGGAGTTTAGTGAAGTTAGGCAGTCTAGTTTTAGTCAGATTAGTCAGGTTAGGGAGTCTAGGAAGCCTAAGGGTAGGTGAATTCCAGATAGATACCTCCAGGACTTAGCTGATAAATGCTTTTCTTGTTCTTTGATCACTCAGTTTTTAGAAAATCCAATCCAGATGCCAGAAGACTGTATGAATGATGAGTCAGTCAATGATGGGTATGGAGTATATGAGTTAGTACATGAAAAGGACCCCATTGTTGAAAATGAGGAAGATGACGAGGACGCAGCCGAGGCATATGCCAGTGGAGTGAAGAGATTCGATGAACCCTCGCCTGCCGTAGAAGAGCCCACCAAAGAAATCAATTTAGGGACTGAAGACGAACCTAAGGTTGTCCTCGTCAGCAAAAATCTTTCTACGGAGGATGAGAAGGCAATGGTACAAGTACTTAAGGACTACAAGGACACTTTCGCCTGGAGTTATGAAGATATGCCGGGGTTAGACTCATCTTTAGTTGAACACAGATTGACATTAAAGGATGGAGCTAGCCCGGTCAAGCAGAAATTAAGGCGATTCCACCCACAAATGGCTCTAAAGATGAAGGAAGAGGTCGACAAACTGCATAAAGCTAAATTTATTAGAGTTGTCCTCTATCCGCAATGGGTGGCTAACATAGTCCCGGTTATGAAGAAGGACGGGAAGGTCAGAATTTGCATTGACTTCCGCGATTTGAACCGGGCGTGTCCTAAAGATGATTTTTTATTGCCTCATATTGATGTACTCATTGATAATACTGCTGGCTATGAAACTTTATCATTTATGGATGGATTTTCAGGATATAATCAGATTAAGTTGGCAGAAGAGGATCAAGAAAAAACATCATTCACTACACATTGGGGAACATACTGTTATGTTATCATGCCATTTGGATTAAAGAATGCTGGAGCCACTTATTAGAGGGCTATGATGGCAATATTTCATGACATGATGCACATAGATTTGGAAGTGTACGTGGATGATTTATTGGTTAAATCTAAAACAAAGGCTGAGCACGCCAAAGTTTTGGCAAGGGTATTAGAGAGATCGAGAGAATATCAGTTAAAGATGAACCCCAAGAAATGTGTATTCGGGGTATCTTCAGGGAAATTGCTTGGATTTATCGTCAGCAAACGGGGAATTGAGATCGATCCTAACAAGGCGAAGGCTATCAGAGAAATGCCACCTCCCAAAAATTTGAAAGACTTGAGAGGATTAATCGGGAGGTTGCAATTTATTTGCCGTTTTGTCTCCCAGCACTCACAAACGTGTAAGCCGTTTTACGAGCTTACCAAGCCGGGAGTCAAATTCGATTGTGACGATAAGTGTCAGGAGGCATTCGATGGATTAAAGAACTATTTAGCAAGTCCTCCTGTTTTGAGACCACCATCTCCAGGTAAACCATTGATACTTTACATTTCAGTCCTAGATGATGCAGTGGGGGCTGTCCTAGCACAAGAGGATGAAGAAGGAAAAGAGAGGGCAGCCTACTATCTCTCTAAACTTCTCAACCCCGCTGAACAGAGATATATGGCGATCGAGAAAACATGTGCAGCATTGGTCTGGGTTGTGCAGAAATTGAAGCATTATTTTCTGGCCCATGAAGTCCATCTCATCGCTAGGATGAATCCGATCAAATTCCTTCTGGAGAAATCTGTTCTTACTGATAGGTTAGCGCGATGGCAAAGCTTTCTATCTCAATTTGATATCACTTATATTCAGCAGAAAGCGATCAAGGGCTATGCCATAGCAGAACATCTAGCTCATCATCCCCTTCCTCGATTTGATCCAGTGCGATCAGAGTTTCCGGATGAGGAACTGAAGTCCGTAAATCAAATCAGAGATGATATGTGGACTCTGCATTTTGACGGAGCTCTGAACTCTCATGGAAAAGGGATCGGTATCGTTCTGTTATCACCTGAAGGTATCACCATTCCATAAGCCTTTCAGCTTGATTTTCCAGTCACAAACAATATAGCAGAATACGAGGCACTTCTTGCTGGCCTCGAGGCCGCTCATTTCCATGGTGCCACCAAACTCAGGATCGTGGGTGATAGCCAACTAATTCTTCGCCAAGTGCTGACCAAGTATCGAACTCTCGATCCCAAGCTCAAGCCTTATCAGGAGCTTACTTCTGCTTACTCAAAACTTTTCACGAAATTGATCTTTGTCCATATCCCTAGGAATCAGAACATCTTAGCTGACACTCTAGCTTCACTTGCATCTTCTCTTGATTTTCCAATCAGCAAACAATCTGAATCAATCATAGTTCATAGGCGTCTTTCACCCGCCGTGAAAGATCCTTCATTTCTTAGAACTAAGGAGAAGTTGCTGAAGAAAGTCAGGGACGGAGATATCATTGAAAAAAGAGAAATCATGTTGATGGAGCTGTTAGAAGAGATGGATGATGAACAGAAGCCATGGTATTATGAAATTGCAAAATATTGTGAAGATCAATCATATCCTGAGGAAGCTACAACTGAGGAGAAGAGAGCTATCAGGAGAGTTGCTCAACGATACACCCTAGTTGGGGGAGCATTGTATAAGAGAGGTTTTGATGGAGTTCTTCTGAGATGTGTATACGAAGATGAGCTTTGGAAGGTTATGGAAGGAGCTCATAGTGGAATTTGTGGTGGCCATGTCAATGGACAGATACTAGCAAATAAAATCCTTAGACAAGGATTTTATTGGCCAACCATGGAAGAAGACTGTGTAGGATATGTTCGTAGGTGTGCTAAGTGTCAACTTCACGCCGACAAAATTCATTCTCCTGCATCTTCACTCCATCCTGTTTCATCCCCATGGCTTTTCTCCATGTGGGCTTTCGACATCATTGGACCCCTTGGTAATCCAGATTCCGGCATCAAGCAAAAATCTTTCATTCTCACGGCAACAGAATACTTCACCAAGTGGGCAGAAGCTGAAGCGTACGTGGAGATCAAAGCATCAACCGTCTGCAAGTTCATCATGAAGAACATCATCACCCGATTTGGAATTCCAAGCACCATCGTCACCGACAATGGACCGCAGTTCGTGTCACAAGAACTGAAGGACCTCTGCAACAGGTACAAAATTGCATTGCATCATTCATCTCCTTATTATCCGCAAGGCAATGGCCAAGCAGAGGCAACAAATAAGACTTTGATAAAAATTATCAAAAAGACGTGTAAATCTAACAAATTTGCAGATTTGCCAGAAAAATTGGTTGAGGCTCTATGGGCCTACCGAACTTCAATCCGCACACCTACTGGGCAAACTCCTTATTCCTTAACATTTGGAATGGAGGCGGTAGTTCCATATGAGATCCTCATACCGTCATTAAGAGTACAATTGAATAAGGAATTTTCCATTGATGAACATCGTTCAGCACTCCTTGCTCAATTGGAACTTTTAGACGAGAAAAGATGGTCAGCTGCTAATCATGCAAAAGTTTATCAAAATAGACTAGCACGTTTTTATCAAAAGAAAGTCATTGAACGTAAATTCAAAGTCGGTGAAATGGTCGTCAAAAGAATTTTTGTAAAACCTGGTGGTCCGTGTTCTAAGCTCCAACCCAACTGGGAAGGACCTTATGTTGTATCGCACGCTTTTCCTGGTAATGCTTATCGTCTTGTTAATGCAGAAGGAGAAGAGCTAAATCATCCCTGGAATGGCTTACATCTTAAGAAATACTACCCTTAGGTTAAAGAGTCGATCAGTATGGTACAAAGACCAGTGGAATCAGAAAATTTATAAACTCAAATTTCCTTATCAGTCTGGATAACTTAATTTCAAGCCCATTACTGCACACACTGACACGTTTGATTCGTGAGTAACAAGAGATGACAAGTCCTAAAGAATATCGAAAGCTTGACCAAAAGTGTAAAGTACAAATCATTCGTTTTAAAAGCAAAAATTCTATTTTAAACTCGGCCCATGACGTCGGAACGAGGCTTAGAATAGACTACCAAGAATACCCGCCATCTTAGTAGGAGGCCGTCATAAAAAAAATGGGGGAGATCCATCTGTCCCGAAGAAAAGAAAAGAAAAGAAAAAGCAAAAAGGTAAAAAGCCAAATGTCAAACCAAAAAGGCCATTACACTACAAACGTTACATCAAGGCCATGAAATGAAACAAAAGGGAACGCAAGGTCGATAAATACCCCGGAAAGAAATGACCGAACCCCAACGGATATTACGGTAGGAAAGGAACGTCTTTTTAAGTCTCCGGAACCTTCTCATGGGCTTTCTAAACTTATTCATCTTTTCTTTCTAAAGAGATGTACTCTAAACTTAAGGAATGGCTTAGATTGACTAAGGGTCAAATCATCAAATGGGATAATGAATGGAAACATAAATTCAAATACGATGGAGTTTGAGTTAAGTTGTTAAAGAACAATTTGGAAATTAAGTTAATAAATGAATATGATCTTTTGATCTAAGTACCATGCTGATCTTTTAGTCAAAAATTCAAAAAAAATACATATATCAAAAATCCAAAAAAAGATACATATGTCAAAAATTCCAAACAAAAAAATACATATGTCCAAAAATACCAAAAAAATACATATATCAAAATTCAAAAAAAATACATATGTCAAAAATTCAAAAAAAATACATATGTCAAAATTAAAAAAAAAAGCATATATTTCAAAACCCCAAACAAAAATGAATATTTCAAAACAACAAAAATATTTCAATTAGCATCTACTTGTTGCATTTGGTGTGTTTCATTCCTTTTATTTTCAGTGAGCATCTGTCTGCTTGCATGTTGCATTTTGCTTAAGTTTGATTATTCTCATTACCTTTGTTAACAAAGGCTATGCCCCTTGACCATTTATTGAAGAAAAGATTGATTGACCATTTATTTGGTCAGGCAAGGGGCTAAGCCTAAATAGATACTTAACCTGTTTGTTCAGTGTTGTACAGGATGCAAGACAAGCACAGGAACATAAGATTGGAGCCCAAAAGTTTCATGTATATTATCAAAAGATTGTTTGTACATGAAAAAAGAAAAAAAAGAAGATACATGAGCCCTCAAGGCTGACTCTCCCCTCCGCCCTCATCCAACTGGCTCTGGGCCTCGTCAGGCGCATCAGGTGCTGGCCCTCGACTAGGAGGTGGAGATGGTCCCATCGCGCTCAGACCCGCCTGGCCAGAGGACATGGCGACACTGGCCGTGAAGGCACTGGTCAGACCACGCTCATGGGCACGCTGCCGAGCTCGTTGATACCGTTCCTCCACCATCTTGCGCTCATGCTCCGCAACTGATAGCCGACCCTGAAGACTCTCCAGTCGAAGACGGTCGCGGTCTCTCTCCTCAGTCACAACCTCCAAACGAATCTGGAGGCGTGCAAGATCTCCAGTGGAGAGACGCACCACCTGCTACTCTAGAGCCCGGATCCGCGCAGTATCAGCCTCGGCACGAGCCGCTGCGGCACGAGAATGCTCCAGCTCCACTTCAGCCCTCTGAAGGGCTTCCTGAAGCTCAGCAACCTGAATAAAAGTCAGTGTTAGTTCAAAGCAATCAAGTAATCAAATTCAGAAGTCAAAAGTTGAAGAATTTACCCGAGCAGCCCAGTCCTCCTCCGCAAGAGAAGCCCGATGGATGGCGGAGGCGAGCTGACTCTGGAGGTCAGCCAGGGCAGCATCATGGGCAGATGATGAAGAAGACGAAGCTCCGAAAGAAGGGGGAGCCGCCTGGTTGTAGACGGCTCGCTGCACCGAAAGACAACTGTCAGTGATTAATCGCCAAAACAATTAATTAATTAAAACAATCATGCATACATACCAGATCGAACAACTCCTTCTGGACTTGTTCTAGCTGGGCCTCCGCATCATGTAGGCGGGCCCGGAGGTTGACGATGACCGCATCACGTACATCCTGCATATTACACATGCATACATTCATTCACAAATATAAATCAAGATAATAATAAAATTAAAGACGCATGGATGCATACTTACATCGAGTGGTCGTAGGAGCCGAAGTTGATCGGCGTAGTGGGCCCGGTACTGCTGGAGGTAGCCCTCGCTACTCTCCGCACGGGACTCCACCCGTACGCCCTGACGGTGCCAGTCCTCGTATTGTTCAGGGAACTTGGCACGCCAGTCGGTGAGGGCTTGCTTCCCCCTCATGCTCCTCCCCACACCCTCCGGGACTTCCTCGTCTATCCACTCCTGGTGGAGGCCCAGCGTCCTCATCACGAGCCGGAGGCGGAGGGGCTCGATCTCATTGAGGCAATGCACCCACATCTGCCTCCCGAACCTCCTCCTGCCAGCCGTCACCCACGGCTGACCCTCCTCGCCCATACCAAGGTACGGGCGCCAGATCACCTGCATATAGGTAAGATGCATTCATAAATAAGTTGCACTTAAGGAGTAAAAAAAATTGCATTTAATAAAATTGCACAAGTTAAAAATTTACTAGTAGCTCGGGGTAATCCAGGAACTGACAGCGGAGGGCCGTCAACTGGTGGTGCTGTGCAGCCATGTCCACGATCAGCTGCCAACGGCAGGCCAATGGGACGGCATCCGGTCGAGCAATCCGCGCTCTGCCGAGCGGGAAGTAGTAGTAACTCCACACCTGCATTCATGAACATATAGGTTAGAAAAAGCATCATATCATATTGCACTGCATAAACAAATAATTAAACAATTTAATACCTGAAGAAACGGCGAGAAGCCGCTGATAGTGGTCTCACGGTCCGGCGTGACCGCGGACAGATCGGCGAAGAGGTGGGCCAGAAGGGCCGCACCCCAGGCATACTCTCCTAAGCTATGTAGGTCATCTAGCAAATAAAGGAATCTACAGTGGATGTGGTCGCCCTTCGTACCGAAGAGCAACCGACCAAAGAAAAAGACTAAGAAGACTCTAAGCTGTCTATCTACCTCCTCTCCCTGACTCGGGTCACTACAGTAGACGGAGGAAGACGACTCGGCTAATCTATCCCTAAACTCCTCCCGGGTCTCGTCAGACCGACGCCGGGGCTCATCTAGACCTAAAGCTGCCTCTACTTCCACCTTAGGGACCATCCTAGACTCCCTGCCTAGGCTAGACACCTCTATCCCTAGAAGAGCCTCTGCTAATCCCTGATAGTTGGGGTAAGTAACCCCACTAACTGGTCGGCCCTCTACCCTGAGGTCAGTGATCCTGGCCACATCCTCTAGGGTGGGGACCATATGCCCCCACGGCATTAGGAAAGCACGGCTTTCCGCATGCCATCTCTCCCGCAGCACCTGCAGGAGGACTAAATCGAGCCAGAATGGCTCGATCTCTACTACCTCGCCGAATCCCATCCGACGCAGGCGCGCCTTCTAGAAATCCGGGAGACCCCTATAAGCCCCTATCACAAGGTCCCATGAGATCCTGGCCCTCATCACTCCCTGCAAGCAAAAAAAATAGGGTCAGTAATGAATAAAAAATAGAAAATCACTTCTGTTTTGAAAGGCGTCAGCCCATATGGACGTCTTTTAAAACACGTCAACATGTCCTGACGCAATTCAAAATTATTTTCTAATTCGGAATTTAACTTGAAAGACGTCAGCCCATGGTGACGCCTTTTAAATGGCATCACCTGGTCTGGACGCCTTTCAAGCCCAGATTCCGGGTTCTGCCTTTCTTCCCTCTTTTTCTCATCACAGTCAAACCATAGGAGGCTTACCGTGTGGAGGTCGCCCTCCTCTTCTTCCTCCATTGCTATAGGCGCCGGTGGAGGGATCTCTTCCTCCAAAAACGCCGCGGCTTCGGCTAGCACCGCCGGAATCTCCTCGGGGGCTTCTTCTTCGTGCCTTCGCCGCCTCTTGGCTAGGGTCTTCATCTTCTTAGAGCCCTCACCGCGTTCCATGATCAATAGAGGGAGTTTTGAGGGAGAAAGAGAGTGAGATCGCCGGTCGCCAGAGAGGAGAGAGAAGAATTTTGGAAAAGTGAGGAAAAAAGGGGGCCTTCGCGGGTCTGTTAACAGAAAGGTTGAAAGGCGTCGACTCAGACAGACGCGTTTTAGGGCGCATAAGTTGAGGCGATAAGGACAGCTGTTTGAAATCAATTGAAAGACATCTACACAGGTGGACGCTTTTCAAGATTCTGGTCAGAGCCGTACAGAGGAAAATGATGAAAGGCGTCTTAGTGTATGGACGCGTTTCAGGGAATTAATCATGGAATTAATGACAGAATTCTGGAAAAAGTAGGAGAGAGAGTTGAAAGGCGTCAATGGTGGAAGACGCAATTTAAAGTTTAATCAGGTTTTTGAGGATTAAATTGAATTTCTGGAAAAAGAATTCTTGTTGAAAGGCGTCTTTCTGAGTGGACGCGTTTTACATTTAACAGAACCCGAACTGATGAATTTTCAGGAAAAATTCAATTTTTGCTAAAGGAAATATCATGTGCACATCACAGGAAGTTGAGGAAAGGTTTCAAGGCTTGAAAAATCATTCTTTATTCAATAAAATTCTTTGTTACATCATGAAAAGAGAAAGAGGACATTTAAGGAAGAATTTCATGAAGACTTTTAAGGTAAGGAAATTTCAATCCTCTATCTCTATCTTTAGAGGATTTTACACGGTAACTAAAGCCAAGGTTCCACAAAGTAGTAATGATTTGTATGGCTTCATAATCTTCGTCGGATTCCAAGTCACGCTTCTTGATTGGGAGTGTGGGAGAGAACTCAGGGAATTCACGACGGCCCAAGCTAAGTTGAGTAAGGCACCGATGTGGATTGTATAGCACGAACTCGGTGGCTCCAATCAACTTAAGATCCGCTCCTACTGCACGGCGCACCCAAACAGGTTTTCCAACAAGTGCAAGTGGAGACGAGTCGAATATGTCGGACGTCATGAGCTTTAAATACTCTCTCCAGTCGGCTCGGGTGTTGAGTTTTGGAACCTTGTTGACCATGTGCTCATTGAACTTTACAATGTTAGCAATGCAATGAATTGGGCTATTCAAGAAGATATGAGATGGATTCAGAGGCCTTTTCTTGCTGTACTCAAATTTGAAGTGAAGTTCAACCCATAAAGCAAAGAGTAGCATGCACCCATAAGGAGGACGGCCCACAGATGCCGCAGAAAGCCCACTATAAAGATATGCCAAGAGTGCAGTGCTAATGGATTTACCTTCAAAGATTGCGCATATGGCACTGACTTGATCATCTTCTAAGATGTTATCCTGCGCAGAAAAGAACAAGGCACCGGCAAGGCATGTAACTAAAGCTTTCGTTACATCCTCCGCTTCATCCTCCCTTATATCATCAATTTCATATAGAGTCAACTCGGCAAGCTTTGCAAGATTGATCCCCTTCTTGGTGAGACATCCTTTAGCTTCTGAAGGATCTTTCATAATCGATGTCAACAATTGTTGACCGGTGATTTTCTCTCTTATCAAAGCTATCTTATCTTTGTTATCTTTGATCTTTGGGAGACCTAAAAGAAGCATCGCCTCCTCCAAGAGGATTGTGCACTCAAAGTCTTGGAAGAAGAACGTATGAGTTTGGGTATGCCACCACTCGATTAAGGCATCCATAGCCGCCCAATCTACGTTCGAACTTTTGTAATGTTTGGCAAGCACTACAAGACCTTGAAGATTCCACTTGGATATGAACACTTGCATGGAAAGCTTAATACTTTTTGCAAGTTTACGAATCCAAGGTAAGGAAGTAAACTTCCTTGGGCCGGGAAACATGGGATAATTCTGAAAACCAAAAAGAACATGAAGAACATGATGAACGTAAAGAAGAATTGAAGGGAAGTTGATTGAACTTACTTGAAGATTGGGATTCCTTCCGTTGAGGTGATTCTCCACATCAGAAAACTTCTCTAAAGACATCTTCAACTTCTTGTTTGAAGAATTCATCCTCCCCTTTTTCGGAGTTCCTCCTTCTTGAAGCTTGGAAACCTTAGGAACTTTGAAGAAACCTTGAAACTTTGGAAAAAAACTCAACTTTGGATCTTTGGATTTTGGTAGGATTGCTTGGGAACAACCTAAGGGTCTTTATATAGAAGGAATTGCGATCCTAGGAAGACTTTTTCGGATTAGAAAAGGGATGTGCATTGATAGAGTTGGAATTCGAATAGAGAACAGCCAGAAACCTGTTTCTGTGAGTAAAAGGCGTCGAGGAGCACTGACGCGTTTCAATGTTGAATGGCGTCTGCGCGACATGACGCGTTTCAGCCTTTCTGTGATTTATTCAAAATTCTGTGGTTTTTGATGTTTAAATTGAATATTTGTTTGGAATTACTAATGATTTTGATTTCAGGAAATTCAAGAAAACCTGAGTAAAGCTGGAAAATGTCAAGAAGATCTCGCTGTAGGAGTTCAAGAAGTCTGACCGTGGCTAAAAAGACGGTTATTTCTACCCTTGTACTATTCCATGTAATTAGTTTGCATCATTTGCATTACTATATGATAAATATTTATTAGAGCATATCAAGGACCTTGTGGTTTTGATGAAACTGGAATTTGAGTTCCCCTTCAACAAAAACAGTGATAATTCCAGAGGATTCTTAATCGCACGGATAGGCCGTTGGATTGTTAATTAGTGAGGACGATGGTTCCACTTTTGTGAAACGGTGCGTGGATAAACGAGCTTCGGCTTAGCACTGAATTACAAGAATTGGTGTCTTGACTCATTAATGACAATTTAACAATATTATCCTTGATTAATTTATATTTTATATTTGACTTTATATTTTCTTTTAGCCCAGCATGCATCATGTAGGACTTTGAAATCATTGTGATAAGGATTAATTATTGATTAAGTTTCAGACCATTAATCAAACAATTCAAACATGATATGAAATATTCCATTCTGAATTAAGTATCTTGATTATCTTTGAGGTTCGCTTGAAGATATCCTTGGAATTCTATCCTTTCTTGGATTCTTTATCCAATATTTCTTGTTTTCTTTTTAAGATCCATCATGACTGCAGCATGTCCACATTGGCTGGCAAACGCTCCCCATGATGAAACCTACAGTGTCTATGACCTGGGGTACTTCCCACTCCGAGGAGGTTGATCGACTTTATTTTATTTCCTTGTCTACTTCATCCAGACAGGATTGATTCCATTGATTTCCTTGAGCTATCTTCATTGATGATTTTGAGAAAAATTCCAATCATGTGATGTTAAGAGCGTGTCTCATCACTCCTTGGCATCACCTTTTCAGTACATTCCATTTCATTTCACTCCCTTGCAAAGAGGATGCCAAGGTGAGGCAGCTGTAGACACGCTAATTTTGATGTCATTTCGAGTAAATTTCATATTATATAATAATGCCTCATAATGGTCTGATATTTAATCATTAATTAATTTTTATTGATATTTTTGAGTGTCGGGTTTAATAGACATGTTTAAGTTAATCAATTAAATTGATTTTAGCTCAAATTTCAGTTAAAATATGAAAAAGTCTAAAAGACGTCAACCTGTGTGGACGCTATTTAGAGTTTATTCTTATTTTAACGTTTAAATTTGAATTTTAATCAATTGATTAATTAGCTAAAAGGCGTCTGTGAGGGTCGACGCGTTTTAGGTTTCCTAAGCTATTTCTACTTCTCTTCCGGATGTTTATCCTTATCTTAATCAGTTTAAAAGACGTCTACACAGGTAGACGCATTTTAGCTGATAAAGATAAAGATAAGTTTTCTCGGATGTTTATCCTTATCTTAATTAATCTGAAAGGCGTCAGCCATGGTGGACGCGTTTTAGATAATTACAGATAAAGATGAATTAATCTATATTTATCTGTCGGTTAAGATAGATAAATCCTAGATTTTTCTATGTTAATCGCGAACGCATAAAAAGCCTATAAATACCTTGCATGTTGAAGAGTAAAAAATGTTGAGCCCTATTGAGAAAAAAAGAGAGCATTATTATAGCGAGTTGAAGATTGAAGCAACAACGTCGGAACGCCGGAGCACTGCCATTTCCAGAAGTCGGCGTCCTTTAAAGATCTTCATCCTTTCAAGGCTTCAACCATTGGGCATAAGTGTTTCATTTCTGCATTTTTATTCTACATCTTCATTTAGTTTCATTCTTCATAATCACTTCATGCAACACACACCACAGCATCATCTTTCAAAACCTATTTGATTAAGGGGTTTCAAAAGCCATTTAAACAAGTAAGTTTGCTGGTTAATCGCATGCTTAAAATCATGATTAGTTTAGATACTGCTTCCACTTAAATTCTCATCATCATTGTTTCTTTATTTTCTTTCTCTGTCTCTGCTGCACTCAACAACAACAAGAGAACAAAAGGGGAAATCAAGCACAAAGCCAGAAGGACTTCTGGACGATCCTCAACCTCAAACTCAACAGCTAGAACAAAGAACAAAGAAAGGGCTCTCTTTCTTCAGCCGGCTGAAGGAGGGGAATCAAGGACTCGATATCTTCCGCGCTCAAACAGGTAGGCGATCAAAACTCCCTTTTGAAACTTTTAAGTCAAAAGTTTCTGGCGATCACTGCACTTAGTTGTTTTTTTTAATAGGTTAGTTTACACTAAACAACATAGGTTTTTCATGTTAATCACACGAGCATTTTAAGCACCTACAGCGGTCTTCCGGGTGAGTTCTTGGGCAGAGAGCCGAGACGGCAGTAATCCAAGTGATGATCGTTGACAGTTAAGATCTCCTGTGCTTTCGACTTCCCGTCCGGATGCTCGACACGTGTCCCTTACTCATCGCGAAGCGAGCATGATGGCGGGAGATTCAAAGTCATTCCTGTCATCATCTGGCGCCCAGAATGTTCCGACAAACCAACCTGTACTTTCGGCTTGGGACGAAGGTATTTGTCATCAACTTTCGACTTGGGACGAAGGTATTTGTCACCAACTCTCGGCTTGAGACGAGACTGACCCACTTATGGTTTTTGAGACAAGAATGTCGATAACAGTTTCAGACGAAGGTCATTTATCGGATTTGGTGTCTTTCCATAAGGGCTTCGGATTTTACTCTCGGTGTTTCACAAAGTTGAGAACGACGAAAGTAGGGGGCCCTGTGATGGGGGAGAGTCCGACTAGGCCTAGCACTAGGGGGCCGGCCCAAATAAGAGAAAGGGCCGAAGCACATTCGGCCCATAAAGTCAATCAAACAGAAACGGCCCAGACACCTTATTGAAATAATATAGATTTGGCCCAAGCGATGGGCTCAATTAATGACCGTATTCGGCCCAGCTATAGCGAATAATAAACCGAAATGAGTCTAGCCCATTCTGGTTAACTGCTATCCAGCCATCGGCCTATTAACGCGGTATTTCGGCAATTTCCTCTCAAACCCTTAAATATAATCCTATATCGATTTCTACAAGAAGAGAACCTCCATCCTCTACTATAAAAAGAAGGCTATTCATTGCGAAAAAGGTACACCTTAAGCACTCAAGCTTCTTCTTCCTTCTAAATTACTCTTCTCGAGAGACTGGCTTTACCATCGGAGGGAGTTCTCTTGGGCCGAAACCCATGACCCTCACTAACTAGTCTCTTCCTCTCGCAGGAGTCTCGGCTGCATTCTTCGCCAACCTCTTCGTCCGGATCCGTCTCGGCAACTGGTCCTTCGTTTCACATTCAGATTCTGCCCTCGGAATCTATTAGTGATAGCTTCGGCTACATCAGACGGTAAAAATAAAGTCTCAGGAGATTAAAATAATTCTAAGGGGATTATTAAATATTTAAAATTTTATAATAAATTTTATTTTTTTCTTAATATAAAAAAATGTCAAAAACAATTCATGCAACTTAGTTGCACACTACTACAGTACGTTGCACCACAGCAATATATATCATGTTTGCCTTCCTCCAAACAAATCAGTTGTACAATAATTTTCACCATTCTTGACTACTATGAATTGCGGATCAGTGAATCAGCGAATTCGGATGATCACTGACCAACGATTCAGCAATATATATATATATGCAATCATGACCAGATAAAGCGGCAAAATGTTTTTAGTTTACCTATTAGGAAACCTAGCACCAAGCTGCATATAATAAATGCAGTACTTCTCTTATGTTAAACGTTTTATTTTCCGTGTGTATGCCCTCTTCTTTAGTTCTGGTCAAGCAACCTAATGGCATCTGACTTGAGCTGGGTCGTGGAACCTTCTTCTTAGTCCAGTGGCGGTAGCAAGTCGCTTGATGCCGATAGTCTGACAGGAGAAGCAAAGATCCCCCTGCTTAGATCTGCTAGTCGTTTGGAGCTTCCAAGCAATTCCACGAGCTAGTCAATGGTCCGACTCCATGCCTTCGCCTGCGACAAAAACTCCCTTTCTTCCCCCCCCCTCTTCTTTTAGCTGTTTGCAGATGTAAATGCCGGTCGATCACAAAAGCATAATTATGCATATGCTTGGATGGCAGAGAATCTAATAATTATTGGGACTGTCAAAATAGGTCTAAGACCCAGGATCCGATCCATTAGATTCAATAATTCTAGATATGAGTGTATCCAATAACTCAATAATAGGCCCATTAATTCTTATTAGTTTAAGTTCTTCAAATAAAATTCTATAAAAAATGGACCCATTCTCAATTGCACATAGAATAAAGTATACCTAGTTTCTTTTAAAACTGATTTGAAGTGCAATTTCAACAAGAAAAGACATTAACAGAAGCGTTAGCCTGTTTGCTCAGAAATATTAACGGGTCTGGTTTGATGGGTCCGTGAATATTGATCAATTGTCTACTTATGCCCGGGCCAGTTACAGCCCTTTGCATCTTATCACAACGAATAAGCAACACATTTTAAATCTGCATGTTGAGACAAATCTTCGATATTATTTTCGATGGCAGTTTTTTACTGCGGCAATTGTGCGACGATTTAAAACCATCACGGATAGCTTATTTAAGATACTTGTGCCCAAAAAAATATGTGACTGTTGTTGTTTTTGGGATGGTTGCCAGTCGGCCCCACACTCACCCTTCTTATATTGGGAAGCGACACGGTTAACTTTCATTTTCATTTTTAAGTCTAGATGTTCATTAAAACCAATTTATATATATATATATATATATGAAATAATATTATAAAGGGTGAGAATTTTGCCTGGCCCAAATGGCCAGTGGGCTGGCCCATCAGCATGATTCCAAGTCAACAACTGAAGCTCCACTAGGACCCAATCTCACTTAGGACTTCGGTCCAGGATCCAAACCGGGAAGGCACAAGATTGGACCCAAGGGGAGCCTACTATCAGAAGCACTCAGTGTTGGGTTCTCGGGTTTTTCCGGTTCTCCCGCGCAGCGGAAATAAAAATAAAAACGGAGAACCATTCCCGTTTCGAAAAATCTAAAATTACGATAATCGGATTATCGAATCTTACCGTGTGTGGATTTGAATCCGCAACCGTTCGGTTCCGTCGGTGCGACACCGCAAGCAGCGCAAGCGTCTGGCCTCTAGCGGATTTTTCACAAAAACTCCCGGTTTATATAAAACCAACTTATTTATCTATCGCCTTGAGAATCATTTGCATGTGACCCTCTAGGCCCAATTACCAGTCCGATCAATAGCCCAATAAGCCTAGTAACTTCTTACTGGCTTTATTAATCAATTAATAACTCTTTATTAATTAATTAATCAATCGAATCAATGTCGCACGTCGAATTCGGTCGGGCCTCCGATCACGTTGGGTGCCAAGCAACACCGTATGAACCCGGAAGGTATCGGGGTTAAGTAACCCACTCTTGGAACCTTTCTGCCGACAATTACCACGTGGATATAATCCTTCATTCGTACAATACTCTCGAGTCAACTCAGGGTATGGCGTGCTGTCAAATCCTAACCGGTCGACTCACTTGGATTTGATGCCGCTGATGAATATCAGAAAACTCATTTCCCGATATTATTGTCCCCCCTGACACTCAATTCGCTTCGACGGTATTCCGTTGTACCCAATACTTGGCTGTTTAGAATCCCGTGGTTAGAGATTCATAAACCAAGGTCAAAGCACAAAAGTCCACCTACAAGGTGTCCTTGGTGTCTCAGGTCCGAAGACCATCCACGCAACTGCGACAATAGAATCAAGCTGGTTGACAGTGAGGTTCAATACCATCTAGCAATTCAGTCAGATCAGTTCAGTGAACTCATTCTCCAATGAGCACCTACATATTCGCCTTAGCGTCTCTACACAAGTGACTTATGAGATTAGTCACCCTCATCATATGAGCAGGAATAATCTGTACTAGTCTAACCGGATATCCGATGTCCTTCTCGGAAATCTTCCGACTATGAACGATTAAGAATATGTGTGTTTAAGTGATCAGTCTCATTAGTATGATCTCATCATAATTTGATCACTATCGCACATATTCACATACTTCATTATGAGACGATAATTAATACGATTTACACACAATGAATATTATGCCATTATATTAATATATGAACGAGATTTACATAGTCAGATTGGCTTGTAGGCCACCCAAGACTAACAATCTCCTACTTGGACTAAAGCCAATCACCTTTATACAGTAAGCCTATAGACTCTAGGTGACACTCAAATACAATTTGAGCCAACGGCTTCGTCAGTAGATCTGCTATATTGTCAACGGATGGAACTCATTCCACTACTACATCTCCTCTGAATATGATCTCTCTAATAAGATGAAAGCGCCTCAGAATATGCTTCGATTTTTGATGAGACCGCGGCTCTTTCTCTTACACAATAGCTCCATTGTTGTCGCACAACAGCGAAACAGGTTCAGAGATACTGGGAACTACGCCGAGGTCGATGATGAATTTCTTCAACCACACTGCTTCCTTGGCGGCTTCAGCTGCAACGATATACTCAGCTTCAGTCGTTGAATCTGCAGTGGTTGCTTGCTTAGAACTCTTCCAGCACACTGCTCATCCGTTCAAAGTAAACACGAATCAAGATGCAGACTTGCTATCATCTGGATCTGACTGGAAACTTGAGTCAGTAAAGCCTTGCAGTTTCAAGTCACCTCCTCCGTAGACAAGAAACGTATCCTTAGTTCTTCTTAAGTACTTAAGGATACATTTCACTACTTTCCAGTGCTCTTTGCCTGGATCAGCCTGAAATCTACTCGTAAAACTTAGAGTAAATGCAACATCAGGCCGTGTACATAGCATGGCATACATAATAGATCCTATGGCAGAGGCATATGGTATTCTATCTATGAATGCCCTCTCATTAGGAGTCTTAGGAGACTGCTCCATTGAGAGATTAATTCCATCTCTCATCGGTATGAGGTCTCTCTTGGAATTTTCCATGCCAAACCTTTTGACTATGGTATCTATGTATAAGAATTGGGTCATTCCAAGCATCCTTTTTCATCTATCTCTATAGATCCGTATTTCCAATACGTAAGATCTTTACTGATGACATCATAGTTATATCATTCACAATGAGTAGTATGTCATCTACGTAAAGAACTAAGAAGGTGACTGCGCTCCCACCGGTCTTCTTATGCACATAAGGCTCATCTTCATTCTTAATGAAGTCATAAGACTTGACAGCCTCGTCAAATCTTATGTTCCAGGGAAGCTTGCTTCAGTCCATAAATGGACCTCTGAAGCTTGCACACTTTATCTAGAGATTTTTTGGATGTGAAACCTTCTGGTTGTATCATATACACCTCTTCCTCAAGGTTACCATTGAGGAAGGCAGTCTTCATATCTATTTGCTAGATCTCGTAATCAAAATGTGCAGCAATGACGAGTAGAACTCTGATCGATTTTATCATGGCAACTGGTGAGAAAGTCTCGTCATAGTCAATTCCTTACCTTTGACGATATCCCTTTACCACCAACCTCACCTTATAAGTATCGATTCGTCCATCAACACCGATCTTCCTCTTAAAGATCCACTTGGTGTACATGGACTGGATTTCTGAGTTCATGACTTCTCACCATTTCTCGGCTTCTGCGCCTTCTATGGCCTCTTAGTAGATTTTAGGATCATCATCCTCATTATATTCAACCTTAGACTCACCTTCAACGATATGTCCCACATATCGTTCAGATAGCCTAGGTAATCTACCAGATCTACGAGGCTCACCTGCGCGTACCTGAACAGATTCAGGAATTGATATCTCATCTGATGATAATGCAACTGTTTGGGGATCTGGAACCTCTTCCAGTACTATTTTACTCCCACTGTCCTCCTGGAGAAGGTATTCTTCTTCCAGGAAGACAACTTTCCTGGCGATAAATACATTTTGTTCACCAAGATGGTAAAAATAGTATCCAAAGGTTTCCTTTGGATATCCCACAAACCTACATTTATCAGTTCGTGATTCCAGCTTGTCTAGATCATGCCTCTTTACATGAGCAGGACAACCCCATACTTTAACATGTTTAAATTCTGATTTGCTGCCTTTCCATATCTCATATGGAGTAGAGGCCACAGACTTACTAGGTACTCTGTTCAGTAGGTATATTGCTGACTCTAGAGCATTCCCCCAGAGGGACACTGGTAATCCCGAAAATCTTATCATGGATCGCACCATGTGCAACAAAGTGCGATTCCACCTTTATGATACACCATTCATTTGTGGTGTATATGGAGGGGTCAGCTGAGAAAGGATGCCATTATCCTTTAAAAATGGTATGAAATTAGTACTCAAGTATTCTCCTCCTCGATCTAATCGAAGAGCTTTAATACTCTTTCCTAACTGCTTCTCTACCTCATTCTTGAACTCCTTAAACTTCTCAAATACTTTCGACTTGTACTTCATTAAGTACACATAGCCGAATCTTGAGAAGTCATCGGTGAACGTGATGAAGTATGAAAAGCCACCTTTGGCTTGGGTGGATATGGGACCACATACATCCGAATGTATTAGTTCCAAAATGTCTTTGGCACGTTCTCTATGTCCAGTAAATGGAGATTTTGCCATCTTTCCCATAAGACAGGATTTACATGTCGCAAACGATTCATAATCGAATGCAGTTAAATAACCATGCTTATGCAACCTTTGCAACCTGCTTTCACCAATATGCCCAAGTCTACAATGCCACATATAGGCTTGATTCACACAATTCTTACTCTTCTTAAGAGTATTATCAATATGAAGATTGTAATAAGAAACATCTAAGAGATATAGTCCGTTGACTAAAGATGCCGAAGCTATCGATTTATTATCATAATAAATCAAACAACTTCTATTTTCAATAGACAACCTATAGCCTATCGTGTCCAGACAAGATACTGATATGATGTTCTTTATTATGTTAGGAATATAATAACCATTTTCTAATGATAAGACGTCTCCCGATGGAAGACTGAGGTTTGTTGTCCCAACAGCAATCGCCGCAACTTTTGCGCTGTTTCCTAGCCTCAATTCCACCTCGCCTTTTTTCAGCTTGCGCTTACTTGTCAGTATCTGCACATCATGGCAGATATGAGAAGCACATCCGGTATCTAATACCCAAGATGTGGAATCTCTAATTGACAAGTTGATATCTATCATGTAGATATCTGAAGCTTCAGACAGCTTCACCTTTCTATGAGCTTTATCGTTGAGGAACTCCTTGCAGTTCCTCTTCCAGTGACCATTCTGCTTACAGTAGGAACAATCATCATTTACTACTCTTTTGCCTTTGTCCTTCGATCTTTTATCGTTAGCTATCATCTCTACTTCAGGGGCATCTAATGCCAATTCAGTAGGAGGAACAACATTAAGGGCGTAGGCAATCTACTCAGATCTGAAGACATTCTTCAAGTATCTGAGCCAATCCGAGTAGATCATATAAGTCAAAAGGGCATCAAGTATGCCACGGAGTGGGTTATTCGACGACATAATTCCCTATAGGAGATGAATAAAATTCTTTTAGTAGATGTTCAATTATTAAATATAAAAACAAGACATGGTCTTTTGTTCAAGTTTTAACTCCCACTAATTTTTGACGGATTGTATAGCCCTTAGTTATACAGAACGGGAGACGCCGACAGTCTCATAATGGGGATCAGAATCTCAATGACTTGCAATACTGTCTTGTGGATAGCACAACAAACTGTAATACAATCAAAGAGCACCCATCTCATGGGACTTCCAACTCCTTGCAATATCTGATCATAGCTTCGGTCCCCAGAGATTTAATGGTCTTGTGGATAGCACAACAAACCACTATTTCTGGTTTAAGCTAACCATCGTTATACGACGAGCATTGATTTGCATGCAACCCTTGTGGATAGCACAACAAAACTACATGGTTCCTCTACCCCGATCATATAGGCATCTAATGTCATAGCCATAGTCTCTCCTCACAATTAAACATGCCTTGTGGTAACACAACAAACCAGTGATTCGAATCCTATGACTATAACGATGGTGGACCACGCGGTAAGTTCTTAACTACTCGCGTTACAGCTTAGAATTAATATGAGGGTATTTAGATAACTTTTATCATGGTCTCTCCTAGGTGATAGTATTAATATATGTCAAGTGTGGTCATGGATAGCACAGTGGGTTTGACTGGAGCCATCAGTCAAACGCATACATAATCTAACATAACATTTACATCAGATAAACATGCAAACACATAGGCAAGAGATCTTCATCACATTGCCTTCTTGGTTGCGTCTGTGGATCGTCCTCGCTCCTTCCTCGGTTGCCTCGATCAGATTACAATAATTCTAGAATTACATGTAAATAGAAGAAAGCCTTATGGCGAGTACAAGAGATAGGGAGGTAGAAGTACATCGGAGAATGAGAGAAGGAGAGATACGCAGATCTCTATTTATTAACAATTTAATAAACATCCATCATTCAACCACGATCCACACAAACACATCATTCATCACATAAATAATTAAATAAGTGCATATACATGACCACGGTGTGTTTTAAACATTCCACACATGATTCAGCATATCACATGGTTAAAATAAAAGAGTTTTTCAATAATAATTAATTTTTTGACTTTCAAAAACTAGGTTCCAATCAAAATTGGCTTTAGAATTTTGAAAATACTTTAAATTGATTTAGCATGCAATTAAATCAAATTTAAAAGTATTAAACACACATCACATGTGCACACAATCTAAATTAATAAATTCCAGATCATTCCATGCAAATTAGAACAATTCTAATAATTAAACAATCTAACATTTAGATTAAATAATATTAATAATCTAATAATTAGACTATTAATAATTAATTACTAATCTAACTCTTAGATCAGTAAATTAAAATTAATCATTAATTTAACACTTAAATTAATAATCAATTCTAATAAGTTATTAATTACTAATCTAACAATTAGACTAGTTAATTAATAAATGTTAATCACTAATTTAACTATTAAACTAATAATTAACATTAATAAATTAATAATTTCCAATCTAACTCTTAGATTGGATAATTAATGTTAGCTATTAATTTAACTCTTAAAATAATAATTAACAACTGCTAATTTAACACTTAAATTAGCCAATCAAATTAGTAAGTAATTTAACTCTTAAATTAATAACTAACTTTAATTAATTAACAATTAAATGAATAAATAATTAATAATCTGACAATTAGATTAATAAATATTAATCACTAATTTAATAGTTAAATTAAAGTTAATTATTAGTTTAACATTTAATCTAATAATTAACTTTAATTGATTAAAAAAAAAATTGTTAATTAACATGATTCAAAATCATAGATGCCCAACTAAATAAAAATTAAATAATAGTTTAAATTTTAAAAACAATTTTAAATTTTAAATCAAATCCAATTTAATTTAATTGGGCTTTTGGGGTAATAAATAAAAAAAAATTGATGGCCAAGCCCACTAGATCTAGTTCAGACTCAGGGCCGAACTAGGTCTAGCCCTGGGCTCGGACCCAGGCTCCCCATTATGAGAAGTCTGGTCTGAGCCCTGCTGGTCTTGGTGTTAGTCTTAGGTGGTCTACAAGCCAATCTGACTATGTAAATCTCGATCATTTATTAATATATAATGGCAAAATATTCATAGTGTGTAAATCGTATTAATTATCATCTCATAATGAAGTCCGTGAATATGTGTGGTAGTGATCAGATTATGATGAGATCATACTAGTGAGACTGATCACCTAAATACACATATTCTTAATCGTTTCTAGTTGGAGGATATTCGAGAAGGACATCGGATATCCGGTTAGACTAGTACAGATTACTTCACTTGTGTGGAGACACTAAGACGAATCTGTAGGTGCTCATTAGAGAATGAGTTCACTGAACTGATCCGACTGAATCGCTGGATGGTACTGTACCTCACTGTCAACCTGCTTGATTCTATTGTCGCAGTTGCGTGGATGGTCCTCGGACCTGAGACACCAAGGACACCTTGACGGTGGATTTCTGTGCTTTGACCTTGGTTTATGAATCTCTAGCCACGGGATTCTAAACAACCAAGGATTGGGTACAGCGGAATACCGTCGAAGGGAATTGTGTGTTAATAAGGAATCATTTGCTCTCGGTACTTAGAGAGAGAATGCTCTAGGAAGGATGCGTGAAAGTCCCTGGCCAGGGCGGACAATAATATCGGGAAAGGAGTTTTTCGATATTCATCAGCGGCATCCAATCCAAGTGAGTCGACCGGTTAGGATTTGACAGCACGCCATACCCTGAGTTGACTCGAGAGCATTGCACGAATGAAGGATTATATCCATGCGGTAACTGTCGGCGGAAAGGTTCCAAGAGTGGGTTACTTAACCCCGATACCTTCTGGGTTCACGCGGTGTTGCTTGGCACCCAACGTGATCGGAGGCCCGGTCGAATTCGATGTGCGACATCAATTCGATTGATTAATTAATTAATAAAGAGTTATTAATTGATTAATAAAGCCAGTAAGGAGTTACTGAGCTTATTGGGCTATTAACCGGACTGTTAATTGGGCCTAGAGGGTCACACGCAAATGATTCTCAAGGCGATGGATAAATAAGTGGGTTTTATACAACCGGGGGTTTTTATGAAAAACCGCGCGGTTAGTATAAAATGTAGCGAACGGGCTGAGCAGGCCAAGCTGCTGCTAACCCTAGCCGCCCCCTCCTCCATTTCTCTCTCTCTCTGGCCTCCCAGGCCAGATCCGGATCTCCGGATCTACTCCGCCGCATCTCCGAAGCCCGTTCGACGGGAAATGGTCCGCGCGTCGCGGCGATCGTTGCGGTGAACGGCGGAGACTTCGTGGGCTGCGAAGAACAAGGAACGAGAGGATTTCCACCGCGAGGAAGATCGTGTGGACTCCGCTAGAGGCCGGGCGCTTGCGCGGCTTGCGGTGTCGCACCCACGAAACCGAACGGTTGCGGATTCGAATCCGCACACGGTAAGACTTCGATAATCCGATTTTCGGCGTTTTAGTTTTTCGAAACGGGAATCAGATCTCCGCTTTAGTTTTACTTCCGCTTGCTGCGCGGGATATCCGGGGAAACCCGAGAACCCAACAGTGGTATTAGAGACAAGTTCCACTGTTTCTCGTCCCGTTT
Organism: Zantedeschia hybrid cultivar; assembly: GCA_030544215.1. Classification (NCBI taxonomy): domain Eukaryota; kingdom Viridiplantae; phylum Streptophyta; class Magnoliopsida; order Alismatales; family Araceae; genus Zantedeschia; species Zantedeschia hybrid cultivar. The sequence continues at coordinate 41,592,280 of JARZZO010000002.1, read as the reverse complement.
CGGGTTTTGAAATTAATTTTTTCTGTGTATTATTCCATGCAATAATTCAAACTGTTTGATGGGTTCGTGTTCATGAGATGAACACAGATTTTTAAGAATAATCTGATTATTTTTTATTCTGCAATTTCGGATTTTTATTTGGGGATTTATTTGCAACCCCAAGTGTCGGGGAGGCAGGCTGGACTCCAAATCCCTTTAGGGTTGTCCCTGCTCACCACCGGACCGGTAGCCGACGCTGGAGAAGCCTCTGGTGATGGTCGGAGGGAGGCCCCATCTCATTCTTCAAAACAGATTTGAAAAACCAGATTTTGATGGGTGTTTTGGCCTACTGTGAGGCTTCTCTGGGGATCCCGCCGGCGCCGGAGGGGTCGCCGGCGGCACCGACGCCGCCGGCAAGGGCAGCCACCGGAGGGGCGACGCCGCCAACACCCTGAAACCCCTCCCCCCGCCGGCGGTTGCTGCATGCTGCTGAGTTTAGGGTTTGGGGGACGTCGGGTTGAAGACGAACCAAACGGGCCGCCTGGTTCGACCCGGTCGGACCGGGCCGGACCATAGCCTGCCTTGGGGCGGGCCGGCTGAGGGCCAAGGGCCCTAACCAGGCACCTGGTCCGTGCCTGGGCTCAGTTGATCCGAGCCCTGGCTCGGCCCAGGGCTGAGCCCTAGTTCCTTCATTTCTAAACCCTAAACCCTTTTTGCCCCATTTAAACCCTAATTATTTATTAAACATTTTGTTCTAAATAAATCCCTTTAACCCAATTCATAAATGATTAGATTTTAAAATTTTAAAATTTCAAAATGTTTTGAAAATTAAATTTATTTTATCTAATATTATTGAATTGGGTTTATTAATGATTTTAGAATCATTATTTAACAAATTGTTGTTAATATATTAAACTTATTTATTAATTTAAGAGTTAAATTAATAATTAATTTTAATTAACTAATTTAAGTGTTAAATTATTAGTTATTAGTTAATTGAAATTAAGTGTTAGTTTAATTGTTAAATTGATGATTAATTTTAATTAACTAATATAATGATTCAATTAGATTTTATTAATTATTGATTTAAGAGTTAAATTAATAATTAATATTTATCCACTAATCTAAGAGTTAGATTAGTAGTTAACTAATTAATTTGTGTTAATTATTAGTTTAATAGTTAAATTAATTATTAACATTGATTAATTTAACTAGTCTAAGAGTTAGATTGGTTATTAAAGAATGATAAGAATTGATTATTAGTTTAAGTGTTAAATTAATAATTAATTGTAAGTTACTGATCTAAATGTTATATTAGTGATTAATTATTAATAGTCTAATAGTTAGATTATTAATATTGATTAATTTAAATGTTAGATTGTTCAATTATTAGAAATGTTCTAATTGCATGGAATAATCTGGAAATTATTAATTTAGATTGTGTGCACATGTGATGTGTATTTTGATGCTTTTGAATTTTATTTAATTGCATGCTTATTTTATTTAAAGAATTTTCGAAATTCTAATGCCAATTTTGATTGGAACCTATGCTTTCTGAAAGCCAAAGTTAATTATTTTGAAAAACCTTTTTATTTTAGCCATGTGATGTGCTATATCTTGTGTGGATTGTTTAAAACACACCGTGGTCATGGATAAGCAGCTTTAATTATTCATGTGATGAATAGATTATATGGATCGTAGATGTATGATTGGAATGTTTATTAAATTGTTAATAAATAGAGGTCTGCGCACCTCTCTCTCTCTCATACTCCGATGTAATTCTACCTTCCTCTCTCTTGTACTCGCCATAAGGCCTTCTTCTCTTTACATGTAAATTTAGATTTAAATGTATTCTGATCGAAGCAACCGAGGAAGGAGCGAGGACGATCCACAGCTGCAACCAGGAAGGCAAATCGATGGAGATCTTTTGCCATTATGTTTGCAGGATTATCTGATATAATTGTTATGTTAGATTGTGTGCGTTTGACTGTTGGCTCCAGTCAAACCCATTGTGCTATCCATGACCACACTTGACATGTATGAGATGTATTGTTTTATTTTGATTATGAATCAAAGCATGTATAGTATTTATTAAATATATACGATATATTTACACTATCACCTAGGAGAGACCAAGATAAAAGTTATCTAAATACCCTCATCTAAACTCTAAGCCGTAACGTGAGTAGTTTAGAACTTACCGTGTGGTCCACCATCGGTATATTCATAGGACTAGAATTACTTTAGGCAGATTTGTTGTGCTACCACAAGACCTATTTAATTGTGAGGAGAGACTATGGCTAAGGCATAAGATGCGTATATAATCGGGGTAGAGGAACTATGTAGCTTTGTTGTGCTATCCACAGGGGCTGCATGCAAATCAATGCTCGTCGCGTAACGATGGTTAGCTTAGACCAGAATTAGTGGCTTGTTGTGCTAAGGCCATTAAACCTCTGGGGCCGAAGCTATGATCGGATATTGTAAGGAGTTGCAAGTCCCATGAGATTGATGTTTTTTTATTATTTTACAGCTTTCTTGTGCTATCTACAAGGTTGTAGAGCAAGTCATTGAGATTCTGATCCCCACTAGGAGACTGTCAACGTCTCCCGTTCTGTATAACTGAGGATTATACAGTCCGTCGAAAATTAGTCGGAGTTAAAACTTGAACAAAAGACCATGTCTTGTTTTAAAATTAATAGTTGAACATCTACTGAATAGATTTCACTTATCTCTTGTAGGGAATTATGTCATCGAATAACCCACTCTGTGGCATACTTGAAGCCAAACTTATGACTAGCCTGAACTACTCAGATGAGCTCAGAAACTTGAAGAGTGTCTTCAGATCTGAGCACATTGCCTATGTCCTTGGAGCTGATCCTTCTGCTGAACCAGCATTGGATGCCTTTGACGCAAAGATGATAGCTGACGATAAAAGATCGAAGGACAAAGACAAAGGAGTAGTTAAAGGTGACTGCTTTTACTGTAAGCAACATGGTCACTGGATGAGGAACTGCAATGAGTTCCTCAGCGATAAAGCTTATGGAAAGATGAAGTTGTGTGAAGCTTCAGATATCTATATGATAGATATCAACTTGTCAGTTAGATATTCCACATCTTGGGTATTAGATACCGGATGTGCTTCTCATACCTTCCATGATGTGTAGATGCTGACAAGTAAGCGAAAGCTGACAAAAGGCGAGGTGGAATTGAGGCTAGGAAACGACGCAAAAGTTGCGGCGATTGCTGTTGGGACAGTAAACCTCAGACTTCCATCAGGAGACGTTTTATCATTAGAAGATTGTTATTATGTTCCTAACATAATAAAGAACATCATATCACTATCTTGTTTGGACAAGATAGGATATAGGTTGTCTATTGAGAATAGAAGTTATTCGATTTATTATGGTAATAAATCGATAGCTTCGGCGTCTTTAGTCAAAGGACTATATCTTTTAGATGTTTCTTATAACAATCTTCATATTGATAATGCTCTTAAGAAGAGCAAGAATTGTCTGAACCAAGCCTACATGTAGCATTGTAGACTTGGTCATATTGGTGAAAGCAGGCTGCAAAAGATGCACCGACATGGTTATTTAACAGCATTCGATTATGAATCGTTTGCGACATGTGAGTCCTGTCTTATGGGAAAGATGGCAAAATCTCCATTTATTGGACATGGAGAACGTGCCAAGGACATTCTTGGATTAATACATTCAGATGTATGTGGTCCTATGTCCACCCAAGCCAAAGGTGGCTTCCCGTACTTCATCACGTTTATCGATGACTTCTCAAGATTCGGCTATATGTACTTAATGAACTACAAGTCGGAAGCATTTGAAAAGTTTAAGGAGTTCAAGAATGAAGTAGAGAAGCAATTAGGAAAAAGTATTAAAGCTCTTCGATCAGATCGAGGAGGAGAATACTTAAGTACTAACTTCACACATTTCCTAAAGGATAATGGTATCCTTTCTCAGCTGACCCCTCCATATATACCACAGATGAATGGTGCATCAGAAAGAAGGAATCGCACCTTATTGGACATGGTGTGATCCATGATGAGCTTTTTGGGATTACCAGTGTCCTTCTGGGGGTATGCTCTAGAGTCAGCAACATACCTACTGAACAGAGTACCCAACAAGTCTGTGGCCTCTACTCCATATGAGATATGGAAAGGCAGGAAACCAGAATTTAAACATGTTAAAGTCTGGGGTTGTCCTGCTCATGTAAAGAGGCATGATCTAGACAAGCTTGAATCACGAACTGTTAAATGTAGGTTTGTGGGATATCCAAAGGAAATCTTTGGATACTACTTTTACCATCCTAGTGAACAAAAGGTGTTTGTCACCAGATAAGTTGTCTTCCTGGAAGAGGAATACCTTCTCCAGGAGGACGGTGGGAGTAAAGTAGTACTGGAAGAGGTTCCAGATCCTCAAACAGCTGCATTATCATCAGATGAGATATCAGTTCCTGAATCTGTTCAGGTACACACAAATGAACCTCGTAGATCTGGTAGATTACCTACTACCCGAACGATATGTAGGACATATCGCTGAAGGTGAGTCTAAGGTTGAATATAATGAGGATAATGATCTTAAAACCTACCAGGAGGCCATAGAAGGCCCAGAAGCCGGGAAATGGCGAGAAGCAATGAACTCAGAAATTCAATCCATATACACCAACCAAGTTTGGAGCTTGGATGACTTGCCCGAGGGTATTGTACCCATCGGATGCAAGTGGATCTTTAAAAGAAAGATCGGTGCTGATGGACGGATCGATACTTATAAGGCAAGGTTGGTGGCAATGGGATATCGTCAAAGGCAAGGAATTGACTATGACGAGACTTTCTCACCAGTTCCCATGATAAAGTCGATCAGAGTTCTACTCGCCATTGCTGCACATTTTAATTACGAAATCTGACAGATGGATGTGAAGACTGCCTTCCTCAACGGCAACCTTGAGGAAGAGGTGTATATGATACAACCAGAAGGCTTCACATCCAAGGAATCTCCAGATAAAGTGTGTAAGCTTCAAATGTCCATTTATGGATTGAAGCAAGCTTCCCGGAGCTAGAACATGAGATTTGACGAGGCTATCAAGTCTTATCACTTCATTAAGAATGAAGATGAGCCTTGTGTGTACAAGAAGACCAGTGGGAGCGCAGTCACCTTCTTAGTTCTTTACGTAGATGACATACTACTCATTGGAAATTATGTAGCTATGATGTCATCAGAAAAGATCTGGCTGTCAAAAAACTTCTCCATGAAGGATTTGGGAGAAGCATCCTACGTATTGGGAATACGGATCTATAGAGATAGATCAAAGAGGATGCTTGGAATGACCCAATCCTTGTACATAGATACCATAGTCAAAAGGTTTGGCATGAAAAATTCCAAAAGAGATTTCATACCGATGAGACATGGAATTAGTCTCTCAATGGAGCAGTCTCCTAAGACTCCTGATGAGAGGGTACTTATGGATAGAGTACCCTATGCCTCTGCCATAGGATCTATCATGTATGCCATGCTATATACACGGCCTGATGTTGCATTTGCTCTAAGTGTTACGAGCATATTTCAAGCTAATCTAGGCGAAGAGCACTGGAAGGCAGTGAAATGTATCCTTAAGTACTTGAGAAGAACAAAGGATATGTTTCTTGTCTATAGTGGAGGTGACTTGAAACTGCGAGGCTTTACTGACTCGAGTTTCCAATCAGATCCAGATGATAGCAAGTCTACATCTGGATTTGTGTTTACTATAAACGGAGGCGCAGTGTGCTGGAAGAGTTCCAAGCAAGCAACCACTGCAGATTCGACGACCGAACATGAGTACATCGCTGCAGCTGAAGCCACCAAGGAAGGAGTGACGTTGAAGAAATTCATCACCGACCTCGGCGTAGTTCCCAGCATCTCTGAACCTGTTCCACTGTTGTGCGATAACAATGGAGCCATTGCGCAAGTGAAAGAGCCGCGGTCTCATCAGAAATCGAAGCATATTCTGAGGCGCTTTCATCTTATCAGAGAGATCATATCCAGAGGAGATGTAGTGGTGGAAAGAGTTTCATCTGTCGACAATGTAGCAGATCCACTAACAAAGCCGTTGGCTCAAATTGTGTTTGAGTGTCACCTAGAGTCTATAGGCTTACTGTATAAAGGTGATTGGCTTTAGTCCAAGTGGGATATTGTTAGTCTTAGGTGGCCTACAAGCCAATCTGACTATGTAAATCTCAATCATTTATTAATATATAATGACCTAATATTCATTGTGTGTAAATCGTATTAATTATCGTCTCATGATGAAGTCCATGAATATGTGCGATAGTGATCAGATTATGATGAGATCATACTGGTGAGACTGATCACCTAAACACATATTCTTAACCATTCCTAGTCGAAGGATATCCGAGAAGGACATCGGATATCCGGTTAGACTAGTACAGATTACTCCCGCTCATGTGATGCGGGTGACTGATCTCATAAGTCACTTGTGTGGAGACACTAAGGCGAATCTGTAGGTGCTCATTGGACACTGAGTTCACTGAACTGATCTGACTGAATCGCTGGATGGTACTGTCCCTCACAATCAACCAGCTTGATTCTATTGTCGCAGTTGCGTGGATGGTCCTCGGACCTGAGACACCAAGGACACATTGACGGTGGACTTCTGTGCTTTGACCTTGGATTATGAATATCTAGCCACGGGATTCTAAACAGCCAAGGATTAGGTACAGCGGAATACCGTCGAAGGGAATTGTGTGTCAATAAGGAATCATTCGCTCTCGGTACTTAGAGAGAGAATGCTCTAGGAAGGATGCACGAAAGTCCCTGGCTAGGGTGGACGATAATATCGGGAAAGGAGTTTTCTGATATTCATCAGCGGCATCCAATCCAAGTGAGTTAACCGGTTAGGGTTTGATGGTACGCCATACCTTGAGTGGACTCGAGAGCATTGTACGAATGAAGGATTATATCCACGCGGTAACTGTCGGCGGAAAGGTTCCAAGAGTGGGTTACTTAACCCCGATACCTGCCGGGTTCACGCGGTGTTGCTTGGCACCCAACGTGATCGGAGGCTCGGTCGAATTCGATGTGCGATATCAATTCGCTTGATTAATTAATTAATAAAGAGTTATTAATTGATTAGTAAAGCCAGTAAGGAGTTACTGAGCTTATTGGGCTATTAACTGGACTGGTAATTGGGCCTAGAGGGTCACATGCAAATGATTCTCAAGGCAATGGATAAATAAGTGGGTTTTATACAAACCGGCGGTTTTTACGAAAAACCGCGGTGTTAGTATAAAATGTAGCGAACGGGCTGGGCAGGCCAAGTTGCTGCTAACCCTAGCCGCCCCCTCCTCTGTTTCTCTCTCCCTCTGGCGTCTCAGGCCACATCTGGATCCCCAGATCTGCTCCGCCGCATCCCCGAAGCCCGTTCGACGGGAAATGGTCCGCGCGTCGCGGCGATCGTTGCGGTGAACGGCGGAGACTTCATGGGCTGCGAAGAACGAGGAACAAGAGAATTTCCGTCACGAGGAGGATCGCGTGGACTCCGCTAGAGGCCATGCGCTTGCGTGTCTTGCGGTGTCGCACCGACGGAACCGAACGGTTGCGGATTCGAATCCGCACATGGTAAGACTTCGATAATCCAATTATCGGCGTTTTAGTTTTTCGAAACGGGAATCGGATCTCTGTTTTAGTTTTATTTCCGTTGCGCGGAAGATCCTGAGAGACTCGAGAACCCAACACCTGGCTCGGACCCAGTGGTCCGGGCCAGGGTCCAGTGGGCCCGGGCCTGCCGGGCGTTGGTTTGGGCACCCAGCACCCGACTGGGTCATCCTCCCCACCCGACAACTCCGGCAATAGAGGTGGGGTTTAGGGTTTTAGAGGAGCCCCCCCCGGGCGACCGGTCTAGACACACCGGCGCCGCCCGGCCCCGGCGCCGGTGGGCTTGCCGGCGGTGGCCAGCAACCAACCAGCAGATTCCTTTGTCTTCCTTATTTTCTGATTTTGGTTTTCTCAAAACCCATGGAGAAAATAAGAGAAACTTCTCTCGGCTACCTCCAGCGGTTCTCCAGCGCCGGCCACCATCCCCGGTGGTGAGCAGAAGCATCCTTAGAAGGATTAGGGGTCCGGCCCAACTCCCCAACACTTAGGGTTCCTCAAACGAAGCCACCCGAATCATACCGTTCTTCATCTTATGAAGAACACGAAATACCCAAAAAAAAATTTCGATTTTGTGGAATAAAAAAAAAAAATCAAAATTAATCTTATGATTTGTGTTTATCGCATGAACATAGATCTTGCAAAGAGATCGAACTTCTGCATGGAATAATACATGGAAATATTAAATCGGAGACCGAAACGGGACAAGAAATAGTGGAACCTGGCTCTGATACCACTGTTGGGTTCTCGGGTTTCTCCGGATCTCCTGCACAGCGGAAATAAAAATAAAAATGGAGATCCGTTCTCGTTTCGAAAAATCTAAAATTACGATAATCGGATTATTGAATCTTACCGAATGCGGATTCAAATCAGCAACCGTTCGGTTCCGTCGATGAGACACCGCAAGCCGCGCAAGCGCCCGGCCTCTAGCGGAGTCCACGCGATCCTCCTCGCGACGGATATCCTCACGTTCCTCATTCCTCGCAGCCACGAAACCTCCGCCGGTCGCCGCAACGATCGCCGCAATGCGCGGACGATTTCCCGTCGAACGGGAGTCAGAGAAGCGGCGGAGCAGATCCAGGGATCCGGATCCGACCTGGGGCACCAGAGAGAGAGAGAAAGAGAGGAGGGGGCAGCTAGGGTTAGCAGCAGCTTGGCCTGCTCAGCCCGTTCGCTATATTTTATACTAACCGCGCGGTTTTTTACAGAAACCCCTGATTTATATAAAACCCACTTATTTATCCATCGCCTTGAGAATCATTTGCGTGTGACACTCGAGGCCCAATTACCAGTCCGATTAATAGCCCAATAAGCCCAGTAACTCCTTACTGGCTTTATTAATCAATTAATAACTCTTTATTAATTAATTAATCAATCGAATCAATGTCGCACATCGAATTTGGTCGGGCCTCCGATCACGTTGGATGCCAAGCAACTCCGCGTGAATCCGGAAGTATCGGCGTTAAGTAACCCACTCTTGGAACCTTTCCGCCGATAGTTACTGCGTGGATATAATCCTTCATTCGTACAATGCTCTTGAGTCAACTCAGGGTATGGCGTGCTGTCGAACCCTAACCGGTCGACTCACTTGGATTGGATGCCGCTGATGAATATAAGAAAACTCCTTTCCCGATATTATCGTCCGCCCTGGCCGGGGACTTTCGCGAATCCTTCCTAGAGCATTTTCTCTCTAAGTACCGAGAGCGAATGATTCCTTATTGACACTTAATTCCCTTCGATGGTATTCCGCTGTACCCAATCCTTGGTTGTTTAGAATCCAGTGGTTAGAGATTCATAAACCAAAGTCAAAGCACAGAAGTCCATCGACAAGGTGTCCTTGGTGTCTCAGGTCCGAGGACCATCCATACAACTGCGACAATAGAACCAAGCTGGTTGACAGTGAGGTACAATACCATCCAGCGATTCAGTCGGATCAGTTTAATGAACTCATTCTCCAATGAGCACCTACAGATTCGCCTTAGTGTCTCCACACAAGTGACTTATCAGATCAGTCACCCTCATCATATGAGCAGGAGTAATATGTACTAGTCTAACTGGATATCTGATGTCCTTCTCGGATATCCTCCGACTATGAACGATTAAGAATGTGTGTTTAATTGATCAGTCTCATTAGTATGTGTTAATTTAGGTGGCCTACAAGCCAATCTAACAATGTAAATCTCGTTCATTATTAATAAAATGGCATAATATTCATTATGTGTAAATCGCGTTAATTATCGTTTCATAATGAAGTCCGTGAATATGTGCTATGGTGATCAGATTATGATGAGATCATACTAATGAGACTGATCACTTAAACACACATATTCTTAATCGTTCATAGTCGGAGGATATCCGAGAAGGACATCAGATATCCGGTTAGACTAGTACAGATTACTCCTGCTCATATGATGAGGGTGACTGGTCTCATAAGTCACTTGTGTGGAGACACTAAGGCAAATCTGTAGGTGCTCATTGGAGAATGAGTTCACTGAACTGATCCGACTGAATCGCTGGATGGTATTGTACCTCACTGTCAACCAGCTTGATTCTATTGTCGCAGTTGCGTGGATAGTCCTCGGACCTGAGACACCAAGGACACCTTGGCGGTGGACTTCTGTACTTTGACCTTGGTCTACGAATCTCTAGCCACGGGATTCTAATACGCCAAGGATTGGGTGCAGCGGAATACCGTCGAAGGGAATTGTGTGTCAATAAGGAATCGTTCGCTCTCGGTACTTAGAGAGAGAATGCTCTAGGAAGGATGCGCGAAAGTCCCTGGCCAGGGCGGACGATAATATCGGGAAAGGAGTTTTCTGATATTCATCAGCGACATCCAATCCAAGTGAGTCAACCGGCTAGGGTTTGACAGCTCGCCATACCCTGAGTTGACTCGAGAGCCTTGTACGAATGAAGGATTATATCCACGCGGTAACTGTCGACGGAAAGGTTCCAAGAGTGGGTTACTTAACCCCAAATACCTTCCGGGTTCATGCGGTGTTGCTTGGCACCCAACGTGATCGGAGGCCCGGTCGAATTCGATGTGCGACATCAATTCGATTGATTAATTGATTAATAAAGGGTTATTAATTAATTAATAAAGCCAGTGAGGAGTCACTGGGCTTACTGGGCCATTAACTGGACTGGTACTTGGGCCTAGAGGGTCACACGCAAATGATTCTCAAGGCGATGGATAAATAAGTGGGTTTTATACAAACCGGGGGTTTTTGTGAAAAACCGCGCGGTTAGTATAAAACATAGCGAACGGGCTGAGCAGGCCAAGCTGCTGCTAACCCTGGCCACCCCTCCTCAGTTTCTGTCTTCCTCTGGAGTCCAGACAGATCCAGATCTACTCCGCCGCTTCTCCGAATCCCGTTCGACGGGAAATCGTCCGCGCACTGCGGCGATCATTGCGGCGACCAGCGGAGGCTTCGCGGGCTGCGAAGAACGACGAACTCGAGGATATCCGTCGCGGGGAGGATCGCGTGGACTTCGCAAGAGGCCGGGCGCTTGCGCGGCTTGCGGTGTCACACCGACGGAACCGAACGGCTGCGGATTCGAATCCGCACACGGTGAGAAAAGATAATCCGATTATCTCGTATTTTAGTCTCCGAAACGGGAACGGATCGCTGTAAATATTTTTGTTTTCCGCTGCGTGAGCGATCCGGAGAAACCGAGAAAACCCAACAGTGGTATCAGAGCCAGGTTCCACTGTTTCTCGTCCCGTTTCGATCTCCGAATTAATTTTTCCCTGAATTTATTCCATGCTTTAAAACTCGAATTTTGCTGAATCTGTGTTCATGAGATGAACACAAAGATAATCGGATTATTATTCTGCAATTTTTGGATTTTATTTGGACTTTTTATGTTCTTCGTAAGACGAAGAACGACGGGGTTTATACGACTTTGTTCGGGTTTTTCCCATGTGATGGGAAGATGATTGTGGGTCCTGGTGTGACCAGGGACACCACCTGTCGCCTTAGGCACCTGTTGCCGGCGCCGGAGAAGGAGGATGGGCAACACCTGGACGGCCATCTTCTTCCCTTTAGGTTTTATAAAACCACAGAACCAGAAATTTTAGGGATAAATTGAGGCTCGGGCAGCATGCTTTGACCACCGCCGGCGGCCCTGCCGGTGCCGGGCACGTCGCCGGCGCCGGGGGGGACCGCCGGCCGGGGCCTGTGCCGCCGGGGGGCACTACCGCCGGCGCCATGCTGCCTCCCCGCCGCCGGCCTTCCCAATACCTGCAATTGTGAAAAGGTTAGGGTTTGGGGTGGGGTAGACCCGGTCCCGAGCCGGTCGGACCGGCCCGGACCGGGTCTGGGGCCTGGTCGAACCAGGTTCGAGCCAGGCAGCCCCTGTGGGCGCCTGGTCTGAGCCCTGGCTCGGCCAGGGCCCGAGACCAATGGCTCAGCCATGTGGCTGAGCCCTATTGAATTAAATCCCTTTTATAATCCCCTTTTATTAAACCGTATTAAGCCCTTTTTGACCCAATTAATATCTGATTAGATTTTAAATTTATATTTCAAAATTATTTTTAAAATTAAATTTTATTTTCTAATAATATTGGATTGGGTTATTAATGGGTTTTTGGAATCATTATTAACAAATTGTTGTTAATGATTTGCATTAGTTATTAATTTAAAAGTTAAATTAATAATTAATTCTAATAGACTAATTTAAGTGTTAAATTAGTCATTATTAGTTAATTGAAATTAATTGTTAATTTAAATGTTAAATTGATAGTTAATTTTAATTGACTAATCTAAAGGTTTAATTAGAAGTTATTAGTTATTAGTTTAAGTGTTAAACTAATAATTAATATTAATCTAATAATCTAAGTGTTAGATTACTGGTTAAATGAAAAATTTGTGTTAATTACTAGTTTAAGAGTTAAATTAGTTATTAACATTAATTAATTAGTCTAAGAGTTAGATTAATTGTTAATAACTAATTAAAGTTGATTATTAATTTAAGTGTTAAATTAATGATTAATTTTAATTAGCTAATTTAAGAGTTAAATTAGTAATTAATAGTCTAATTGTTAGATTATTAATGGGGTTTTAATCTAAGTGTTAGATTATTAGAATTGTTCTAATTGGCATGGAATAATATGGAATTATTAATTCGGAGTGTGTGCGCATGTGATGTGTGTTTATTGCTTTTAAATTAGATTTAATTGCATGTTAACTTAATAAAATGAGTTTTCAAAATTCAAATACCAATTTTGATTGGATCCTAGCTTTTTGAAAGCCAAAACTTATTTATTTTGAAAAACTCATTTGTTTTAGCCATGTGATGCGCTGAATCATGTGTGGGATGTCTAAAACACACCGTGGTCATGGATATGCACTTAATTTATTATTCATGTGATGAATGGATTATGTGGATCGTGGATGTATGTTTAATTATTAATTGTTAATAAATAGAGGTCTGCACACTTCTCTCTCTCATACTCCGATGTATTTCTACCTTCCTCTCTCTCTTGTACTCGCCATAAGGCCTTCTTCAATTTACTTGTTAATTCTAGAATTAATGTAATATGATTGAGGCAACCGAGGAAGGAGCGAGGACGATCCACAGCTGCAACCAGGAAGGCGAAAAGATGGAGATCTCTTGCCTATGTGTTTGCAGGTTATCTAATGTAAATGTTATGATTAGATTGTGTGTGCGTTTGACTGTTGGCTCCAGTCAAACCCAGTGTGCTATCCATGACCACACTAATGACATGTATGTGCTGTATTGTTTATCTTTTGATTATGAATCAAAGCAGGTTATAGTATTTAGTAAATATATATGATATATCTATATACTATCACCTAGGAGTGACCAAGATAAAAGTTATCCAAATACCCTCAGATAAACTCTAAGCCGTAACGCGAGTAGTTGAGAACTTACCGCGTGGTCCACCATCGTTATAGTCATAGAATTCGAATCACTTTAGGCAGGTTTGTTGTGCTATCCACAAGGCCTGCTTAATTGGGAGGAGAAACTGTGGCTATGGCATTAGATGCCTATAGATCGGGGTAGAGGAACCATACAGCTTTGTTGTGCTATCCACAAGGGCTGCATGCAAATCTATGCTCGTCACGTAATGATGGTTAGCTTAGACCAGGATTAATGGTTTGTTGTGCTATCCACAAGGCCATTAAATCTCTGGGGACCAAAGCTATGATCAGATATTGCAAGGAGTTGCAAGTCCCATGAGTTGGGTGCTCTCTGATTGTATTACAGTTTGTTGTGCTATCCACAAGGCTGTAGTGCAAGTCATTGAGATTCTGATCCCCACTAGGAGACTGTCGACGTCTCCCGTTCTGTATAACTAAGGGTTATACAGTCCGTCGAAAATTAGTGGGAGTTAAACTTGAACAAAAGACCATGTCTTGTTTTAAACTTTAATAATTGAACATCTGCTAAATAGATATTACTTATCTCCTGTAGGAACTATGTCGTCGAATAACCCACTCCGTGGCATACTTGATGTCATTTTGACTTACTTGATCTACTCAGATTGGTTCAGAAGCCTGAAGAATGTCTTCAGATCTGAACGCAATAACTTTGTCCCTGGAGCTAATCCTCCTGCTGAATCGGCATTGGATGCCCCTGAAGCAGAGATGATAGCTAACGATAAAGGATCGAAGGACAAAGATAAAAGAGTAGTGAAGGGTGACTGCTTATACTATAAGCAGTATGGTCACTGGAAGAGGAACTGCAAGGAGTTCCTTAACGATGAAGCTCATGGAAGTGTGAAGCTGTCTGACGCTTCAGATATCTATATGATAGATATCAACTTATCAGTTATAGATTCCACATCTTGGATATTAGATACCGGATGTGCTTCTCATATCTGCCATGATGTGCAGATGTTGACAAGTAAGCGCAAGCTGAGACAAGGTAAGGTGGAATTGAGGCTAGGAAACGGCGCAAAAGTTGCGGCGATTGCTGTTGGGACAGCAAACCTCAAGCTTCCATCGGGAGACACCTTACTATTGGAAGATTGTTATTATGTTCCTAGCATAATAAATAACATTATATCAATATCTTGTTTGGACAAGATAGGATATAGGTTGACTATTGAGAATAGAAGTTGTACGATTTATTACGGTAATAAATCAATAGCTTCAACATCTTTAGTTAACGGTCTATATCTATTAGATGTTTCTTATTACAATCTTCAAATTGATAATGCTCTTAAGAAGAGCAAGAATTGCGTGAACCAGGCCTACATGTGGCATTGTAGACTTGGGCACATTTGCGAAAGCAGGTTGCAAAAGTTGCACAAGCATGGTTACTTAACAGCATTCGATTATGAATCGTTTGCAACATGCGAATCCTGCCTTATGGGAAAGATGGCAAAATCTCCATTTACTGGACATGGAGATCGTGCCAAGGACATTCTGGAACTTATACATTCAGATGTATGAGGTCCAATGTCTACCCAAGCCATAGGTGGCTTTTCTTATTTCATTACGTTCACCGATGACTTCTCAAGATTCGGCTATGTGTACTTAATGAAGTACAAGTCGGAAGCATTTGAGAAGTTTAAGGAGTTCAAGAATGAGGTGGAGAAGCAGTTAGGAAAGAGTATTAAAGCTCTTCGATCAGATCGAGGAGGAGAATACTTGAGTACTAATTTCACACAATTCTTAAAGGATAATGGTATCCTTTCTCAGCTGACCCCTCCATATACACCACAGATGAATGGTGTATTAGAATGGAGGAATCGCACTTTGTTGAACATGGTGCGATCCATGATGAGCTTTTCGGGATTACCAGTGTCCCTCTGGGGGTATGCTCTAGAGTCAGCAGCATACCTACTGAACAGAGTACTCAGCAAGTCTGTGGCCTCTACTCCATATGAGATATGGAAAGACAGGAAACCAGAATTTAAACATGTTAAAGTCTGGGGTTGTCCTGCTCATGTAAAAAGGCATGATCCAGACAAGCTGGAATCACGAACTGATAAATGTAGGTTTGTGGGATATCCAAAGGAAACCTTTGGATACTATTTTTACCATCCTGATGAACAAAAGGTGTTTGTCGCCAGGAAAGCTATCTTCCTGGAAGAGGAATACCTCATCCAGGAGAACAGTGGGAGTAAAATAGTACTGGAAGAGGTTCCAGATCCCCAAACAGCTGCATTATCATCAGATGAGATATCAGTTCCTGAATCTGTTCAGGTACATACAGATGAGCCTCGTAGATCTGGTAGAGTACCTAGACTACCCGAACGATATGTGGGACATATCGCTGAAGGTGAGTCTAAGGTACAATATAATGAGGATGATGATCCTAAAACCTACCAGGAGGCCATAGAAGGCCCAGAAGCCGGGAAATGACGAGAAGCCATGAACTCAGAAATCCAGTCCATGTACACCAACCAAGTTTGGAACTTGGAGGACTTTCCCGAGGGTATTGTACCCATCGGTTGCAAGTGGATCTTTAAAAGAAAGATCGGTGCTGATGGACGGATCGACACTTATAAGGCAAGGTTGGTGGCAAAGGGATATCGTCAAAGGCAAGGAATTGACTATGACGAGACTTTCTCACCAGTTGCCATGATAAAGTCGATCAGAGTTCTGCTCGCCATTGCTGCACATTTTGATTACGAAATCTGGCAGATGGATGTGAAGACTGCCTTCCTCAATGGTAATCTTGAGGAAGAGGTGTATATGATACAACCAGAAGGTTTCACATCCAAAGAATCTCCAGATAAAGTGTGCAAGCTTCAGAGGTCCATTTATGGACTAAAGCAAGCTTCCCGGAGCTGGAACATAAGATTTGACGAGGCTGTCAAGTCTTATAACTTCATTAAGAATGAAGATGAGCCTTGTGTATACAAGAAGACCAGTGGGAGTGCAGTCACTTTTCTAGTTCTTTACGTAGATGACATATTACTCATTGGGAATGATGTAGCTATGATGTCATCAGTAAAGGTCTGGCTGTCGAAAAACTTCTCCATGAAGGATTTGGGAGAAGCATCCTACGTATTGGGAATACGGATCTATAGAGATAGATCAAAGAGGATGCTTGGAATGACCCAATCCTTGTACATAGATACCATAGTCAAAAGGTTTGGCATGGAAAATTCCAAGAGAGGTTTCATACCGATGAGACATGGAATTAATCTCTCAAAGGAGCAGTCTCCTAATACTCCTGATGAGAGGGCATTCATGGATAGAATACCCTATGCCTCTGCCATAGGATCTATCATGTATGCCATGCTATGTACACGGCCTGATGTTGCATTTGCTCTAAGTGTTACGAGCAGATTTCAGGCTGATCCAGGCGAAGAGCACTGGAAGGCAGTGAAATGTATCCTTAAGTACTTGAGAAGAACAAAGGATATGTTTCTTGTCTATGGAGGAGGTGACTTGAAACTGCGAGGCTTTACTGACTCGAGTTTCCAGTCGGATCCAGATGATAGCAAGTCAACATCTGGATTCGTGTTTACATTGAACAGAGGGGCAGTGTGCTGGAAGAGTTCCAAGCAAGTAACCACTGCAGATTCGACGACTGAAGCTGAGTACATCGCTGCAGCTGAAGCCGCCAAGGAAGCAGTGTGGTTGAAGAAATTCATCACCGACCTTGGCGTAGTTCCCAGCATCTCTGAGCCTGTTCCATTGTTGTGCGACAACAATGGAGTGATTGCGCAAGCGAAAGAGCCACGGTCTCATCAGAAATCGAAGCATATTCTGAGGCGCTTTCATCTTATCATAGAGATTATATCCAGAGGAGATGTAGTAGTGGAAAGAGTTCCATCCGTCGACAATGTAGCAGATCCAATGACAAAGCCGTTGGCTCAAATTGTGTTTGAGCGTCACCTAGAGTCTATGGGCTTATTGTATAAAGGTGATTGGCTTTAGTCCAAGTGGGAGATTGTTAGTTTAGGTGGCCTACAAGCCAATCTAATAATGTAAATCTCGTTCATTATTAATAAAATGGCATAATATTCATTATGTGTAAATCGCGTTAATTATCGTTTCATAATGAAGTCCGTGAATATGTGCTATGGTGATCAGATTATGATGAGATCATACTAATGAGACTGATCACTTAAACACACATATTCTTAATCGTTCCTAGTCGGAGGATATCCGAGAAGGACATCAGATATCCGGTTAGACTAGTACAGATTACTCCTGCTCTTATGATGAGGGTGACTGGTCTCATAAGTCACTTGTGTGGAGACACTAAGGCAAATCTGTAGGTGCTCATTGGAGAATGAGTTCACTGAACTGATCCGACTGAATCGCTGGATGGTATTGTACCTCACTGTCAACCAGCTTGATTCTATTGTCGCAGTTGCGTGGATGGTCCTCGGACCTGAGACACCAAGGACACCTTGGCGGTGGACTTCTGTACTTTGACCTTGGTCTACGAATCTCTAGCCACGGGATTCTAATACGCCAAGGATTGGATGCAGCGGAATACCGTCGAAGGGAATTGTGTGTCAATAAGGAATCGTTCGCTCTCGGTACTTAGAGAGAGAATGCTCTAGGAAGGATACGCGAAAGTCCCTGGCCAGGGCGGACGATAATATCGGGAAAGGAGTTTTCTGATATTCATCAGCGACATCCAATCCAAGTGAGTCAACCGGCTAGGGTTTGACAGCTCGCCATACCCTGAGTTGACTCGAGAGCCTTGTACGAATGAAGGATTATATCCACGCGGTAACTGTCGATGGAAAGGTTCCAAGAGTAGGTTACTTAACCCCAAATACCTTCCGGGTTCACGCGGTGTTGCTTGGCACCCAACGTGATCGGAGGCCCGGTCGAATTCGATGTGCGACATCAATTCGATTGATTAATTGATTAATAAAGGGTTATTAATTAATTAATAAAGCCAGTGAGGAGTCACTGGGCTTACTGGGCCATTAACTGGACTGGTACTTGGGCCTAGAGGGTCACACGCAAATGATTCTCAAGGCGATGGATAAATAAGTGGGTTTTATACAAACCGGGGGTTTTTGTAAAAAACCGCGCGGTTAGTATAAAACATAGCGAACGGGCTGAGCAGGCCAAGCTGCTACTAACCCTGGCCGCCCCTCCTCAGTTTCTATCTTCCTCTGGAGTCTAGGCAGATCCAGATCTGCTCCGCCGCTTCTCCGAATCCTGTTCGACGGGAAATCGTCCGCGCACTGCGGCGATCATTGCGGCGACCTGCGGAGGCTTCGCGGGCTGCGAAGAACGACGAACTCAAGGATATCCGTCGCGGGGAGGATCGCGTGGACTTCGCTAGAGGCCGGGCGCTTGCGCGGCTTGCGGTGTCACACCGACGGAACCGAACGGCTGCGGATTCGAATCCGCACACGGTGAGAAAAGATAATCCGATTATCTCGTATTTTAGTCTCCGAAACGGGAACGGATCGCTGTAAATATTTTTGTTTTCCGCTGCGTGAGCGATCCGGAGAAACCGAGAAAACCCAACAGTATGATCTCATCATAATCTGATCACTATCGCACATATTCATGGATTTCATTATGAGACGATAATTAATACGATTTACACACAATGAATATTATGCCATTATATTAATATATGAATGAGATTTACATAGTCAGATTGGCTTATAGGCCACCTAAGACTAACACTCAGTCCATCGTATCCGACCCACTAAGGAAGCATCCGAGCCCTCCCCCTGGTAGGATCCTTGAATCAACTCAACCGAAACTTCTCCTTATAGGAGGATCCTGACCTCGTCATTTTGATCCGACTGTGACCCAGAGCAGATCTTGGAGAATCTAGAAAATCCTACCTTCAAGGCAAGCCCTTTCAATTCTGGAAGGGTTATTGTGAACCTGGAGATCCGTCCCTAGTCTGGCCTTCCTAAAATAGTCTCCTCCCAGACACGGATCCTGAAAGGAGACCCCAATCAAGATCTACTTTTCTTGATCGGAATCGGCTCACAAGCCGCCCTATAACTACTATATAAAGAACCCTAGTTCAACCTCCCCAAGTGGGCTCTCTAAGACCCAACTAGTCTTACCTTCCTCATGAATCCCAGCCCTTGAAGGGGATCCTCCAAGTCATCGCTGGGGCCCTTAATGGTGTTTGTAGGTGCTTTAAATGCTCGTGTGATTAACATGAAAAATCTATGTTGTTTAGTGTAAACTAACCTATTAAAAATAGCAACTAAGTGCAGTGATCGCCAGAAACTTTTGACTTAAAAGTTTCAAAAGAGAGTTTTGATCGCCTACCTATTTGAACGCGGAAGATGTTGAGTCCTTGATTCCCCTCCTTCAGCCGGCTGAAGAAAGAGAGCCCTTTATTTGTTCTTTTGTTCTTGCTGTTGAGTTTGAGGTTGAGGATCGTCCAGAAGTCCTTCTGGCTTTGTGCTTGATTTCCCCTTTTGATTCTCTTCTTGTTGTTGAGTGCAGCAGAAATAGAAAGAAAATGAAGATGATAACTTTAAATAGAAGCAATATCCAAACTAATCATGATTATAAGCATACAATTGAACAGCAAACTTACTTGTTTAAATGGCTTTTGAAACCCCTTAAATCAAATAGGTTTTGAAAGATTGGTGCTGTGGTGTGTGTTGCATGAAGTGAATATGAAGAATGAAATTAATGAAATCAAAATGCAGAAATAAAACACTTATGACCAATGGGTTGAAGCCTTGAAAGGATGAAGATTCTCGAAAGGACGCCGACTTCTGGAAATGGCAGTGCTCCGGCGTTCCGACGTTGTTGCTCCGATCTTCAACTCGCTATAATAATGCTCTCTCTTTTTCTCAATAGGGCTCAACATTTTTTACTCTTCAAGATGTAAAGTATTTATAAGCTTCTTCTGCGTTCGCGATTATCATAGAAAAATCTAGGATTTATCTATCTTAATTGACAGATAAATACTGATTAATTCATCTTCATCTGTAATTATCTAAAACGCGTCCACCATGGCTGACGCCTTTCAGATTAATTAAGATAAGGATAAATATCCGGGAAAACTTATCTTTATCTTTATTAGCTAAAATGCGTCTACATGTGTAGACGTCTTTTACACTAATTAAGATAAGGATAAATATCCGGAAGAGAAGTTAAAATAACTTAGGAAACCTAAAACGCGTCAGGACTCACAGACACCTTTTAGCTAATTAATCAATTGATTAAAATTCAAATTTAAATGTTAAAATAGGAATAAACTCTAAATCGCGTCCACACAGGTTGACACGTTTTAGAATTTCTGAATCGCGTCCACACAGGTTGACACGTTTTAGAATTTCTGAATCGCGTCCACACAGGTTGACACGTTTTAGAATTCTGCATATTTTAACTGAAATTTGAGCTAAAATCAATTTAATTGATTAACTTAAACATGTATGTTAAATCCGACACTCAAAATATCAATAAACATTAATCAATGATTAAATATCAGACCCTTCTGAGGCATTATTATATGATATGAAATTTACTCGAAATGACGTCAAAATTAGCGTGTCTACAGCTGCCTCACCTTGGCATCCTCTTTGCAAGGGAGTGAAATGAAATGGATTGTATTGAAAAGGTGATGCCAAGGTGTGATGAGACACGCTCTTAACATCACATGATTGGAATTTTTCTCAAAATCATCAATGAAGATAGCTCAAGGAAATCAATGGAATCAATCATGTCTGGATGAAGTAGACAAGGAAATAAAATAAAGTCGATCAACCTCCTCGGAGTGGAAGTACCCCAGGTCATAGACACTGTAGGTTTCATCATGGGGAGCGTTTGCCAGCCAATGTGGACGTGCTGCAGTCATGATGGATCTTAAAAAGAAAACAGGAAATATTGGATAAAGAATCCAAGAAAGGATATAATTCCAAGGATATCTTCAAGCGAACCTCAAAGATAATCAAGATACTTAATTCAGAATGGAATATTTCATATCATGTTTGAATTGTTTGATTAATGGTCTGAAACTTAATCAATAATTAATCCTTATCACAATAATTTCAAAGTCCTACATGATGCATGCTGGGCTAAAAGAAAAATATAAAGTCAAATATAAAATATAAATTAATCAAGGATAATATTGTTAAATTGTCATTAATGAGTCAAGACACCAATTCTTGTAATTCAGTGCTAAGCCGAAGCTCGTTTATCCACGCACCGTTTCACAAAAGTGGAACCATCGTCCTCACTAATTAACAATCCAACGGCCTATCCGTGCGATTAAGAATCCTCTGGAATTATCACTGTTTTTGTTGTAGGGGAACTCAAATTCCAGTTTCATCAAAACCACAAGGTCTTTGATATGCTCTAATAAATATTTATCATATAGTAATGCAAATGATGCAAACTAATTACATGGAATAGTACAAGGGTAGAAATAACCGTCTTTTTAGCCACGGTCAGGACTTCTTGAATTCAACAGTGAGATCTTTTTGACATTTTCAGCTTTACACAGGCTTTCTTGAATTTTCTGCAATCAAAATTGTTAGTAATTCCAAACCAAACATTCAATTTAAACATCAAAACCCACAGAATTTCGAATAAATAACAGAAAGGCTGAAACGCGTCGTGTCGCGCAGACGCCATTCAATGTTGAAACGCGGCAGTGCTCCTCGACGCCTTTCACTCACAGAAATAGGTTTCTGGCTGTTCTCTATTTGAATTCCAACTCTATCAATGCACATCCCTTTTCCAATCCGGAAAAGTCTTCCTAGGATCGCAATTCCTTCTATATAAACACCCTTAGATTGTTCCCAAGCAATCCTACCATAATCCAAAGATCCAAAGTTGAGTTGTTTTCCAAAGTTCCAAGGTTTCCAACCTTCAAGAAGGAGGAACTCCGAAAAAGGGATGAATTCTTCAAGCAAGAAGATGAAGATGTCTTTAGAGAACTTTTCTTATGTGGAGAATCACCTCAATGGAAGGAATCCTAATCTTCAAGTAAGTTCAATCAACTTCCCTTTAATTCTTCTTCATGTTCTTCATCATGTTCTTCGTCTTTTCTTTTAGTTTTCAGAATTATCCCATGTTTCCTGGCCCAAGGAAATTTACCTCATTACCTTGGATTCGTAAACTTGCAAAAAGTGTCAAGCTTTCCATGCAAGTGTTCATATCCAAGTGGAATCTTCAAGGTCTTGTAGTACTTGCCAAACATTACAAAAGTTCGAACTTAGATTGGGCGGCTATGGGTGCCTTGATCGAGTGGTGGCATCCCCAAACTCATACGTTCTTCTTCCAAGACTTCGAGTGCACAATCCTTTTGGAGGAGGCGGAGCTTCTTTTAGGTCTCCCAAAGACCAAAGATAACAAAGATAAGATAGCTTTGACGAGAGAAAGAATCACCGGTCAACAATTGTTGACATCGATTATGAAAGATCCTTCAGAAGCTAAAGGATGCCTTACCAAAAAGGAGATCAATCTTACAAAGCTAGCCGAGTGGACTTTATTAATGATTTTTTGAATCATTTTGGATTAACATTTAGTTGTTAATTTATTAATGTTAATTGTTAGTTTAAATGTTAAACTAATAATTAATCTTAATTAAAATAATTTAAGGGTTAAATTAGTGAATAATATTTTTAATCTAAATGTTAGATTATTAACTTTTATTTCATCTAATTGTTAATTATTAGTTAGAGTTAGTTATTAATTTAAATGTTAAGTTAATAATTAATTCTAAATGACCAATTTAAATGTTAAATTAGTGGTCCTTAATTAATTATTGTTTGTCATTAATTTAATAGTTAAATTAATTATAACTTTAATTAATTAATCTAAGAGTTAGATTAATTAGTTATTAATTAGTTAGTGTTAATTATTAGTTTAAGAGTTAAATTAATAATTAACATTAACTGACTAATCTAAGTGTCAGGTTAGTAGTTAATAATTAATTATGGTTGATTATTAATTTAAGTGTTAAATTATTAATTAACTTTGTTAGACTAATCTAAGAATCAGATTAGTCATTAATAGTCTAATTGTTAGATTATTAATGGGGTTTAATCTAAGTGTTAGATTATTAGAATTGTTCTAATTTGCATGGAATAATCTGTAATTATTAATTTGGAGTATGTGCACATGTGATGTGTGTTTTGATGCTTTTAAATTAGATTTGATTGCATGATAAGTTAATAAAATGAGTTTTCGAAATTCAAATACCAATTTTGATTGGATCCCAGTTTTTGAAACCAAAATTATTTATTTTGAAAACTCTTTTAATTTTAGCCATGTGATGCGCTGAATCTTGTGTGGATGTTTAAAACACACCGTGGTCATGGATATGCACTTAATTAATTATTCATGTGATGAATGGATTGTGTGGATCATGGATGTATGATTGTTCATTAATTGTTAATAAATAGAGGTCTGCGCACCTCTCTCCCTCATACTCCGATGTATTTCTACCTCCCTCTCTCTCTTGTACTCACCATATGGTCTTCTTCAATTACTTGTAAATTTTAGAATTTAAATGTAATATGATCGAGGCAACCGAGGAAGGAGCGAGGACGATCCACAGCTGCAACCAGGAAGGCGAAAAGATGGAGATCTCTTGCTTATGTGTTTGCAGGTTATCTAATATAATTGTTGTGTTAGATTGTGTGTGCGTTTGACTGTTGGCTCCAGTCAAACCAACTGTGCTATCCATGACCACACTAATGACATGTATAGTATGTAGTAAATATATACGATATATTTATATACTATCACCTAGGAGAGACCAAGATAAAAGTTATCCAAATACCCTCAGATAAACTATAAACCGTAATGCGAGTAGTTAAGAACTTACCGCGTGGTCCACCATCGTTATAGTCATAGGATTCGAATCACTTTAGGCAGGTTTGTTGTGCTATCCACAAGGCCTGCTTAATTGGGAGGAGAAACTGTGGCTATGGCATTAGATGCCTATATGATCGGGGTAGAGGAACCATGTAGCTTTGTTGTGCTATCCACAAGGGCTGCATGCAAATCTATGCTCGTCGTGTAATGATGGTTAGCTTAGACCAGGATTAATGGTTTGTTGTGCTATCCACAAGGCCATTAAATTTCTGGGGACCGAAGCCATGATCAGATATTGTAAGGAGTTGCAAGTCCCATGAGTTGGGTGCTCTTTGATTGTATTACAGTTTGTTGTACTATCCACAAGGCTGTAGTGCAAGTCATTGAGATTCTGATCCCCACTAGGAGACTGTCGGCGTCTCCCGTTCTGTATAACTGAGGGTTATACAGTCCGTCGAAAATTAGTGGGAGTTAAACTTGAACAAAAGACTATGTCTTGTTTTAAATTTTTAATAAGTGAACATCTGCTAAATAGATTTTACTTATCTCTTGTAGGGAATTATGTCGTCGAATAACCCACTCCGCGGCATACTTGATGCCCTTTTGAATTGCCTGATCTACTCGGATTGGTTCAGATACCTGAAGAATGTCTTCAGATCTGAGCACATTAACTTTGTCCCTGGAGCTGATCCTCCTGCTGAATCGGCATTAGATGCCCCTGAAGCAGAGATGATAGCTAACGATAAAAGATCGAAGGACAAAGGCAAAAGAGTAGTGAAGGGTGACTGCTTCTAATATAAGCAATATGGTCACTGGAAGAGGATCTGCAAGGAGTTCCTTCATGATAAAGCTCATGGAAGAGTGAAGCTGTCTGAAGCTTCAGATATCTATATGATAGATATCAACTTGTCAGTTAGAGATTCCATATCTTGGGTATTAGATACCGGATGTGCTTCTCATATATGTCATGATGCACAGATGCTGACAAGTAAGCGTAAGCTGAGACAAGGCGAGGTGGAATTGAGGCTAGGAAACGGCGCAAAAGTTGCGGCGATTGCTGTTGGGACAGCAAACCTCAGGCTTTCATCGGGAGACGCCTTACTATTAGAAGATTGTTATTATGTTCCTAGCATAATAGAGAACATCATATCAGTGTCTTGTTTGGACAAGATAGGATATAGGTTGACTATTGAAAATAGAAGTTGTTCGATTTATTATGGTAATAAATCAATAGCTTTGGCATCTTTAGTCAACGGTCTATATCTCTTAGATGTTTCTTATTACAATCTTCAAATTGATAATGCTCTTAAGAAGAGCAAGAATTGTGTGAACCAGGCCTACATGTGGCATTGTAGACTTGGGCACATTGGCGAAAGCAGGTTGCAAAAGTTGCACAAGCATGGTCACTTAACTGCATTCAATTATGAATCGTTTGCAAGATGGGAATCCTCCCTTATGGGAAAGATGGATAAATCTCCATTTACTGGACAGGGAGAACGTGCCAAGGACATTCTGGAACTAATACATTCGGATGTATGTGGTCCCATGTCTACCCAAGCCAAAGGTGGCTTTTCATACTTCATCACGTTCACCGATGACTTCTCAAGATTCGGCTATGTGTACTTAATGAAGTACAAGTCGGAAGCATTTGAGAAGTTCAAGGAGTTCAAGAATGAGGTAGAGAAGCAGTCAGGAAAGAGTATTAAAACTCTTCGATCAGATCGAGGAGGAGAATACTTGAGTACTAATTTCACACAATTCTTAAAGGATAATGGTATCTTTTCTCAGCTGACCCCTCCATATACACCACAGATGAATGGTGTATCAGAAAGGAGGAATCGCACCTTGTTGGACATGGTGCGATCCATGATGAGCTTTTCGAAATTACCAGTGTTCATCTGGGGGTATGCTCTAGAGTCAGCAGCATACCTACTGAACAGAGTACCCAGCAAGTCTGTGGCCTCTACTCCATATGAGATATGGAAAGGCAGGAAACCAGAATTTAAACATGTTAAAGTCTGGGGTTGTTCTTCTCATGTAAAGAGGCATGATCCAGAAAAGCTGGAATCACGAACTGATAAATGCAGGTTTGTGGGATATCCAAAGGAAACCTTTGGACAATATTTTTACCATCCTGGTGAACAAAAGGTGTTTGTCGCCAAGAAAGCTGTCTTCTTACAAGAGGAATACCTTCTCCAGGAGAACAGTGGGAGTAAAATAGTATTGGAAGAGGTTCCAGATCCCCAACCAACTGCATTATCATCAGATGAGATATCAGTTCTTGAATCTGTTCAGGTACATACAGATGAGCCTCGTAGATCTGGTAGAGTACCTAGACTACCCGAACGATATGTAGGACATATTGCTGAAGGTAAGTCTAAGGTACAATATAATGAGGATGATGATCCTAAAACCTACCAGGAGGCCATAGAAGGCCCAGAAGCCGGGAAATGGCCAGAAGCCATGAACTCAGAAATCCAGTCCATGTACACCAACCAAGTTTGGAATTTGGAGGACTTGCCCGAGGGTATTGTACCCATCGGTTGCAAGTGGATCTTTAAGAGAAAGATCGGTGCTGATGGACGGATCGACACTTATAAGGCAAGGCTGATGGCAAAGAGATATCGTCAAAGGCAAGGAATTGACTATGACGAGACTTTCTCACCAGTTGCCATGATAAAGTCGATCAAAGTTCTACTCGCCATTGCTACACATTTTAATTATGAAATCTGGCAGCTGGATGTGAAGACTGCCTTCCTCAATGGTAAGCTTGAGGAAGAGGTGTATATGATACAACCAGAAGGTTTCACATCCAAAGAATCTCCAGATAAAGTGTGCAAGATTCAGAAGTCCATTTATGGACTGAAGCAAGCTTCCCGGAGCTGGAACATAAGATTTGACGAGGCTGTCAAGTCTTATGACTTCATTAAGAATGAAGATGAGCCTTGTGTGTACTAGAAGACTAGTGGGAGTGCAGTCACTTTTCTAGTTCTTTACGTAGATGGCATACTACTCATTGGGAATGATGTAGCTATGATGTTATCAGTAAAGATCTGGCTGTCGAAAAACTTCTCCATGAAGGATTTGGGAGAAGCATCCTACGTATTGGGAATACGGATCTATAAAGATAGATCAAATAGGATGCTTGGAATGACCCAATCCTTGTACATAGATACCATAGTCAAAAGGTTTGGCATGGAAAATTCCAAGAGAGGTCTCATACCGATGAGACATGGAATTTATCTCTCAAAGGAGCAGTCTCCTAAGACTCCTAATTAGAGGGCATTCATGGATAGAATACCATATGCCTTTGCCATAGGATCTATCATGTATGCCATGCTATGTACACGGCCTGATGTTGCATTTGCTCTAAGTGTTACGAGCAGATTTCAAGCTGATCTAGGCGAAGAGCACTAGAAGGCAGTGAAATGTATCCTTAAGTACTTGAGAAGAACTAAGGATATGTTTCTTGTCTATGGAGGAGGTGACTTAAAACTGCGAGGCTTTACTAACTCGAATTTCCAGTCAGATCCAGATGATAGCAAGTCTACATCTGGATTCGTGTTTACTTTGAACCGAGGTGCAGTATGCTGGAAGAGTTCCAAGCAAGTAACCACTGCAGATTCGACGACTGAAGCTGAGTACATCGTTGCAATTGAAGCCGCCAAGGAAGCAGTATGGTTGAAGAAATTCATCACCGACCTCGGCGTAGTTTCCAGCATCTCTGAGCCTGTTCCACTGTTGTGCGACAATAGTGGAGCCATTGCGCAAGCGAAAGAGCCGCGGTCTCATCAGAAATCAAAGCATATTCTGAAGCGCTTTCACCTTATCAGAGAGATCATATCCAGAGGAGATGTAGTAGTGGAAAGAGTTCCATCTGTCGACAATGTAGCAGATCCACTGACAAAGCCGTTAACTTAAATTGTGTTTGAGCGTCACCTAGTGTCTATAGGCTTATTGTATAAAGGTGATTGGCTTTAGTCCAAGTGGGAGATTGTTAGTTTTAGGTGGCCTACAAGCCAATCTAACTATGTAAATCTCGTTCATTTGTTAATATAATGGCATAATATTCATTATGTGTCAATCGCATTAATTATCGTTTCATAATGAAGTCCGTGAATATGTGCTATAGTGATCAGATTATGATGAGATCATACTAATGAGACTGATCACTTAAACACACATATTCTTAATCGTTCCTAGTCGGAGGATATCCGAGAAGGACATCGGATATCCGGTTAGACTAGTACAGATTACTTCTGCTTATATGATGAGGGTGACTGATCTCATAAGTCACTTGTGTGGAGACACTAAGGCGAATCTGTAGGTGCTCATTGGAGAATGAGTTCACTGAACTGATCCGACTGAATCGCTGGATGGTATTGTACCTCACTGTCAACCAGCTTGATTCTATTGTCGTAGTTGCATGGATGGTACTCAGACCTGAGACACCAAGGACACCTTGTCAGTGGACTTCTGTGCTTTGACTTTGGTTTACGAATCTCTAGCCACGGGATTCTAATACGCCAAGGATTGGGTACAACAGAATACCGTCGAAGGAAATTGTGTGTCTATAAGGAATCATTCGCTCTCGGTACTTAGAGAGAGAATGCTCTAGGAAGGAAGCGCGGAAGTCCCTGGCCAGGGCGGACGATAATATTGGGAAAGGAGTTTTTCGATATTCATCAGCGGCATCCAATCCAAGTGAGTCGACCGGTTAGGGTTTGACAGCTCGCCATACCCTGAGTTGACTCGAGAGCATTGTACGAATGAAGGATTATATCCACGCGGTAACTATCGGCGGAAAGGTTCCAAGAGTGGGTTACTTAACCCCAATACCTTCCGGGTTCACGCGGTGTTCCTTGGTACCCAACGTGATCGGAGGCCCGGTCGAATTCGATGTGCGACACCAATTCGGTTGATTAATTAATTAATAAGGGGTTATTAATTGATTAATAAAGTCAGTGAGGAGTCACTAGGCTTGTTGGTCCATTAACTGGATTGGTACTTGGTCCTAGAGGGTCCCACGTAAATGATTCTCAAGGCGATGGATAAATAAGTGGGTTTTATATAAACCGAGGGTTTTTATGAAAAACCGCGCGGTCAGTATAAAACATAGCGAATGGGCTGAGCAGGCCAAGCTGCTGCTAACCCTAGCCGCCCCTCCTCTGTTTCTCTCTCTCTCTGACGTCCAGACAGATCCAGATCTGCTCCGCCGCTTCTCCGAATCCCGTTCGACGGGAAATCGTCCGCGCGTTGCGTCGATCATTGCGGCGACCGGCGGAGGTTTCATGGGCTGCGAAGAACGAGGAACGTGAGGATATCCGTCGCGAGGAGGATCGCGTGGACTTCACTAGAGGCCGGGCGCTTGCGCGGCTTGCGGTGTCGCACCGACGGAACCGAACAGTTGCGGATTTGAATCCGCACACGGTGAGAACTTCGATTATCCGATAATTGTGTCTTTAGATTTTTCGAAATGGGAAAATAGATCGCTATTTTATTTTATTTTCCGCTGCGTGAGCGATCCGGAGAAACCAGAGAAACCCAACAGTTACTCCACCGGGACGTCGGCCGCCGTCCGGAGAGAAAAATGCTGCGGAGGAGATGGTTGTGGTAGTGGTCGGAGTTAGGAGATTGATGGAGTGGAGGGAGAGATGGAATGGAGATTGGAAAGCAAGGAGAGGAGGGGAGGGGTCGCCGGAGATCGGAGGGAAGAGAGGAGAGAGAAGAGAAAGGAGAGAATGAAGGAAAGGAGGGAGGGTTCGCAGGGTGAAACAGAAGTTGGGTAAAAACGCATCGTGCAAGCCCGACGTCATTCAGATGACAAGACCGGGCCGTACACCGGCAAACCAAAGTCGTACTCTAAATGGCATCGTCCAACCAAGACGCCATTCAGACGATATGACCGGGGTCGTACTCTCGCGCCCCGAGGCCAGCTTACGTGGCGCCCACGTGGCACAGGCTAAAACACGTCCACATTGCTGGACGCCGTTTGAACCGCGTCTCGCAAGCTAGACGCGAAAAAGAAACTAAGTCTTAGCCTCATCAGGGCCCAAACTAAGGGATCCGACACCGAAATTGACCAGATAACCGGATCCGAAACCTCAATCCTTACATTCTCCCCCCCTTAAAACAATTTCGTCCCCGAAATTGCCTACTATATATAAGCTTACAGGAGAACTTACAAAAAAAGGTAGAGAAACTGTTCTCGCATCTCATCCTCGTGCTCCCAGGTCGCCTCACCCCAGAGCGATGCTGCCAACTTACCTTAACCAGAGGAACAACCTTGTTCCGTAGGACCTGCTCTGTATTGACCCGTCACCCTATAATCGGGGATCCGATTACTAAATGGGTATCGAATCATTAATTTAGAGCCAAACCAGGATCTAGATAAGTCTGGGAAATAAATAATAAACTAAGCTAAACATTCACATCGCATTGAATTAAAAAGGAAGGGCAAGAATTAAAATTATTACAATGCGACTCGACACAGCAAATAATTACATACTCCAACTGAAAATAAATAATTAAGCAAACAGGCCAGTAAATAAAATAACAACTACATCGGGTCATACCCCGGAGCAACGGCTGCTGGCACGTGACCCAAAACAACCCTCTCCTAGCTATGCCTGCCTGGAACCCTCACCTAAAAACCGCAGGGGTGAGTCTCATCGAAAAGACTCAGTAGGGATCCCTCGATCCCTACCGCCCACTCACGCACCCACAAGTACAACAACAGAAATATAAATAATTTGAGCAAGTAAAGCAGTAAACATAACTCCTAGATTTCGATATAAAACACATGCACAACTATGAAACTATTCTACCACGGAGCCCACAACCAGCGTCTCGGCAAAACACGCCAACCACACGGCCGAATGGAGAAACTCCGACCCGCTGAGACCAAACAGCAACCCCTCGGATAGCGCGCTAGCTACTCCGGCTTGACAGGCTCCAGGTAGTTCTGCTTCCCCCAGCACGAGTGACACTCCGAATGTACCACTCCCACACCGGTACTAGTTATACCCCAAGATACACCAGGTGACCCTCTCTCTAGGCGTCACCCCGCCACTCCTACACCGGCGCCGTGTCACTCCCACACCGACACAGGGTACCTAAGCGCTAACAACTGTCACTCTAGGCCCACGATCGCACAAAACACAACACGGTGCGATCTGATCACATAGAATCCAATGTCATCGAGTACATTTCTACACATGCAATTAACTAAACTATCTAACAATGTAAACATGTGTTAATTGCATGGATTAATGGAATTCTGGCTTGAATCGCGTCATCCAAGGCCGACATCAATCAAGCTTCCTAAATTAGTTTATGTGAAAACTGGCCTCGGAAGATGGCCTAAAACACGTCGTCTATAAAGGTCGCCGTTCAAAAGGCGTCGCTGTCCCTCGTCGCGTGATAATGACAGAAACAGAGACAGACCTCGGGGTGATTTTTCTTAAAAGGCGTCGTGCATGGAAGTTGCCGTTCAAAAAGGCGTCGCTGTCCCTGGACGCTCATCAGTCCATAGACAGAGTCTGTTATCTGGGCTAAATCGCGTCGCGGGTGGAAGCCGCCTTTCTAAAAGGCGTCGCTGCCCCCCGATGCCATTTAACCCTCACAGACAGGTTCTTCCTCCGTCATCTCCCAATCTGCGGGGTGGGATTTCCTCCTCAAATCGTGTAAAAACACAAACAAAGTGGAGAAGGAGGAGAAGAACCTAAATATCCATTAAAACACCCAAATTCTCATTACATGCATTTAGTATTTTCACCCCAAAAAAACCCCTAAACATGCTCCAAAGCGGGAAAAACATGATTTTTAAAAGAAATACAACGGGGATCGTCACCCTACCGGTTACTCGAACTCCACCTAGTTCCAAGCCGCCAACCCGCTTTGCCATACACCGCTGCTAGTACTGCCGTGGACGCCGTTACTCCACCGGGACGTCGGCCGCCGTCCGGAGAGAAAAACGCCGCGAAGGAGATGGTGGTGGTAGTGGTGGGAGTTAGGAAGTTGATGGAGTGGAGGGAGAGATGGAATGGAGGGAGGAAAGCAAGGAGAGGGGGAGGGGTCGCCGGAGATTGGAGGGAAGAGAGGAGAGAGAAGAGAAAGGAGAGAATGAGGGAAAGGTGGGAGGGTTCGCGGGGTCAAATAGAAGCTGGGTAAAATGCGTCACGCAATCCCGACGTCATTCAGATGACAAGACCGGACCGTACACTGACAAACCAAGGTCGTACTCTAAATGGCATCGTCCATCTAAGACGCCATTCAGACGATATGACTGCGGCCGTACTCTCTTGTTCCGAAGGACCTGTTCCCTACGATCCTCAATACACACTGGAAATTCTGGAAAGGACAAATCCTCAGCGACCTCCAACTCTGAAAAGTCCAAAACATGAGATGGATCCTGAACATATTTACTCAGCAAAGAAACATGGAACACATCGTGCACTCTTGCAAGACTGGGTGGCAAGGCTAACTGATATGCCGTTTTCCCAATTCGACCAAGAATGGGAAAAGGTCCAACATATCGTGGACTCAGCTTACCTCGCTTCCCGAATCTCATCACACCCTTGGAGGGTGAGACTCGGAGAAACATGTGGTCCCCAACCTCAAACTCAAGCGGTCTCCTACGGATGTCTGCATAACTCTTCTGTCTACTCTGAGCTGTAGTCAACTGCTGCTACACCACTCTGGCAACCTCAGACTTCTGCTGCACCAACTCTGGCCCTACTATCTGCCTCTCGCCAATCTCAGACCAATTCATAGGAGATCGACACGGCAGCCCATACAATGCCTCATAAGGCGCCATGCCGATACTAGAATGATAACTGTTGTTGGAAGCAAACTCCACTCTAGACAAGTGATTTTCCCAAGAACCTCCCCAGTCTAGGCAACATGCCCTGAGCATATCCTCTAGTGTCTGAATGGTCCTCTCTGACTGCCCATCAGTCTCGAGATGATAAGCCGAGCTGAAGGCTAACTGTGTGCCCAAGGCCTCTTGAAAACTCTTCCAGAATCTAGAAGTAAATCTCAGATCCTGATCTGACACGATGGATAAGGGCACCCCATGCAGAGAGATGATCCGGTCCACAAACAACTTAGCCAACCTACCGACTGACCAGTCTTTCCTAATAGCCAGAAAGTGTGCCGACTTGGTCAATCGATCAACAATGACCCAGATCGCGTCTCTTCTGCCAGGGGACACAGGTAATCCCATCACAAAGTCCATAGTCACGTGTTCCCATTTCCATTCCGGGATCGACAAGGGCTGCAACAATCCTGCTGGTCTCTGGTATTCTGCCTTAACTTGCTGGCAAGTCAGGCACCTTGCCACATAATCAGCCACATCCTTCTTCATACCAAGCCACCAAAAGTGCCTCCTTAAACAATGATACATCTTAGTCGTTCCGGTATGCACTGCATATCTAGAACAGTGTGCCTCATCCAGGACACTCTTGTGCATGTCCTCCTCGGCTGGAACATAGAGTCTGCCTCTAAACCTGACTGTACCATCATCCCACAATTCCACCTCCGGTGTCTGGAGAACCTGCGGTAACTCTACATCTTCCCTCTGAGCCTCGATCACGGCCTGGTACACGGCTCTGTCAGCCTCTCGCGGAATCCTAAAGGAAGATTCCACCACTTGCTCAAATAACCTCCATTCTTGAACCATAAGGTACGATACGACCGTCTTTCGACTCAAGGCCTCTGCCACTACATTTGCCTTGCCCAGATGATACAAAAGGTCGAGATCATAATCTTTGATAAATTCCATCCACCTACTCTGTCTCAAGTTCATATCCTTCTGCATGAATACATACTTCAGGCTCTTGTGATCAGTAAAAACTTGAAATTTCTCTCCATACAAATAGTGCCACCAGATCTTCAGTGCAAATACCACAGCTGCCAACTCTAAGTCATGAGTGGGATAGTTCTCCTCATGCTTCTTCAGCTACCTAGAAACATAGGCCACAACCCTACCATGCTGCATCAGAACCGCGCCCAAACCTCGACGAGATGCATCTGAATAAACCACAAATCCACCATAACCTGATGGAAGCACCAACACTCGAGCCGAAGTGAGGCGAGTCTTCAACTCAATGAAACTCAGCTCACATTCCTCGGTCCACACGAAACGAACTCCCTTATGAGTCAACCTCGACAAGGGGGTCGCTATCGAAGAAAAACCCTGGACAAACCGTCTGTAATATCCAGCTAACCCCAAGAAGCTCCTGATCTCAGTTACTGTCGTCGGTCTGCTCCAGTCCATTACTGCCTCAATCTTGGCTGGATCTACAGCAATGCCATCTCCAGAAATGACATGCTCCAGGAAGTGCACCTTATCTAGCCAGAATTCGCACTTGCTAAACTTGGCATAGAGTTGGTGCTCTCTCAGAACCTGCAATACCACCTGAAGATGTGTGGCATGTTCTTCCTCAGAAGAAGAGTGTACCAAAATATCATCTATGAATACCACCACAAACTGATCTAAGTAGGCCCTGAAGACCCGGTTCATCAAATCCATAAAAGCCGCCGGAGCATTGGTCAAGCGAAAAGGCATAACCAAAAACTCATAATGTCCATACCGAGTCCTAAAGGCCGTCTTACTAACATCAATCTCACGGATCCTTATCTGATAATATCCTGATCTCAAGTCAATCTTTAAAAACACCTTCGCAGACTGCAACTGATCCATCAGATCATCGATCCTCGGAAGTGGGTACTTGTTCTTTATCGTCACCTGGTTCAACTGTCTATAATCAATACACAATCTCAGAGAACCATCCTTTTTCCTGACAAATAGAAGTGGAGCACCCCACGGAGAAGTACTGGGACGAATAAAACCCTTATCTGGTAATTCCTGCAACTGCGCTTTCAACTCAGCGAGTTCAGCCGGAGCCATCCGATACGGGGCCTTAGACAATGGCGTCGTATCTGGTGCAAGCTCAATGGTAAACTCAACCTCTCGCCGAGGAAGAAGGCCAGGCAACTCCTCAGGAAACACATCAACAAAATCACAAACTACAGGCACCTCCCAAGGACTGGAACTACTACTAACATCAGCTAAAACAACAGAGGCAAGGAAAGCCTCACAGCCACCAACAAGCAATCTCTGGGTCTTAAAGGCAGAAATAAGAATACCACGAGAAGAGAGCCTAATACCTTGGAAGTAGAAATTCGGGATGTCCGGAATAGAGAAACGCACCCTCTTCCTGTGGCAGTCCACCTCAGCATAATAAGCCTCCAACCAGTCCATGCCCAAGATGACATCAAAGTCGCGAATGGGAAGCACAACTAACTAGGCAGATAACTCATGGTCCTCAATGGTCAAGGGAACCTCACTCAAACAATTATAAGACAACATGAAATCCCCTGAAGGAACCTCTATCATCAGTCTATCAGACATCTCATCAACGGGTGCAGAAAGAATATCTACGAACTGCTCAGAGATAAAAGAATGCGAAGCACCCGAATCAATTAACACATGTGCAGAGTTCCCAATGACAGAAAGTGTACCTTCCACCAAGTTGGATGCACGGGCCTCCTTCCTGGTGATAGCTAGAATTCTCCCCTGGGTCCTCGGCTTCTTCTGATCACCTGGCCCCTGCCCCTGACCATGCCCCTGCGGGCAATACCTCACCAAATGGCCCTGCTGGCCACAAGTATAACACCTCCCAGAAAATGCAGGGCACTGAGTCCCACCATGAGTACCACCGCAATGTCGACAAGCTGCCGGAAGCCTCTGAGCTGCCACTTGCTGAGCACTAGACGCCGACTGACTCTGCTGGCTCTGCCTAGGTCTGCTACTACCGTTGTTGCCACTACTGCTGCCACCTCCTCAAAAGAACCTCTTGAATCTAGAGCCGAGTGAACACGATCCTGATCCGGACGAAGGAGTTGCTGCTGCGGCTGTCTTTCCTCTGCCATTAGCTTGCCCCTGAGTAGTCAGTCCCCTCTCTCGAGCTGACTGTTCATGCTGTGCCTCTACTGCCACGGCACACCTAACCACCTGATCGCTCGAAATTATGTCTCGTTAAGCATATTCGAACATCAATCTTAAAATTCTAATTTCCACATATAATTATTTGAAAAATGGCAAGTGGTGAGATTGGGTCGAATCCACAGGGAAATAAATTTTTAAAGTTGAAAACTTTGAGTTTTTAGAGGAGAAATAGAGAAGAAAGAAGAGGGAGCATGATGATTTGATTTGTTAAGAATTAAAATTAACCGGACTTACTATAAACTCACAAAAGGAGCCCCCCTAAATGAGCATAATAAGACCATTTACTGAACTAAGACTACTTCTAAAACATTAATTAAAAGTATAATATAAAATTTGAGTAGTGTTAACAGAAGAAAAAATAAAAGTTATAGAACAAAAAGATGGAGAAAAGATAACTTTTTTCAAAGGAGGTACTGTCATTCATTATCAGACCAATATGAAATTTTACAAAGACATTTAAAATCAACAATTAGCATAACTTTCATAAGAAAACTTTTACATAAAATATTCTAAATACAGTGTAACATGGAGAACTCAAAAACTAGAGAGAGAGACAGTGGAGAGAGAAAACTGATGTATGCAACCGTCGTAGCCCTTCGCGCGGATCCTTGGTAGCCTTGGACTCCTTCTAATGGTCAGTTGTAGTGCCTCGAGTCCACCTCTTGCACTAATAGCCGCTGGTTTGAGAGAGATGTAGAGAGAGAGCGAAAAAGAGAGAGAGAGAACAAAAGCTAAAGAGAGAGGGGGCTACTACAGTACCCGCGGGTGCTGTAGCAAAGAGAGGGATAAAGTGGGAGAGAAATTGAGAAAGAGAATTTCCAAGAAACCAAAGCTCCCTTTTTCCTCCCCCCTCCTATGGTTTTATAGAAGAGAATTCTTAATTCAAATTTTGAATTTCAAATAGAGTAATAAATAGGCTATTAAGCTCCCCCTTGATTAGTGGATCTTATTTTAAGCTCATAAAGATTATTTTGAATTTTTAATTTTGAAATAATTATCTTTCTTTTTAAATTTCAGGATTCCCTCCTCCTCTCTCTCTTAGTTTTATAGAAGAGAATTCTTAATTCAAATTTTGAATTTCAAATCTTCTAATCAATGGGTCCTTAATTGCTTGTATTAAACTCCCCCTTGATTAGAGGATTCTCCATGAATGTATATTTGAAATTTAAATTTAGAGAGGGATATTTCAAAATTCTAATTTTGAATTGAAGAATAAATGTTATTTTCGAGATTTTGAAATTCAAATTAAAAATAACATTTTTGAAATTTGAATTCCGAAATTCCCTCTTCTCTCTCTTAGTTGGCTTGTGGTTCCCCTTTTAAGACAAAAAAGAAATACAATCTTGTTCCTTCCAGGATTCAAACCCTGATCACTTCCTTGAAATCCAGGTAGTCCAACTACCATGCCATCTGCTTGTTCATGTCTTGTATTCACATAAAATAACAGTTAAGTTCATGCGGCAATAAATCATCCAACTATACATTAAATAATTGCCGAGAAAATCTTATTTAAGAATGAAATTGCTATCCTTATTCAATCCACATAATGATGATATTTGAAATTTGAATTTTTTAAAAAAATTGATATGTTTGAATGCACAAATGATTTATCTATCATTCCATGTCATTTTATTTATTAAATTGATAGCAAAGTGTGTAAATTTCATCTGTTATTTATGTAAAATTGTGAACTTATCACACCCCCCAACTTAATAATTGCTAGTCCCTTAGCAATGCAATCATTTGAAAAATTAGGACTACCATGATTAGTAAAAAGACTCAAACTTCATTTAAAAGAATATCTATTGCAAATGGTAGGCAATTTGAATTCAAGTTTTCGTTCTCCTGCCCACTATACTTGGAATCAAGACAGGTGATTGTGCATATCATTTGAGGTGCTTGGAGTTCATTTCTATCCTGTTTGATATATTGTTGCCTTCGCTGACCTTTGGTGAAGAACTACCCAAGGGAGAGAAAAGAAAAAGAGATCTCTGGATTAGTTGGCTAGGCTCGCTTTTCGGTTCTCGCACCAACTCAATACTTTTTAAGATTTGGTCTTATTTTGTTATGAAGGACTTTTTTTATTTAGCGCAATTGTTTTTTTTTTTTTTCATTTGGTTGCGCTTTGAGAATGCGTACTTTTTGCCATCCTCTTTATTTTTGTCTGAGGGGAGGTGCGTACTTTTAGCCACCGTCCTTCCTTTGACTCTTTTGAATCATATTTATTTGACTTCATGCTTCTGATTGTCCTCTTTTTTTTTTTCGAAGTGACCGCCTCCTGAAAGTGTTAAGTAGTTTGATCTCCTATTACGAATCCTAACTTTCTATTCGTTTGACCTAAAAGTAAAAACAGAATGGGTAATTCTATACTTCGGGTCAACTCCAACAACTCTACACTTTCAGGATCTTCCACTCCTTCCAAATTACCGTGTGTGTGTGAAAATCATCCTGTCGTGACTCGTTGTGGAGAGGGGGGTGAATTCAAACTTTTACTCAATTTCCTAGCTCAATATAGATTAACACTCCTTAGATGAAGCATGATAGATAAGAATTTCTGTTTGAGTGTGAAAATAAAGCAATTTTGTTTTTTTGAAAATTTGTGTGAAAAATGAAAAAATTTAAAACTTTTGTTCATTTTAAACGATTTATTCAATATGCACTATGATTCTCCTCCCAACTTGAATGACATTGTCCTTAATGGCATAGTAATGAAATTCATAATGAGGAAAGGTACAACCTGAGGTATGAGGAGGCTTCTCCATGTTCACCAATATGTATGATCTCAGTCTCCTAAAAAGGGAAGAAAAGAATTAGAATAAAAATAAGAAAGTTGGGTTGCCTCCCAATAAGCGCTAAGTTTAATGTCTTCAGCCAGACGAAATCATGTTTATTGTGGATCACTTAGCTGCATGGATTCCAATGGACAATTTTGAAGGTTTTCAATGTAAGGTTTTAAGCGTTGCCCATTAACAGTGAATGTCTGTCCATTTTTTGGATCCATGATCTTGACCGCACCATGGTCAAAAGCTTTAATTACTAAGAATGGCCCATCCCATCTTGATTTCAATTTCCCAGGAAACAAACGCAACCTTGAGTTAAATAGCCAGACTTTTTGATTAAGATGGAAAGATTTCCTCATAATATGTTTATCATGAAAAGCTTTAGTCTTGGCTTTATAGATTTTCGAGTTCTCATAGGCTTCATTTCTCATTTCATCTAGTTCGCTCAATTGTAAGGTTCTGTGTGAACCAGCTTTGACTAGATCAAAATTGACCTGTTTGATAGCCCAATAAGCTCTATGTTCTAATTTCACTGGGAGATGGCAGGCTTTTCCAAAGACTAGCCTGTATGGTGACATGCCAATAGGAGTTTTGTAAGCAGTCCAATAGGCCCACAAAGCATCATCTAACCTTTCGGACCAATCTTTTCTATCGGGTCTAACGGATTTTTGCAAGATATTCTTTATTTCTCTATTGGATATCTCTACTTGGCCACTAGTTTGGGGATGGTAAGGGGTAGCAAGCTTATGAGTAATCCCATATCTTTTGAGCAATGCTCGAAATTGAGAATGAGTGAAGTGCAAACCCCCATCACTAATGATAGCCTTTGGCCATCCGAACCTAGAAAAGATATTCTTTTGCACAAATTTCATTACCACCTTGTGATCATTGGTTCGGGTGGCTATTGCTTCAATCCATTTAGACACATAGTCCACTGCCACCAAGATGTATTCGCATCCAAAAGATGGTGGAAAAGGGCCCATGAAATCTATTCCCCAAACATCAAAAATTTAAACCACTAGGATTGGATTTAGTGGCATCATATCTCTTTTAGCCATATTACCAACAGCTTGACATCTTAGGCATGTTTTGTTGAACTCATAAGCATCCTTGAAGAGTGTGGGCCAATAGAAACCGCTTTGTAAAACCTTTGCTGCGGTTTTCTTTCCGGAGAAATGACCTCCACAAGCAAGGCTGTGGGAAAAGTTCAAAACACTTTGTTGTTCTTCTTCAGGCACACATCTACGAATTATTTGATCTGGACAAATTTTGAAGAGTTCAGGGTCTTCCCAAAAATAATACTTCTCTTGATAGAAGAATTTATCTTTTTCATTTCTTGTCCATCCTTGTTGGATTTGGCCAGTCACCTTAAAATTCACAATATGTGCATACCATGGTGGTGACATGTGGGAAATGGCTAAGAGATGTTCATCAGGAAATGAATCTTTCATTGGTTCATTATTTGAAATTATGATTCGGGAGAGATGGTCAGCCACCACATTCTCGGATCCCTTTTTGTCCCGAATCTCCAAATCAAATTCTTGGAGGAGTAGGATCCACCTGATTAATCTTGGTTTGGCATCTTTCTTTGTCAACAAATATTTCAATGCCGATTGATCAGAATAAATAATCACTTTTGCCCCCAAAAGGTAAGATCGAAATTTCTCCAGGACAAACACAACAGCTAACAATTCTTTTTCTGTGGTGGTATAGTTCATTTGAGCATCTACAAGTGTATGACTTGCATAATAAATCACCACAGGCTTTTTATTGATTCTTTGTCCCAGTACTGCCCCCATAGCATAATCAGAAGCATCGCACATTATCTCAAAAGGCAAAGACCAATTAGGCGATTGGAGAATGGGAGCTTTGGTCAGAGCCTTTTTAAAGATTTAAATGCTTCTAAGCATTTTTCATCAATATGGAATGGGACATCTTTGGCTAAGAGAAGGGTTAATGGTCGGACAATTTGAGAGAAATTTTGAATAAACCGGCGGTAGAATCCGGCATGGCCCAAGAATGATCGAATTTGCTTTACCGAAGTGGGTGGAGGAAGATTGGCGATTAGGCTAACCTTAGCTTTATCCACTTCGATACCTCTTCCAGACACTATATGGCCCAAAACTATGCCCTCTTTAACCATGAAATGGCTCTTTTCCCAACTTAGAACCAAATTAGTCTCTATGCATCTTCCCAGTATATTTTTCAAATTCCTCAGACAAATTTCAAATGAATCCCCGAATATTGAAAAATCATCCATGAATACTTCGAGGAATTCTCCCACCATATCTGAAAAGATGGCCAACATGCACCTTTGGAAAGTTGCTAGTGCATTACATAGTCCAAATGGCATTCTTCGGAATGCAAATGTGCCAAATGGACATGTGAATGTGGTTTTCTCTTGATCTTCTGGGTAGATAGCCACTTGATTATATCCCGAATACCCATCTAAGAAACAAAAATATTTCTGACCTGCTAGCTTTTCCAAAATATGATCAATAAACGGGAGTGGGAAATGATCCTTCTTTATCATTGTGTTCAATTTTCTGTAATCAATACAAACTCTCCACCCCGTAGTTAGCCTAGTGGGCATTTCTTCACCTTTTTCATTTGTTACCACAGTTAAGCCAGACTTCTTTGGCACTACTTGGGTTGGACTTACCCACTTGCTATTAGATATTGGGTATATGATACCCGCATCTAGCCATTTCACCACTTCTTTCTTAACCACTTCCATCATAATAGGATTCAATTTCTTTTGCATCTCTCTACTTGGTTTTGCATTATCTTCAAGATAAATATGATGCATGCATGTGGTTGGGCTTATTCCTTTCAAATCAACTACTGACCACCCAATGGCTTATTTATGAGTTCGAAGAACTTCAATGAGTTGTTCTTCTTGGGTAGGGTTAAGATTTGCACCTATGATCACAGGTAGAGTCTCGGATGGGCCCAAAAAGATATATTTGAGAGATTCCGACAAAGGTTTGAGTTCCAACTGAGGAGGAACCTGGAGAGATGGAGGAGTAGGTTCTAGATTGAGTTCAGGTAGAGGCTCAACCTTATTGGGCTACCAGGTCTTCTTATTCAAATCTGATGTGGCCATTAACTCCTCTTCTTCTTCAAATTGGGCCAAAGGGGATGTTTCTAAAATGT
Organism: Zantedeschia hybrid cultivar; assembly: GCA_030544215.1. Taxonomy (NCBI): domain Eukaryota; kingdom Viridiplantae; phylum Streptophyta; class Magnoliopsida; order Alismatales; family Araceae; genus Zantedeschia; species Zantedeschia hybrid cultivar. The sequence continues at coordinate 41,549,982 of JARZZO010000002.1, read as the reverse complement.
TATCAATCACATCAATTGCAAAGCAATCTTCCCCATCCTGCATATGGCCAGAAGCTTTGAAAATATTGAGGGATAATTTGTGATCCCCAAATGAGATGTCCATTAACCCATATTTGCAGTTAATGATGGCATTTGCAGTAGCCAGAAAAGGTCGGCCCAATATGATCGGGCTATTTCTGAGATGCTGAACGGGTTCCATGTCAAGCATAACAAAATCAACTGGGAAGTAGCAAGTATCAATCCTGACAATGACATCTTCCACCATTCCTTTCGGTGTCCTAAGAGATCTATCGGCCAATTGTAGGATCACCGGAGTTGGTTTCAATTCTCCTATCCCAAATTTTTCATAAACTGAGGTGGGCAATAGGTTCACACTTGCTCCACGGTCCAATAGTGCATTATCAAAGGTGGTTCCCTCAATAACACAAGAGATAAGTGGAGTTCCAGGATCTTTCATCTTTTTAGGCAATTGGTTGAGCAAAATGGCACTCACTTCTTCAGAAAAAAAGACATTTTTAGGATTTGCTTTAGGCTCTCTCTTATGAGTGCAAAGTTCTTTCAAAAATTTGGCATAAGCCGGCACATGTTGGATTGCATCAACCAATGGTATATTAATGTGGACTTGTTTAAATAAGTCCATTAACTATTCATTTTTGGCTTGGATTTGATGCTTTCTTTTCTCTTTGCCATTCTCTAAAGCATATGTAAAAGGGATTTTTGGTTTATAATTCTCAGGACATTCCTCCATTTTTCCTTTTCCTTGACTGATGTTGGGTTGTTCATTCACATCTTCATCTTCTTCTTCTTCTTCATTCTGTTCAGGATTAGGCTGACTAGATCCTTGGTTTAGGTAAGGATCCGGCAAGACTTTACCACTTCTTAAGGCCAAAATTGCTTTCGCATTTTCTAACTATAGGCCTCTTGGTGGATTTGTGCCCATTTGAGGGTGGGCTTGAGGATTAGGACGGATTGGTTGATGTTGGAAGCCCGGAGGATAGTTTCGCGGGTTTGCAATGGGTTGACTTGGTAATGGGCCCACTTCCCTCCTCATGGTTGTATCAGCCATTTAACCCAATTGGGCTTCTAATTTCGAAATAGATTGTTGTTGAGAGATGACCAATTGTTGCAATTGTTGCTGTTGTTGTTGTTGATTCATGAGCAATTGTTGCAACATATTGAATTTGTCATCATTTTGATTTGATGGCTGATGTTGTGAAATTTGATATGGAGATTCAGAGAACATATTCTAATTGTTATTGAGCTGAAAGTAAGGAGATTGAGCTTGGGACTGGATAGGTTGGCTTTTATTGAAAGATTGATTTGGATAGTAATTCTGTTGATGGGCCCTGTTCTGAAAATTTTGTGCTTGTGGATTTGGAGCTTGAGCTTATTGAGATTTCCATGAAAAATTAGGATGATTCTTCCAGCCAGGGTTGTAGGTGTTAGAATATGGATCATGATTGGGCTTTGAATAACCTTGAGCTGCTTGGACTTGTTCTTGGATGAATGGTGGCAATTGGGCCGTCGTAGGACACTCACTGACATGGTGAGTTGGGATGGCACAAAGACTACAAGCTTCTTGATAAGATGGAGAAGATTCTGAGTAAGGTCTTGATTGTGCGTGGATATTAGATCATTGGTTATTCGAAGCTAGGACTTGGTCTAGCTTTTAGGCCATAAGGTCCATTTTGCTCATTTGTTGGGCCAGAAGGTCCACCTTATCCAACTTTTGGGCCAAGGCATTGATGTCCATCTTAGGTTCAAATTCTCCTCTATTTCTTATTTCATAGATTCCAGTCCGTTTGAATGTTCCCACATATTTTTCATATGATGAAAGTAATGCATGATTTATTGAATTTTCACTTAGCATTTCAAACAAATCATAAGCTTCCTCCTCACTTTTACTCATGAATGCTCCTCCACAAGATGCATCTACCATTTGCCTATATTGTGCATCCAAGCCTTCATAGAATGCTTGCACAATTTGCCATCTAGACAATCCGTGGTGTGGACATTTTCTCAACAATTCCTTCAATCGATCCCAAGATTCATGGATTTGTTCTCCCGGTAATTGTGAGAATCCAGTTATAGCCCTTCTCATGGTATTTGTTCTCCCAATATGATAGAATTTTTTCAAGAATTCTTGTTGCATTTCAGGCTAAGTCCTAATGGGCTTCCCTATCATTCCAAGCCAATATTTGGCTTTGTCCTTAAGTGAGAAAGGAAATAGGGTAAGTCGAAGGGCATCCTCCGTGAAATCTTGAATTTTCACAGTTGAAGAAATCTCAAAGAATTCATCCAAATGTTTATATGGATCTTCATTGGTATTCCCATAAAAAGATGGGAGCATTTGGATGGTGCTTGGCTTGATCTCATAATGGCTAGCATGGACATTAGGCAATTGGATACAAGATGAAGGATTATAATCTTGAGGAATGAAGTATTCCTTCATTTGTTTAGGCATTTGTTGATTATTTCCAGCCATTTGATGTTGAATATTGGTTTGTTGATGTAAGTATCTCTCAATTTCTTGAATGGGTTTGATAATATATGGCTTTTGAGATCTTCTACCTAGCATACACTAGACCAAGATGAGATGAGAATGGTTGTTTTTGTTATTTTTATTTTTATATTTTTTATGTTTATTTATGCAAGGACAAACAAGTTCCTAGTGACCTAGGTGTATCCTAGACTTAAGAATGAGATTTCTCATAAAATGGCTAGAATTCACTATGAATCACCCTTACAATAGATCAATCGGCCAGGTAAGAGGTGGGATAGTGGGAGGCTCCCCCTACTTTCGTAGGGACCTAATTAAATAACCACTTGTCCACTTAGGTATTTGCCTTTGTAACCTCTAGCCTAGATACCGTTGTCCAAAGTAGAAATGAATTCAAAGCTCGGTCCAATCATAATGTGAACCCTAGGTGCAATTGCTATTTGATTTTTATTGGGCTTGGGACAATGCAAGATGGAGTGTTTGTGGTTTGTGGGCCAAAGAAGGGTGATGAAATCCCCACCTTATCTTGTTATGAAGATGCCCTTAAATTATTTTATCAATGAAATGCATACCACAATTCAATCAAGTTTGTTTTGTGCAATAATGAAATGACAATGCATGAACATGTTATTTTCACAATTTGAAAAGACTCACCTTACTTCCCGCACTCTTCAACATGAATCAAATGACAAAAATTAAAAATTAATGCATTCCTAAATGATGTATGTCCTAAAATATGATAGTTTGGTTTCTAATTTTGAAATGCATTTTTTTATTTTGTTTTTCTGATTTTTTATTTATTTAATGAGGTCTATATCTATTCAAAGCAAATCTAAAAATAAAATAAAAATATTAAATAAATTGGAACAAACTCACCAAGTTGAGCTTTCCTTTTGTCTTTTTTTTTTTTTTTTAATTTCTGCAAAAAGAGAAAATGAATGTGAGTATGGATTTATACAAATGGACTCAAAATAATCAAAATTAAAATTCTAAATCTCCGGCAACGGCTCCAAAAATTGATCGCTTGAAATTATGTGTCGTTAAGTATATTCGAACATCAATCTTAAAATTCCAATTTCCACATATAATTATTTGAAAAATAGTAAGTGGTGAGATTGGGTCGAATCCATAGGAAAATAGATTTTTAAAGTTGAAAACTTTGAGTTTTTAGAGGAAAAATAGAGAAGAAAGAAGAGGGAGCATGATGATTTGATTTGTTAAGAATTAAAATTAACCGGACTTACTATGAAGTCACAAAAGGAGCACCCCTAAAAGAGCATAATCAAACTAGTTACTGAACTAAGACTACCTCTAAAACATTAATTAAAATTCGAATATAAAATTTGAGTAGTGTCAACAGAAGAAAAAATAAAAGTTGTAGAACAAAAAGATGGAGAAAAGAGAACTTTTTCAAAGGAGCTACTGTCATTCATTATCAGAACAATATGAAATTTTATAAATACATTGAAAATCAAAAATTAATATAACGTTTATAAGAAAACGTTTATAGAACATATTCGAAATACAGTGTAACATGGAGAACTCAAAAATTAGAGAGAGAGACAGTGGAGAGAGAAAACTGATGTATGCAACCGTCGTAGCCCTTCGCGCGGATCCTTGGTAGCCTTGGACTCCTTTCAATGGTCAGTTTAAGTGCCTCGAGTCCACCTCTTGCACTAATAGCCGCTGGTTTGAGTGAGATGTAGAGAGAGAGACAGAGCGAAAAAGAGAGAGAGAGAGAGAGAGAGAGAGAGAGAGAGAGAGAGAACAAAAGCTAGAGAGAGAGGGGGCTGCTACAGTACCTGCAGGTACTGTAGCAAAGAGAGGGAGAAAGTGGGAGAGAAATTGAGAGAGAGAATTTCCAAAAAATCAAAGCTCCCTTTTTCCTCCCCCCTCCTATGGTTTTATAGAAGAGAATTCTTAATTCAAATTTTAAATTTCAAATAGGGTAATAAATAGGCTATTAAGCTCCCCCTTGATTAGTAGATCTTCTTTTAAGCCCATAAAAATTATTTTGAATTTTGAATTTCGAAATAAATATCTTTCTTTTTAAATTTCAGGATTCCCTCCTCCTCTCTCTCTTGGTTTTATAGAAGAGAATTCTTAATTCAAATTTTGAATTTCAAATCTTCTAATCAATGGGTCCTTAATTGCTTGTATTAAGCCCCCCCTTGATTATAGGATTCTCCATGAATGCATATTTGAAATTTAAATTTGGAGAGGGATATTTCAAAATTCGAATTTTGAATTGAAGAATAAATGTTATTTTTGAGATTTTGAAATTCAAATTAAAAGTAACATTTTTGAAATTTGAATTCCGAATTTGTGGTTCTCCTTTTAAGGCAAAAAGAAATACAATCTTGTTCCTTCCAAGATTTGAACCCTGATCACTTCTTTGAAATCCAAGTAGTCCAACCACCGTGCCATCTACTTGTTCATGTCTTATATTCACATAAAATAACAGTTAAGTTCATGCGGCAATAAATCATACAACTATACATTAAATAATTGCCGAGAAAATCCTATTTAAGAATGAAATTGCTACCCTTATTCAATCCATAGAGTGATGATATTTGAAATTCGAATTTTTTCCAAAATTGATATGTTTGAATGCACAAATGATTTATCTATCATTCCATGTCATTTTATTCATTAAATTGATAGCAAAGTATGTAAATTTCATCTGTTATTTATGTAAAATTGTGAACTTATCACCGTCGATGCCAAATCTGTACAACAGTGGGATGCCACAAAACTCCTCAAATTGGACCTCAGTCCATCCACAAACCCCTCAGTCCGACGCTCCTTGTCTCCTGAGATAAAAGGCACGAACCTCCCAAGTGAAACAAACTTCATCTGGTACTCAAGCACTGTCATGCTTCCTTGGGTCAATTCCATAAATCCCCTCTCGTTGGCCCTCTGGATATGCCTAGGGAAGTATTGAGCATTGAATTCCTTCACGAATGTCTCCCATGGAATCTCCCTAAGATTCCTATCCACATATGACAAACTCTTCAAAGTGGTCTACCAATTGTAGGCATCATCCTTCAACATGAAGGTGGCCAAAGGAGTCCTCTCAACCGCCGCACAATCCATGGTATCAAAAGTCCTCTCCATCTCCCTCAACCAATGAACAACCTCATCAGGGTCGGGACGACCGGTAAAATGAGGCGACTTCAGCTTCAGGAATCTCTCCAGTGTAGCTGAAGACCCTCCCCGAGCACTAGAACTCTCATTAGGGTCTCGGGTATGGTATCTAGCCATTGTGTCCATCATAACCTCCATGAAACGTTCCATACTCGGTCTATCGGCCTTAGATCCACTAGGGACATCTCCCCGCTCTCTAATAACTGGCATCCTCTTCCTAGGAGCCATCTAATCGCCTACAATCACAAAAATCGAAAAAATCTAATTAGAATCCAAATAACCTACACTACCGCCGTGCCTGTACGGGATAATGTAATTATTTGCCGGAATTACGATATTTAACCTCGTTTTTCATTTATTTGCCAGACCGAATGCTCTGATACCAACTGTAACAACCCGTCACCCTATAATCGGGGATCCGATTACTAAATGGGTACCAAATCATTACTTAGGAGCCAAACTAGGATTTAGATAAGTCTGGGAAATAAATAATAAACTAAGCTAAACATTCACATCGCATTCAATGAAAAAGGAAGGGCAAGAATTAAAATTATTACAACGCGACTCGACACAGCAAATAATTACATACTCCAACTGAAAAGAAATAATTAAGCATACAGGTCAGAAAATAAAATAACAACTACATCGGGGGATGCCCCGGAGCAACGGCTGCTGGCGCGCGACCCAAAGCAACCCTCTCCTCCCTACGCCTGCCTGTAACCCTCACTTGAAAACCGCAGGGGTGAGTCTCATCGAAAAGATTCAATAGGGATCCCTCGATCCCTACTGCCCACTCACGCACCTACAAGTACAGCAACAGAAATATAGATAATTTGAGCACGTAAAGCAGTAAACATAACTCCTAGATTTCGATATAAAACACATGCACAACTATGAAACCATTCTACTACGGAGCCCACAACCAGCGTCTCGGCAAAACACGCCAACCACACGGCCGAACGCGAGAAACTCCGACCCGCTGAGACCAAACAGCAACCCCTCAGATAGTGCGCTGGCTACTCCGACCTGACAGGCTCCAGGTGGTTCTGCTTCCCCCAGCACGAGTGACACTCTGAATGTACCACTCCCACACTGGTACTAGCGATACCCCGGGGTACACTAGGTGACCCTCTTTCTAGGCGTCACCCCGTCACTCCAACACCGGCGCCGTGTCACTCCCACACCGCACAGGGTGCCGAAGTGCTAACAACTGTCACTCTAGGCCCACGATCGCACAAAACACAACACGGTGAGATCTGATCTCATAGAATTCAATATCATCGAGTACATTTATACACATGCAATTAACTAAACTATCTAATAATGTAAATATGTGTTAATTGCATGAATTAATGAGATTCTGTCTTGAATTGCGTCGCCCAAGGCCGACGTCATTCAAGACTCATAAACTGGTTCATGTGAAATATGGCCTCAGAAGATGGCCTAAAAACGCGTCGTTCACGGAGGTCGCCATTTAAATGCCGTCGCTGTCCCTGGACACCATTAAAATCTAGAGGCAGAATCTGTTATCTGGGTCAAATCGCGTCGTAGGTGGAAGCCGCCTTTCAAAAAGGCGTTGCTGTCCTCCGACGCCATTTAACCCTCACAGACAGGTTCTCCCTCCGCTTTTCCCCAATCCACGAGGTGGAATTTCCTTCTCAAATCGTGTAAAAGCACAAACAAAGTGGAGAAAGAGGAGGAGAACCTAAATACCCATTAAAATACCCAAATTCTCATTACATGCATTTAGTATTTTCACCCCAAGAAAACCCCTAAACATGATCCAAAGCGGGAAAAACATGATTTTTAAATGAAATACAACGGGGATCGTCACCCTACCGGTTACTCGAACTCCTCCTAGTTCCAAGCCACCAACCCACCTCGCCACACGCCGCCGCCGGTACCACCGTGGACGTCGTTACTCCACCGGGACGTCGGCCGCCGTCCGGAGAGAAAAACGTCGCGGAGGAGATGGTGGTGGTAGTGGTCGGAGTTAGGAGGTTGATGGAGTGGAGGGAGAGATGGAATGGAGGGAGGAAAGCAAGGAGAGGAGGGGAGGGGTCGCCGGAGATCGGAGGGAAGAGAGGAGAGAGAAGAGAAAGGAGAGAATGAGGGAAAGGTGGGAGGGTTTGCGGGGTCAAACAGAACTTGAGTAAAAACGCGTCATGCAAGCCCGACGTCATTCAGATGACAAGACCGGGTCGTACACCGGCAAACCAGAGTCGTACTTTAAATGGCGTCGTCCAACCAAGATGCCATTTAGACGATATGACCGGAGTCGTAGGCTCGCGCCCCAAGGCCAGCCTACATGGCGCCCACGTGGCACAGCCTAAAACACGTCCACATTGCTGGACGCCATTTAAACCGCGTCTCGCAAGCTTGACGCGAAAAAGAAACTAAGTCTCAGCTCCAACATGGCCCAAACTAAGGGATCCGACACCGAAATTGACCCGATAAACAGATCCGAAACCTCAATCCTTACAATTCCAGTATCGGCATGGTGCCGTATGAGGCCTTGTACGGGCGGCCGTGTCGATCTCCTGTGAATTGGTCTGAGATTGGTGAAAGGCAGATGGCGTGGCCAGAGATGGTACAACAGTGCACAGAGGTTGCCAGAGTGGTGCAGCAGAGGTTGACTGCAGCTCAGAGTAGACAGAAGAGTTATGCAGATGTTCGCAGAAGACTGCTTGAGTTCGAGGTTGGGGACCACTTGTTTCTCTGAGTTTCACCCTCCAAGGGCGTGATGAGATTTGGGAAGCAAGGCAAGCTGAGTCTACGATTTATTGGGCCTTTTCCCATTCTTGCTCAAGTTGGGGAAATGGCGTATCAGCTAGACTTGCCACCCAGTCTTACGGGAGTCCACGATGTGTTCCATGTTTCAATGCTGAGGAAGTATGTCTAGGATCCGTCTCATGTCTTGGACTTTTCAGAGTTGGAGGTCACAGAGGACTTGTTCTGTCCAGAGTATCCAGTGCGTATTGAGGATCACAGGGAACAGGTCCTTCGGAACAAGGTTGTTCCCTAGTGAAGGTGATTTAGCAGCATTGCTCCGGAGGCGAGGCGTCTTGAGAACGAGAAGATGAGATGCTGGAGTAGTTTTCTTACCTTTTCCAGTAAGTTCTCTTGTAAGCCTGTAGTGTCTTTGTTGTTTGACGCTACTTCATTTGCGGTACTTTCAAGGATGAAATTCTCTTAAGGGGGGGGTGGGGGGGTGGATGTAAGGACTGAGGTTTCGGGTTTAGTTATCCCGTCATTTTTTGGCGTTGGACCCTTTGGTTTGGGCCCTTGTAGGCCTGGGGCATGGGCTCAAGTTTGACGCGATTTTGAGCGGCGTCGGCCTAGGGGGACATCATGTAGGAGCCATGCGAGGGTGCCACGTGGGCGAGTGTTGGGGCACGAGTGTACGTCTCCGGTCTAATCGTCTGAAAGGCATCTTTAATGACCGACGCCATTCAGAGATCTTCCAGTGTACGACCCCGTCCTGTCGCCTGAATGGCATCGTCTGGGAACGACGCGATTTAGCATGTTTCAGTTTGACGCCTGAGCCTTCCTTCCTTTCTCTCATTTCTCTCCTTCTCACTCTCTCTCTTCCCTCTCTCTGATACATCCGTCCCCTTCCCCCCTTATTTCTCTTCTTCCTCTTCCACCACTCCAAACCCCTCTCCAAGAAATCTGTTATTGGGCTTCTCCCCTTGTCTCCTTTGTGTTTTTCAGTGTTTTGGGAAAGAAGAGGGACCCTCGATTTGGCTCGGTGGAATGTAGTTTCGGACGTTGAATGGTGTTGAGACCAGGTGACGCCATTTATAATGGTACGTCGACCATGGCCGACGTGATTCAACAACACATTTTTCCAGTTCCCGAGGCTAGGGCGATAGAGGGATGAACGACATCAACCATGGGCGACGTGATTCTAGCTAGTATCCCTGGTCCCAGTGGCTTTGTGAAAACTGAACTAGTTTAGGGGTCTTGAATGACGTTGGCCACGGGCGACACGATTCAAGACAGAACCCCAATAATTCAAGCAATTAACATGTGTATATTGTTAGTATTAGGGGGTCTAAAAGCCAATCCGATATTATGTATTATTTAGTTTATTAATATATAATGGCATTAATTCATTGTGTGTAATTAGTTCGATCTATGTTTATCGTATCACGATGAAGTCCATGAACATATGGAACAATCTTCAGATTATGATAAGATCATCATTACGGGACCGAAGACTTATGACATGTTCTTAATTGTTCCTAGTCAGAAGATGTTTGAGAAGAATATCAAACATCCGGATAGATTGGGACATGTTTCTTCAGCTCATATGATGAGGGTAACTAATCCTATAAGTCACTTGTGTGGAGACACTATGCTGGACCTGTAGGTGCTCATTGGTGAATGAGTTCACTGAACTGATCCGACCATGAATCGCTGGATGGTATATACCTCACTAATAACCAGCTAGATTCTTTTGTCATGGTTGCGTAGAAGATCCTTGGACTTGAGACACCAAAGATACCTTGTTGGTACGTCTCTGAGCTTTGACTTTGACTAACGAATCCCTAACCATGGGTTATCAATAAGTCAAATGATCGGATTCAGAGAAATGCCCTCGAAGGTAATTGTGTGTTCAATATCGGATCATCCGCTTTCGGTATTATGAGAGAGAATGTTCCGGGAATGATGTGCTTAAGTCTTTGGCCACGGCGGACTCTATATCAGATAAAGAGTTATCCGATATAGATTAGTGGCATCTAATTCAAGTGATTTGACTGGCAAGGGTTTAACAGTAAACCATACCCTTGGTCGATTCGAGAACATTGAACGGATGAAGGATTATATCCGTGCGCTAACCAATGAAAGGAAGGTTCCAATAGAGGATTGCGATAACCCCAATGCCATCCAGGATTACGCAATGTTGCTTGGCATCCAACGTGATCGAAAGCTCGTCTGAATTTACTATGGGACATTAAATTCGGCTGATTAATTAATATAAGAATATTAATTAATTCAGTAGGTTCGTAAAGAGTTACTGGAATTAATGGGCTATTAACTAGACTAGTATTTGGGCCTAGAGGGTCACACGCAAAAGGTTGTCAAGTCGATGGATAATTAGACGGAATTTCGGATAAGTGTGAGTTTTTATGAAAAAATGCAAAACACTTGTTATAAAAGAACGGCCACTAGGTCGGGGGCCAGCAACCCTGACCTAGCCGCCGCCCTCTCTCTCTCCTCTCTCTCTGATGGGCGCACCTCTCGAGGCCGGCCCGCTAGAGGATCTGCTCCGGCTCCTGATAGCTCTGCTTCTCTTTCGATGGGAGTTTCCGAATGCGCATGTCGTGGCGGATTACGTGCAGCCAGACAAGGTCCGCGGACACTGCATCGAGCGAGGAGGCGAAGACGATCCATCGTGAGGAGAACCGCGTGGATACTGCTAGAGGTCGGGCACCTACGCGTCTTGCGGCATCACTCCCTTAGAATCGAAGAACGAACGTAGATTCAAATCCGCGCAGGGTAAATGTGATTTATCGCTTTAGTTTTTGTTGATAAAAAAGGGACGGATCCGATCCCGACTTTATTTTTATCCGCTATGTTCTGGTCGAATCTGGACATAGAGAACCCAACAGTGGTATCAGAGCCAAGTTCCACTGGGTTCTTCGCCGTTTCGGTCTCTAAAATTGTGGTTTTCGACTTTATTCCATGCTTGAATCTATTTTCTTACAAGATTAATATTCATGAGATGATCACCACGATGAGATCACAATTTTAATCTGTAGAAAATAATTTTTTATTTGGGATTTTTGTCGTGTTCTTCGTTGGACGAAAAACACTTTATTCTTGAGGAATTTGGATCCATAAGATGGATTTTTGGGGCTTGGATCGCTGCGAACCATGCCCACCGGCACGGGACAAGATGCTGGCGGCATGGAGAGTGATGGATGGCCGGGCATGGCCTTCTTTTCCCTTCCTCCTACATTTTTTGAAACCGGCATGAAATAGGGGTTTAAGAAGGGGAAAATCCAACCACCCCGGCCCTTCTCGGGCCAACTCCGGCCGCCGGACGGCACCGGGGACGTCGCTGTTGCCGGAAGACGAGCGTCGATGCCCGGTCGGCACTGGAAGGGGCCGCCCCAAAGGGCGGGTCGCCGTTGGGTTCCCTGTATCGCAGGGAACCTCGGGCAGGACCTGTCGGGTGGCTAGGGTTTCCCTAGCCGCCGACGGGGTCCAGCCCCGCTGGACCCTGGCCCGGGCCAGGTGGTCCGTGCCAGGACCCAGCAGGGCTCAGACCAGGCCTGAGCCCTTATTCCCCCCCCCTCCCCCACCCATTTCCTTAATAATTGGGGCCCATTAATTTTGAAAAATTACAATGAATTTTTTTTTATTATTAAAATGTGATTTTGAAAATAAAATCAAATTCAAAATTCTTAATTTTAGGTCCTAATAAAAAGATTATGAATTTTTTTTATTAATTAACAAATGTTGTTAATTCAGGTTATTAATTTAGGTTGTTAGATTAATCCTTATATTTAATTTTTAAATTACCCCATTTATTTAAATTGTTCAAATGTAGCATGGAATATTCCTGAACCTTTAATTTTAGAGTTTGTACACATATGATCTGTTATTACAACTTTTAAATATGATTTGATTGCATGATAAATAATTTCTTTTTTTTTTTTAAATTCAAATCCAAATTTTGTTTGGTCCTTGCTTTATGAAACTAAAAAATATTATTTATTTTCGAAAATTTTATTTAGCCATGTGTTGTACTAAATCATGTGTGGTTTGTTTAATTAAAATTACACGGTGGTCATGGATGAGCATTTTTCTTTATGTGGATGATGATATGTGTAAAAGCTTGGATTATTAATTGTTAACAAATAGAGGTTTGCGTACCTCTCCCTCTCTCATATTCCACTGTATCTCTACCTCCCTCCTTGATGTACTTGCCATAAGGCTCCCTCTTTTAAATTAACATGTAATTGAATTTTATAATGTAATTTGATCGAGGCGGCTGAGCGTGGAGCGAGGATGATCCAAAACTACAACTAAAAAGGAAATGAAGAAGTTCATTCAGCCTATGAGTATGCAGACTCATAATATAATTGTTATATTGTATGTGTGTATGTGTTTGACTATCTGGCTCAAGTTAAACGACAGTGTTATCCTTGAGCATGTTAGATCCTCGGGTTTCTCTGGATCTCCCGCGCAGCAGAAATAAAAATAAAAACGGAGATACATTCCCATTTCAAAAATCGAAAAAACCAGATTATCAGATAATCAGTTCTTACCGTGTGCGGATTCGAATCCGCAACCGTTCGGTTCCGTCGGTGCGACACCGCAAGCCGCGCAAGCGCTCGGCCCCTACTAAAGTCCACTCGATCCTCCTCGCGACGGATATCCTCACGTTCCTCGTTCATCGCAGCCTACGAAACCTCCGCCGGTCGCCGCAACGATCACCACAACGCGCGGACGATTTCCCGTCGAACGGGAGTCGGAGAAGTAGCGGAGCAGATCCAGATCTGTCTGGGACGCCAGAGAGAGAGAGAAACAGAGGAGGGGTGGCTAGGGTTAGCAGCAGCTTGGCCTGCTCAGCCCGTTCGCTATGTTTTATACTAACCGCGTGATTTTTCATAAAAACCCTCAGCTTGTATAAAACCCACTTATTTATCTATCGCCTTGAGAATCATTTGCGTGTGACCCTCTAGGCCCAACTACTAATCCAGTTAATAGCCCAATAAGCCCAATAACTCCTTACTGGCCTTATTAATCAATTAATAACTCTTTATTAATTAATTAATCAATCGAATTGATGTCGCACATCGAATTCGACAGGGCCTCCGATCACGTCGGGTGTCAAGCAACACCGCATGAACCCAGAAGGTATCGTGGTTAAGTAACCCACTCTTGGAACCTTTCCGCCGACAGTTACCACGTGGATATAATCCTTCATTCGTACAATGCTCTCGAGTCAACTCAGGGTATGGCGTGCTATCAAACACTAACCGGTCGACTCACTTGGATTGGATGCCGCTGATGAATATCGAAAAACTTATTTTCCGATATTATCGTCCGCCGTAGCCAGGGACTTCCGCACATCCTTCCTAGAGCATTCTCTCTCTAAGTACCGAGAGCGAATGATTCCTTATTGACACACAATTCCCTTCGACGGTATTCCGCTGTACCCAATCCTTGGCGTATTAGAATCCCGTGGCTAGAAATTCGTAAACCAAGGTCAAAGCACAGTAAGTCCACCGACAAGGTGTCCTTGATGTCTCAGGTCCGAGGACCATCCACGCGACTGCAACAATAGAATCAAGCTGGTTGACAGTGAGGTACAATACCATCTAGTGATTCAGTCGGATCAGTTCAGTGAACTCATTCTCCAATGAGCACCTACAGATTCGCCTTAGTGTCTCCACACAAGTGACTTATGAGATCAATCACCCTCATCATATGAGATGGAGTAATCTATACTAGTCTAACCAGATATCTGATGTGCTTTTCGGATATCTTCCGACTAGGAACGATTAAGAATATGTGTGTTTAAGTAATCAGTCTCATTAGTATGATCTCATCATAATCTGATCACTATAGCACATATTCACGAACTTCATTATGAGACGATAATTAATACGATTTACACACAATGAATATTATGTCATTCTATTAATAAATGAACGAGATTACAAAGTCAGATTGGCTTGTAGGCCACCTAAGACTAACAATCTCCCACTTTGACTAAAGCCAATCACCTTTATACAGTAAGCCTATAGACTGACTCTAGGTGATGCTCAAACACAATTTGAGACAACGGCTTTGTTAGTAGATCTACTATATTGTCGACGGATGGAACTCTTTCCACTACTACATCTCCTCTGGATATGATCTCTCTGATAAGTTGAAAGCGCCTCAGAATATCTTTCGATTTCTGATGAGACCACGGCTCTTTCACTTGTGCAATAGTCTCATTGTTGTCGCACAACAGCGGAACATGATCAAAGATGTAGGGAACTATGTTAAGGTCGGTGATGAACTTCTTCAACTACACTACTTCCTTGAAAGCTTCAGCTGCAGCGATGTGCTCAACTTCAGTCGTCGAATCTGCAGTGGTTGCTTACTTGGAACTCTTCCAGCACATTGTTCCTCCATAGACAAGGAACGTATCCTTAGTTCTTCTCAAGTACTTAAGGATATATTTCACTACCTTCTAGTGCTATTCTCCTGGATCAACCTTAAATCTGCTAGTAACACTTAGAGCAAATGCAATATTAGGCCGTGTACATAGCATGGCATACATGACATATCCTATGGCAAAGGCATAGGGTACTCTATCCATGAATGCCCTCTCATCAAGAGTCTTAGGAGACTGTTCCTTTGAGAGATTAATTCCATGTCTTATCGGTATGAGACCTCTTTTGGAATTTTCCATGTCAAACCTTTTGACTATGGTATCTATATACAAGATTGGGTCATTCCAAGCATCCTCTTTGATCTATCTCTATAGATCCGTATTCCCAATACGTAGGATGCTTCTCCCAAATCCTTCATGGAGAAAATTTTTGACATCCAGATCTTTACTGATGACATCATAACTACATCATTCCCAATGAGTAGTATGTCATCTACGTAAAGAACTAAGAAGGTGACTGCACTCCCACTGGTCTTCTTGTACACACAAGGCTCATCTTCATTCTTAATGAAGTTATAAGACTTGGCAGCCTCATTAAATCTTATATTCCAGCTCCGGGAAGCTTGCTTCAGTCCATAAATGGACCTCTGAAGTTTGCACACTTTATCTGGAGACTCTTTGGATGTGAAACCTTCTGGTTATATCATATACACCTCTTCTTCAAGGTTACCATTGAGGAAGGCAGTCTTCACATCCATCTGCCATATTTCATAATCAAAATGTGAAGCAATGGCAAGTAGAACTCTGATCGACTTTATTATGGCAACTGGTAAGAAAGTCTCGTCATAGTCAATTCCTTGCTTTTGACGATATCCCTTTGCCACCAACCTTGCCTTATAAGTGTCGATCCGTCCATCAGCACCAATCTTTCTCTTAAAGATCCATTTGAAACCGATGGGTACAATACCCTCGGGCAAGTCCTCCAAGTTCCAAACTTGGCTGGTGTACATGGACTAGATTTCTGAGTTCATGGTTTCTCGCCATTTCCCGGCTTCTGGGCCTTCTATGGCCTCTTGGTAGGTTTTAGGATCATCATCCTCATTATATTTTACCTTAGGCTCACCTTCAGCCATATGTCCCACATATCATTCGAGTAGTCTTGGTAATCTACTAGATCTGCGAGGCTCATGTGTGTGTACCTAAACAAATTCAGGAACTGATATCTTATCTGATGATAATGCAGCTGTTTGAGGATCTGAAACCTCTTCCAGTACTATATTACTCTCACTGTTCTCCTGGAGAAGGTATTCCTCTTCCAAGAAGACAACTTTCCTGGCTACAAACACTTTTTGTTCACCAGGATGATAAAAATAGTATCCAAAGGTTTCCTTTGCATATCCCACAAACCTGCATTTATCAGTTCGTGATTCCAGCTTGTCTGGATCATTCCTCTTTACATAAGCAAGGCAACCCCAGACTTTAACATGTTTAAATCCTAGTTTCCTGTCTTTCCATATCTCATATGGAGTAGAGGCCACAGACTTGCTGGGTACTCTGTTCAGTAGGTATGCTGCTGACTCTAGAGTATACCACTAGAGGGACACTGGTAATCCCGAAAAGAACATCATGGATCGCACCATGTCCAACAAGGTGCGATTCCTCCTTTTTGATACACCATTCATCTGTGGTGTATATAGAGGGGTTAGCTGAAAAAGGATACCATTATCCTTTAAGAATTGTGTGAAATTAATACTCAAGCATTCTCCTCCTTGATCTGATCGAAGAGCTTTAATACTCTTTCCTAACTGCTTCTCTACCTCATTCTTGAACTCTTTGAACTTCTCAAATGCTTCCGACTTGTACTTCATTAAGTATACATAGCCGAATCTTAAGAAGTCATCGGTGAACGTGATGAAGTATGAAAAGTCACCTTTGGCTTGGGTGGACATTAGATCACATACATTCGAATGTATTAGTTCTATAATGTCCTTGGCACATTCTCCGTGTCCAGTAAATGGAGATTTTGCCATCTTTCCCATAAGGTAGGATTCACATGTCGCAAATGATTCATAATCGAATGCTGTTAAATAACCATGTCGGTGCATCTTTTGCAGCCTGCTTTCACCATATGACCACTTCTACAATGCCACATGTAGGCTTGGTTCACACAATTCTTGCTCTTCTTAAGAGTATTATCAATTTGAAGATTGTAATTAGAAACATCGAATAGATATAAACCGTTGACTAAAGATGTTGAAGCTATTGATTATTACCATAATAAATCGAATAACTTCTATTCTCAATAGACAACCTATATCCAATCTTGTCCAAACAAGATATTGATATGATGTTCTTTATTATACTAGGAACATAATAACAATCTTCTAATAGTAAGGCGTCTCCTGATGGAAGTCTGAGGTTTGTTGTCCCAACAGCAATCGCCGCAACTTTTGTGCCGTTTCCTAGCCTCAATTCCACCTCGCCTTGTCTCAGCTTGCGCTTACTTGTCAGCATCTATGCATCATGACAGATATGGGAAACACATCCGGTATCCAATACCCAAGATATTGAATCTCTAACTGACAAGTTGATATCTATCATATAGATATCTGAAGCTTCAGACAGCTTCACCTTTCCATGAGCTTTATCGTTAAGGAACTCCTTGCAGTTCCTCTTCCAGTGACCATACTGCTTATAGTAGAAGTAGTCACCCTTTACTACTCTTTTGCCTTTGTCCTTCGATCTTTTATCGTTAGCTATCATCTCTGCTTCAGGGGCATCTAATGCCGATTCAGCAGGAGGATCAGCTCCAAGGATAAAGTCAATGTGCTCAGATCTAAAGACATTCTTCAGGTTTCTGAACCAATCCGAGTAGTTCAGGCTAGTCAAACGTTGGGCATCAAGTATGCCACGGAGTGGGTTATTCGACGACATAATTCCCTATAGGAGATATGTAATATCCTTTTAGTAGATGTTCAATTATTAAAGATAAAACAAGACATGGTCTTTTGTTCAAGTTTTAACTCCCACTAATTTTCGACGGACTGTATAACCCTCAGTTATACAGAACGGGAGACGCTGACAGTCTCTTAGTGGAGATCAGAATCTCAATGACTTTCACTACAGTCTTTTGGATAGCACAACAAACTGTAATACAATCAAAGAGCACCCATCTCATGGGACTTGCGACTCCTTACAATATCTGATCATGGCTTCTGTCCCCATAGATTTAATGGCTTTGTGGATAGCACAACAAACCATTAATTCTGGTCTAAGCTAACCATCGTTACGCGACGAGCATAGATTTACATGCAGCCCTTGTGGATAGCACAACAAAGCTACATAGTTCCTCTACCCCGATCATATAGGCATCTAATGCCATAGACACAGTTTTTCCTCCCAATTAAACAGGCTTTGTGGATAACACAACAAACCTGCCTAAAGTTATTCGAATCCTATGACTATAACGATGGTGGACCACGCGGTAAGTTTTTAACTACTCGCGTTACGGCTTAGAGTTTAGATGAGGATATTTAGATAACTTTTATCTTGGTCTCTCCTAGGTGATAGTATAAATATATCGTATATTTAATAAATACTATACCTGCTTTGATTCATAATAGAACATTAAAAACAATGCATCACATACATGTCTAGTGTGGTCATGGATAGCACAGCGGGTTTGACTGGAGCCAACAGTCAAACGCACACACAACCTAACATAACATTTATATTAGATAAATGTTGTCACCAAAAAATAAGCAAAGAGAAAAATCCAAACAATTTTTTCCAAGTAAAGAGAGGGTAAATGGACAGCAATCATGCATATTTTGCAAGTCAAATGAATCAAAAAAGGGGCCACTCTAGGGCCCAAATGGTAAAGAAATCCAATAGTACAACCGGGCCCATTATCTCAAGCAAAAGAGGTCCAAGCAATTTTTTAAAGAAGGCCCAAGTGAAGAAAACTTAATGGACATCAGTCATGCCCATTCTTGCAAGCCCAAAGAAGTCAACAAGGGGTTACTTTCAACCCAAATGATGAAGAAATCCAAGGAGGCAGGCCCGGGCCCATTATCTCAAGCAAAATAAGCCCAATAGGGCCAATTTGGGCCCAAAAAGTGAAGGCCAAAGCCCAATTTCGTGGCAGCCTTTAAAAGGGCCTAAATGGTCCCCCCCATGGCCTATTCTTACCCCTTTGGCCCATGTTCAAATCTGCCCAAAGGAGAATAAGAAGAAAAGCAAGTGGTCCCCCCCTCAAGATTCTTCTAGAAGATGGTAGGTGAAAACCAAAAGGAGAAGCCAATCATGATTCTCCAAGTGTTGTGGCCTCATTGGAGGGCTCTTAAGAGGGGTTTCTTATCCCTAATTTAAGGCTAATGGATGCCTAATCTACCCCCCAAAAGTAACCCAACTTTATCTATAAAAGAACCCCCATCTTCTACAAGAAAAGGTTGGAGACAAAAATCCCAAAAAAGAGAAAAGAGAAGAAAAAAAGTGAGAGAGCTTGGAGGAGCACGTCTCCCTCCTCCTTCCCCTCCATTTCCTGCATCCCAAGAGAGGAAAAAGAGTTAGAGAAGAAGAGAAAAAGAAAGGAAGAGTGCTAGAGAAGAAGAGAGTAAGATTGTAGGCTTCAAGAGCCATTCTCCCTTCTCATCCCCTCTCCAAGGTAGAGTGGGGGTGAATAAGGGGTTTATTTCTGTCTCTTTGATTTCTTATAATGTTTTTCTTTCATTTTATGTTTATAGAAACTTCTATCTCCCCCTTGATGTTCATCCATGGTGATTGAAAGCAATGAAATGCAAAGTTCAGATTTCTTGTGTCTGTTTTTTGAATTTGTTGGTTATCTTCCTTTTATGTTATTTTTTACTTCATAAGGTATGTGTTTTTCGTGTGGGGATGGTAGAGGGGCTTTTCTAGGTTATAGAAATGGTCTCCTCAAGCCTTGAAACCCCCTAAATATGGAGATATGGCCCGAAATATGCTTTGCTGTCCAGATTTCCTGAAAACTGATTTTTCATTTATTTGTCTTTGATTTTGGGGTTTCTCATGGTGGCTTGGCCTTCCATGACCCTTAGGAGCACATCCCCTCCATGTATTATGTTTCCCCAAAGCCATACATTAAGAGAAATCCCCTAAGTTTCATAAATATTAAAGGAAAAAATCCAAACAAAACCCATTCGGTTCCAACATGTAAGTGCTACAGTATTGAGTCTGCGCCTCCCTGTGTAGACTCAGCGCCAGTTGCAGGTTTTTGAGTCTGCACCTCTTTCAGCTTGGTTTTTGGGCTTGAGGTGATTCTTTGATCCTCCCCCAAGTTGTCCAAAGGTTCCTTGGACCTAGGGCTGTCCTTTGAAGCCCAATGAAGGTCCTAAATGGCTTGGACTTTGGGTTATTAAGCCCTTAATGTTTCAAACCGAAATTTTGTTATATGTTTTAAGATTTTAAATGTTTTCCGATGTTTTCTCAAAGATGTCCCGATCCAAAGGTGCCAGCAATCTCATGTTTGGTAACCCATCAAGGGCCCTCACACAAAAAATATCATTCTTGTGTTCCCATTTCTATGGGTTCATTTAGATGATATGTCCCAAAGTCCCAATGGGTTGGTGGAGTTCCTTGCTCCCCAAATGTAGAAATGGAATAGGTGATTCCCTGTGGATAACCCTTTCATTTTGAAGGCATTAAGGGCACCCTTTGGGTGAGTGGTTGGATGCTCGGCACGCCCCCCTTTATAGCTACCTCCATAGTTCATGGCTACATATGATCCTCTAGGGAAATTGGTGGAGTTCCTTGCTCTCCAAATATAGAGATGCTTTGGATTACCCCTTGTGGGTTTTTCTTACATCTTGAAGGCATTAAGGGCACCCTTTGGGTGAGTGTTTGGATGCTCGGCACGCCCCCCTTTACAGCCATCCCTATGGTCCATTAGCCATTACATATCCCTTTAAGGGTGTTGGTCCTTCGGGTCCCTTCATGCCATGATCCTTTATGAAGATCCTAAACCTTTGATTGGGTTTTCCTAATGAAAGGTTGAAATTCAACTTGGAATCATTATATAAGCATTTTCAATGCTTTATAAAGTGATCCAAGAAGAATAGGATAAACATGAAGAAATCATGTCATTTGAAGAAATCCACATAAGAACCACTCCTTGAAAAGGTTTTATGTAGCCATACTCGACTTCTGAGATTTCTCAGTGTTATCCTCCCCAAATTTGTGGGGATTCTTGGATCACTTCAAGTTGAAAGAGGTATAAACCTGAAATTATACTCAAATTTTGAGTCTGCGCACCTATAACCATGGAAATTCGATTGGGAATGGGGTATAATATGTTTTTCTACACTCCGGATTTCATATTCTAACTTTAATGGTTGAAACTAACCCCTTAATGGATTTAATTGCAGCTTGAACTGTGCAGAAAACTCAGAAATCCAATTTTCAGACTCGAGTCTGTGCCACTGTTCTAAGTCTGCGCACCCTTACGCAGACTCAACTCAAAATTGTCAAAGATGCCTTGCATGGATTGATATCCTCATTTATGGTTCAAATAATTAAATTTACTTCATTCAAAAAAAGGTTTAAGATAGTCATTTTCTATTTTAAATAAACACAAAGTTCCAAACTTAAGTTGAGTCTGCACACCTTTCATAAGCTCTTTTCAAATGACAAAATCAACTAAACAATAAATCAAATTGCTCAAATCACTTACAATCATATATCAAACACTCCATGCCATTTAAATAAACATCCATTTGCAAAAAGGATCCAAATCCCTTCAAAATAAACAAAAATCACAAGAGTCTGCGCACCCCTTGCGTAGACTCAAACCCATTTTTCTTGTCTCCTTAATATTTGAAGCTTCCCAGCACTTTGAAACTCTTGTAATTCCCCTCAACCTCAGGAGATTCCATCTTTTTAAGAATCCTGCTCAAAATCCTCTTTGAGCTTGAGTCTGCGCATCAATCCCAAGGCCAAAACCTCATCTCTTGGCCCCTAAATCATGCCCGCAGCTCCAAAATCTGTAAATCATCACCAAACAAAACATAAAATCAAGTTATCCCACCAAAAATCCAATAAAGTAACTCACAAACAAAAGATCCACAGTTCAGACTTGAGTCTGCACATCCTGGCGCAGACTCAACCCTGAAATTCACAAAAACTATCTAAAAATCAAGTTTATTCTTATCTATCAGGAAATCAAATAAAAACACCAAGTTTTTCTTAAAAAAATGCAAAAACCAACTAAAAACACATTGATGACAAATGAGTCTGCACTACCCTGCGCAGACTCAACCCTGAAATCCCAAATTTGGCCTTTTTGACCCTAAATTCCCTCCAAATTAAACCCAAAAATTTACATAAAAATTTTTATACTTTATATAAGTCAAAAACCAAAATAAAAGCTTAAAAATCCTTTTGCAAAAAATATAAAAAATATTTAAACACTTTGATAAACAATGAGTCTGCACTTTATAGCGCAGATTCAACTCTGAATTCTTAAAATCTGATTTTTTGACCATTAAATTCCTATCAAATCAAATAAAAATCTTAAGAATAAAACCTATATTTTCCACAAATCAAAACCCAAACAAAAATGATAACTTTTCTCCTTTAAATTACCTAAAAAATTGAAATAATAGGCTTTTGACAAATGAGTCTGCGCTACCCTGCGCAGACTCAACCCCTAATTGGTAAAATCCAATCTTTTCAACCTTAATTACTTTAAAATTAAATAAAAAATCATAATATAAGAATAAAACATTTCCTATAAATCAAAAATCAAATAAAACTCAAATTTGCCCTTTTGTAAAACATAAAAAATACCTAAAAGAAATCTCATTTCAATTGAATTTGCACATCTTGCTTATCCTTCAAAACCTACAAATTCAAAACATAAAAAGCATAAGTCTTTGAAGCATTTTTCACTCAAATCAATTAAGAAAACATAAAAAACAATTTTCCATATTTTCCAAATCAAATCCAAAGTCTCTTCACTTCAAATCTGAAAAAACACAATAAGAAATGTTTATTAGATTTCCTTGATAAAAAATGCCATCCACTTCAATCAAAATGCCATAAAAAAGATCTTCATTTTTCTCACAAATCAAAAATCAAAATAAATACAAGCATTCTCATTGGTAACAAATGAGTCTGCGCATCCTTGCGCAGACTCAACTTCATGTTCACTCCCAAACATAAAAATTCAACAAATCTTCAATGCATCCCCATAGATCAATCCAAAAATACTAAAAAATGTCTCTAATCATCATCCATCAATAAAAAATCAATAAATCAAGTCTTGCGTAGACTCAACTCTAAACTAAAAAATGAGTTTTTTTTTTCTTCTCAAATAAAAACTGAAATTCATTCATTTTTCGAATGCAATCTTGTATATCTTACTTATATCATTTCAAAAGGTGTTATTCTATTCTTCTGACGATTAATCAAGGGTTTTCCTCTTAGGAGGATGTAATTAACGCTATTCCATTTATGGGTAGCGGGATCGGGTCGAAGAACTACGCATTCATCTGATTGAGTCAGGTAGAGCGCACAAATAACAAATCTAAATCTAAATCAAAAAATCAAGATCAAGTGCATTTTTCCTAAAAAATGTACGACAATCTCTTTTAGCACTCTCGGTGGGACTTGTCCTCCCTTCATCTTCTCGTCGGAAGAATAAGGATAACTCCCATTCTTTGAAGTTATTGATTATCTCTTTGTTGTATTACAGGAGACTCAATGGAATCGAAAGTTTCCTTCGGCCCTCTGGTGGTCGAGAACCATGCTCGCTATGGCTACTTGGTGGTACCTGTGGCATTCGGGAGCTTCCCTCCCATTATTGATTTTCCGAATTTTCTCGGGGCGGTCTTCATGCAGTCTGAGATTATATCTGATATACCTCAAGCGCAAATAGTCAACTGCTGCACTATTCACAGTCATGTTGCATCATCTTCAAGACAATATCGGGGAAATATCCGAAAGGGTCAAAATCCCCAGCTCAAATCAAAGGCAGTCTCTGCACAATGGTCCAGGACCAAAAAATCAATTCTTGTTGGGAGCTTGAGGATCTTTCTAGACAGTAGCAAAGTTGATACTTCTAAAGATCGACTGGTTCCAAATATTCCAGTTCAAAATTCATTCTAGGTCTTTGAAGACATGGACAGAGAAAGAATGAAGAATGAAAGAAAAGAAAAAGGAAAAGCTAAGATTCAGATGTCGGAAAAGCAAGAAAGAAACCCCAAACTAGCTTATTGTTATAGGACGAAATATTGTCAAAAGCCACCAGCAAAACAAATCTGGGTACCCAAACATCAAGAAGATCAATATGCACAAGAAAAATCAAACCAATCTTCCAGTTACAAAGGCAGTAAATATAGAAACCAATTCAATGGCAGTTGCCTCATGCTGAGTTGCCAAAAAGAAAGAAGTCAAGACAAAGATATGAAAATGAAAAGTCAAAAACGCCTTCAAAAACATCTGTATTCCAAAGGCTGCAGCCGAAACCTCCTTCCGTAAGGAGATTAGCAGAATTCACCGAAGGAAGCCTCATGATTTATTCATGTCATACTATGTTGTCACCAAAAATTGAACAAGAAGAAGAGCCTAAAGATCAACAAGGAAGGCCCAAATCAAAGAGAATTGAAAGGAAAAATCGGGCCCATTAATTCAAGCAAGAAAGGTCTAAGCAATTTTTCAACGAAAGCCCAAGTGAAGAAGAATTAATGGACAACAGTCATGTCTATTTTACAAGCCAAATGAATAAAAAAATGGGTCATTTTAAGGCTCAAATGGTGAAGAAATCCAATGGCACAACCGGGCCCATTATCTCAAGCAAAGGAGATTCAAGTAATTTTTCAAAGAAGGCCCAAATGAAGAAAAGTTAATGGACAGCTGTCATGCCCATTCTCGCAAGCCCAAAAAATTCAAAAAGGGGTTATTTTCATCCCAAATGATGAAGAAATCCAAGGGGGCAGGCCCGGGCCCATTATCTCAAGCAAAAGAAGCCCAATAAGGCCAATTTGGGCCCAAAAAGTGAAGGCCAAAGCCCAATTTCGTGGCAGCCTTTAAAATGGCGCAAATGGTTCCCCCCATGGCCTATTCTTACCCCTTTGGACCATGGTCAAATTTGCCTAAAGGAGGATAAGAAGAAAAGCAAGTGGTCCCCCCCTCAAGATTCTTCTAGAAAATGGTAGGTGAAAAGCAAAAGGAGAAGCCAATCATGATCCTCCAAGTGTTGTGGTCTCATTGGAGGGCTCTTAAGAGGGGTTTCTTATCCCTAATTTAAGGCTGATGGATGCCTAATTTACCCCCCAAAAGTAACCTAACTTTATCTATAAAAGAACCCCCATCTTCTACAAGAAAAAGTTGGAGACAAAAATCCCAAAAAATAGAAAAGAGAAGAAGAAAAGTGAGAGAGCTTAGAGGAGCACATCTCCCTCCTCCTTCCCCTCCATTTCCTTCATCTCAAGAGAGAAAAAAGAGTTATAAAAGAAGAGAAAAAGAAAGGAAGAGTGCTAGAGAAGAAGAGAGAAAGTTTGTAGGCTTCAAGAGCCATTCTCCCTTCTCATCCCCTCTCCAAGGTAGAGTGGGGGGTGAAGAAGGGGTTTATTTCTGTCTCCTTGCTTTCTTATAATATTTTTCTTTCAGTTTGATGTTTATAGAAACTTCTATCTCTCCCTTGATGTTCATCCATGGTGGTTGAAAGCAATGAAATGCAATGTTCAGATTTTCTGAGTCTGTTTTATGAATTTGCTGGTTATCTTGCTTTTATGGCATTTTTTCCTTCATAAGGTATGTGTTTTTCATGTGGGTATGGTAGAGGGGCCTTTCTAGTTTATGGAAATGGTCTCCTCAAGCCTTAGAACCCCCTAAATATGGAGATATGATCCGAAATGTGCTTTGCTGTCCAGATTTCCTAAACACTTATTTTCCATTTCTTTGTCTTTGGTTTTAGGGTTTCTCAAGGTGGCTTGGCCTTCCATGACCCTTAGGAGCACATCCCCTCCATGGATGATGTTCCCCCAAGTCCAAACATCAACAGAAATCCCCCAAATTTCATATATATTAAGATCTAAGTTTATGTTTTCATGTAGGAACCGAATGGGTTTTGTTTGGATTTTTTCCTTTAATGGCTAAGGGTTTAGGCCCTAGAGGTTCTCAAGGAGGTTCCCTCACTAGTTGAGGATGAGCTTCTTTGGGTATAAACCCTCTAACATGGAGCCAAGAAGGAGAAATCTATGGAAAAGATAAAAAATATACCTAAGTTTCCCATATGTTCATATTCAATTTTTCATGATATTTTCCTAAAGAAATGCATCTAAAATATATTTTAAATAAATATTTTAGGCCTTATAACTTTTATACCTTATTTTATATTATTTGGGTTAGATTTAAACCCATTTTTCACCGAAAATCCGGGTTTCAGCCTGAGTCTGCATTTGCAGGTGCTACAGTGTTGAGTATGCGCCTTCCTACGCAGACTTAGCGCCAGTTGCAGGTTTTGAGTCTGCGCCTCTTTCAAGTTGGTTTTTGGGCTTCAGGTGATTCTTTGATCATCCCCCAAACTGTCCAAATGTTCCTTGGACCTAGGGCTGTCCCTTTGAGGCCCAATGAAGGTCCTAAATGGCTTGGACTTTGGGTTGTTAAACCCTTAATGTTTCAAACCGAAGTTTTACCGTATGTTTTAAGATTTTTAAATGTTTTCCGATATTTTCCAAGGATGTCCCGATTAAAGGGTGCCAGCAATCTCATGTTGGGTAACCCATCAAGGGCCCTCACACAAAAAATATAATTCTTGTGTTCCTATTTCTATGGGTTTATTTAGATGATATGTCCCGAAGTCCCAATGAGTTGGTGGAGTTCCTTGCTCCCTAAATGTAGATATAGAATGGGTGGTTCCCTGTGGATAACCCTTTCATTTTGAAGGCATTAAGGGCACCCTTTTGGGTGAGTGGTTGGATGCTCGGAACGCCCCCCTTTATAGCCACCTCCGTGGTTCATGGCTACATGTGATCCTCTAGGGAAATTGGTGGAGTTCCTTACTCCCCAAATGTTGAGATGCTTTGGATTACCCCTTGTGGGTTTTTCTTACATCTTGAAGGCATTAAGGGTACCCTTTGGGTGAGTGGTTGGATACTCGGCACGCCCCCCTTTTATAGCCATCCCTATGGTCCATTAGCCATTACATATCCCTTTAAGGGAGTTGATCCTTTGGGTCCTTTCATGCCATGACCCTTCATGAAGATCTTAAACCTTTTTATTGGGTTCTCCTAATAGAAGGTTGAAATTCAACTTGGAATCATTATATTAAGCATTTTCAATGCTTTATAAAGTGATCCAAGAGGAATGAAATAAACATGAAGAAATCATGTCATTTGAAGAAATCTACACAAGAACCACTCTTTAAAAACACCTCATGTAGCCATACTCAACTTCTGAGATTTCTCAGTGTTATCCTCCCCAAATTTGTGGTGATTCTTGGATCACTTCAAGTTGAAAGAGGTATAAACCTGAAATTATGCTCAGATTTTGAGTCTGCGCACCTATAACCTGAAGTTGAAGCATTTTCCACTCAAATCAAATAAGAAAACATAAAAAACACTTTTCCATATCTTGCAAATCAAATCCAAAACCTCTTCACATCAAATATGAAAAAATATAATAAGAAATGTTCATTAGACTTCCTTGATAAAAAATGTCATCCACTTCAATCAAAACACTATAAAAAAAGGTTTTTCAATCCTCCTACAAATCAAGAATCAAAATAAAATACAAGCATTCTCATTGGTAAAAAATGAGTCTGCGCATCCTTGTGTAGACTCAACTTCATATTCACTTCCAAACTTAAAAAATTCAACAAATCTTCAATGCATCGCTATAAATCAATCCAAAAAGACTAAAAAATGTTTCTCATCCTTATCCATAAAAATCAATAAATCAAGTCTTGCGCAGACTCAACTTTAAACTAAAAAATTAATTTTCTTCTCAAATAAAAACTGAAATTCATTCATTTTTCGAATGCAATCTTGTATATCTTACTTATATCATTTCAAAGAGTGTTATTCTATTCTTCCGACGAGTAATCAAGGGTTTTCCTCTTAGGAGGATGTAATTAACGCTATTCCATTTATGGGTAGCGGGATCGGGTCGAAGAACTACGCAATCATCTGATTGAGTCAGGTAGAGCGCACAAATAACAAATCTAAAATCTAAATCAAGATCAAGTGCATTTTTTCCCTAAAAAAATGTACGACAATCACTTTTGGCACGCCCGGTGGGACCTGTCCTCCCTTCATCTTCTCGTCGGAAGAATAAGGATAACACCCATCCTTTGAAGTTATTGATTATCTCTTTGTTGTATTACAGGAGACTCAATGGAATCGAAAGTTTTCTTCGGCCCTCTAGTGGTCAAGAACCATACTCGCTATGGCTACCTGGCGGTACCTGTGGCATTCAGGAGCTTCCCTCCCGTTATTGGTTTTTTGAATTTTCTCGGGATAGTCTTCATGCAACTTGAGATTATATCTGATAAACCCCAAGCGCAAATAGTCAACTGCTGCACTGTTCACAGTCATGTTGCATCATCTTGAAGACAATATCGGGGAAATATCCGAAAGGGTCAAAATCCCCAGTTTAATTCAAAGGCAGTTTCTGCACAATGGTCTAGGACCAAAAAATCAATTCTTGTTGGGAGCCTACATATCTTTTTGGACGGCAGCAAAGTTGATACTTCCAAAGACCGACTGGTTCCAAATATTCCGGTTCAAGACTTATTCTAGGTCTTTGAAGACATGGACAGAGAAAGAATGAAAAAGGAAAGGAAAGAAAAAGGAAAAGTTAAGATTCAGATGTCTGAAAAGCAAGAAAGAAATATTGTCAAGAGCCACCATCAAAACAAATCTGGGTGCCCAAACATCAAAATGATCAATATGCACAAGAAAAATCAAAGCCAATCTTTCAGTCACAAAGACAGCAAATATGGAAACCAATTCAAAGGCAGCTGCCTCATGCTGACTTGCCAAAAAGAAGGAAGTCAAGAGAAAGATAGGAAAATGAAAAGTCAAAAAAGCCTTCAAAAACATCTGTATTCCAAAGGCTAAAGCCGAAACCTCCTTCCGCAAGGAGATCAGCAAAATTCACCCACGGAAGCCTGATGATTTATTCATGTCATACTATCAACAAGTATGGGGTACTCCCTGAAGATCCAGAAGAAATCAGAGATTTAGCCTCAAGGCCTGGTCTAGTTACCCGAAGAATGCAAGCGGCGGCCATAGTTGCCCAAAATTTTCCTACGCTTTTGGAAAACATTGATGAGGAAGCAGAGCTATCTACAAATGTCATTGAAGCATCAGGAGAAGCTCTTTCTGCACTAGCAGAGCAGCAACTTCCACAGCAAATCAATCAGCAAAAAGAAGCATAACCAAGCATAACTCAGTTGTTATTGCAAGAAATTGAGTTGTTGAAAAAACAATTGAAAGAAAAAGATGCCCAAATACAGGGGGTAGGCTGGGCTGGTAAAGAAGGAGGTGCTTCAACTTCCTCTTATCCTCGGGTGGCTAACCCTCTAGTTCCACCTCCCCCGTCTCAAAATTTTCTAAATATATCCATGCAGTCATCTAGGCCTGTGCCTATGAGTGAAACACCTGCATATATGTAAGTATCCAATAGTCAAGCCACTTCTGCAACAGTATTGCAAGACAATTTGATCTCAAATTTGCCACTTCAGGCCTCCCAAGTTCAGGGAGTTAATTTCTTCCCAAATCCAGCAGATCCTGCTGTGGCTTAAAGGCTGATGCTAGAACAGCTCATTGATATGAACCTGGCAGAAAGAGTGGAAGGTACCTCCATAGTATATGATGTGTATAAAGTACCATATCCAGTGCATCATGCTATGAAAAGGCTTCCGCTGGGAATGACCAAAGTGCCTAAGTTTGAAAAATTCAATGGCCAAGGAAATCCAAAAGAACACTTGGCATGTTATAATGGGGCAATGGGAGACCTAGCCACTAATGAATCTTATATGCTGAAATTTTTCGGGTCTTCATTAACTAGACTTGAATTTGAATGGTATTCTTCTCTTCGGCATGGATCTATTGCTGGGTGGGCCGACCTCCAAAAGCAATTTCAAAACAGATTCTATCTGGTAGAGAGAGAAATCACCCTGGCAGAGCTATATACAGTGAAACAAGAAAACAATGAAAATGCTTCCAAATTTATTGGTAGGTGGAGGAATCTTAGCATGAAATGCAAAAGACCACCATGTCAAGAAGATGCAGTGGTGATATGCAAAAGCAATTTGAAAAATGAAGTCCTTGAAAGGCTAGTAGCCATTGAAATCAAGTCTTTTGACAAATTGAATACTGTGGTATCAGAAGTTGAAAGTTTTCTGAGCCAATCCAGAAGTGAACCAAGCAACAACAAAGGAAAATTTGATAGAAGAAATGCTCTACGTGAATCAAATACAGTAGATTTATCTACATTCATCACGGAGCAACAAAAGAAAGGTCCAGTCACGCAAGCCGAAACCAGCAACAATAGAGAGAAAGAAGTTTGAGCCTTATCTTCTCTCAGAGACAGAATGAACAGGCCATACAACTTCCCCAAAGACAAAACTCGTGTTCTATTTGAATGGGCACGAAAATACAATCAGATTGTGTTACCACAGTCAAAGAGGCCAGAAGATGCCAAAAGATCTAATGATCCAAATTATTGTCCATATCACCAAATCATGGGACATGCTATGTGTTCAAAGATGCAGTTGAAAAATTAATCCAGAAAGGTGTCCTGAAGATGGGAGATAATCTTGTCGATCCTCCGCAGCCTCATGCCTAGACAAAAGCAAATTTGGCATCTGTAAATGCTGCAGTCCCTTCAGGTACGGCTCGCTTACATTTGAAGGTTCATATCCAACCTAGCCGGACGGTGTGAACCCTTCTCTAAATTAATGAAGAAAGATACCCCATTTATATGGGATGATGAATGTCAAAATGCGCTTGAGAAAATCAAGCAATACCTTGCATCACCACTTGTGCTGGGGGCACCTATCAAAGGCCAGTCATTAATCTTATATATCGCTGCTTAGGAGACTTCTCTGGGAGCAATGCTGGCATAAGACAATGAAGAAGTCAAAGAGCAAGCACTATATTACTTAAGTAGAAGGCTAATCGGGGCTGAACTCCGGTAGTCATCTATCGAAAAGATATGCTTGGCCCTAGTCTTTGCAGCTAAAAGACTCAGGCACTATATGCTATCATATGAAATCCAACTCATCTCTAGGGCTGATCCTCTCAAATATATCCTCAATCGACCAGCCTTGAAAGGTCGTTTGGGCAAATGGGCAGTCCTCCTCATGGAGTTCGACATCAAATATGTTCTTCATAAAGCCATCAAAGGTCAAGCCATTGCAGACTTCTTTGCAGCACATCCAGTGCCAGAAGATTTACCGTTGGTTACCGACCTACCAGATGAAGAAACATTAGAAGCTAACCATACAGAACAAAAGACATGGCAGCTATATTTTGACGGGGCCTCCCGTTCAGCAATTGCACAAGATGGTACATTCACTATAAAGGCCGGGGCAGGCATTGTCCTGATATCTCCAGAAGGCGAAGTTCTGCATACCTCGTGTTCCTTAACTAAGCCATGCACCAACAATGAGGCTGAATATGAAGCTTTGATAGTTGGCCTGGAAGTTGCTCTGGATATGGGCATTCAAATGATTCCAGTCCATGGAGACTCAATGTTGATTATATACCAAGTCCAAGGAATATATGATGTCAAAAATCCCGAGTTGATTCCTTATCACAAAAGGGCCCTCAAGCTGATACAAAGATTCTATTTCTTTGAAATCAACCATATCAACCGCAGTGCAAATGCTCAAGCTGATGCTCTGGCTAAATTAGCAAGTTCTCTGGCTCTGCCGCCAGAGGGGTCCCTTGAAATTAGGGTCAAGAACAGAAGATTGTTACCAACTGTGTTGGGAGAAGAAACAGAAATGCAAATAGAAATATGTGCAGTGGAAGAAGCAGATAAGCATGATTGGAGGGAAATGCTTCTCGACTGGTTTAAGCATAAAATATTGCCAAGCACCCGAATCAAGCGTGCTAAACTGATCCGTATTAAGGATTCATATGAATACAAAGGAGACACTCTCTTTCGAGTGACATATGATGGCAAAAGAAAAGTTCTCCTCAGGTGCCTGTCACCTAAAGAGATAGCTGAAGCCTTGAGAGAAATACATGCCGGGGTCTGTGGTGCTCACCAGTCTGGTCCCATGATGAAAAATCAACTCAAACAATTGGGCTACTACTGGCCCACAATGTTCGATGATTATGCACAATATGCCAAATCATGCCACAAATGCCAGGAATATGG
Source organism: Zantedeschia hybrid cultivar (assembly GCA_030544215.1). Lineage (NCBI taxonomy): Eukaryota > Viridiplantae > Streptophyta > Magnoliopsida > Alismatales > Araceae > Zantedeschia > Zantedeschia hybrid cultivar. The sequence continues at coordinate 41,517,841 of JARZZO010000002.1, read as the reverse complement.
TCGAATTCCAAGAAAACCTCCAGTGCCCTTGCACCTTACAACACCATCATGGCCTTTTGTCGAGTGGGGCATGGACGTTGTCTGCCCGTTCATACCCTCCTCAAGAGGTGCTAAATATATTCTAGCCACCACGGATTATTTTTCTAGATGGGCCGAAGCAGTAGCATTAAGAGAGGTCACCGGGGCAACCGTTGAAAGGTTCCTCCGCCAAAATATGTTGTTCCGATATGGTGCACCCAGTCGGATCATCTCAGATAATGGAACATGCTTCCGAAATCAAATCATATACAAGCTAGCTGCGAAATTCAAAATTGATTGGAGGACCTCTACAGTCTACAATCCACAAGCCAATGGGTTAGCAGAAGCCTTTAATAAGACTATATGCAACCTTCTAGCAAAGGCAGTCAATTCAACTAAGAAAGACTGGGAAGAAAGAAATGTATGAAGCATTATGGGCTTACAGAAGCATATACAAGACTCCAACAGGCTGTTCTCCCTATTCCTTAGTGTATGGGTCAGAGGCAGTCGTACCAATTGAATTAGAAGTCCCCTCTTTGCGCATTACCTTAGAGCAGGGGCTTATCAAAGGAAATCAATCAAATGCAGAAAGGCGGCTCGAGGAATTATTAGCCTTGGAAGGCGACAGACTTCGAGCCCAACAAAATATCCAGATATATCAAGCTCGCATGACTCGAGCATTTGATAAACTAGTCAAAGAAAGAGCCTTCAAGAAAGGAGACCTAGTTATGGTCAAAAGAAGAGAAGTCATGGCATCAAATCCAAAAGGGAAATTGACCAGTAATTGGATCGGCCCCTATGTCGTCAAAACTATTTATGAAGGAGGAGCATACACCCTCACCAATCATAAGGGATAAGTGCAGTTTCCTCCCTTAAATGGCAAACATATGAAGCGCTATCATGTGCCACCTCCGTGCTTTCCAAGCGAAGGTTAAAAAAATATATATATGAAGCACTGTCTACGGTGTGAATATGATCACCATGAAGACAGTCAAAAGAAATCATCCAGTTCTCGAGATGTATTCTCCCGAGACTATAAATCTTAAATGGCATGGTAAAATTAACCTGCCTATATGAGCCTATATAGAGGCTCCAAAAGGCTTTACGAAGCCGCCCCAAAGCACCTCATGGGTTGCCAATGACGAAATGCCATTGAAAAAGAAAGAAAAAGAAAAAAGTTGGCACGACTATCCCGTTACTCGGGCAATGGTGCTGAGGCAAACTCGGTGCGGAGGGAGTATAAGTAATTTCCCGCTTCTCGTTTTATAACCGGTCGAAGTTTCCAATCAAATCAATCTGAATCGATGATGTTTTCTGATTCTGAAATTGTTTGATATAAACATGCATATGTATTGCAACCTTGTCTCTTCAATGAACAGGAGGCAAGAAGCTACAAAGAAATAGAGAAGATGGCCCGAGTCCTGCTGGACCTTGCCATTCAAGTCCAAATTCAAATCCAAGCTCAAATTCAAGCACAAATTCAAATAGAAGCTCAAAGTCAAGTATAGACTGGCCTGGGTCACCAAGGCTCTGCCACTCAAGTTCAAAGCTCCAGTTCAAACTCGAGCATAAAATCAAATTCAGAATTCAAGTTCAAAGTTCAAGAACCAAAGCGTCAGCTTAGGGGCAAAATTCAAATTCCAATTCAAACCTAGAGCTCCGCCTGAAGGGCAAGCTGAGGTTCAAAGGCAAATTGGCTTGAGTCAACAAGACCCGCCGCCTAAATTCAAGCTCAAGTTCAAAGCTTCAAATCAAGCTCGAGCTCAAAATGCAAGCTCAAATGCAAGTTCAAAGCTCTAGCCAAAGAGTAAGCACAAATTCAAGTATAAGACAGCCTGGGTCAACGGGACCCGCTGCTTAAATTCAAGATCAAAATTCAAGTTTCAAGTAAACTTGAAAGCAAGAAGATGGCCCAATTTCATTTCATTCCGCCATCTAAGGTCAAAACAAAGAAGATGGTTTGGGTTTATTCAACCCCTCCATTCAAAGCACAAACGCAAGTTTAAATCGGCCTGGGTCAATAGGACTCGCCGATTAAATTCAAAGCTCGAGTTCAAAATTCAAGTTCAAGCTCCAAACCAAGCTTAAATCCAAGTATGAAGCAGCTTGGATCAACAGGATCCGCTGCTTAAATCCAAGTTTAAGCTCAAATTCAAGCTCGAGCTCGCGTGTTAACATTCAAAGCTCAAATTCAAGTTCAAAGTTTAAATGTAAAGCTCCAGCCCAAGAGCAAGCACGAATTCAAGTATAAGTCAGCTTGGGTCAACAGGACTCGCTGCTTAGATTCAAGTTTGAAATCCAGGTTTAAAGCAAATTTGAAGGTAAAAGAAGATGGCTTAGGTCTAGTCGACCCCGCTATTCAAAGCATAAATTCAAGATAAGTCAGCCTGAGTCAACAAGACCCGCTGCTTAAATTCAAGTTCAAAATCCAAGAGTAAAGTAAAGTTGAAAGCAAGAGAATAGCCTGGGTTCATTCGATCCCTCCATTCAAAGTACAAATTCAGAGCTCCAATTGAAGTTCAAATGCAAAAAACCAAGCCTAAATCCAGGCTCAAGTGAAAATGCAAATCGGCCCAAGTCAGCAAGACTCTGCAGCTCAAGTTCAACATCAAATCCAAATGCAAATTGGCATGTGTCCTACTGGATTCTGCCGTCCAAGCTCAAATTCAAATCGGCTTGGGTCAACAGGACCCGCCGTACAAATCCAAGCTTAAATTCAAGTCCAAGCTTAAATACAAGCCGGCGTAGGTCCTACTACACTCTACCGCCTAAGTTCAAAGCAAGTTCAAAACAAAGAAGGTGGCCGGGTGCACTCAGCACCGCCACTCAATTTTAAGCCCAAAGTCAAATCCAAGTGCAAGCAAATTCAAATCAAAGCAAAGTAAGTCGACCGGGGTCTTCAACGACTACGTCACACCGGTGGCTGGCCCGGGTCCCTCGTGACTCCGTCATCCCTGAAAGACCGGGTCTTCAAGAGGAGTACTCCGTCAACAATCAAGCAAATTCAAAGCAAAGCAAAGTAAGTCGACCGGGGTCTTCAACGACTACATCGCACTGGTGGCTGGCCCGAGTCCCTCGTGACTTCGTCATCCCCGGAAGACCGTGTCTCCGAGAGGAGTACTCCGTCACCAATCAAGTAAATTCAAATCAAAGCAAAGTAAGCCGACCGGGGTCTTCAACGACTACGTCGCACCGGCAGATGGCTTGGGTCCCTCGTGACTCTGCCATCCCCGAAATCATTGGGTCTCTGAGAAGAGTACTCCGTACTCCCTATCTACCTCGGCAACAAACCTATGAGTCTGTTGTGGTAGTTAGGGTTCATCCATTCAAAATCACCCCTAGTTATCATGACCAAAAGCCTTTAAGCCCATCGTTGATAATTAGGGTCCTCATGACCTAGGTATCTAGGTTTGCATCATTCAAACACCCTTGTCTACTTCGAGCTACAAACCTATGAGTCCGCTTGAAGTATTCTGGGTTCATACATTTCAAATCATACCTATGTTACCACGACCAAAAACCTATGAGTCCGTCGTTGGTACTTAGGATTTGCATGGCGTAGACCCTTCCAATCTATTGCCACCCTGCATAGTGGTTAAGATCCTTACGATCTTTGCCACCCCAATAAAGGCTCAGACCCTTACGGTTTGTGCCATTTTCAATAAACAAATGATTGAGGTATTCATTGCCCCTCTCACTCTGTCCTTCCTTTTTAAGCTTCAATAATCCCGATAACATTGTTAGTTACGGAAGCCAATAAACGTCGTTAAGTCATCTTCATTTAAAATCTTTTCCTTTCAGTTTTGCAGTTACCATGGATGCATACTTCAATCTACTTCATTTACAACAAGGGGAGAGAAAGGTATAAAAAAAAAAAATGAGAGAAAAATCAAAAGGGGCTTAAAAATAGAGATGCCTCGCCGGACTTGATCGTACCTTCAGCGGTCAAGGGAAACAAGGGCTATATACCCGGATGTGGTGAAAACCCGAAAGGGCGCTATAGGCAAAATCGGGAACCCCGCCGTGTGAAAACCCGAAAGGGCGCATGGGCAAAAGCAAGAGGGGGCCGACTCCGATGAAAACTCGAAAGGGCACTTGGGTCGGTAAAGTGAATAAAAAAAAAAGAAATTCAAGCATGGCATTCATTGAAAGGGGGATATGATACAAAATTCTCTTTATAATGTGCCGAAAGTTTACAAGGAATGACTTCCAGCCCAGCTTACATGGAAAAGCAAAAAGGAAATACCCTTCCCAAGTACAAAGTTCAAGTATAAACAACATCATGGATCCTCGAGTAACATGGACAGCAGAGGAAGTCCTTCTCCAACTTGAGTATGCAATTCAGAAAGAGCTTCTTCTTCAGTCTACAACTTGGAAACTTCACTGGATAAGGATTCAAGAAGGCCCTGGGAAACTAGAAGATCATCTTGACGTCTGTGTAAATTGTTCCTTAAAGTTTCCAGTTCGGCTTTTGCAGCAGCAAGTTCATTCTCTAAGCGCTAAATATTTTCTACCAGCAAGCCTTCTTTCTGTTCAAAGCCAACTATTTCTACTTTTTGTTGTGAAATTTGAAGAGAAACATGCTGCATCTGCAAGGTATATTCATGCCGCTGAAGAGACAAGGCCTGGCGTCGATCTTGTATAACTGAGTGAATATATTCTTGACGCTTAAAAAATCTCAAAGTAGTAGAAGTGATAGGAAGCCATTCATCCAAAGAAGCTCCTGCCAGATGAATCCACGTAGTCATGCTCTCAATTTGCTGGTGAAGAAGATCATATGATGAACTAGGCTGCCGACATATAATTTGTCGTAAAAGCTTGATATTGGCGCCAAGGACATCAACACCCTGTATGCCTGAACCAGCAGGAATAGAAGGGATAGCAATATGCACAGACTCATCCACTGACGTCCAGTCCATGACCGTTTGACGGGAAGAAGAAGACACTGAATTGGAGGAAGGTTCGATAATAGAAGGGGCAGATGTGACAACTACACTGCTTGATATGGCTGGGGCCAGGTCACTTTCTGTAAATTTAGCTGCAGGTAGAGCAACTATAAAGGCGGAAGGTCCGGCTAAAGTAATTGGCTCAGAAGAAATCTGTACAAGGGATGATGTGCATATATGAGTCACAATATCAATAAGCCAAAGAATATGTTCAGCAAAGTTTAATTGACAGGGGACAGGATGGGATACTATCACCAATTGACTCGGTGAACTGGTTCCTGAGTCAACCCTGTTATGCTCTGGAGTAGCCATAACATCCCCAAGCTCAGGAGCTAAAAGTTCCACAGTCTTGATATCCGAGAAGGTAATGACCTTTGTCGAAGTTATAACAGTTGGAACCATTGAGGGCTCTTCTGGTTCCGCATCTTTAGCAAAAACAACTTCTGCCTCTTCAGAAGAAAAAACTGGTATGGAGGCCGATATTTCAAAATCCATGTCCCTTTCAGTCGGGACGTGAGGAATTTCCATCCTTTCCGCATGAGACGGGGATGTCCGATATTCAAAATAGATACAAGTCAAGTTTAAATGATGGAAAAAGCAGAAAAAATGTGGTAAAGAGAAATTACCATAGCACACTGCACTGTTTCAATTTGATGAGTCTTTGATATCAAGCCTTCAGTTGCTTCAAAACCTATATGGTCAAAGTCAGAAATTCAGTAGTGAAATGAAATTACTATTGCTATAAGTCTTAGAAGGGTTACCTTGATCCCTCGGAGGCGACCAAACAGTTGTCTCTGGCAAAGCTTCACTACTAATGTGTTCAGTAGTATGGGAAGAAATAGAAGGTGAAGGAGGAATGCCGCTTATTTTTTCCACACTGGAAGAAGTATCATCAGTTTCCTCTTTCCTTGTCTGAGCCAATAATCTCGAGGATTGGCGCTTGGGCAGGACAATCTTTTTAGGGGGGACAGACTCTTTGGGCCCTTTGCGAAATCTTTTTGCAACTTGCTTAACCCTCCCTGTAATGGAAACAAAAGGAAGTTGTTCATCATCGATGGCAAAATTCTGAAAGGCATAAATCAAAAGCATAGTGCATACCACCCTTGGCTGAGGATGGAGAAACCCGGGCACTCGTCCGCCTGGTAGTCTTTGCTATAAAAGCTTCAAATTCAGCAAGCACTGACAAATTGACAGGAGCAAGAGGTTCAGGGGTAGGCTCTTGTCTCTTCTTTATACGCGCCTCTTTGGCAGCGCCAACCGCCCTCCCTATAGCACTGACCTCCACAGGGGATGCGGGGGTTTATGTTTTAGAAGGCACAGGAGGAAAGAAAGAGGGCCTCTTTGCAATAGCCACTGCCCTCCGATGCTGTTGAGTCAGATATTTAGCCGCCGGCACTACAAGGATATGCAAAGAAGAAATCAATTTATATGAGCAGAGAAAAGCACAAAACTCAAAGAAGTCAAGCACAAGTACATATATTTACAACAATCGCCTTCATAACAGTTTGATAAAGGCCAGTATTCATATATGGAAGACTTATCTCTCAGCGAAGCCTCCTTCACAATATATATGACATCATTCATCGTCTTTGCTTGAGAAGCTAGGCTACTGAGATCATAATGCTTTTTATCGCTCAAGCAAATGCCCAAGCGCAAAGTATCAAGTCCCCACCCATCTATATGATCCCAAGAAGCGGGTAGTTTTGCATCGAACATACCCTGCACAGTAGAATCCTGGGATACACCACAGTATTTCAAAAGGGCAAGTAGCCAGCTGGTGCCCTTGTAAAAATCAGGCTTCTCTTTCTTGTGCGGGACATAAAATCTCTGAATGCCTGAGAGACTCTTAGGAGCTTGCTGAGAATCTCTGCCACTGATATCTTCCTCTTCCGGGAAATCGATATCGGGATAATCTTCAGAGGTCACAGAAATATTAAATTGCTTCAAGAAAGCCCCCTTCAGCTCCTTAGTATCTAGCCTTGTCAACTGTGGATCAATCAAGAGTAAAGAATCTCTGTGACGAGCCTTATAAGCTGCTCGTCTCTCTGCATATTTAGCATCATTCTTGTCATCTAAGAAGTGCAGATAATGGAACTCTATATCAAAAGGGATTGCTCCCGTGGGAACTGCCAAAGTCAAACAGCAAAGACATTGATCCACCCGACCTGCAATCGCTGTAGTAATGAGTTTGCGCCTACTGTAGATCGACGAGCTCAAAGTCGGTTTCCTGCAAAAAGAAGACATAGAAAAATGTTAGAGCATCAAACAAGGCAGAAGAGACCCTCTTCACTCTCCCCATGCCACAAATCCATAGTGGCCAACGACACACAACCAATCCCACCGGCCAAAAAAAATAAAATAAAATCAGAAAATAGGCCTCGCCTTTCACCTTCAACCAACAGACGAGACATTGGTGAAGAAGCTGAACTATGATCCGAGTCTACCGCTGATTGTGCCTACCGGACCAGCCTCCCGTACGCACACCAACAGCCGCGTGGCTGAAACCCGCAAGCCCAACCAGTGAAGGCTTTCCCTGTGATAGCAGCGGTGCTCCCCAGGAACTTCTGCGACACCCACTGCCAAAAAAATGAACAGAGCCTGGCCTGTGAGCCGTGCCCTAATCGCCTCAAGCCCTGCAGTTCAAGACCCCCCAAGCGGTGGAAGACCAACGCGCAGGCAGCAGCAGTGGCACCCCTCGAAGACCCTTCTGGCTCCGGTCACAGGCAAGAAATAAGAGGAGGAAGGGCTCGACGGCGGCGATCTGCGGTGGCAACGGCTTGCTCCCGCGGCTCCGGCAGCTTCATCCACCGGCGATGGCTAGAGGAAGAAGAGGAAGAGTCGGGTGAGGCTCGGAATCCCCCAGCAGGAAAGCAAAAAGCAGGGAGGAGTCTCACCCCCTTCCCTTTTTATAACCGACCAGGCCGGTTTCCGAAGCCCTGGCCGGTCCAAGGCCTGAATCGGACCGAACCGGCGTAGACTCAAGGGTATATGCCCCCTCTCTCAAACTTCACATACACGAACCGGTTCGAAGCCAAAGTGGAACCGAACCGGCGCAGACTCGGGGGGATCTGCCCCCTTCTCTCAAACGCAATATATATGGCCGGGTTTGGAGCCAAATTTAAGCCCGGACCAGCGCAGACTCAAAGGGCACATGCCCCATCCTCTAAATTCAAGAAATCTGGTCGATTTAAAGCCCAAATTAAACCTGGACTGGCGCAGACTCAAAGGGTATACTAACCTATGGTTGCCCGAAGCTCAAGACCCGATCTGAGTCGGTCACGAAAACAAATTCAAGAAGGAATCCTAGTGATTACAGCAGTCCCAGTCAAACAAGTCCTCAATAGGTGAATGAAGACCATTAAGTGGGGCCGGTCCTGAACTGTGAGCCGCTTAAATGAGATAAGTATGTGACAATGGGCCACACATACAACTCACTTCATCGCCTCCGGTCTCTGTACGTGAGCTGCATGCGTGGGGGGCATTTGTTGTCACCAAAAATTGAACAAGAAAAAGAGCCTAAAGATCAACAAAGAAAGCCCAAATCAAAGAGAATTGAAAGGAAAAACCGGGCCCATTAATTCAAGCAAGAAAGGTCTAAGCAATTTTTCTAAGAAAGCCCAAATGAAGAAGAATTAATGGACAACAGTCATGTCTATTTTACAAGCCAAATGAATCAAAAAAGGGGTCACTCTAGGGCTCAAATGGTGAAGAAATCCAATGGCACAACCGGGCCCATTATCTCAAGCAAAGGAGATTCAAGCAATTTTTCAAAGAAGGCCCAAATGAAGAAAAGTTAATGGATAGCTGTCATGCCCATTCTTGCAAGCCCAAAGAAGTCGAAAAGGGGTTATTTTCAGCCCAAATGATGAAGAAATCCAAGGGGACTGGCCCGGACCCATTATCTCAAGCAAAAGAAGCCTTTAAAAGGGCCCAAATGGTTCCCCCCATGGCCTATTCTTACCCCTTTGGCACATAGTCAAATCTGCCCAAAGGAGGACAAGAAGAAAAACAAGTGGTCCCCCCCTCAAGATTCTTCTAGAAGAGGGTAGGTGAAAAGCAAAAAGAGAAGCTCCAAGTGCTGTGGCCTCATTGGAGGGCTCTTAAGAGAGGTTTCTTATTCCTAATTTAAGGCTAATGTATGCCTAATTTACCCCCCAAAAGTAACCCAACTTTATCTATAAAAGAACCCCCATCTTCTACAAGAAAAAGTTAGAGACAAAAATTCCAAAAAATCGAAAAGAGAAGAAGAAAAGTGAGAGAGCTTGGAGGAGAACGTCTCCCTCCTCCTTCCCCTCCATTTCCTTCATCCCAAGAGAGAAAAAGAGTTAGAAAAGAAGAGAAAAAGAAAGGAAGAGTGCTAGAGAAGAAGAGAGCAAGTTTGTAGGCTTCAAGAGCCATTCTCCCTTCTCATCTCCTCTCCAAGGTAGAGTGGGGGTGAAGAAGGTGTTTATTTCTGTCTCCTTGCTTTCTTATAATGTTTTTCTTTCAGTTTGATGTTCATAAAAACTTCTATCTCCCCCTTGATGTTCATCCATGGTGATTGAAAGTAATGAAATGCAATATTCAGATTTTCTGAGTCTGTTTTATGAATCTGCTGCTTATCTTGCTTTTATGGCATTTTTTCCTTCATAAGGTATGTGTTTTTCGTGTGGGGATGGCAGAGGGGCCTTTCTAGTTTATGGAAATGGTCTTCTCAAGCCTTAGAACCCCCTAAATATGGAGATATGATCCGAAATGTGCTTTGCTGTCCAGATTTCCTGAAAACTGATTTTCCATTTATTTGTCTTTGGTTTTGGGGTTTCTCAAGTTGGCTTGGCCTTCCATGACCCTTAGGAGCACATCCCCTCCATGAATGATGTTCCCCCAAGGCCGAACATCAAGAGAAATCCTCCAAGTTTCATATATATTAACATCTAAGTTTCTGTTTTCATATTGGACCCGAATGGGTTTTGTTTGGATTTTTTCCTTTAATGGCTTAGGGTTTAGGTCCTAGAGGTTCTCAAGGAGGTTCCCTCACTAGTTGAGGATGAGCTTGTTTGGGTATAAACCCTCTAACATGGAGCCAAGAAGGAGAGATCCATGGAAAAGATAAAAAATATACCTAAGTTTCCCATATGTTCATATTCAAGTTTTCATGATATTTTCCTAAAAAAATGCATCTAAAATATATTTTAAATAAATATTTTAGGCCTTGTACCTTTTATACTTTATACTATGTTATTTGGGTTAGATTTAAACCCATTTTTCACCGAAAATCCGGGTTTTAGCCTGAGTCTGCGTTTGCAGGTGCTACAGTGTTGAGTCTGCGCCTCCCTGCGCAGACTCAGCGCCAGTTGCAGGTTTTGAGTCTGCGCCTCTTTCAAGTTGGTTTTTAGGCTTGATGTGATTCTTTGACCTCCCCCAAGCTGTCCAAATGTTCCTTGGACCTAGGGCTATCCCTTTGAGGCCCAATGAAGGTCCTAAATGGCTTGGACTTTGGGTTATTAAGCCCTTAATGTTTCAAACCGAAGTTTTGCCATATGTTTTAAGATTTTTAAATGTTTTCCGATGTTTTCCAAGGATGTCCCGATTCAAGGGTGCCAGGAATCTCATGTTGGGTAACCCATCAAGGGCCCTCACACAAAAAATATCATTCTTGTGTTCTCATTTCTATGGGTTCATTTAGATGATATGTCCCGAAGTCCCAATGAGTTGGTGGAGTTCCTTGCTCCCCAAATGTAGAAATGGAATGGGTGGTTCCCTGTGGATAACCCTTTCATTTTGAAGGCATTAAGGGCACCCTTTTGGGTGAGTGGTTGGATGCTCGGCACGCCCCCCTTTATAGCCACCTCCATGGTTCTTGGCTAGATGTGATCCTCTAGGAAAATTGGTGGAATTCCTTGCTCTCCAAATGTAGAGATGCTTTGGATTATCCCTTGTGGGTTTTTCTTACATCTTAGAGGCATTAAGGGCACCCTTTGGGTGATTGGTTGGATGCTCGGCACGCCCCCCTTTTATAGCCATCCCTATGGTCCATTAGCCATTACATATTCCTTTAAAGGAGTTGGTCCTTTGGGTCCCTTCATGCCATGACCCTTCATGAAGATCTTAAACCTTTTTATTGGGTTCTCCTAATAGAAGGTTGAAATTCAACTTGGAATCATTATATTAAGCATTTCCAATACTTTATAAAGTGATCCAAGAGGAATGAGATAAACATGAAGAAATCATGTCATTTGAGGAAATCCACACAAGAACCACTCTTTGAAAACGCCTCATGTAGCCATACTCAACTTCTGAGATTTCTCAGTGTTTTCCTCCCCAAATTTGTGGTGATTCTTGGATCACTTCAAGTTGAAAGAGGTATAAACCTGAAACTTTGCTCAGATTTTGAGTCTGCACACCTATAACCATGGAAATTCGATTGGGAATGGGGTACAATCTGTTTTCTTCGACTCCGGACTTCATATTCTAACTTCAATAGTTGAAACTAACCCTTTGATAGATTTAATTGCAGCTTGAACTATGCAGGAACTTCAAAAAACCATTTTCAGACTTGAGTCTATGCACCCATACGCAGGCTCAACCGAAAAAACTGTCAAGTGATGGATTCTTGGACCAAGGACATTGGTTATGACTCAAATGATTCAAAATAACTAAATTTAGATTATATTTAAATCAGAAAAGGTTAAAAATGGACATTCTCCCTTTTAAATAAACACAAAACTTCAAAACACAAGTTGAGTCTGCACACCTTTCATAAACTCATCTCAAATGAAAAAATCAACTAAACAATAAATCAAATGACTCAAATCACTTACAATCATATATCAAACACTTCATTTCATTTAAATAAACTTCCATTTACAAAAAGGATCTAAATCCCTTAAAAATAAACAAAAATCACAAGTTCAGTTGAGTCTGCGCAGACTCAAACTCATTTTTTCCCTGTCTCCTTGATCTTTGAAGCTCCCTAGCTCTTTGAAGCTCTTGTAATTCCCCTCAACCTCAGGAGGTTCCATCTTTTCAAGAATCTTGCTCAAATCCTCTTTGAACTTGAGTCTACGCTTCAATCCCAAGGCCAAAACCTCATCTCTTGGCCCCCAAATCATGCCCGCAGCTCCAAATCTGTAAATCATCACCAAACCAAACATAAAATCAAGTTATCCCACCAAAAAATCAATAAAATAACTCACAAACAAAAAATCCACAGTTCAGACTTAAGTCTGCGCATCCTGACGCAGGCTCAACCCTGAAATTCACAAAAAATAAAAAATCAACTTCCCGACAACTAAAAGATGATCTAAAACCGTCAAAAAATCAAGTTTATTCTTATATAACAGGATATCAAATAAAAACACCAAGTTGTTCTTGAAAAAATACAAAAAACAACTAAAAACACATTGGTGACAAATGAGTCTACGCTACCCAGCGCAGACTCAACCCTGAAATCTCAAATTTCGTCTTTTTGACCTTAATTTCCCTCCAAATTAAATCAAAAAATTTACATAAAAACTTTATACTTTATATAAGTCAAAAACCTAAATAAAAGTTTAAAAATCCTTTCATAAAAAATATAAAAAATACTAAACACTTTGATAAACAATGAGTATGCACTCTATAGCGCAGACTCAACCTTAAATTCCTAAAATCTAGTATTTTGGTTATTAAAATTCCATCAAATGAAATCAAACTCTTAAGAATAAAACATATATTTTCCACAAATCAAAACCCAAACAAAAATGATAACTTTTCCCTAAAAATTACCTAAAAAACTGAAAAATAGGCTTGTGACAAATGAGTATGCGCTACCCTGCCCAAACTCAACCCCTAATTGGAAAAATCCAAATCTTTTAAACTCTAATTCCTTTAAAATTGAATAAAAAACCCCAAGATAAAAATAAAATACTTTCTATAAATAAAAAATCAAATAAAAACTCAAATTTGCCCTTTTGCAAAACATAAAAAATACCTAAAAGAAATCACATTTCAATTGAATTTGCACATCTTGCTTATCCTTCAAAACTTGTAAATTCAAATCATAAAAAACATAAATCCTTGAAGCATTTTCCACTCAAATCAAATAAGAAAACATAAAAAACACTTTTCCATACCTTGCAAATCAAATCCAAAACCTCTTCACATCAAATCTGAAAAAACACAATAAGAAATGTTTATTAGACTTCCTTGATAAAAAATGTCATCCACTTCAATCAAAACACCATAAAAAAAGGTGTTTCAATCCTCTCACAAATCAAAATTCAAAATAAAATACAAGCATTCTCATTGGTAACAAATGAGTCTGCGCATCCTTGTGCAGACTCAACTTCATGTTCACTTCCAAACTTAAAAAATTCAACAAATCTTCAATGCATCTCTATAAATCAATTCAAAAAGACTAAAAAATGTCTCTCATCATTATCCATAAAAATCAATAAATCAAGTCTTGCGCAGACCCAACTTTAAACTAAAAAATGAGTTTTCTTCTCAAATAAAAACTGAAATTCATTCATTTTTCGAATGCAATCTTGTATATCTTACCTATATCATTTCAAAGGGTGTTATTCTATTCTTCCGACGATTGATCAAGGGTTTTCCTCTTAGGAGGATGTAATTAACGCTATTCCATTTATGGGTAGCGGGATCGGGTCGAAGAACTACACAATCATCTGATTGAGTCAGGTAGAGCGAACAAATAACAAATCTAAAATCTAAATCAAAAAATCAAGATCAAGTGCATTTTTTCCTTAAAAAAATGTACGACATACTATCAACAAGTATGGGGTACTTCCTGAAGATCCAGAAGAAATAAAATATTTAGCCTCAAGGCTGGGTCTAGTTGCCCGAAGAATGCAAGCGGCAGCCATAGTTGCCCAAAATTTTCCTTCCTTATTGGAAAACATTGATGAGGAAGCGGAGCTATTGCAAATGTCATTGAAACATCAGGATAAGCTCTTTCTGCACCAACAGAGCAGTAGCTTCCACAACAAATCAATCAACAAAAAGAAACAGAACTAAGCATAACTCAGTTGTTATTTCAAGAAATTGAGTTGTTGAAAAAGCAATTGAAAGAAAAAGATGCCCAAATACAGGGGACATGATGGGCTGGTAAAGAAGGAGGTGCTTCAACTTCCTCTTATCCTCGGGTGGCTAACCCTCCATTTCCACCTCCTCCGTCTCAAAATCTTCTAAATATATCTATGCAGTCATCTAAGCGTATGCCTATGAATGAAACACCTGCATATAATCAAGTATCCAATAGTCAAGCTGCTCCTGCAACAGTATTGCAAGACAATTTGATCTAAAATTTGCCATTTCACACCTCTCAAGTTCAAGGAGTTAATTTCTTCCCAAATCCAGCAGATCCTGCTGTAGCTCAAAGGCTAATGTTAGAACAACTCATTGATATGAAGCTGGCAGAAAGAGTGGAAGGGACCTCCACGGTATATGATGTGTATAAAGTACCATATCCAGTGCATCATGCTATGAAGAGGCTTCCGCTGGGAATGACCAAAGTGCCCAAATTTGAAAAATTCAATGGCCAAGGAAATCCAAAAGAACACTTGGCACATTATAATGGGGGAATGGGAGACCTAGCCACTGATTAATCTTATATGCTGAAATTTTTCGGGTCTTCATTAACTGGACTCGCATTTGAATGGTATTCTTCTCTTCGGCCTGGTTCTGTTGCAGGGTGGGCCGACCTTCAAAAGTAATTTCAAGACAGATTTTATGTGGTGGAGAGAGAGATCACTCTGGCAGAGCTATATACTGTGAAACAAGAAAACATTGAAAATGCTTCCAAATTCATTGCTAGGTGGAGGAATCTTAGCATGAAATGCAAAAGACCACCATGTCAAGAAGATGCAGTGGTGATATGCAAAGGTAATCTAAAAAATGAAGTCCTTGAAAGGCTGGTAGCCATTGAAATCAAATATTTTGACAAATTGAATACTGTGGTATCGGAAGTTGAAAGTTTTCTGAGCCGATCCAGAAGTGAACCAAGCAACAACAAAGGAAAATTTGATAGAAGAAATGCTTCACGTGAGTCAAATACAGTAGATTTATCTACGTTCATCATGGAGCAACAAAAGAAAGGTCCAGTCACGCAGGCCGAAACCAACAACAATAGAGTGAAAGAAGTCCGAGCCTTATCTTCTCTCAGAGACAGAATGAACAGGCCATACAACTTCCCAAAAGACAAAACTCGTGTTCTATTTGAATGGGTACGAAAATACATTCAGATTGTGTTACGACAGTTAAAGAGGCCAGAAGATGCCAAAAGATCTAATGATCCAAATTATTGTCCATATCACCAAATCATGGGATATCCTATTGAAGAATGTTATGTGTTCAAAGATGCAGTTGAAAAATTAATTCAGAAAGGTGTCCTGAAGATGGGAGATCATCTTGTCGATCCTCCGCAGCCTCATGCCTGGACAAAAGCAAATGTGGCATATGTAAATGTGCATCATATGGTTCCTATTTACCACTCATTAAACTCAGAAACTGCAGAAAGAAGCACCCAAGCCACTTATGAGCAATTGGTACTTCAACCACTCCATACATCTCAGTGGCAAACAGTGAAAAAGAAGCCAAGATCTCATATCAAGCAAAAATCATCAAAAGTATATATTCATGGAGGTATTCCATGACGGCCGACATATGCTCAACTCGTCCCTCCACCAAATTTGGATAATATGATATATGATATATCCAAGATAGCTTTATCTACGTCGGTCAAAGCTACAGCTTCAGGCAAAAAACAATGTGTGTCTTTCCTTCAGCAGGAGACTTCCCAATCAAGTTCAAGTTACCCTGCTCTAGCAAGCAGTATATAGAAATGGGTAGATCCTCGTACTGTAAGGAGGGTTACCAACAGAAGAAGAAAAAGAGAAACACCAATACCAATTCTACCTAAGGGTAAAGATCCGTTGTCAAAGTTGCAACAGCTAATAGACAGCTTGGATGAATATGAACAACCTCAAAGAAAGCCAACAAAGCTGAAGCATTATATCCCATGGGAGAAACTCCAAAATATGACAATGAAGCAAATACATGAAGAAGCCCTATTCTAGGAACATGAAGTCAAAAAGCCGAAGACTGATGATAATCAGGAAAACAAAAAAGGAGAGTAGGAAGGCACTTGTACTGTCATGTCTTGCAACACAATATCAACAATAAATGAAAGTGAAGATGATAAGGAGGAAGAAATCTTCCTTGCTCCAAAAATGGAAGTGATGGAAATCTCTACATCAACTCCAAATGAGCAACATGTCACCCGCTCTGGCAAAAAGTGGGGACGGAAGCCTCCGTTGGCTACCACTAAAAAAATTATCCAGATTCAGGGGGAAACACCACATGTCATCCCAGAACCAGAATTCAGAGGAATGGAATCCATGCCTTTGTCAAAAAGAAATGTTCAAATCCCGCCTCCGCTCGGGCTATATCCAGAAAATTATGATCAAGAAAATAGGATGTTACCCTCTTTATATGAATTTATGACAGTTCAAAAGTCTGCAAAGAAAGGCAAACAAGTCCAGCAACAACCGTCTGAAGAACAAGACCCTCAAGTTGCCTCTCTAGAAGTTCATGATAATGAAAAAGCAGAAAAGAATGTTATCGGCTTACTAAAAAGGTTGCCATCCAAATTTACTGTGTGAGAAGTTTTGTCACTCAGTGAAGAATTGCGAAAGGCTCTCATTGCAGCTTTAAAAACTCCTCAAATTTATGAAGCTCATGCAGCAGAAATTCAAGAAATGCCCTATGAGTCATTCACGGCTTCCATCACCTTCACTGAAGATATGTTGCTGCCTACAAATGACCACAACATGCCACTCTACATGAGAGGAAAGATAAATGGACAATTTGTCAATAGAATCCTGGTTGATCAAGGCTCTGCTGTCAGCATCATGCCTCTCAGAACTTTCCAGAAATTTCATTTTCATATGCACCTAAGAAGAGTGCAAGATTTCAAAATAGTTGGATTCAACCAGAAGTCAGAAACACCAATTGGGGCAGCTGAATTTGAAATGGTCGTCGGTGACTTTCACTTCACAGTCCTCTTCCATATCATAAATTCTGATACCACATACAAAGCTTTTCTTGGGCGGCCATGGATACATCAATATATTGTGGTGCCCTCCTCATTGCATCAATGCATCAAATTTCCCTGGGAAGGACAAATACAGCGGGTCTTCGCTGATCTCGAGCCTTTTGAGGTTCATGAATGCCATCTTATGGATGCCAACCTCTATATATCTCCACCCCTGGAAGAAAAAGAAGAAAAAGAAAAGCTTGATACCAGTCGAAGCAAGGAATGGTTTCCACCTCCACCGGATATTAGCTCTCTCAGTCTTGAAGACAAAGAAGCTACAATTCTGAAAAGTCCTTCTTCAAAGACAACCAAACAACAAGATGTACTCTCTATAGAAGTCATGGTCCCAATCGGACTAATACATCCTATTGAAGAGTATGAATGTCAGCTCGTAGAGCCTTTGAAAAAATTTGTGGTTCCTCACAAAGATGGATATAAAACAGTCTTTTATAGAGCTGATGAGCAGTCGGCTACTGAAGACAAAGACTGCTATATTCTCGATATAGAAGAAGAATTATGGGTTGATATCATGGGTCTCCCAGACATGACAAAGCACAGTAAGGAATTGGCTAAGGCTCAGTCAATTTCATTATATCAAACAAAGAAGGAATGGAGCAGGTTCCAACAGCTATGGTATCCTCCTAACATGTCCAAAGCATTGATGCAACATACACAATATCCAGGCTTGGGATATACCTTGCCAGAAGAAGAAACTCCTGAATTATCAGTAAATATGACATCTATTTTGCCAGAAATTTCGCAACCAGTATATGATGATTATGATGACGAGCAGCCCATGGGCCAGTCTATTCAAGAAAGCCAGCCAGAAGCTGATCAATCTCCTATTCCGGCATGTCAATGATGGAAACATCTTGAAGAAGAAGACATCCAAGTCGCAGAAGTCAAAGAAAATGATATCCCAAGTTCCAATATGGTTCAGAATATACCAGAAGAACAAGAAATTCCATCTATCACCCCTGAACCTCATGATAACACAGGTCAAAGGGAAGATGAGCTCACTCAGCTTATGGAAAATCAACAGGCAGATCCTGCCCCAAATATTTTCACAGCAAATCCATCAAATGAAATTGACCAAGAAGTCAACGAAATTGAAGCATAAATTGAAGAAGAAGTAAATGAAGAAGATCTAATGGAGTTCCAGCCAGCACCTCCAAAACTTGAAGATGGAGGACAAGCCACGGTTGATGAACTCCGTGAAATCAATTTGGGCTCTGAAGAAGACCCAAGACCAACATATATAAGTGCATTGCTCAGTCAAGAACAACAACAAGCATATATTTCGCTACTGAAGGAATTTCAGGATTGTTTTGCCTGGTCCTCTAAAGAAATGCCTGGGTTAGATCCAGAAGTAGCTCAACATGAGCTGGCCATTGATCCAGCCATCGAGCCAATCAAACAAACTCCAAGAAGAATGAGGCCGGAGCTGATAAACAAAATCAATGTGGAAGTCGACAAGTTAATTGATGTTGGCTTTGTACAAGAAAATCAATATACAACATGGCTGGCAAATATTGTTCTAGTCAAAAAGAAGAATGGACATATTAGAATCTGTGTAGACTTCAGAGATCTAAGCAAGGCATGCCCAAAGGATGACTTCCCAGTGCCTGTTACCGAAATCATGGTCGATGCCACCATAGGACATGAAGCTTTGTCTTTTATGGATGGATCGTCGGGATATAATCAAATATGGATGGCCGACAAGGATAAGATCCATACTGCCTTCAGAAGTCCTAAAGGAATCTTCCACTACAAAAGAATGCCCTTCGGCCTCAAGAACGCTGGTGCAACATATCAAAGAGCAATGACCAAGATAATTGATGAATTCCTTCATCAACAAGTTGAATGTTATATTGATGACCTAGTTGTCAAAACCAAGAAAAAGGAAGATCATATACAAGATCTCCGCACCATATTTGAAAGGCTGAGGCAATACAGCTTGAAGATGAATCCCATGAAGTGCGCCTTCGGGGTTTCAAATGGCAAATTTCTGGGCTTTATTGTCAGATACAGGGGCATTGAAATAGACCCAGCCAAAATCAAAGCTATCCAGGAGCTTCCGCCTCCGAAGAATCTCAAAGAGCTGCAGTCCCTCCAAGGACGGCTCGCGTACATTCGAAGGTTCATATCCAACCTAGCCGGACGGTGTGAACCCTTCTCTAAATTAATGAATAAAGATACCCCATTCATATGGGATGATGAATGTCAAAATGCACTTGAGAAATTCATACTCCGGTACTCACCTATTGAAAAGATATGCTTAGCCCTAGTCTTTGCAGCTAAAAAACCTTAGGCACTATATGCTATCACATGAAATCCAGCTCATCTCTAGGGCTGATCCTCTCAAATATATCCTCAATCGACCAGCCTTGAAAGGTCGTTTAGGCAAATGGGCAGTCCTCCTCATGGAGTTCGACATCAAATATGTCCCTCAGAAAGCCATCAAAGGTCAAGCCATTGCAGACTTCTTTGCAGCACATCCAGTGCCAGAAGATTCACTGTTGGTCACCGACCTACCAGATGAAGAAACATTAGAAGCTAACCATACAGAACAAAAGATATGGCAGCTATATTTTGACGGGGCCTCCCGTTCAGCAATTGCACAAGATGGTACATTCATTACAAAGGCCGAGGCAGGCATTGTCCTAATATCTCCAGAAGGCGAGGTTTTGCATACCTCATGCTCCTTAACTAAGCCATGAACCAACAATAAAGCTGAATATGAAGCTTTGATAGTTGGCATGGAAGTTGCTCTGGATATAGGCATTCAAATGATTCAAGTCCATGGAGACTCAATGTTAATTATACACCAAGTCCAAGGAATATATGATGTCAAAAAGCCCGAGTTGATTCCTTATCACAAAAGGGCCCTCAAGCTGATACAAAGATTCTATTTCTTTGAAATCAACCACATCAATCGCAGTGCAAATGCTCAAGCTGATGCTCTGGCTAAATTAGCAAGTTCTCTAGCTCTGCCACCAGAGGGGTCTCTTGAAATATAGGTCAAGAACAGAAGATTGTTACCAACTGTGTTGGAAGAAGAAACAGAAATGTAAACAGAAATATGTGCAATGGAAGAAGCCGATAAGCCTGATTGGAGGGAAATGCTTCTCGATTGGTTCAAGCATAAAATATTACCAAGCACCCGAATCGAACGTGCTAAACTGATCCGTATTAAGAATTCATATGAATATAAAGGAGACACTCTCTTTCGAGTGACATATGATGGCAAGAGAAAGGTTCTCCTCAGAGGTCTGTCACCAAAAGAGATAGCTGAAGCCTTGAGAGAAATACATGTTGGGGTCTGTGGTGCTCACCAGTCTGGCCCCATGATGAAAAATCAACTCAAACAATTGGGCTACTACTGGCCCACAATGTTCGATGATTATGTACAATATGCCAAATCATGCCACAAATGCCAGGAATATGGTCGAATTCCAAGAAAACCTCCAGTGCCCTTGCACCCTACAACACCATCATGGCCTTTTGCCGAGTGGGGCATGGACGTTGTCTGCCCGTTCATACCCTCCTCAAGAGGTGCTAAATATATTCTGGCCGCCACGGATTATTTTTCTAGATGGGCCGAAGCAGTAGCATTAAGAGAGGTCACCGGGGCAACCGTTGAAAGGTTCCTCCACCAAAATATGTTGTTCCGATATAGTGCACCCAGTCGGATCATCTCAGATAATGGAACATGCTTCCGAAATCAAATCATATACAAGCTAGCTGCGAAATTCAAAATTGATTGGAGGACCTCTACAGTCTACAATCCACAAGCCAATGGGTTAGCAGAAGCCTTTAACAAGACTCTATGCAACCTTCTAGCAAAGACAATCAATTCAACTAAGAAAAACTGGGAAGAAAGAATGTATGAAGCATTATGGGCTTATAGAACCATATACAAATCTCCAACAGGCTGTTCTCCCTATTCCTTTGTATATGGGTCAGAGGCAGTCGTACCAATTGAATTGGAAGTCCCCTCTTTGCGCATTGCCTTAGAGCAGGGGCTTATCAAAGGAAATCAATCAAATGCAGAAAGGCGGCTCGAGGAGTTATTACCCTTGGAAGGCGACAGACTTCGAGTCCAACAAAATATCAAGATATATCAAGCTCGCATGGCTCAAGCATTTGATAGACTGTTCAAAGAAAGAGCCTTCAAGAAAGGAGACCTAGTTATGGTCAAAAGAAGAGAAGTCATGGCATCAAATCCAAAAGAGAAGTTGACCAGTAATTAGATCGGCCCCTATGTCGTCAAAACTGTTTATGAAGCAGGAGCATATACCCTCACCAATCATAAGGGAGAAGTACAGTTTCCTCCCTTAAATGACAAACATATGAAGCACTATCATGCGCCACCTCCGTGCTTTCCAAGCGAAGGTTGAAAAAAATATATGAAGCACTGTCTACGGTGTGGATATGATCACCATGAAGACGGTCAAAGAAATCATCAAGTTCTCAGGATGTATTCCCCCGGGACTATAAATCTTAAATGGCATGGTAAAATTAACCTGCCTATATGAGCCAAGGACATTGAAGAGGCTCCAAAAGGCTTTACGAAGCCGCCCCAAAGCACCTCATGGGTTGCCAATGACGAAATGCCATTGAAAAAGAATGAAAAAGAAAAAAGTTGGCACGACTAACCCGCTAGTCGGGCAATAGTGCTGAGGCAAACCCAGTGCGGAGGGAGTATAAATCATTTCCCGCTTCCCGTTTTATAACCGGTCGAAGTTTTTAATCAAATCAATCTGAATCGATGATGTTTTCCGATTATGAAATTGTTTGATATACACATGCATATGTATTGCAACCTTGTCTCTTCAATGAACAGGGGGCAAGAAGCTACAAAGAAATAGAGAAGGCGGCCCAAGTCCTACTGGACCTTGCCATTCAAGTCCAAATTCAAATCCAAGCTCAAATATAAATACAAGCTCAAAGTCAAGCAGGGACTGGCCTGGGTCAGCAAGGCTCCGCCACTCAAGTTCAAAGCTCCAGTTCAAACTCGAGCATAAAATCAAATTTATAATTCAAGTTCAAAGTTCAAGAACCAAAGCTTCAACTTAAGGAGCAAATTCAAATCCAAAGCTCCGCCTGAAGGGCAAACTGAAGTTCAAAAGCAAATCGGCTTGAGTCCACAGGACCCGCCGCTTAAATTGAAGCTCAATTTAAAAATTGAAGTTTAAATCCAAGCCCAAGTTCAAATCGGCTTGAGTCAACAAGACCCGCCGCCTAAATTCAAGATCAAATTCAAGTTCAAATTCAAAGTTTCAAATCAAGCTCGAGCTCAAAATGCAAGCTCAAATGCAACTTCAAAGCTCCAACCAAAGAGCAAGCACAAATTCAAGTATAAGTCAGCCTGAGTCAACATGATCCACTGCTTAAGTTCAAGCTCAAATTCAAGTTCAAAATCCAAGAGTAAAACAAAGTTGAAAGCAAGAGAATGGCCTGGGTTCATTCGATCTCGTCATTCAAAGTACAAATTCAAAGCTCCAATTGAAGTTCAAATGCAAAAAGCCAAGCCTAAATCCAGGCTCAAGTTCAAATGCAAATCGGCCCAAGTCAGCAAGACTCTGCCGCTCAAGTTCAAATCAAATCCAAATGCAAATTGGCATGTGTCCTACTGGATTCTGCCATCCAAGCATAAAACAAGAAAGATGGCCTGGGCTCATTCGACCCCGCCATTCAAGCTCAAATTCAAATCGGCCTGGGTCAACAAGACCCGCCGCACAAATCCAAGCTTAAATCCAAGTTCAAGATTCAAATACCGGCCGGTGTGGGTCCTACTAGACTCTACTGTCCAAGTTCAAAGCAAGTTCAAAACAAAGAAGGTGGCCTAGTACACTCAGCACTGCCACTCAATTTTAAGCCCAAAGTCAAATCCAAGTGCAAGCAAATTCAAATCAAAGCAAAATAAGTCGATCGGGGTCTTCAACGACTACATCGCACCGGTGGCTGGCTCGGGTCCCTTGTGACTCCATCATCCCCAAAAGACTGGGTCTCCGAGAGGAGTACTCCGTCACCAATCAAGCAAATTCAAATCAAAGCAAAGTAAGTCGACCGGGGTCTTGAATGACTACGCTGCACCGGTGGCTGGCCCGAGTCCCTCGTGACTCCGTCATCCCCGAAAGACCGGGTCTCCGAGAGGGGTACTCCGTCAACAATCAAGCAAATTCAAATCAAAGCAAAGTAAGTCGACCGGGGTCTTCAACGACTACGTCGCACCAGCAGATGGCCTGGGTCCCTCGTGACTCCGCCATCCCCGAAATTACTGGGTCTCTGAGAAGAGTACTCCGTACTACCTGTCTACCTCGCCTACAAACCTATGAGTCCGCCATGGTAGTTAGGGTTTCATCCATTCAAAATCACCCCTAGTTATCATGACCAAAAGCCTTTAAGCCCGTCATTGATAATTAGGGTCCTCGTGACCTAGGTATCTAGGTTTGCATCATCCAAACACCCCTGTCAACTTCAGGCTACAAACCTATGAGTCCGCTTGAAGTATTCTGGGTCCATGCATTTCAAATCATACCTATGTTACCACGACCAAAAACCTATGAGTCCGTCGTTGGTACTTAGAATTTGCATGGTGTAGACCCTTCCGATCTATTACCACCCTGCATAGTGGTTAGGATCCTTACGATCTTTGCCACCCCAATAAAGGCTCAGACCCTTACGGTTTGTGCCATTTTCAATAAACAAGTGATTGAGGTATTCATTGCCCCTCTCACTCTGTCCTTCCTTTTTGAGCTTCAAGAATCCCCATAACATTGTTAGTTATGGAAGCCAATAAACATTGTTAAGTCATCTTCATTTGAAATATTTTCCTTTTAGCTTTGGAGTTACCATGGATGCATACTTCACTCTACTTCATTTACAACAAGGAGAGAGAGGGACAAAAAAAAATGAGAGAAAAATCAAAAGGGGCTTAAAAAAAATAGATGCCTCGCTGGACTTGATCGTACCTTCTGCGGTCAAGGGAAACAAGGGCTATATACCCGACTGTGGTGAAAGCCCGAAAGGGCGCTACAGGCAAAATCGGGAACCCCGCCGTGTGAAAACCCGAAAGGGCGTACGGGCAAAAGCAAGAGGGGCCGACTCCGGTGAAAACCCGAAAGGGGATTTGGGTCGGTAAAGTGAATAAAAAAGGGGAAATTCAAGCATGTCATTCATTGAAAGGAGGATATGATAGAAAATTCTCTTTATATATGTCGAAAGTTACAAAGAGTGACTTCCTTCCCAACTTATATGGAAAAACAAAAAAGAAAATACCCTTCCCAAGTACAAAGTTCAGTTATAAACAACATCATGGATCCTCAAGTAGCATGGGCAGCAGTGGAAGTCCTTCTCCAACTTGAGTATGCAACTTAGAAAGAGCTTCCTCTTCAGTCTACAGCTTGGAAACTTCACTAGATAATGATTCAAGAAAACCTTGGGAGACTAGAAGATCATCTTGACGTCTGTGCAAACTGTTCCTTAAAGTTTCTAGTTCGGCTTTCGCAGCAGCAAGTTCATTCTCTAAGCGCTGAATATTTTCCACCAACAAGCCTTCTTTCTGTTCAAAGCCAGCTATTTATGCTTGTTGTTGTGAAATTTGAAGAGAAACAGGCTGCATCTGCAAGTTATATTTGTACCGCTGAAGGGACAAGGCTTGGCGTCGATCTTGTATAAATGAGTGAATATATTCTTGACGCTTAAAAAATTTCAAAGCAGCGGAAGTGATAGGAAACCATTCATCCAAAGAAGCTCCTGCCAGATGAATCCACGTAGTCATGCTCTCAATTTGCTGGTGAAGAAGATCATATGATGAACTAGGCTGCCGGCGTATAATTTGTCGTAAAAGCTTGATATTGGCGCCGAGGACATCAACACCCTATATGCCTGAACCAGTAGGAATAGAAGGGATAGCAATATGCACAGACTCATCCACTGAAATCCAGTCCATGACCGTTTGACGGGAAGAGGAAGACACTAAACTGGATGAAGGTTCGATAATAGAAGGGGCAGATGTGACAGCTACAGTGCTTGATATGGCTGTGGGCAGGTCACTTTCTGTAAGTTTAGCTGCGGGCAGAGCAATTATAAAGGCGGAAGGTCCAGCTAAAGTAATTGGCTCAGAAGAAATCTGTACAAGGGATGATGTGCATATATGAGTCACAATATTAATAAGCCGAAGAATACGTTCAGCAGAGTTTAATCTACAGGGGACAGGACGGGATACTATCACCTGTCGACTCGGTGAACTTGTTCCCGAGTCAACCCCGTCATGCTCTGAAGTAGCCACAAGCTCAGGAGCTGAAAGTTCCACAGTCTTGATATCCGAGAAGGTAATGACCTCTGTCGAAGTTATAACAGTTAGAACCATTGAAGTCTCTTCTGGTTCCTTACCCTCAGCAATAACAATTTCTACCTCTTCAGAAAAACAAACTGGCATGGAGGCCGATATTTCAAAATCCATGTCCCTTTCAGTCGGGACATGAGGAATTTCCATCCTTTCCGCATGAGCCAGGGATGCCTGATATTCAAAACATATACCAGTCAAGCTTAAACGATGGAAAAGGAAAAAAAAAAAAAAAAATTGTGGTAAAGAGAAATTACCATAGCAGACTGCACTGTTTCAACATGATGAGTCTTTGATATCAAGCCCTCAGTTGCTTCAAAATCTATATGGTCAAAGTCAGAAATTCAGTAGTGAAATGAAATCACTATTGCTACAAGTCTTAGAAGGGTTACCTTGATCCCTCAGGGGCGACCAGATAGTTGTTTCTAGCAAAGCTTCACTACTAATGTGTTCAATAGTATGGGAAGAAATAGAAGGTGAAGGAAGAATGCTGCTTATTTCTTCCACACTGGAAGAAGTATCATCAGTTTCTTCTTTCCTTGTCTGAGCCAATAATCTCGAGGATTGGCGCTTGAGCAGGACAATCTTTTCTGGGGGGACAGACTCTTTGGGCCCTTTGCGAAATCTTTTTACAACTTGCTTAACCCTCCCTGTAATGGAAACAAAAGGAAGTTGTTCATCATCGATGTCAAAATTATAAAACGCATAAATTAAAAGCATAGTGCATACCACCCTTGGCTGGGGATGGAGAAACTAGGGCACTCGCCCGCTTGGCAGTTTTTGCTATAAAAGCTTCAAATTCAACAAGCACCGACAAATTGACAGGAGGAAGTGGTTCAGGGGCAGGCTCTTGTCTCTTCTTTGTTCGTGCCTCTTTGGCAGCGGCAACCGCCCTCCCTATAACACTGACCTCCACAGGGGATGCGGGGGTTGATGTTTTAGAAGGCACAGGAGGAAAGAAAGAGGGTCTCTTTGCAATAGCCACTGCCCTCCGATGTTGTTGAGTCAGATATTTAGCCACCGGCACTACAAGAATATGCAAAAGAAGAAATCAATTTATATGAGCAGAGAAAAAGCACAAAACTCAAAGAAGTCAAGCACAAGTACATATACTTACAACAATCGCCTTCATAACAGTTTGATAAAGGCCAGTATTCATATATGGAGGATTTATCTCTAAGCGAAGCCTCCTTCACAATATATATGACATCATTCATCGTCTTTGCTTGAGAAGCTAGGCTACTGAGATCATAATACTTTTTATCGCTCAAACAAATGTCCAAGCGCAAAGCATCAAGTCCCCACCCATCTATATGATCCCAAGAAGCGGGTAGTTTTGCATCCAACGTACTCTGAGTAGTGGAATCCTGGGATACACCACAGTATTTCAAAAGGGCAAGTAGCCAGCTGGTGCCCTTGTAAAAATCAGGCTTCTCTTCCTTGTGCGGGACATAAAATCTTTGAATGCCTGAGAGACTCTTAGGAGCTTGCTGAGAATCTCTGCCACTGATATCTTCGTCTTCCGGGAAATCGATATCGAGATAATCTTTAGAGGTCACATAAATATTAAATTGCTTCAAGAAAGCCCCCTTCAGCTCTTCGGTATCCAGCATTGTCAACTCTGGATCAATCAAGGGTAAAGAATCTCTGTGACGAGCCTTATAAGCTGCCCGTCTCTATGCATATTTAGCAGCATTCTTGTCGTCTAAGAAGTGCAGATAATGGAACTCTATATCAAAAGGGATTTCCCACTGGGTCTCCAAGATTTTCTTCTCAGCATTGCTCCAGCATTGGGTCCTCTCCTGGCTATAGATATTGGTGCGCATTCGCCACCATCTAACATATTCACATGTCACACGAGGAGCATGGACAGCAGAAGGAATTCTGAAAGAAACATTTTCAAATCGGTGGAAATAATCCCACCATTCACGGTCCCTCTGCAGTCCGCTGGAGCCTAAAAGATGGCGGTCAGGAAGCTGAAATATGTGATCACAAGAAGGAATGCACTGATCATATCCAAAATTCCGGCCGAAACGGAAAGGATAATTGGGTTCTAAATGAACTACAGATCCCTTCCGGTATACCAAGACACTAGGTCTGATGGATAGTAGCCATGATCTAATCTGACTATCCAATGTAGATTTCTTCAGTAGCTGCTTAGTCTGAGAATGGGTGAACTCAACAGGATTACCCTCGGCAAATACTTTAAAGGGGCTCACTGGAGGACGAGAATTGGCAGTATGCTTCCAAAAACGTAAGTCCCCCTCAGTTTTTCGCTTGGTGTCAGTCAAGATACCGCGAATTTCATATAGTTGCTTCTGGGTATCTCCTCCATCAACACTTGCATATTCAATCATACGTGAAAATATGCGAGGGGAAGCCAGGCTCTTCGGGGCAGACTCTGAAAAAATAGAAGCCACCCAGGCATTGAAGAAATGAATGGGACCCACAATATTAAATTCTCGTGGTTTCTCCTGCTCAACCACTTGGCCAAGAGTTTTGAAAATCAGGCACAGAGTAACTGGAGCTAGAGACAGCTTAATTCCCCAGGCTAGTTCACAAGCTCCATAAAAAGTCTCAGGACGAATTACTCCCTCAACCCCCTGAGGGATAGAAAAATTCGAGAGCCAGTAGGCCAAGTATGC
The DNA here is from genome assembly GCA_030544215.1 of Zantedeschia hybrid cultivar. Classification (NCBI taxonomy): domain Eukaryota; kingdom Viridiplantae; phylum Streptophyta; class Magnoliopsida; order Alismatales; family Araceae; genus Zantedeschia; species Zantedeschia hybrid cultivar. The sequence goes on along the minus strand of JARZZO010000002.1, from coordinate 41,489,803 downwards.
TGCCAGATGGGTATTCCTATCCAAGTCCAAGGGATTGGCATCTTTCTTGTGTTCCTCAAAGATGATATCAGGATATCCCTTTAGGTGTTTGGCTGTCTGTCCCATGAAGACTGGAGTCTCACCAGCCCCAGGAAAGTCTGTATATCGAATGTCAACATTATGAAAGAAACAGAGCCAGACAACTCCGCGGACCCGTGTCCTCTCTCTACGGGATCTCTTTTTCGGAGACTCTTCACCAAAAGCCAGAATCATGTAAGCCTTGAGAAGGAATCTGTAAGACCTCCAGGTTGCATAACGGCCCTTGCCGTCTGTTCTATCCTTGACAATGTCGGGATGGCATATTTCTTCATAAGGCTCTCCGTCAATGGGCAAGCCAGAAAGTTGATGTAAAGTCCATAAATCTAGAGATGTCTCTCCTTCCGGAGTATAAAAGGTATTGAACTCCTTCATGAATACCTCGATCATGCCACAGGAAAGGCCTTTAAAGATCGGAGATCGGAATCGAGCGACATACACACTACCGAGAAGATCCACTCGGCTCAGCAAATCATGGTAATGTTTCAAGACATAATCAGTATATTCTACAAAATATTCTCTGAAACTGTGGCCGGATTTAAGCTTCAAGTCGCCAAACCAGCCCATTGCTGCCTTCAATCTAAACCTCATGGCTAAACAATCAAAAATCAATGGCTCTTCTCTGAAGCCCCATTTACATGGAAAAAGAAATAGCCCATGTCGCCTCTGTTTCGAGTCTGGGATACCTCTGTCATAGCCCCATTTGGCAGGAATAAATGAAGGTGAGCGGGTCAGAATGTCGTCCTGAGGACGCATGATATTAGTCCCACTAGGCATGAGCATGTCTCTAGCATAACCCGGCTTGAACAAAGATTCGCCACGAGTTACAGTTCCCCTCAGGTTGTCTCGAAATTTCAAAATGGCATCCTTGGCATAAAAAGCCCTCCTTTCAGAACGCACTCCATTGACCTTGAAGTCAAGCAAGAAGTTGTACAAATGCTGATCGCTGGGAAAGTGAACTGGATAATCTTTGTCCCGTCTATATTTATAGAACCCTTCCGAAAAGACAAGTCTGCTCTCATCAACCTTGCCATCTGATTCATCGGCAAAGGGATGGTCCAAGACAACAACCTCAAAAAATTGTTGTAGTTCACTGTCTTCATCTATGCCTGCAGCAGGTGTCAAGTAAAAGGGACTTATCACAGGCCCACTTTCCTCAGCCATTGTAGGAGTCAGTTAAGAAGACCCTGTCAGAGAAATTGGCACATCTTCGGAGACAGCCTCGGGCATCGCAGCTTTGTGTTTCCTCCGGGAAGCCATTATACTGAAAAAGGAGAGACAACAAGTCAAAATCAAATGCAAAAAAGCCCTCCGCGAAAAGAAAATTTTGTCAAAATTTCGGCAGCATCTCCCCTTAACGGAGGGCTGTTAAAATTTTATCGAGAGCCATCCAGGACAGATCGAGATGCTCCGATAAGAATAAGACCCGTGTCAAAGAGAGAGGGGTGTAGAAATGGCATTCCAGTGACTCACTTTCCGAGAGCCGAGCTACAACCAGGACTAGGTACTGAAGTCGCAGCCCCAGGGATTGCTCCCGTGGGAACTACCAAAGTCAAACAGCAAGACGCTGATCCACCCGACCTGCAATCGCTATAGTAATGAGTCTACGCCTACTGTAGATTGACGAGCTCAGAGTCGGTTTCCTGCAAGGAAAAGACAAAGAAAATGTTAGAAGATGATACAAGTGCAGAGGAGACCTCCTTCATTATCCCCAGGCCCAAATCCATGGTGGCCAACGACACACAACCAATCCCACCGGCCAAAAAATAAAAAAACAGGCTTTGCCTTTCACCTTCAACCAACAGACGAGACGCTGGTGAAGGAGCTGAACTGTGATCCAAGTCTGCCGCCGGCTGTGCCTACCGGACCCGCCTCGCTTGCGCACACCAACAGCCGCGTAGCTGAAGCCCGCAAGCCCAACCAGTGAAGGCTTTCCCTGTGATAGCGGCGGTGCTCCCCAGTAACTTCTGCGACACCCGTTGCCAAGGAAGAAAAAGAAGAACAGATCCTGGCCTACGAGCCGTGCCCTGACCGCCTCAAGCCCTGCGGTTCAAGCCCCCCAAGTGGTGGAAGGCCAACGCGCAGACAGCGGCGGTGGCACCCCCCGAAGACCCTTCTGGCTTCGGTCACAAGCAAGAACAAAGAAGAGGAAGGGCTCGGCGCGAGCTGCGACGGCAACGGCTGGCTCCCACGGCTGCAGCGTCTTCATCCACCGGCGATGGCAAGAGGAAGAAGAGGAAGAGGCGGACTAGCGCTCGGAATCCCCCAACGCAACAGCGAAAAGAATCCCGTCCCCTTCCCTTTTTATAACCGATCGGGCCGGTTTTTGAAGCCTTGGCCGGTCTAAGGCCTGAAACAGACCGAACCGGCGCAGACTCAAGGGCATATGCCCCCCTCTTTCAAACTTCACATATACAAACCGGTTCGAAGTCAAAGTGGAACCGAGCCGGCGCAGACTCGAGGGGATCTCCCCCCTTCTCTCAAACTCAATATATATGGCCGGGTTTGGAGCCGAATTTAAGCCCGAACCAGCACAGACTCAAAGGGCATGTGCCCTTCTCTTTCAAACTCAAGATATATGGTCCGGTCTAAGGCCCAAATTGAGCCTAAACTGGCGCAGACTCAAGGGGCTATGTCTTCTCTTTCAAACTCCATGAACCCCAGCCGGTTTTAGAGTCCAAGACCAGCGCAGACTCAAAAGGGTCATGTTGCCAAGCAAGATATGGTTGCCCGAAGCTCAAGACCCGATCCAAATCGGTTGTGGAAACAAGTCAAAGATAAAATCTCCAAGTCGTAGTAGTCTCCAAGCAAAACAAGTCCTTAACAGGTCAATAAAGACCTTTAAGTGGGGCCGGTTTTAAAACGTAAGCCACATAAATGAGAAAAGTATGTGACAATGGGCCACACATACAACTCACTTCATCGCCTCCGGTCTCCATGCGTGAGCCGTATGCGTGGGGGGCGTTTGTTGTCACAAAAAAATGAGCAAAGAGAAAAATCCAAAAAAAAATTTCCAAGTAAAAAGAGGGTAAATGGACAGCAGTCATACCTATTTTGCAAGTCAAATGAATAAAAAAATGGGCCACTCTAGGTCCCAAATGGTGAAGAAATCCAATGGTACAACCGGACCCATTATCTCAAGTAAAAGAGGTCCAAGCAATTTTTTAAGGAAGGCCCAAGTGAAGAAAAGTTAATGGACAGCAGTCATGCCTATTCTTGCAAGCCCAAAGAAGTCAAAAAGGGGTTACTTTCAGCCCAAATGATGAAGAAATCCAAGGGGGCAGGCCCGGGCCCATTATCTCAAGCAAAAGAAGCCCAATAGGGCCAATTTGGGCCCAAAAAGTGAAGGCCAAAGTCCAATTTCGTGGCAGCCTTTAAAAGGGCCCAAATGGTCTCCCCCATGGCCTATTCTTACCCTTTTGGCCCATGTTCAAATCTGCCCAAAGGAGGATAAGAAGAAAAGCAAGTGGTCCCCCCTCAAGATTCTTCTAGAAGAGGGTAGGTGAAAAGCAAAAGGAGAAGCCAATCATGATTCTCCAAGTGTTGTGGCCTCATTGAAAGGCTCTTAAGAGGGGTTTCTTATCCCTAATTTAAGGCTAATATATGCCTAATCTACCCTCCAAAAGTAACCCAACTTTATCTATAAAAGAACCCCCATCTTCTACAAGAAAAAGTTGGAGACAAAAATCCCAAAAAAGAGAAAAGAGAAGAAGAAAAGTGAGAGAGCTTGGAGGAGCACGTATCCCTCCTCCTTCCCCTCCATTTCCTGCATCCCAAGAGAGAAAAAAGAGTTAGAGAAGAAGAAAAAAAGAAAGGAAGAGTGCTAGAGAAGAAGAGAGCAAGATTGTAGGCTTCAAGAGCCATTCTCCCTTCTCATCCCCTCTCTAAGGTAGAGTGGGGGTGAAGAAGGGGTTTATTTCTATCTCTTTGCTTTCTTATAATGTTTTTCTTTCATTTGATGTTCATAGAAACTTCTATCTCCCCCTTGATGTTCATCCATGGTGATGGAAAGCAATGAAATGCAAAGTTCAGATTTCTTGTGTCTGTTTTTTGATTCTGCTGGTTATCTTGTTTTTATGTTATTTTTTCCTTCATAAGGTATGTGTTTTTCATGTGGGGATGGTAGAGGGGCCTTTCTAGTTTATATAAATGGTCTCCTCAAGCCTTGAAACCCCCTAAATATGGAGATAAGAACCGAAATGTCCTTTGCTGTCCAGATTTCCTGAAAACTGATTTTTCATTTATTTGTCTTTGGTTTTGCGGTTTTTCAAGGTGGCTTGGCCTTCCATGACCCTTAGGAGCACATCCCCTCCATGGATAATGTTCCCCCAAGGTCAAACATCAAGAGAAATCCCCTAAGTTTCATATATATGGAAAAGATAAAAAATATACCTAAGTTTCTCATAAGTTCATATTCAAGTTTTCATGATATTTTCCTAAATAAATGCATCTAAAATATATTTTAAATAAATATTTTAAGTCTTGTACCTTTTATACTTTATTTTCCATCATTTGGATTATATTTAAACCCATTTTCCATCGAAAATCCGGATTTTAGCCTGAGTGTGCGGTCTGCAGTGCTACAGTGTTGAGTCTGTGCCTCCCTGCGCAGACTCAGCGCCAGTTGCAGGTTTTTGAGTCTGCACCTCTTTCAGCTTGGTTTTTGGGCTTGAGGTGATTCTTTGATCCTCTCCCAAGTTGTCCAAAGGTTCCTTGGACCTAGGGCTGTCCTTGGAAGCCCAATGAAGGTCTTAAATGGCTTGGACTTTGGGTTAGTAAGCCATTAATGTTTCAAACAAAAATTTTGTTATATGTTTTAAGATTTTAAATGTTTTCCGATGTTTTCTCAAAGATGTCCCGATCCAAGGGTGCCAGCAATCTCATGTTGGGTAACCCATCAAGGGCCCTCAAACAAAAAACATCATTCTTGTGTTCCCATTTCTATGGGTTCATTTAGATGATATGTCCCGAAGTACCAATGGGTTGGTGGAGTTCCTTGCTCCCCAAATGTAGAAATGGAATGTGTGATTCCCTGTGGATAACCCTTTCATTTTAAAGGCATTAAGGCCACCCTTTGGGTGAGTGGTTGGATGCTCGGCACAGCTCCCTTTATAGCCATTTCCATGGTTCATGGCTACATGTGATCTTCTAGGGAAATTGGTGGAGTTCCTTGCTCCCCAAATGTAGGGATGTTTTGGATTACCCCTTGTGAGTTTTTCTTACACATTGAAGGCATTAAGGACACCCTTTGGGTGAGTGGTTGGATGCTCGGCACGCCCCCCTTTACAGCCATCCCTATGGTCCATTAGCCATTACATATCCCTTTAAGGGTGTTGGTCCTTCGGGTCCCTTCATGCCATGATCCTTCGTGAAGATCCTAAACCTTTGATTGGGTTTTCCTAATGAAAGGTTGAAATTCAACTTGGAATCATTATATTAAGCATTTTCAATGCTTTATAAAGTGATCCAAGAAGAATGTGATAAACATGAAGAAATCATGTCATTTGAAGAAATCCACATAAGAACCACTCCTTGACCACTCTTTGAAAATGTTTTATGTAGCCATACTCAACTTCTGAGATTTCTCAGTATTATCCTCCCCAAGTTTGTGGTGATTCTTGGATCACTTCAAGTTGAAAGAGGTATAAACCTGAAATTATGCTCATATTTTGAGTCTGCGCACCTATAACCATAGAAATTCGATTGGGAATAGGGTACAATCTGTTTTTCTCTACTCCGGATTTCATATTCTAACCTTAATGATTGAAACTAACCCATTGATGGATTTAATTGCAGCTTGAACTGTGCAAGAAACTCAGAAATCCAATTTTCAGACTTGAGTCTGCGCCACTGTTCTGAGTCTGCATCCTTGCGCAGACTCAACTCAAAATTGTCAAAGATGCCTTGCATGGATTGATATCCTCATTTATGGTTCAAATAAATCAAATAATTAAATTTAATTCATTCAAAAAAATGTTTAGGGTAGCCATTTTCTATTTTAAATAAACACAAAGTTCCAAACTTAAGTTGAGTCTGCACACCTTTCATAAGCTCATTTCAAATGACAAAATCAACTAAACAATAAATCAAATTGCTCAAATCACTTACAATCATGTATCAAACATTCCATGTCATTTAAATAAACATCCATTTGCAAAAAGGATCCAAATCCCTTCAAAATAAACAAAAATCACAAGGTCAGCTGAGTCTGCGCACCCCTTGCGCAGACTCAAACCCATTTTTCTTGTCTCCTTGATATTTGAAGCTTCCCAGCACTTTGAAACTCTTGAATTTCCCCTGAACCTCAGGAGATTCCATCTTTTTAAGAATCCTCCTCAAAATCCTCTTTGAACTTGAGTCTGCGCATCAATCCCAAAGCCAAAACCTCATCTCCTAGCCCCTAAATCATGCCCGCAGCTCCAAATCTGTAAATCATCACAAAACAAAACATAAAATCAAGTTATCCCACCAAAAATCCAATAAAATAAGTCACAAACAAAAAATCCACAGTTCAGACTTAAGTCTGCGCAACATGGCGCAGACTCAACCCTGAAATTCACAAAAAATAAAAAATCAACTTCCCAACCACTAAAAGATGATCTAAAACTCTCTAAAAATCAAGTTTATTCTTATCTATCAGGAAATAAAATAAAAACACCAAGTTGTTCTTTAAAAAATGCAAAAAACAACTAAAAACACATTGGTGACAAATGAGTCTGCGCTACCCTGCGCAGACTCAACCCTGAAATCCCAAATTTGGCCTTTTTGACCCTAAATTCCCTCCAAATTAAACCCAAAAATTTACATAAAAACTTTATACTTTATATAAGTCAAAAACCTAAATAAAATCTTAAAACTCCTTTTGCAAAAAATATAAAAAATGTTTAAACACTTTGATAAACAATGAGTCTGCGCTCTATAGCGCAGATTCAACTCTAAATTCTTAAAATCTGATTTGTTGGCCATTAAATTCCCATAAAATCAAATCAAAATATTAAGAATAAACCCTATATTTTCCACAAATCAAAACCCAAACAAAAATGATAACTTTTCTCCTTTAAATTACCTAAAAAATTGAAAAAATAGGCTTGTGACAAATGAGTCTGCGCTACCCTGCGCAGACTCAACCCCTAATTGGTAAAATCCAATCTTTTCAACCTTAATTCCTTTAAAATTAAATAAAAAATCCTAAGATAAGAATAAAACATTTCCTATAAATCAAAAATCAAATAAAACTCAAATTTTCCCTTTTGTAAAATATAAAAAATACCTAAAAGAAATCTCATTTCAATTGAATTTGCACATCTTGCTTATCCTTCAAAACCTACAAATTCAAAACATAAAAAGCATAAGTCTTTGAAGCATTTTTCACTCAAATCAAATAAGAAAACATAAAAAACACTTTTCCATATTTTCCAAATCAAATCCAAAGTCTCTTCACTTCAAATCTGAAAAAACACAATAAGAAATGTTTATTAGATTTCCTTGATAAAAAATGCCATCCACTTCAATCAAAATGCCATAAAAAAGATCTTCATTCTTCTCACAAATCAAAAATAAAAATAAATACAAGCATTCTCATTGGTAACAAATGAGTCTGCGCATCCTTACGCAGACTCAACTTCATGTTCACTCCCAAACATAAAAATTCAACAAATCTTCAATGCATCCCCATAGATCAATCCAAAAATACTAAAAAATGTCTCTAATCATCATCCATCAATAAAAAATCAATAAATCAAGTCTTGCGCACACTCAACTCTAAACTAAAAAATGAGTTTTTTTTTTCTTCTCAAATAAAAATTGAAATTCATTCATTTTTCGAATGCAATCTTGTATATCTTACTTATATCATTTCAAAGGGTGTTATTCTATTCTTCGGACGATTAATCAAGGGTTTTCCTCTTAGAAGAATGTAATTAACGCTATTCCATTTATTGGTAGCGGGATCAGGTCGAAGAACTACGCATTCATCTGATTGAGTCAGGTAGAGCGCACAAATAATAAATCTAAATCTAAATCAAAAAATCAAGATCAAGTGCATTTTCCCTAACAAATGTACGACAATAAACCTGCAAACACATAGGCAAATGATCTTCATCTTTTCGCCTTCCTGGTTGCAGTTGTGGATCGTCCTCACTCCTTCCTCGGTTGCCTCGATCATATTACAATAATTCTAGAATTACATGTAATTAAAAGAGAGCCTCATGGCGAGTACAAGAGCGAGAAAGGTAGAAGTACATCGGAGTATGAGAGAGAGAGAGGTACGTAGACCTCTATTTATTAATAATTAATAAATAACCATACATCCACGATCCACACAATCCATTCATCACATGAATAATTAAATAAGTGCATATCCATGACCACGGTGTGTTTTAACCATTCCACACATGATTCAGCGCATCACATGGCTAAAATAAAAGAGTTTTCAAAATATATAATTTTGACTTTCAAAAAGCTGGGATCCAATCAAAATTGGTATTTGAATTTCGAAAGCACTTTTAATCAATTTAACATGCAATCAAATCTAATTTAAAAGCATCAAAACACACATCACATGAGCACACACTCCAAATTAATAATTCCAGATTATTCTATGCAAATTAGAACACTTCTAATAATCTAACACTTAGATTAAACCCCATTAATAATCTAACAATTAGACTATTAATGACCAATCTAACTCTTAGACTAGTCCAACAAAGTTAATTAATAATTTAACACTTAAATTAATAATTAACTCTAATTATTAATTTACTACTAATCTAACTCTTAGATTAGTTAATTTAAAATTAATTATTAACTTAACACTTAAATTAACAATTAACTTTAATTAATTAATAATTACTAATCTAACTATTAGATTGGATAATTAATGTTAATCATTAATTTAACCCTTAAATTAATAACTAACAATAATAATTAAAGACTACTAATTTAACACTTAAATTAGTCATTTAAATTAATTATTAATTTAACAATTAAATTAACAACTAACTCAAATATTTAATTAACAATTAGATGAAAAAATAGTTAATAATCTAACAATTAGATAATAACTATAAATAACTAATTTAACATTTAAATTAGTTAAATTAAGGTTAATTATTAATTTAAAAATTAAATTAATATTTAACCCTTAGTTAATCAATCTAATTGTTAATATTTTGGTAATGATTCAAAATCATTTTAAGTTCATTTAAATAAAATAATTGAATAATAAATTTAAATTTCAAAACTGTTTTGAATTTTAAAACTTATTTCCAATTTCAATTTCATATTAAATAGGCGTAGGGGTTTTCCAAAAAAAATATATAATGGGTTATTGGGCTCAGCCCATAAGGGCAAAGCAGGTTCGGGCCCTGCAGGGCCCTGGTCCGAGCCAGGGGCTCAGCCAGGCTCGAGCCTGGGTCGCACCCAGGCTAGCCCAGTCCGGCCGAGACCCGGCCTGCCGGACCAGCCCCGAACAGCAGCCGGTCTGACCGGTTCTTCCTGCCCAGCAACTCGACGCACGCAAAACCCTAAACCCTAATCTCTTTCAGTTCTGCCCGGCGGCGGAAGGAGGGTTGCAGGGCCGCCCGGCGGCCGCCTGGCACCGCCATGCCCTACCGGCTATGCCACGGCGCCAGCGGTGAGAAAAACATGGCCCGAGCAATATAAATGCATACCTACAAATCTTGTTGCAGGAACCCGACGCCGGCGGCCCGGCCCTGCCAGCGTCGTCTGGCCCCGCCGGCACTAGCTGGCCCTTCGGCTGTGCCAAGAACAAGCTGCTCAAGCCACTGTAAAACCTGGTTTGCTGGTTTTTTCAGGTTTCACAAAACCGAATTTGGGGCTTGATATAGTAGCCCTCCAAGGGCACTCCTGCGTCGACAATCATACCCGGTGGAAAGAGATGACTATCACCTTGAGACTCGGAGATTTGGCCCACCATCCCAACGCTTGGGAAGCCCGCACGAAGCCGCTGAAAACTCCCCGTTCTTCGTCCCATGAAGAACACAAAAAAAACCCCAAAATAAAATCCAAAAATTGCAAAATAATAAACCGATTATTTGTGTTCATCTCATGAATATAGATTCAGCAAAAATTCGAGTTTTAGAGCATGAAATAAATCAAAGAAAAATTAATTTCGGAGACCGTAACGGGACGAGAAACAGTGGAACCTGGCTCGGATACCACTATTGGATCCTCGGGTTTCTCCGGATCTCCCGCGCAGCGGAAATAAGAATAAAAACGGAGATCCGTTCCCGTTTCAAAAATCAGAAAAGCCAGATCATCGGATAATCAGTTTTTACCGTGTGCGGATTCGAATCCGCAACCATTCGGTTCCGTCGGTGCGACACCGCAAGCCACGCAAGCGCCCGGCCTCTAGCGAAGTCCACGCGATCCTCATCGCGACGGATATCCTCACATTCCTCGTTCTTCGCAGCCCACGAAACCTAAGCCGGTCGCTGCAACGATTGCTGCAATGCGCAGACGATTTCCCGTTGAACGGGAGTCGGAGAAGCGGCGGAGCAGATCCGGATCTGTCTGGGACGCCAGAGAGAGAGAGAAAGAGAGGAGGGGCGGCTAGGGTTAGCAACAGTTTGTCCTGCTTAGCCCGTTCGCTATGTTTTTATACTAACCGCGTGATTTTTCATAAAAACCTCTGGTTTGTATAAAACCCATTTATTTATCCATCGCCTTGAGAATCATTTGCGTGTGACCCTCTAGGACAAATTACCAATCCAGTTAATAGCCCAATAAGCCCAGTAACTCTTTACTGGCTTTATTAATCAATTAATAACTCTTTATTAATTAATTAATCAATTGAATTGATGTCGCACATCGAATTCGACCGGGCCTCCGATCACGTTGGGTGCCAAGCAACACCGCGTGAACCCGGAAGGTATTTGGGGTTAAGTAATCCACTCTTGGAACCTTTCCGCCGACAGTTACCGCGTGGATATAATCCTTCATTCGTACAATGCTCTCGAGTTAACTCAGGGTATGGCGAGCTGTCAAACCCTAACCGGTCGACTCACTTGGATTGGATGCCGTTGATGAATATCGAAGAACTCCTTTCCCGATATTATCGTCCGCCCTGGCCAGGGACTTTCACGCATCCTTCCTAGAGCATTCTCTCTCTAAGTACCGAGAGCGAATGATTCCACACAATTCCCTTCGACGGTATTCCGCTGTACCAAATCCTTGGCATTTTAGAATCCCGTGGTTAGAGATTCGTAAACCAAGGTCAAAGCACAGAAGTCCACCGACAAGGTGTCCTTGGTGTCTCAGGTCCGAGGACCATCCACGCAACTGCGACAATAGAATCAAGCTGGTTGACAGTGAGGTACAATACCATCTAGTGATTCAGTCGGATCAGTTCAGTGAACTTATTCTCCAATGAGCACCTACAGATTCGCCTTAGTGTCGCCACACAAGTAACTTATGAGATCAATCACCCTCATCATATGAGCTGGAGTAATCTGTACTAGTCTAACCGGATATCCGATGTCCTTCTCGGATATCCTCCGACTAGGAACGATTAAGAATATGTGTGCTTAAGTGATCAGTCTCATTAGTATGATCTCATCATAATCTGATCACTATAGCACATATTCACGGACTTCATTATGAAACGATAATTAATACGATTTACACACAAGGAATATTATGCCATTATATTAATAAATGAACGAGATTACAAAGTCAGATTGGCTTGTAGGCCACCTAAGACTAACAGACCACACTAATGACATGTATGTGATGCGTATGTTTTCTTTTGATATGAATCAAATAACCTAGGTTATTAGTATATGTAATATATTCGATACATTTAATACTATCACCTAGGATGAGAACAAAGTAATGAATAAAACCTTCGTTACAAAGTCTAAACCGTAGCGTGAGTCATTGAGAATGCACCGCGTGGTTTTTCATCAATATAGTTAATAGAACTTAATTCAGTGGTAGCATATACTACGTGTTTACCCAAGATTTGTCATCATCTGTTGAGATGACTATTACCTATGACATTAGATGTCTTGAGATTAGAATAGAGGAACGATATAGCTATCCACGTATTTGCCCAAGAGCTATATTCCTACTCTACTCTATCACGTATTGATGGTAAAGCTTAGACCGGGGATAATGGTCTACTGTGTTTACCCGGGACCATTAATAATCTGTGAGCCGAAACATGATCGGATATTGTAAGGAGTTGCAATTACCATGAGATGGTTGCTTTAAGAAAACAGTATAATACTATGTATTTACCCGAGGTTATATTGTTACTCTTGGAGATTCTGATCCCCGCTGGGAGACTGTCGGCGTCTCCCATTTTGTATACTTGAAGGTTATACAGTCCGACAAAAATTAGTGAGAATAAAACTAGATAAACAAAGTTCATATCTTGTTTTTAATCAATGACTGAATATCTGCTAATTGTAATTTGATTATCTCTTGTAGGCTAAAATGTTGCACCATAACCCGTTGCGTGGCATACTGGATGCCAATCGTTTGACAGGCCCAAACTACTCAGACTGGGTCAGGAACCTTAAGATTGTCCTCAGGTCTGAGCAAATTGCTTATGTCCTGGATGATGAACCTCCTACTGAACCAGCATTAGATGCCCCAAAGGAGGAGATACTGACATATAAAAAATGAAAGGAAGATTCCACCATGGCCCAATGCTATATGCTGGCCTCGATGAGCAATGAGTTGTAGAGGCAGCATGAGGAGATGGATGCTAGATCCATCATACTCCATTTGAATGAGCTATTTAGTGAGCAGTGCATGATCGAAAGATATGAGATATCTAAGAATATGTTCAAGGCTCAGATGGCAGAGGGATCTTCAGTACAAACTTATGTGCTGAAAATGATTGAATGGGTGGAAAGGCTAGATGCTCTTAGGGTCCCACTTCCCAAGGAGATGCATACCGACCTTGTGTTATCTTCACTTCCACAATCATATGCTCAGTTCATTGTTAACTTTAACATGAATAAAATCCAAACCACTTTGACTGAATTATTGAACATGCTGAAGACTGCAGAGGGGAATCTTGTGAAGGATAAACCCTAAGTCCTTATGATTGGTAAGACCGGCAGGAAAAGACTAGCAGTCCAAGCCTTTAGGAAAGGCAAAGGCAAGAATCAGAAGAAGCCGAAGGTTGTTAAAAAGGACAAAGGCAAGAGTGCTGAAAAGGGTGAATGCTTCTACTGTCATCAGAAGGGCCACTGGAAGAGAAATTGTAAAGAATACCTCAAGGACAAGACTTAAGGAACTGTGAAGCAACATGACGCTTCAGGCATTAACAAAGAGACGTAAAGTGAGAACCAGCGAGGTGGAGCTGAGGCTGTGAAGCAACATGACGCTTCAGGCATTAACAAAGAGACGTAAAGTGAGAACCAGCGAGGTGGAGCTGAGGCTAGGTAATAGCGCAAGGGTTGCAGCGATCGTTGTAGGCACAGTGGAGCTCAAGTTGCCATCCAGAGACATTTTTTCATTAGATGAATGTTATTATGTACCTAGCATAATAAGTAATATTATTTCTATTTCAAGTTTAGATAGAATTGGGTACACTTTATCTATTGGGAACAATTGTTGTTCAATTTATTTCAGAAATAAATTTATAGCTTCTGCTACGTTATCCAATGGATTGTACTTATTAAATGTGTCTCATGATAATTACAATATCATTTCTTTAACTAAAAGAAACAAGTATGAAGTGAACAAAGCCTACCTATGGCATTGTAGGCTTAGCCACATTAGTGAAAACAGACTCCAAAGGCTACATAAAAATGGATACTTAGATCCATTTGATTATAAATCATATGCAACCTGTGAGTCATGTTTAATGGATAAAATGGCAAAATCTCCATTTTCTGAAATTGGAGAAAGAGCCACTGACTTATTAGAACTAATACATTCAGATGTATGTGGTCCTATGTCAACCCAAGCCATTGGAGGTTTCTTATATTTCATTACATTCACTGATGCTTTCTCAAGATATGGCTTCATATACTTATTGAAGTATAAATTAGAAGCTTTTGAGAAATTCAAAGAATTCATGAATGAAAAGAGAAAGAAACTGGAAAAGGGTATCAAAACCATCCGATCCGATCGTGGTGGGGAATATTTGAGTATAGGGTTCACAAAATACTTAAAGGATAATGGTATCCTTTCTCAGCTTATACCTCCCTATACACCTCAGATGAATGGTGTATCTTAAAGGAGGATTCGCACATTAATGGAAATGGTGCGATCCATGATGAGTATGTCCAAATTAATAGTATCCTTATGAGGATACGAACTTAGCTCAGCTATATATATCTTGAACAAGGTATCCAACAAATATGTTGAAACTACTCCGTATGAGATATGGAATGGAAAGAAACCAGACCTTAAGCATGTTAAAGTCTGGGGATGTCCTGCTCATGTTAAAAGACATGATGCCGATAAGTTGGAGTCTAGAATTGACAAATGCAGATTTGTGGGATATTCGAAGGAAACTTACGGATATTACTTTTATCATTCTGGCGAACGAAAGGTGTTTGTGGCCAGGAGAGCTATCTTTTTGGAAGAAGATTATATTCTCCAAAAGGACAGTGGGAGTAAAGTAACTCTGGAAGAAATACCAAATCCACAAACTGTTAATGGTTCATCAGTTTCGAAACCTGTTCAAGAAAATACACAAGAACCTCGTAGGCCAGAAAGAGTACTTAAACCACCAGAAAGATATGTGTGACATATTAATTTGGGTGGTTCTAGGATACTCTATAATGAGGATGATGATCCTAAGACATACCAAGAGGCCATTGAAAGTCCAGAAGCCGAGAAGTGGCGAGAAGCCATGAATTCTAAAATTCAGTCCATGCACATCAACTAAGTTTGAAACTTGGTTGACTTGTCCAAAGGTATGATACCTATCGGTTGCAAATGGATCTTTAAAAGAAAGATTGGTGAAGATGGACAAATTGAGACTTATAAGGCAAGGTAAGTGGCGAAGGGTTATCGTCAAAGGCAAAGCATTGACTATGACGAGACCTTCTCATCCGTTGCCCTGATTAAGTCTATCAGAATTCTTCTCGGTATTGCTACATACTATGATTATGAAATCTGGCAGATGGATGTGAAGACAGCCTTCCTCAATGGAAACCTTGAGGAAGAGGTGTATATGATACAACCAAAGGACTTTACATCAAATGAATCTCCAGATATGATATATAAGTTGCAAAGGTCCATTTATGGACTGAAGCAAGCTTTCTATAGCTGGAACATAAGGTTTAATGAGGCAATCTGTAACGACCTGCTACCCTATAATCGGAAATCCGATTACTAAATGGGTATCGGATCATTATCTATGGATTCACACCCAGATTTCATACAACACGTCTGGAGAAGTAAGCGTTAAACAAGGTTAAATATAACAATCTCACGGACTTCAAGGAAAGTACAAGTGCGCAGGAAGTAAATTAATAATGTCCGTACACAGTCCAACAATAATTACATAGTCCAAAGAATTAAATAAGTACAGGTAGAAGCAAAGTACAACAACATCGGGGCATACCCCAGAACTGAGATAGCCGCTAGCCTGCACACCAAGGAGAACACCACACACCGCCACTCGCCAAGAAGTCCACACCTAAAACCGCAGGGAGTGAGCCACACCAGAATTGGGCTCAATAGGGATCATCTGATCCTTGCCTCCCGCACACACACAGAGAAGTGCAGCAATACGGAAATGAAGGTAATTTAATTAAAGCAGTAAACACAGTTCCTAAATTCTGATATGAGACATATATATCCGTAATGCAACATGCACTATTCAAGTAACCCAACTCAACACCATAGTTCGTAACCAAAGATCCGGCTAAACACTCAAACTACACTATCGACCGCATACAAACGTCGCCTCACAACACCACCAACACTCACGCCTGTCCACCCCTACGATATTCCGGGCACCATAGGGTGAGGCAGTGAGTCAAACCAGGACTAACTGGGACTAGTGAACCACCACCGCCCAGTTACGTATGCACCAAGCAGTCTAGACCACTGTCCTATCGACTGGACTTCCCTTAACGCCAGGTCTAGGCGCTTCAAGAGGGCCCTGGGGACCGGCGAAACCCCCACAAGCCGAAGCTATAGGGACTACCCGTAACCCTAACCTCCCGGGTCACATCAGGCCAAAAGGCGAAGGGTACCACTCGTAACCTCGATATCTCAGGTTACATCAGGCCCAGTGACGAAAGGGTAAACTCCAGCAACACCACATCCGGCTCCACAATAAGAAACACGCCGGAAACTGCCACTACAAACTAGGAAAACACAGACCCACTGGGACCAAACAGCAACCCCATGGATAGCACGCTGGCTACTCCGGCCTGACTGACTCAAGGTGGTTCTGCTTCCCCCAGCCATAAGTGAAACACTAACATGTACCCCTTCCACACCGGTACGGCAACAATGCCACCTAGACACCGTGTCCCTCCCACATTGACACAAGGTGTCAAACGCAAACCATAATTGCATAAACACATGTATACACAATATGATTCCGATTATACATAAACCCTCGGCCTCAATGTACGATTTCAACATGCATTTAATGAGGTTCTGTCTTGAATCGCGTCGCCCAAGGCCGACGTCATTCAAGACCCCTAAACTAGTTCATGTGAAAACTGGTCTCGGAAGTTGGTCTAAAATGCATCGTGCATAGTAGCCATCTTTTAAAAGGCATCGCTGTTTCTAGTCGCTTGATAACGACATAAACAGAAACGGGCCTCGGGGTGGTCTGAACTAAAACGCGTCATCCTGATAAGCCGCCGTTTGAAAGGCGTGCTGTCTCTGGACGTCATTCAAAACAGAACTCAATTCTCACAGAAACCGCTTCCGGGACGAATCTGGCCTAAATGGCGTCGTCCTAGCCCGTCACCATTTCAAATGGCGTCGCCCTAGCCCAACGCCATTTAGAGCCCAAAATCTAGTTTTCTGCAACTTAACCCGAACCTCAAAACGGGGTTTCATCTCCCCCAAAATCACCCCAAAAATACCCAAAAATAGGAAATGAAGGGGAGAATCCAATTTACCACTTGAAACACACTAATTCCCATTTCATAAAAATGACCATTTTCATTAAAAAGCCTTTTAAACATGCTCATTCTACCCAAATCTCCACACACGTCGCATGCTTCAAGCGGGGAAAATATGGATAAAACAACCAAATCACATATAAGGATCGTCCTCCTACCGGTCACTTGAACTCCTCCTAGCTCTATGCTTCCGAACTGCTGCACCGCAAAATGCCGCCAAACCGCCGCACCACAAACCGCCGCAGGTACCGCCGTGGACGTCGTCACTCCGCCGGGACGTCGGCCACCGCTCGGAGAATGAAGTGCCGTGGAGGAGGTGGTGGTGGTAGTGGTGCGAGGTAGAGAGGTGTTGGAGTGGTGGAAAAGGAAGAAGGGGAAGGAGAAAGGGAAGGGGAAACGGAGAGGATCGGAGAGAGAAAAGAGAGAGAGTGAGAAGGAGAGAATGAGAGAAAGGAGGGAAGGTTCAGGGTGTAAAACGAAACAGGTTAAATCGCGTCATCCAGAGCAGACGCCTTTCAGGTGACAAGACCGGGCCATACTCTGACAGAATCTCTGAATCGTGTCGTCCATTCAAGACGTCGTTCAGACGACATGACTGGGGCCATACTCTTGCGACCCGAAACTAGCCCACATGGCGCCCACGTGGCAAACTCTAAAACGCATCCTCCTCTCAGGACGCCGTTTGAACCACGTCTCTAAGGCTCAACGCGATAAAGAACCTATGCCCCAGCCCCTATAAGGGCCCAAACCAAGGGGGTCCGGCTCCGAAACCGACCCAATAACTGTACCATAAACCTCAATCCTTACACAATCAAATCTTATGGCTTTTTAAAGAATGAAGTTGAGTCTTGTGTATACAAGAAAAACAGTGGGAGTGCAATCACATTCCTGGTTCTTTACGTTGACGACATCCTACTCATTGGGAATGATGTAGGGATGATGTCATTAGTAAAGATCTGGCTATCCAAGAACTTCTCCATAAAGGATTTGAGAGAAGCATCTTATGTATTGGGAATACGGATCTATAGATATAGATCAAAGAAGATGCTTGCCTTAACTCAATCTATGTACATAGAAACCATCGTCAAAAAGTTTGGCATGAAAAATTCCAAGAGAGGTCTCATACTGATGAGACATGGAATTTATCTCTCCGAAGGTCAGTCTCCTAAAACTTCTGAGGAAAGGGCAATGATTTATAAAATTTCCTATGCTTCAGCCATAGGTTCCATCATGTATGCCATGCTATGTACAAGACTTGATGTTGCATATGCTCTAAGTGTTACGAGCATACATCAGGCAGAGCCAGGTGATGAACACTGGAAGGCTATGAAATGTATCCTTAAGTACTTAAGAAG
The DNA here is from genome assembly GCA_030544215.1 of Zantedeschia hybrid cultivar. Classification (NCBI taxonomy): domain Eukaryota; kingdom Viridiplantae; phylum Streptophyta; class Magnoliopsida; order Alismatales; family Araceae; genus Zantedeschia; species Zantedeschia hybrid cultivar. The sequence continues at coordinate 41,471,292 of JARZZO010000002.1, read as the reverse complement.
AACTAAGGATATGTTTTTGGTCTATAGAGGATGAGACTTCAAGCTGCAAGGATATATTGATTCAAGTTTTCAGTCTGATCATGATGACAGCTAGTCAACATTAGGTTATGTCTTCACACTCAATGTGGGAGCAATGAGTTGGAAAAGTTCCAAGTAGGAAACCACTACTGATTCGACAACGGAAGCTGAGTATATTGCTACTGCTGAAGCCGCCAAGGAAGTTGTCTGGATGAAGAAATTCATCGACGATCTTGGTATGGTGGAAAGCATCTCTGGTCCTGTCCCACTGCTGTGTGACAACAATGGGGTGATTGCTCAAGCAAAAGAGGCGATGTCTCATCAGAAGTCGAAGCACATTCTACGGCGCATTCATCTGATCAGAGAGATCATTGCTCGAGGAGATGTCGTAGTAGAGAGTTTTCCTTCAGCCGACAACATAGCAGATCCACTTACAAAGCCTTTGTCTCAAAATGTCTTTGAGCGTCACTTAGAGAATGTGAATATTTTGTATAAAAGTGATTGACTTTAGTCCAAGTAGGAGATTGTTAGTATTAGGTGGTCTAAAAGCCAATCCGATACTATGTATTATTCAGTTTATTAATATATAATGGCATTAATTCATTGTTTGTAATTAGTTCGATCTATGTTTATCGTATCATGATGAAGTCCATAAACATGTGCAACAATCTTCGGATTATGATAAGATCATAATTACGGGACTGAAGACTTATAAACACATGTTCTTAATTGTTCCTAGTCGGAGGATGTTTGAGAAAGACATCAAACATCCGGATAGACTAGTACAGGTTTCTTCAGCTCATATGATGAGGGTGATTGATCCTATAAGTCACTTGTGTGGAGACACTATGCGAGACCTGTAGGTGCTCATTGGGGAATGAGTTCACTAAACTGATCCGACCATGAATCGCTGGATGGTATATACCTCACTGTTAATCAGCTTGATTCTTTTGTCACAGTTGCATAGATGATCCTTGGACCTGAGACACCAAAGATATCTTATTGGTACGTCTCTGAGCATTGACTTTGACTAACGAATCCCTAACCATGGGTTATCAATAGGTCAAATGATCGGGTTCAGAGAAATGCCCTCGAAGGTAATTGTGTGCTCAATATGGGATCATCCGCTCTCGATATTATGAGAGTGAATGTTCCGGGAATGATGCGCTTAAGTCCCTGGCTAGGGCGGACTGTATATCAAATAAAGAGTTATCCGATATAGATTAGCGGCATCTAATTCAAGTGATTCGACTGGCTAGGGTACCATACCCTAGGTCGATTCGAGAACATTGCACAGATGAAGTATTATATCTGCGCGCTAACCGATGACGGAAAGATTCCAATAGAGGTTTGCGATAACCCCAATGCCATCCAGGATCATGCGATGTTGCTTGGCACCAACGTGATCGGAAGCTCGTCTGAATTTACTGTAGGACATTAAATTCGGCTGATTAATTAATATAAGGATATTAATTAATTCAGTGGGTCCGTAAAGAGTTACTGAGCTTAATGGGCCATTAACAGGACTGGTATTTGGGCCTAGAGGGTCACAAGCGAAAGGTTTTCAGGTCGATAGATAATTAGACGGGATTTCAGATAAGTGTGGGTTTTTATGAAAAACCGCAAAAACACTTGTTATAAAAGAACGGCCGTTAGGTCGAGGGCCAGCAACCTTGACCTAGCCGCCGCCCTCTCTCTTTCCTGGGCGCACCTCTCGAGGCCGGGCCCCTAGAGGATCAGCTTCGGCTCTCGACATCTCCGCTTCTCGTTCGATGGGAGTTTCTGAATCCACATGTCACGGTGGATTACGCGCAGCTAGACGGGATCCGCGGACGCCGCATCGAGCAAGGAGGCGAGGACGATCCATCACGAGGAGAACCATGTGGATATCGCTAGAGGTATCCAATCGTGGATTCGAATGTGGATTCGAATCCACGCAAGGTAAATGTGATTTACCGCTTTAGTTTTTGTTGATCGAAATGGGACGGATCCGATCCCGACTTTATTTTTATCCGCTGCGTTGTGGTCGTATCCGGACACAGAGAACCCAACATATACATTATTAGATAATTCAGTTAAATACATGGTCGAAACCATACTTCGAGGAAAATGATTTTCACGTGACCGGATCGCACTATGTTGTGTTGTATGCAATCGTGGACCTAGGGTGATAGTTGTTACACCTTGTGTTGGTGTAGGAGTGACACAGTGCCGGTGTGGGAGTGGTGGGGTGACGCCTAGTGAGAGAGGGTCACCTATTGTACCCTAGGGTATAATTAGTACCGGTGTGGGAGTGGTACACTGCGGAGTGTCACTCATGGCTAGGAGTAGGCAAAACCACCTAGAGCTAGACAGGCAGGAGTAGCCAATGTGCTATTCGAGGGGTTGCTGCTCCGTCCCAGCGGGTCGGTGTTTTTAATTTTTAATTCCTGCACTTTCTTTACAATTTGATGAGGTGTAAATTGTTTAGCTTAGTTTATCTTTTATTTCCCAGACTTATTTGAGATCTTGGTTCGGTTTCTAATTTTAATGATTTCGTATCCATTTAGTAATTGGATCTCCGATTATAGGGTGAAGGGTCGTTACAGTTAGTCCCTTCATTATGTTGATGATGATGAGATGATCATAAGAGACACTAAGAGGATTTATTTCTTGCTTAATCACTGTATACTTACCTCGTCAGTAAATCATTTGCATGGACGGCATAAGTGTTAAAATTTTCTAATGACATATTGGTGCAGTTACAAAAGTTGTTTCAACGAATTGATCAGAACTAAAAGATATGAGATATCTCGAAGCTTGTTCAGAGTAGGAATCATTAAAAGTTCTTCAGTGTAAGTCAGTGTACCAAAGACATTTGATTAGATCGAAAGGATTAGTTGAACTTGGTAATGTACCAAAATTTCAGCATAAATCTCATCCTTTAAATTTCCTATGTAAAAGGATGACTGTGAAGGATAATGCGAGATAGATAAGCGCTTTAGCTTTTTTAACCCTTGATAGGGTCAATAGAAGTAAAACTGCAAGATGTGTCTTGTACAAAAGATGAGTTGAAGGTTAGTGAAACCTCTTACCGTTTATCATTAACCTCAACTTGTCACATGCATAAGATATAGTATGTGCCTCTTGTTAGGTTCTCGGGTTTCTCAGGATCACAAATGCAGCAGAATAAATAAAATCAAATAACGCGATCCCTGTTCAATTTGAAAAAAAAAAAATCAAAGAAGACGGTGATCAATTATCACCTCGCGCGGAATTGAATCTATGTCCGAATGGTCCCGTCGGTGTGACATTGCCAGCCGTGCAAACGCCCGGCCTCTAGTGAAATCCACACGATCCTCCTCAATACGGATTTCCTCACGTTCCTCGTTCCTCGCAGCCCACGAACGATTTGCCGTTCGTTGCAATGACCGCCGCAACACGCAATCCATTTCCCGTTGAACGGGAGTCGGAGAAGACGGCGGAGCAGACCCAGTGAGGAGGGCTGGCCAGGGGTGCTAGAGAGAGAGAGGGAGAGAGGAGGGGGTAGCTATGGTTAAGCAACAGCTTGGCCTGCTCAGCCTACTTGCTACATTTTATATTGACCATGCAGTTTTTCATAAAAATCGCGGAATAGTATAAAACCCACTTGTAATCCATTGCCTTGAGAATCTTTTGCGTATGACCCTCTAGGCCCAATTACCAGTCTGATTAGTGGCCCAATAATCTCAGTGATTCCTCACTGACTTAATTAATCAATTAATAGCTCATATTAATTAATTAATCAACCGAATTAATGTCGCACATTAAATTCGGTCGGGCCTCTGATCACGTTGGGTGCACCGCATAAACTCGAAAGGTATTGGGGTTAAGCAACCCACTTTTGAAACCTTTCCGCCGACAGTTACCACGTGGATATAATCCTTCATTCGTACAATGCTCTCGAGTCAACTCAGGGTATGGTGAACCGTCAAACCCTAATTGGTCGACTCACTTGGATTGGATGCTGTCATATAACATCGGAAAACTCTTTTCCCGATATTATTGTCCGCCCTGGCCAGGGACACCTGTGCATCCTACCTAGAGCATTCTCTCTTTTAGTACCGAGAGCAAATGATTCCTTATTGAACATTCAATTCCCTTCGATGGTATTCCGTTGTGCCCGTTCCTTAGCTATTTAGGATCCCGTTAATAGAGATCCGTAAACCAAAATCAAAGTACAGAAAGTCCACCGACAAGGTGTCCTTGGTGTCTCAGGTCCGAGCACCATCCACACAACTGCAACAATAGAATCAAGCTGGTTGATAGTTAGGTACATTACCATCGAACGGTTTAGTCGTATCAGTTCAGTGAACTCATTCTCTAATGAGCATCTATAGATTTGCCTTAGTGTCTCCACACAAGTGACTAGTCTAACCGAATATTTGATGTCCTTCTCAGATATCCTCTGACTAGGAACAATTAAGAATATGTGTGTATAAGTGATTAGTCTCATTAGTATGATCTCATCATAATCTGATCACTATTGCACATACTCACGGAATTCATTACAAGACGATAACAAAACGAATTACACATAATGAAATAATGCCATATTATCAATAAATGAACGAGATTATACAGAGTTATATTGGCTTGTAGGCCACCTAAGACTAACAATCTCCCACTTGGACTAAAGTCAATCACCTTTATGAAATATACCTATAGCCTCTAGGTGATGCTCAAACACAATTTGAGACAATGGCTTTGTCAGTGGATCTGCTACATTATTGACGGATGGTACTCTTTCTACCACTACATCTCCTCTAGAAATAATCTCTCTAATAAGATGAAAGCGCTTCAGAATATGATTCGATTTCTGATGAGATCGTGGCTCTTTCTCTTGTGCAATGGCCCCATTGTTGTCGCACAACAACAGAACAGGATCAGAGATGCTGGGAACTACGTCGAGGTCGGTGATGAACTTCCTCAACCAGACTGCTTCCTTAGCGGCTTCAGCTGCAGCAATCTACTTAGATATATGAGGTACTCTACTAGATTTACGAGGCTCATCTGTGTGTACCTGAACATATGTAGGAGCTGATAGCTCATCTGATGATATCGCAGCTGTTTGGGGATCTGGAATTTCTTCCAATACTATTTTACTCCCATTGTCCTCCTAGAGAAGGTATTCCTCTTCCAAGAAGACAACTTTCTTAGCCACAAATACCTTTTGTTCACCAGAATGGTAAAAATAGTATCTAAACGTCTCCTTTGGATATCCCACAAACCTGCACCTATCAGTTCCTGATTCCAGCTTGTCTGGATCATGCCTCTTTATATGAGCAGGATAACCCCAGACGTTAACATGTTTAAATTCTGGTTTTCTGCCTTTGCATATCTCATATGGAGTAGAGGTTACAGACTTGTTGGGTACTTTATTCAGTAGGTATGCTGCTGACTCTAGAACATACCCCTAGATAGACATGTTAATCTTAGGTGGCCTACAAGACAATATGACTTTGTAATCTCATTCATTTATTAATAAAATGGCATTATTCATTATGTGTAAATTCGTATTATTATCGTCTCATGATGAAGTCCGTAAATATGTGCGATAGTGATCAGATTATGATGAGATCATACTAATGAGACTGATCACTTAAACACACATTTTCTTAATAGTTCCTAATCGGAGGATATCCGAGAAGGACATCGGATATCCGGATAGACTAGTACATATTACTCTTATTCTTAAGATGAGGGTGACTGATCTCATAGTCACTTGTGTGGAAACACTAAGGCGAATCTGTAGGTGCTCATTAGAGAATGAGTTCACTGAACTGATCCGAGTGAATCGCTAGATGGTATTGTACCTCACTGTCAACCAGCTTGATTCTATTGTCGCAGTTGCGTGGATGGTCCTCGGACCTGAGACACCAAGGACACCTTGTCAGTGGACTTCTGTGCTTTGACTTTGGTTTATGAATCTCTAACCACGGGATTCTAAACAGCCAATGATCGGGTACAACGACTGTTAAAGGAATCAATCGCTCTCGGTACTTAGAGAAAGAATGCTCTAGGACGGATGCGCGGAAGTCCCTAGCCAGGGCGGACGATAATATCGGGAAAAGAGTATTTCGATATTATTCGGCAGCATCCGATCCAAGTGAGTTGACCGGTTAGGGTTTGACAGTATACCATATCTTGAGTTGACTCGAGAGCATTGTACGAATGAAGGATTATATCCACGCGGTAACTGTCGGCGGAAAGGTTCCAAGAGTGGGTTACTTAACCCCGATACCTTCCGGGTTCACACGGTGTTGCTTGGCACCCAACGTGATCGGAGGCCCGATCGAATTTGATGTAAGACATTGATTCGATTGATTAATTAATTAGTATGAGTTATTAATTGATTAATCAGGCTAGTGAGAAGTCACTAGGATAATTGGGCCATTAACCGGACTGGTTATTGGGCCTAGAGGGTCACACGCAAGTGATTCTCAAGGCGATGGATAAATAAGTGGGTTTTATATAAATCGGGGGTTTTTATGAAAAACCGCGCAGTTAGTATAAAATATAGCGAACGGGCTGAGCAGGCCCGACTGCTGCTAACCCTAGCCGCCCCCTCCTCTCTTCCTCTCTCTCTCTAGCGCCCCAGATGAGCCCAGATTCCCGTATCTACTCCGCCGCTTCCTCGACTCCCGTTCGACGGGAAATCGTCCGCGCGATGCGGCGATCGTTGCGGCGAATGACGGAGGCATCGTGGGCTGCAAAGAACGAGGAACTTGAGGATATCCACCGCGAGGAGGATCACGTGGACTCCGCTAGAGGCTAGGCACTTGCGCGGCTTGCGGTGTCACACTGACGAAACTGAACGGTTGTGGATTCGAACCTGCACGCGGTAAGAATTCGATAATCTGATTATCGTTTTTGTTATTCGAAACGAGAACGGATCGCAGTATTTTAATATGTATTTACCGCTGCGTTTTGTGATCCGGAGAAACGCCGAGAATCCAACAGTGGTATCAGAGTCAGGTTCCACTGTTTCTCGTCCCGTTTCGGTCTCCAGATTAATTTTTCATAACTTATTCCCTGCTTGAAATTCCATTGATTGTTGGTTCTGTGTTCATATGATGAACATAATTAATTAGATTAATTTTAATCCTGCAAATCGAATTTTTTGGGGTTTTTCTACATTCTTCATGTGATGAAGAATGGTGTGCTTGACGGGGTCGTTTTGGTGCTCCTTGGTAGCCGAGGAGGGTGAACAACCAGCCTGGGAGTTCTAGGGATCATAGTCAATTGTCACCGGTACCTAGGCCACTACCGGAGAGGCCGGTGGTGGTGCTGTAGGGGTCCTCTTCTTCCTCTTCGGGTTTGAAAAAACCATGAAAAGAAGGGCAAAGTAGGGCTCGGACTATTGCAATAAAGGGCACCGTCAGCTGCCCTACCGGCACCGGCCGGGCCGGCAGCTCCAACTACTGGCCGCCGGCGGCGCTGCCTAGTCCCCCCCGCTGCCGCCTGCATCTAGGGTTTCTGCAGATGCTACAGGGGGCGTCGGGTGGGGAAGGGAGGAGCTGGGCCGCTGGCAGACCGGGCTGGGCCGGGCCTGACTCGGTCAGCCCTAGTGGGCTGAGCCAACTAACCCCCTAGATCCCTTTTTATTAAACCCCTTATTCTATTTACCCAAAACTCTATAAGCCTAATTAAAATAAAATTGGAGTTTAATTTAAATTCAAAAGTGTTTGGAAAATCAAATTATTATTCAATTTCTTTTTATTAGGCATTAATGATTATGAATCATTATTATTAACAAAGTGTTGTTAATTAATTAGAATTAGCTATTAATTTAAAAGTTAAATTAATAATTAATTTTAACTGACTAATTTAAGTGTTAAATTAGTAATTAATTGGAGTTAATTGTTAATTTAAGTGTTAAATTGATACTTAATTTTAATTAACTAATATCGTGGTTTAATTAGAAGTTATTAATTAATTGGTGTTAATTATTAGTTTAAAAGTTAAATTAGCAATTAACATTAATAAACTAATCTAAGAATTAGATTAGTAGTTAATAATTAATTTGTGTTAATTATTAGTTTAAGAATTAAATTAGTGATTAACGTTAATTAATTAATTAGTCTAAGAGTTAGATTAATAATTAATAACTAATTAGAGTTGATTATTAATCTAAGTGTTAAATTAATGCTTAATTTTAAGTTACTGATCTAAGAGTTAAATTAGTAATTAATTGTTAATAGTCTAATTGTTAGATTATTAATATTGTATAATCTAAATGTTAGATTGTTTACTTATTAGAAATGGTCTAATTGCATGGAATAATTTGGAATTATTAATTTGGAGTGTGTGCACATGTGATGTGTGTTTTAATGCTTTTAAATTTAATTTAATTGCATGATTAAATTAATAAAAGGAGTTTTTGAAATTCAAATACCAATTTTGATTGGATCCTAACTTTTTGAAAGCCAAAATTATATATTTTTGAAAACTCTTTTATTTTAACCATGTGATGTGCTAATCATGTGTGGAATGTTTAAAACACACCGTATTCATGGATATGCACTTATTTAATTATTCATATGATGAATGATTGTGTGTATCGTGGATGTTTGAATGTGTACATTTATTAATTGTTATTAAATAGAGGTGTGCGTACCTCTCCCTCTCTCATACTCCAATGTAATTCTACCTCCCTCTCTCTTGTACTCGCCATAAGGACTTCTTCAATTTACATGTAATTCTAGAATTATAGTAATATGATCGAGGCAACCGAGGAAGGAGTGAGGACGATCCACAACTGCAACCAAGAAGGCAATATGATGAAGATCTCTTGCCTATGTGTTTGCAAGGTAGTCTAATATAAATATTATGTTAGATTGTATGCGCGTTTGACTGTTAGCTCAAATCAAACTTACTGTGCTATCCATGACCACTCTAGACATGTATGAGATGTATTGTTTTTATGTTTGATTATGAATCAAAGCAGGTATAGTATTTAGTAAATATATACGATATATTTATATACTATCACCTAGGAGAGACCAAGATAAAAGTTATCTAAATACCCTCGTCTAAACTCTAAGCTGTAACGCAAGTAGTTAAGAACTTATCACGTGGTCCACCATCATTATCGTCATAGGATTTGAATTACTTTAGGCAGGTTTGTTGTTTTACCACAAGGCCTGTTTAATTGTGAGGAGAGATTATGGCTATTGTAACGACCCGCCACCCTATAATCGGGGATCCGATTATTAAATGGATACCGAATCATTAATTTGGAACCAAACCAGGATCTAAGTAAGTCTGGGAAATAAATAATAAACTAAGCTAAACATTCACATCGCATTGAATTGAAAGGAAAATGCAGGAATTAAAATTTATTACAATGCGACTCGATACAGCAAATAATTACATACTCCAACAGAAAAGAAATAATTAAACATACAGGCCAGAAATAAAATAACAACTACGTCGGGGCATACCCCGGAATAACAGCTGACGGCGCTCAACACACAGCCGCACTCTCCTCGCTAGGTCTGCCGAGAGTCCTCACCTGAAAACCGCAGGGGTGAGTCTCAAAGACAAGACTCAGTAGGGATCCTTCGATCCCCACTGCCCACGCACACACCCACAAGTAAAAAATACAGCGGACGGTAGAGTAACAAGCACAGTGGTAATTACTATTCCTAGATCTCAATGCGAATCACATGCAATCGAAATGTATTAAACATGCATAATTCTAAACCAGACGACTAGGGAACCCACAACCGCCGTCTCGATAGAACACGCCAACCACACAAACAACAGTGGGGAAAACATCGACCCGCTGAGACCAAGCAGTAACCCCTCGGATAGCACTCTAGCTACTCCGGCCCAACTGGCTCAGGTGGTTACTCCTTCCCTCAGCATGAGTGACACTCCAAAAGTACCACACCCACACCGGTACTAGCTGACCCCGGAGTTCACCAGGTGACCCTCTCTCACTAGGCGTCACCCCGCCCACGCCCCCACCGGCGCTGTGCTCCACCCACACCAGGACAGGGTGATAAAGTGCTACAACTGTCACTCCAGGTCCACAGTAACACAAAACCCGGTACAATACGATCCGGTCACGTGAAAAGCCCGTGATCGCACGACACACAACGCAGTGCCATCCGGTCATGAAGAATCCATCATTATCGAGTGCACTAAAGCATGCATTAACCAACTATCTAGCAGTATGAACACATTTTACTGGCATGAATTAGTGTAGTTCTGTCTTGAATCGCGTCGCCCAAGGCCGACGCCATTCAAGCTCCCTGTACTGGTTCATAAAACACCGGCCTCAGAATCTGGCCTAAAAGGCGTCGACACCAGCGGTCGCCTTTTGAAAGGCGTCAACATCCTCAGACGCCGTTTAGCACCGAAATCCAGGATTTGCAGAAAATATTAATCAGGGGATTTCTGCCTTAAAAGGCGTCATGGTTACCCGACGCTATTACGAATCGCGTCGCCCACCCATGACGTCTTTTAGTCCCAGAATCCCTGAACCGACAGAGCCTCAGTAAAGCAGTTCCTGTCTAAAAGGCGTCATGACGGCCCGACGACCTTCAAAAAGGCGTCGTCCACGCATGACGTCTTTCAACCCCAGGAACCAGATCTGTCATGAGCCCGAGGGCTCCCCTTTTCATCCCCAAAAACCCCAAGATCACCTAAAACGGAGGAGAAAGAGAGGCAAACCCAAACATCACGAATCCATATTCATAGAAATCCCCCATTTCATCAAGAAGAGCTCCTAAACATGCTTGTTCTACCCCCCAAAAACCATAGATCTAAAACATGCTTTAAGAGGGAGAATCATGGTTTGAACATAAAACGCTATGGGAATCGTCACCCTACAATCGGTTACTTGAACTCCTCCAAGCTCTAAGCCGTCCACCCGTCTCGCCCCACGCCACCGCCAGTACCGCCGTGGTTGTCCTTACTCCACCGGGACGTCGGCCGCCGTCCGGAGAGTAAACGCCGCGGAGGAAGTGGAGGTTGTAGTGGTGGGAGCTAGGTGGGTGACGGAGTGGAGGGAAAGACGAAGTGGTGGGAGGAAAAGAGGGAGGAGAAGGGGTCGTCGCCGGAAGGGAGGAGAGAAAGAGAGAAGGAAGAAAAATGAGGGAAAGAAGGAGGGCTCGCGGGGTTAACCAGAGACTGGCTAAAACGCGTCAATATGGATGGACGCCTATCAGGTGACGTGACGGCCGCTCTGACAGGACTCTAAAACGCGTCGTTCCATCAAGACGCCGTTCAGGAGACATGTCAGGGTCGTACTCTGACAACCCAGAGTCGCAGTCTGAAAGGTGTTGTCCCACGCGGACGCCGTTCAGACGACACGACAGGGCCGAACATTCGCGACCCAAGGCCAGCCCACGTGGCATCCATGTGGCACAATCTAAACTGCGTCTGCCACGCCGGACGCCGTTTAAACAGGGTTCCAGCCCCGCTAGGGCCTGAACTACAGGGTCTCACCCCGAAAACTGGATCCGAAAGTCTCGATCCTTACAGCTTTGGCATTATATGCCTATTGATCGGAGTGGAGGAACCATATAGCTTTATTGTGCTATCCACAAGGGCTGCATGCAAATCTTGTTCGTCTCGTAACGATAGTTAGCTTAGACCAGAATTAGTGGCTTGTTGTGCTATCCACAAGGCCGTTAAATCTCTGGGGATCAAAGATATGATCGAATATTGCAAGGAGTTGCAAGTCCCATGAGATGGGTGGTTTTTGATTGTATTACAGCTTGTTGTGCTATCTACAAGGTTGTACTGCAAGTCATTGAGATTATGATCTCTACTCCCGTTCTGTATAGTTGAGGGTTATACAGTCCGATGAAAATTAGTGGGAGTTAAACTTGATTAAAAGTCCATATCATGTTTTAAATTTAATAACTGAACATCTGCTAAAATAAATTTAATTTATTTCCTGTAGGAAAATATGTTGTCGAATAACCCACTCAGTGGCATACTTGATGCCAAACTTTTGACTAGCCTGAACCACTCGGATTGGCTCAAAAACCTGAAGATTGTCTTAAGATCTGAGCATATTGCTTACGTCCTTGAAGCTGATCCTCCTGTTGAACCGGCATTGAATGCCACTAAGGCAGAGATGATCGCGTATGATAAAAGATCGAAGAACATTGGCCAAGGAGTAGTAAAGGGTGACGGCTTCTACTGTAAGCAGAATGGTCACTGGAAGAGGAACTGCAAGGAGTTCCTCAACGATAAAGCTCAAGGGAAATTGAAGTTATCAGAAGCTTCAGATATCTATATGATAGATATCAACTTGTCAGTTAGAGATTCTACATCTTGGGCATTAGATACCGGATGTGCTTCTCATATCTGCCATGATGTGCAAATGCTGACAAACAAGCTCAAGCTGAGAAAAGGCGGGGTGGAACTGAGGCTAGGAAACGGCGCAAAAGTTGCGGCAATTGCTGTTGGGACAACAAACCTCAGACTTCCATCGGGAGACGTCTTATCATTAGAAGATTGTTATTATCTTCCTAGCATAATAAAGAACATCATATCAGTATCTTGTTTGGACAAGGTAGGATATAGGTTGTCTATTGAGAATAGAAGTTGTTCGATTTATTATGGTAATAAATCAATAGCTTCGGCATCTTTAGTCAACGGACTATATCTTTTAGATATTTCTTATTACAATCTTCATATTGATAATGCTCTTAAGAAGAGCAAGAATTGTATGAACCAAGCCTACATGTGGTATTGTAGACTTAGACATATTGGTGTAAATAGGCTGCAAAAGTTGTACAAATATGGATATTTGAATGCATTCGATTATGAATCATTTGCGACATGTGAGTCATGCCTTGTGGGAAAGATGGCAAAATCTCCATTTACTGGACATGAAGAATGTGCCAAGGACATTCTGGGATTAATACATTTAGATGTATGTGGTCCCATGTCCACCCAAGCCAAATGTGGCTTCTCGTACTTCATCACGTTCACTGACGACTTCTCAAGATTCGGCTATATGTACTTAATGAAGTACAAGTCGGAAGCATTTGAGAAGTTTAAGGAGTTCAACAATGAGGTCGAGAAGCAGTTAGGGAAGAGTATTAAAGCTCTTCGATCAAATCGAGGAGGAGAATACTTGAGTACTAATTTCACACAATTCTTAAAGGATAATGGTATCCTTTCTTAGCTAACCCCTCCTGATATACCACAGATGAATGGTGTATCAGAAAGGAGGAATCGTACCTTGTTGGACATGGTGCGATCCATGATGAGCTTTTCGGGATTACCAATGTTTCTCTGGGGGTATGCTCTAGAATCAGCAGCATATCTATTGAGCAGAGTACCGAGCAAATCTGTGGCTTCTACTCCATATGAGATATGGAAAGGCAGGAAACCAGAATTTAAACATGTTAAAGTCTGGGATTGTCCTGCTCATGTAAATGGGCATGATACAGACAAGCTGGAATCACGAACTGATAAATGTAGGTTTGTGGGATATCCAAAAGAAACCTTTCAATACTATTTTTATCATCCTGGTGAACAAAATGTGTTTGTCGCTAGGAAGATTGCATGAACTCCGCTAGAGGAACTTGAGGATATCCACCGCGAGGAGGATTGCATGGACTCCGCTAGAGGCTGGGCGCTTGCTCGGCTTGCGGTGTCACACCGACGGAACCGAACGGTTGCAGATTCAAATCCGCACGCGGTAAGAATTCGATAATCCGATTATCGTTTTTGTTATTCGAAATGGGAATGGATCGCAGTATTTTAATCTTTATTTTTCGCTGCATTTTGGGATCCGGAGAAATGCCGAGAATCCAACAAGACACTGGTAAACCTGAAAAGCTCATCATAGATCGCACCATGTCCAACAAGGTGCGATTCCTCCTTTCAGATACGCCAATCATCTGTGGTGTATATGGAAGGGTCAGCTGAGAAATGATAATATTATCCTTTAAGAATTGTGTGAAACTAGTACTCAAGTATTATCCTCCCCGATCTGATCGAAGAGCTTTCATACTCTTTCTTGTCTGCTTCTCTACTTCATTCTTGAACTCCTTGAACTTATCAAACGCTTCCGACTTGTACTTCATTAAGCACACAGCCAAATCTCGATAAGTTGTTGGTGAACGTGATGAAGTACGAGAAGCTACCTTTGGCTTGGGTGGGCATGTGGCCACATACATCCAAATGTATTAGTTCTAAAATGTCCTTGGCATGTTCTCCATATCCAGAAAATGGACACTTTACCATCTTCCCCATACGATATGACTCACATGTTGCAAACGATTCAAATATCCATATCTGTGCAACTTTTGCAGCCTGCTTTCACCAATGTGTCCAAGTCTATAATGCCATATGTAGGCTTGGTTCACACAATTTTTACTCTTCTTAAGAGCATTATCAATGTGGAGATTGCAGTAAGAAACATCTAAAAGATATAGACTGTTGACTAAAGATGCCGAAACAATTGAATTATTACCATAATAAATGGAACAGCTTTTGTTCGTAATAGTCAACCTATATCCTATCTTGTCCAAACAAGATACATAAATGATGTTCTTTATTATGTTAGGTACATAATAACAATCTTCTAATAATAAGACGCCTTCCATTTGAAGCCTGAGGTTTGTTGTCCCTATAGTAAACGCCGTAACTTTTGCGTCATTTCCTAGCCTCAAATCCACCTCGCCTTTTCACAGTTTACGCTTACTTGTCAGCATCTGCACATCATGACATATATGAGTAGCACATCCAATAACTAATACCTAAGATGTGGTGTCTCTTACTAACAAGTTGATATCTATCATATAGATATCAGAAGCTTCTGATAGCTTCACCTTTTCATGAGCCTTATCATTGAGAAACTCCTTACAGTTTTTGTTCTAGTGACCATTCTGCTTACAGTAGAAGCAGTCACTCTTTTCTATTCCTTTGCCATTTTCCTTCTTAAGGACAGACTTTGGCTTTTCCAACTTCTTACGTTTACCTTTCTTAGAGGCAACTGCTGCTTTCCTCCTTTTATTGGTCTCACCAATTAAGAGGACATTGGACTTTTCCTTCACAAGGTTGCCCTCTACAATTATGAGTAAATTAAGAAGCTCAACCAACGATGTTTGCATCTTGTTCATGTTGAAATTAACTATGAACGGTGCATACGATGCAGGTAGGTAGGCAAGTGCGAGGTTAGTATGCATCTCATTGGGCAAAAGAATCCCAATAGCTTCTACATCTTCTTCTTCCATTTATCATATATGATCATCTCTGCCTCAGGGGCATCTAATGTCGGTTCAGCAAGAAGATCATCTCTAAGGATGTAGGCAATGTGCTTAGACCTGAAGACAATCTTCAGGTTTCTGAGCCAATCTCAGTAGTTCGGGCCTGTCAAAAGATTGTCATCAAGTATGCCACGGAGTGAGTTATTCGACGATATTATTTTCCTACAGGAGATAAATAAAATTTATTTAGCAGATGTTCAATTATTAAATTTTAAAACAAGATATGGACTTTTTAATCAAGTTTTAACTCCTACTAATTTTCAATAGACAGTATAACCCTTAGATATACAGAACAGGAGACGCCGACAATCTTTTAGTGGGGATCAGAATCTCAATGACTTGCAGTACAACCTTGTGGATAGCACAACAAGCTGTAATACAATCAAAGAACACCCATCTTATGGGACATGCAACTCCTTGCAATATCCGATCATATCTTCGGTCCCCAGAGATTTAATGGTCTTGTGGATAGCACAAAAAACCATTAATTCTCGTCTAAGCTTTACCATCGTTAGGAAATGGGCATAGATTTGCATGTAGCCTTTGTGGATAGTATAACGAGGCTACATGGTTCCTCTACCCCAATCAATAGGCATCTCATGTCATAGTCAGAGTCACTCATTACAATTAGATAGACCTTGTGGATAGCACAACAAACTTGCCTAATAAAATTTGAGTCCTATGACTATAATGATGGAGGACCATGCAGTAAGTTCTTAACTACTCATGTTATAGCTTAAAATTTAGCGAGGGTTTTAGATAACTTTTATCTTAGTCTCTCCTAGATGATAATATATAAATATATCGTATATGTTTACTACATACTACACTTGCTTTGATTCATAATAAAAAATAAAAACATTGTATCACATACATGTCAAGTGTGCTCATGGATAGCACATTGGGTTTGACTGGAACTAAACAGTCACACAATGTAGCATAAAATTTATATTAGACAATCATGCAAACACATAGGCAAGGATCTCTATTATATTGCCTTCCTGGTTGCAGCTACGGATCATCCTCGCTCCTTCCTCGGTTGCCTCGATCAAATTACATTAAATTCTAAATTTACATGTAAATTGAAAAAGTCCTTATGGCAAGTACAAAGGAGAGGAAGCTCGAAGTACAATGGAGTATGAGAGAGAGAGATGTACGCAGACCTCTATTTATTAACAATTAATAAGCATTCAACCATACACCCACGATCCACATACATCATCACATGAAGTATTTAAAAGTGCATATCCATGACCAGGGTGTATTTTATCCATTCCATACAAGATAAGCGCATCACATGGCTAAAAATAAAAGAGTTTTGAAAAATAAATAATTTTTGGGCCTTCAAAAAGCTTGGTTCCAATCAAAATTAGCATTTGAATTTCGAAAACTCATTTTATTATCTTAAGCATGCAATTAAATCAAATTTAAAAGTATTAAAACACGCATCACATGTGCACATACTCCAAATTAATAATTTTCAGAATATTCCATACAAATTAGAACACTTCTAATAATTAAAACAATCTAACATTTAGATTATTCAATATTAATAATCTAACAATTAGACTATTAATAATTAATTACTAATCTAACTCTTAGATTAGTCAATTAAAGTTAATTATTAATTTAACAATTAAACAAATAATTAACTCTAATTAATTAAGAACTACTAATCTAACTCTTAGATTAGTCAATTAATGTTAATTACAAATTTAACTCTTAAACTAATAATTAACACTCATTAATTAACAACCATTGTTAATTATAATGATTCAAAATCTTTAAAACCCAATTAAATAAAATTGAATAATACTTTTAAATTTTAAAACAATTTTGAATTTTAAATTAAAATATAATTTTAATTATATAAAATGGGCTTGGGGTTTTGGGGTTTAATTTGGGAATGGGGGGAAGTAGGCTCAGCCCCTTGGCTGAGCCAGGGCTCGGCCCCTACTGAGCCTGGGCTCAGGCTAGGGTCGAGCCCAGCCCAGCCAGTGTGTAAGGATCGTGACCTTCGGATCCGGTTTTCGGGATCGGACCTTGTAGTTCTAACCTTAGTGAGGGCGGAGGTTCTGAGTTGATTCGCGTCAGGACATCGAGACACGTTTTAAACGGCGTCCACCGTCGCAGACGCATTTCAAGTTCTGCCACGTGGGTGCCACGTGGGCTGGCTTCGGGCCGCGAGGGTACGGCCCTGTCTTGTCGACCTGAACGGCGTCCACGTGTGTCGACGCCTTTCAGACTGCGACTCTGGGTTTGTCAGAGTACGGCCCTGACATATCGTCTGAACGGCGTCTGCCTTGAACGACGCGTTTCAGAGTCTTGTCAGAGCGGCTGTCACATCAACTGAATGGCGTCCGTAGATGTCGACGCGTTTTAGCCAGTCTCTGGTTAACCCCGCGAGCCCTCCTTCTTTCCCTCATTTTCTCCTCTCTTCCTCTCTTTCCCCTTCCGACGAACTCGGCGGCGATCCCTCCTCTTCCCTCTCTTCCTCCCACCGTTTCATCTCTCCCTCCACTCCATCCTCTACCTAGCTCCTACCACTACCACCTCCACTTCCACTGCGGCGTTCTACTCTCCGGACGGCAGCCGACGTCACGGAGGAGCAAGGACGACCACGGCGGTACCGGCGGCGGCGTGGGGCGAGTCGGGTGGACGGCTTGAAGCTAGGAGGCATTCAAGTATCCGGTAGGGTGACGGTCCCCCTTAGCATCACGTTTTAAGCCATGTTTACCCTCGTTTAAGCTTGTTTGGATCTTTCCTTTCGGGGGGTAGAATGAGCATGTTTAGGAGTTCTTTTGATAACATGGGGGATTTCTATGAATGTGTTGCCTATGGATAGTATTGCTCCTCTTTTTCCCTCCGTTTTTGGCTGAATTTGGGGTTGTTTGGGGTTGGATAGGGAGCCCTCGGGCTCAGGCGACTCTGGTTCCTGGGGCTGAAACACGTCATGCGTGGACGACGCCTTTTTGAAGGGCGTCGAGCCATCACGACGCCTTTTAGACAGGAATCGCCTGACAGAGAGTCTGCCAGTTCGGGGATTCTGGGACTAAAAGACGTCATGGGTGAACGACGCGTTTTCAAATGGCGTCGGTTAGCCATGACGCCTTTTAAAGGCAGAAATCCCCTGAGTAAGGGCCTTGGAATTTCCGGATTTCTGTGTTGAATGGCGTCTGAGGATGTCGACGCCTTTTAAAAGGCGACCACTGGTGTCGACGCCTTTTAGGGCCTGATTCTGAAGACTGTTTTACATAAACCTGAACATGGAGCTTGAATGGCGTCGACCTTGGGCGACGCGATTCAAGACAGAACCTCACTAATTCATGCCAGTAAAATGTATTCATACGGTTAGATAGATGGATAGTGCATGCTTTAGTGTAACCGATAGAGATGGATTCTTCATAATCGGATGGTTTTATATGTGTGTTATGCGATCGCGGACTTTTTACGTGACCGGATCGTACTGTGCTGGGTTTTGAGTTACTGTGGACCTGGAGTGACATTGTAGCACTTTTTCACCCTGTGCTGGTGGGGGCGTGAGCACAGCGCCGGTGGGGGCGTGGGCGGGGTGACGCCTAGTGAGAGAGGGTCGCCAGGTGAACCCCGGGGTCAGCTAGTACCGGTGTCGGAGTGGTACATTCGGAGAGTCACTCATGCTGAGGGAAGGAGTAGCCACCTGAGCCGGTTGGGCCGGAGTAGCTAGTGTGCTATCCGAGGGGTTACTGTTTGGTCTCAGCGGGTCGAGGTTTCTCCACCGTTGTTGTGTGGTTGGCGAGTTCTATCGAGACGACAGTTGTGGATTTCCTAGTCGGCTGGTTTAATATATGCATGTTTATTATATTACGATTGCATGTGATTTCACGTTAAGAATTAGGGATTGTACCTCTTGTGCTTATCACCTTTCCATTAGCTGTACCTTCCACTTGTGGGTGTAATGACTGAGATTTCGGGTTCTGTATTCGGGTCGGGTTCGGGCCGGATCCCCTGGTTTGGACCCTGGAGGGGTCTTGAGATTGTTGACTGAATGGCGTCAACACCGCTCGACGCCTTTCAAAAGGCGTCAGGTTGTGTGGACGCCATTTAGGGTCTGTCGGTTGTTGCGCCACGTGGGCGGGTTTCGGGCCGCGAGAGTACGGCCCTGTCAGATTTGTCTGAACGGCGTCCACCTCGGTCGACGCGTTTCAGACTGCGACACCTGCGGTGTCAGGGTACGGCGCCAGAGCGTTGTCAGTACGGCCTGTCTTGTCGTCTGAACGGCGTCCGCGGTGGGCAACGCGTTTCAGACCGGTGTCGGTGCGGCCGTCCTGTCAGACTGATTGGCGTCTGCCTCGATCGACGCGTTTTAGAGGAGTTCTGGTTGACCCCGCGAGCCTCCCCTTCTTTCCCTCATTCTCACCTTCTCTCTCTCTCTCCTCACCCCTCCGCCCTCTCCGGCGATCTTCTTTCCCTTCCCTCCCTCTTCCTCCTCTTCCACCACTCCAACACCACCTTACCTCTCACCTCTACCTCCACCACCTTCCTCGCGGCGTTCCCTTCTCCGGACGGCGGCCGACGTCCCGGCGGAGTGGCGGCGTCCTCGAGGATACCGGCGGCGGCGTGGGGCGAGACGGGTCGGCGGCGAGGAGCTTGGAGGAGTTCGAGAACCGGTAGGGGGACGAAACCTTGCATGTGTGCTCGTTGCTTTCGGCGTAATGTGGCGTGTGTGGGGCTAGATTGAGCATGTTTAGGGGGTTTCCTTGAGGGAACGATGGTGTTTGTGATCGTGTTTTCGTAGGCATGATTGTGTGGTTGAGTTTCCCTCCTCCCCCCTTTTTGATTTTGGGATTTTCGGGGTGCCCGGGGTTCAAGGGTGAAGCCCTCGGGTCGAACCAGGAAGCCTGGTTTCTGGCGCTAAATGGCGTCGGGCTGGGTCGACGCCTTTCCGAAAGACGTCCGGTCAGCACGACGCGTTTTAGCGCAGAAACCTCCCTGTTCGAGGTTTCCTGAGTTTAGGGTTCTGCGCTAAATGACGTCATATATGGACGACGCCTTTCTGAAGGACGTCGGGCCATCATGACGCCATTTAGGCAGGAAGTGCCCCCGTTTAAGGGTCTGTAAATCTGGATTTCTGGGTTGAATGGCGTCGGGACACCCAGACGCGTTTTAAAAGGCGACTTCAACGGTGGACGCATTTTAAAGATAATCTGGCTTTTAATAAACCTGTCTAAGGGTCTTGAATGGCGTCGACCTCGGTCGACGCGATTCAAGACAGAAATGCTTCAATCCTGTTATTTCATGTGGGTTTCACGGTGGGATGGTTTAAATGCATGCTTTGGGTTGTATACTGAGGCGGAGGACTTCTGCGTGAGTGGAATTGCATCACCTGTGTGTGTGTGTGTGTGTGTGCGTTAGCTATATACTGAGACTGAGGTTTACTGTACGAATGGAATCATGATTATATGTGTGCTTGTGTTATGCGAATGTGGACCGTGTTAACTGTGGTTTACGTTGTCACCATGGACCGATGGGGACAGGGTCATGGTGTCTGTGGTGTGGTGCACGTTGTGTTTTACCCTTGGCTGAGACAAGCAGAACCACCTTGAGCCCGTCGCGCCGGAGCAGCTGGTGTGCTATCCGAGGGGTTGCTGTTTGGTCTCAGCGGGTCGGGGTTTCCCTTGGTTGTCGTGACAGCTTCTGGCGTGTTTCCTGCTGTGGAGCTGGTGGTGTTACTGGTGGGAGTTGGTTTACCCTTTAGCCAGTGGGCCTGATGTGACCTTTGATCAAGGTTACGAGTGGTACCTATAGCCCTTGGCCTGACGCAGCCCGGGAGAGTTGGGTTTGTGGGTAGTTCCTGTAGCTTCGGCTTGACGGGGGTTCGCCGGTCCCCAGGGCCCTCCTGAAGCGCTGAGGCCTAGCGTGGAGGCAATCCGGTGGTAGGACAGTAGTCTAGACTGCTTGTGTGCACACGTAGCTGGCAGTGGCGGTACACTGAGTCCAGCTAGTCCTAGTTTGGCTCACTGCCTCACCCTACAGTGCCCCGGAACACTGTAGGGGTGGACAGGCGTGAGCAGTGGTGGTAGTGTTGGGAGGCGACGTTCGACTTCGGTCGACAGTGTGGTTTAGTCGCTTCGTGGACTTTGACTGTGAGTCGTGACTCTGTGTTGGGTTCTTCGGGTTACTTAGAATGGTTCTTGTTACACTGCTTACCGTGCGTATCATATCAGAGTTGGGTGCTGTGTTTACTGCGTTACTTTAATTGCCATATATTCCTGTTGTTACACTTGTGGGTGTGTGAGTGGGAGGCAGGGGATCGGATGATCCCTACTGAGCCCATTTCTGGTGTGGCTCACTCCCTGCGGTTTCAGGTGTGGACCTCGAGGCGAGCAGAAGCGTGGTGTCTTCTTGGTGTGCGGACCAGCAGCTGTCTTAGTTCCGGGGTATGCCCCGATGTTGTTGTACTTCCTTCTACCTGTACTTATTTAATTGTTGGACATGTAATTATTGTTGGACTGTATACGGACATTGATATTTCCCTTTCTGCGCACTCGTTTACCTTTGTAGTCCGTGCGATTGATATATTTAATCTTGTTTAGCACTTACTCCTCCAGACGTGTTGTGTGAGATCCGGGTGTGAACCTGCAGATAATGGGCCGACATCCATTTAGTGACCGGGTCTCCGGTCATAGGATGGCGGGTCGTTACAGTGGGTGTGTGCGTGGGCAGTGGGGATCGAAGGATCCCTACTGAGTCTTGTCTTTGAGA
This sequence comes from Zantedeschia hybrid cultivar, assembly GCA_030544215.1. NCBI lineage: Eukaryota > Viridiplantae > Streptophyta > Magnoliopsida > Alismatales > Araceae > Zantedeschia > Zantedeschia hybrid cultivar. Next base: position 41,449,264 of record JARZZO010000002.1, on the reverse strand, counting down.
CTCACCCTCTACGGTTTTCAAGTGATGACTCTCAGCAGACATAGCGAGGAGAGTGCGGCCGTGAGTTGAGCACCGTCAGCAGTTGTTCCGGGGTATGCCCCGACGTAGTTGTTATTTTATTTCTGGCCTGTACATTTAATTATTTCTTTTCTATTGGAATATGTAATTATTTGCTGTATTGAGTCGCATTGTAATAATTTTAATTCCTGCACTTTTACTTCTGTTCAATGCGACGTGAATGTTTAACTTAGTTTATTATTTATCTCCCAGACTTGATTAGATCCTGGTTTGGTTCCAAATTAATGATTCGGTACCCATTTAGTAATCGGATCCCCGATTATAGGGTGGCGGGTCGTTACACAGTGGGCTCGGGCCCAGGCGCCCAACCATTGGGCTCTTGGTTCGATCCATTGGTTGGGGCGATTCGAGCCCTGGCTCGGCCCAGTTTAGCCAGGCACTCGATCCGGTCCGACCGGTTTAGGGCTTCCCCCAGCCCGATGGCCCCTTCTTCCCCAACAGCTGTAGTAGGTGGACATGGTGGAGGGAGGAGTTGTAGGGGTCCCGGCGGCTAGGCTTCTGGTGCCGCTCGGCCCCGCCGGTGATGCCCTCGGCGCCGACGATGCCCCCGATCATCCCACCCTCTCCGGCGCCGGCAACGAGCATGGTGGTGATCAGTGATATCCTTTGGAGGATCTAGGGCGCCAGCCCACCTCCCAAACTCTTGGGGAAGCCCAAACAAAGCCGAAACGCTTGCCGTTCTTCGTCCTACGAAGAACACGAAAAACCTCTGAAAATTTTGATTTTAACAGAATAAAAATTAAACAATTAACTGTGTTCATCGCATGAACACAGTCCTACCATTGTAATCGAATTAATTGCATGGGATATTGCAAGAAAAATTAAATTGGAGATCGAAACGGATGAGAAATAGTGGAACCTGGCTCTGGTACCATTATTAGGTTCTCAGGTTTCTCGAGATCGCGAATGCAGCAAAACAAACAAAATTAAATAATGTGATCCCGATCCGTTTCGAAAAACAAAACCCGAAGAAGACGTTGATCGACTATCACCTTGCGCGGAATCATATCTGGGTCCGAACAGTCCTGTCGGTGTGACACCGCCAGCCACTCAAACGCCCGGCCTCTAGCGAAGTCCACGCGATCCTCCTCGCGACAGATTTCCGTATGTTCCTCGTTCTTCATAGCCCCGAACGATTCGCCGTTCGCCGCAACCACCACTGCAACGCACAGTCGATTTCCCGTCGAACGGGAGTGGGAGAAGATGGTGGAGTAGACCCAGAGAGAGAGGGGGGGAGACGAGGGGGCGGCCAAGGTTAAGCAGCAGTTTAGCTTGCTCAACCCACTCGCTACATTTTATATTAACCGCGTGATTTTTCATAAAAACCCCAGAATAATATAAAACCCACTTGTAATCCATCACCTTGAGAATCTTTTGCATGCGACCCTCTAGGCCCAAGTACCAGTCTGGTTAATGGCCCAATAAGCCCAGTGACTCCTCACTGACTTAATTAATCAGTTAATAGCTCATATTAATTAATTTATCAATCAAATTAATGTCGCACATTAGATTCGGTCGGGCCTCCGATCACGTTGGGTGCCAAGCAACACCGCGTGAAGCAGAAGGTATTGGGGTTAAACAACCTACTTTTGGAACCTTTCCACCAACAGTTACCACGTGGATATAATCTTTCATTCGTACAATGCTCTCGAGTCAACTCAGGTATGGTGAACTGTCAAACCCTAACCGGTCGACTCACTTGGATCGGATGCGGCCGTATAATATCGAAAAACTCCTTTCTCGATATTATTGTCCGCCCTGGCCAGAGACTCCTGTGCATCCTACCTAGAGCATTCTCTCTCTTAGTACCGAGAGCGAATGATTCCTTATTGAACACTCAATTCTCTTCAACGGTATTCCACTATACCTGATCCTTGGCTGTTTAGAATGCCGTGAATAGAGATCCGTAAACCAAAGTCAAAGTACAGAAGTCCACCGACATGGTGTCCTTGGCGTCCAAGGTCCGAGGACCATCCAGGCAACTGCGACAATAGAATAAAGCTGGTTGACAGCTAGGTACATTACCATCTAGCGATTCAGTCAAATCAATTCAGTGAACTCATTCTCTAATGAGCACCTACATATTCGCCTTAGTGTCTCTACACAAGTGACTATGGGATCAGTCACCATCATTATATGAGTAGGAGTAATATGTACTAGTATAACCAGATATCTGATGTCCTTCTCAGATATCCTCCAATTAGAAAAAATTAAGAATATGTGTGTATAGGTGATCAATCTCATTAGTATCATCTCATCATAATCTGATCACTATTACACATACTCACAGACTTCATTATGAGACGATAAGAAAATGAATTACATATAATAAAATAATGTCATATTATTAATAAATGAACGAGATTATACAGAGTTATATTGTTTTGTAGGCCAGCTAAGACTAACACCTCTAAGGTACCGCCAAGTGTGAGAATATTGAACGGTGACGAGGTTGACCTATAAAAGGGAATGTCCCCAATGCTATAGTTGATATTATGAACCTCAAGATGCCATTGAGAATGGTATTCAGATTTCCATAACAATGGTAAAATGGTTTACCAATGAAAGAGGGTCTTCACATTCTAGATATTGTTGCTCCTCCTCTTTATGACAATCGTTTCATTAAGGATATTGAGATAGCTTGTATTAATTTTTACTATTGGCTTTATTGAACTAGTTATTTCTACATGAAAGGGATTGACAAGTTGCATGAGAGTAGATATTTGATCCATTTATTATTGTAAATAAAAATCAATTCTCATGGGTAAAATGATCGGTACTCTATTTACTTTTAAGTGGAGAAAGAGTCAAAGAGTTTAAACTCGTACATACATATGTGTGTGAACCTGTGTCCACTTTGGGCTAGAGATAGTTACTAAGCCTTCATTAGGATTTCTTCGAGATACAAATAAGGTGCTTACGAAGTACAAATTCGAGGCCTTTAAAAAAATTAATGAAGTTGGAGGAGTAACAAGGAAAGAGTATTGATACTCATCGATTTGATCGATGAGACAAATACTTGAGTACACGATACAAGAGATTTCTCGAGAATAATGAAAATTAGTCATAGTAAATTCCTTCTAGCATACCATTTGGAATGGTACCATAAGATGGCGAAATTGCACCATGTTGGGCATGGTGTAGTTCACAATCAACTTTGTCCACATACCCTGAGCCTTCCTCATTTAGTGAATCTCGCTTACCCATTGAACAGAGTTCTATGTAAATCACTATATTACAATCCATATGAGATATGGAGAGGTAATATTGCTTAACCTTAAATGTGTTGAGGTTTTGAGCTTCACCTGCTCTCATAAAAGCATAGTCTAGATTGGTATAAATTCGTGACTGTGTTGTATGAATTTATGGGATACCCAAATGAGGTTTTGGGGTATTGTTTCTATAGATCCGGTGGTTTACCACTACTAGCTCCATGTCTTCGGAGAAGAATTTTATCTTTAGTGGGAGTAGTGGGAGCATGGTAGAACTAGAAGAGTTCTAGAAATACAAATTCATACGGATTCACCTCAGGAACTTGTTCAGTCGACACCAAAGACTACTTATTGGTCTACTAGATCACTAGGAAACCATATGGATATGTGAGACTTATCTATAGTGCGAGTCTAAAGGTGCTCTATAATGAGGATGGAGATCCCAAGACCCATCAGGAGCTAATAAGAAGTATTGACTCCAGAATTCTAATAGGGGACTATGAATTCTAAATTGGATTCTATACACTTTATCCAAGTTTGAAACTTGACTGATCCATTAGAGGATACAATATCCTTTAGGTGTAAATGGATCTTAGAGTGAATGGAAATGTTGACACCTTCAAGGCAAGTATAGCTATGAAATGGATATCATCGAAGACAAAGGTTGACTTGATGAAACCTTATCGGCGGTAGCCTCGGTCCATCAGAATTAAACTTGGTGTTGTTGCATATTTGGACAATGGTGGTGATGATAGTATTCCTTGATAGAAATCTTGAAGGAGAAGTGTACGTGTCATAGCTAAAAGGATTCACATCCAGGGAATGTCCAGATATAGTATTCACACTTTAAAAAGTTGGAGAAAGTTTTTCCATAAATATAGCATGAGATTTGATAAGGTGATTAAATCTTGTGTTTATGTCAAGATTAAGTTAGAATTCGTGTCTACGAGAGATCAGTGGGAGCATAGTTGCTTGGAACTCTAGACTTGGATGACACACTGCTCATTGAGAATGATGCGAGAATGTCATCCTGGCTATCAAAGATCTTCTCATTTATATACATTTGGACATAACATCTTTTGTATTGGGACTCCTATTAATGGAGATAAGTCAAGAAGGATGCATAACATTGTCCTTATTTATGTACATAGGTATGATTCCTAGAAAGGCCTCATTTGGATGGGACATGGAGTAGAGTTCCCTAAGGAGAGAGCATGCATAAGTAGGGCTCTTCTTTGCCTTAGTCATAGAATCCTTGATGCATATTGTCCTATATGCAAGACTTTCTATGCTCTAAGTGTTATGAGCAGGCATCAGGGAGATCTGGTGTATGACACTTGCTAGTAAAAGAATTCTTATGTTCTTGAGAAGAATTAAGGATCCACTTCCTTTATTGTGAAGATGACTTAAAGAGATGGGGTAAACTAACCCAAGCTTTGAGTCGGATCATCTTGATAGCAAGGTAACTTTAGTAGGTACATGATTATAACATAAGGTGAGGAAGTGAATTGAAAGGGTCCTTATTAGGACAAACACTATTGATTCAACTATACATCTTGTGCTATCACTTTTGAAATGATTAAAGTAGTATTGATAAAAGAGTTTATCATAATGCATGGAAATGTCCAAGCATCTCTAATCAAGTCTCCATGTCATGTGATGACATTGGAGTGAATAGCGTTGAGGTATGATAAGAAGTCTTAGGACATTCTATGGCATTGTTCTAAAAGATGATAAGAGAAAATATCAATTGAGGATTCATAATTGGAAGCGTTCCAACTGAAGATAATGTTGCAGATCTACAGACTAAAGGTTCAACTCAATGTATGTTTGAGCATCATCTACGACTGATTGAAATCAAGCACATGAGTGATTGGCCTTAATGAAAGTGATATAATGTTAGAAATGAGTGTCCTACAACCCAATCACATGATATGTGATAGGGACATTTTCAAAAATTCTCATTCACTGAATTAATGATGAAAAATTCATATTAATTATTGCATATAGCATCATTAGGCGTAATAAAGTCCTTGAGCTTATGCAATGGAGACTGGATTATAATGAGATTGTGATAATGAGATCAGTTTTCTATAAACATGAGTTCTAAATATACCCAGCTATGGGATAACTGAGAAAAGACATCAATTATCCAAATAGACTGGCACACACTTTGTCTGCTCATATGATGATGGTGGCTAGTCTCATAGCCACTTGTATGGAGACACTAGGATGAGTGTATGGGTGCTCATTAGAGAATGAATTTACTTTATGATCCCCTTATAAGATTCTTGAATGGTTAATTATACTAAATTGTCAATCCGAAAACTCATCATTATAATGGTGCAATTGATTCTTTGACCTAAGACACCAAAGACAGCTTGTGTGTGAAACATTATATTTTGATGTTCGATTCATAGGCCTTAACCACAGGTCTTGTACAGTCCAGTTATTGGGTGTAATAGGAAACATACGAAGATGGTTGTGTGGTCAATAAGAGATCATTTACTCTCCTATGTAGTACATAGGATAGAGAATATATCATTTGAGTCTTACATAGCTTAAATCCTTGGCTAGGGTAGATCAGTCGGATAGAAAGATGTTTCTGTCCCTAACAATCATTCGTGTAGACTCTATTGGATCAAACAATGAAAATTTGATACATGAACATATTCCTAATCTGATTAGGAATATTGTATGAGTGAAGAATTATAATTCACAGTAACTAATGATGGACAGGTTCAAATAGATTATGAATCCTTGGTATTGTCTAGGGGTCATGGTGCATTGCTTGGGGCTAACCGTGATCTATAAGTCAGTTTAATTAATCATTAGATGATTAATTTAAATGAACTATAGTTCTCATAAAATAATAGAATTAGTTCTATTACTTAAATCAAAAATTAATTCGATAAAGACATTGAAGAGAGATTTAATATATGGACTTACTGTCAGCTCGATATTGGGCCTAGAGAGTCACACACATAAAGAATCTCATGAAGATGAGTTAACAGAGGGTTTTATAGAAATATCAGATTTTTCTGTAAAATGCCGACTATTCTATAAATAGAGGGCTTAAAGAAACCCTATCTAGCATGTGAATTTTCTCTCCTGGCCGCCCCCCTCTTCCTCTCTCTCTCTCCCCCCTCTATTTTGACGATCGTGTAGAGGAATGTATGAGAAGATTTGGTGTTTGTTGAGATCGTGTCGACGTGCGAGCGAGGATCTCGTCTTTGGAGGTTCGTGTGGATATATCTAGAGGCTGAACATGTGAATGGATCACGATCCTGGAAACGACTACTCATTCATCTTCGACTCGGTGAGGGATTCTCATCTACACGATGGTGAAGATCCGATCTTCGTCCTTTATTTCTTTATTTCTTATTGCGATCTAAATAATCTGGGAACTGATACACAAGATTCAAGGGAAGGATTAAAATTTTATATTCTATTGCGTCGTTGTCCTTCCTGTTACAAATTTTACAAATAGATCTTGTGATGAAGATTTAGTGATTTATGTTTAATTGAATGGTTTGGATGCGATTTAAGTAAGATTGGAGCAAATTTCGTCTTTTAGTATATTGATTCAATTCAAGATGCTTTATATTAGATCATTAATTGGTTCATTATGAATTTGATTAGTAGATTAGAAATTGGACCCACCGGAGGGTGTTGGATTCAGAGCTATGGGCTGTACCCTAAAGGGAGGTGAATAGAGTGTTAATTTTTTTTTCATGAAATCTTTAACTAAGATAGTGTACTTTAAAACAATATCGTGCACTGATTATGATGTAATAAGGAACAAACACAACTACATAAGAGGCACAAGATTTATAGTAGTTCGGCTCACCAAATGGTGACCTACGTCCACTCCCTAACTTTGTTGGGCCTTTCTACTAGAAAATACTTCCAGTACATTGTTAATAGATATGGTACTGTAGACACACTAATTTTGACATCATTTCGAGTAAATTTTATATCATATAATAATGCCTCAAAATGGTTTGATATTTAATCATTGGTTAATTGTTATTATTATCTAAATAGTGTCGGGTCAGATAGATATGATTTAAGTTAATTAATTGAATTAATTTTAACTCAAATTTCAATTAAAATATGAAGAAGTTTAAAAGACGTCGACTTCTGTAAATGCCATTTAGAGTTTATTCCTATTTTGATGTTTGAATTTGAATTTTAATCAGTAGATTAATTAGCTAAAAGACGTCTTCGAGGCACGGCGCCATTTAGGTTTCCTAAGTTGTTTCTACTTCTCTTCCGGATGTTTATCCTTATTTTAATTAATGTAAAAGGCGTCTACAAGTGGCGACGCGTTTTATCTAATTACAGATAAAGATAAATTTTTATCGGATGTTTATCCTTATCTTAATCAATCTAAAAGACGTCTCCCTTGGGCGACGCGTTTTAGATAATTACAGATAAAGATGAATTAATATGTATTTATCTGTTAGTTAAGCTGGATAAATCTCAAAATTTCTTCATGTAAATCTGCGGATGCAAAGAAGTCTATAAATACCCTGCCTCTTGAATGGGTGACAGAGTTAGTAATTGAAGTGATATCAAAGTGATAATTGAGTGAAAATCGAAGCAACGACGTCCAAACGCTGAAGTGCTGCTATTTCCAGGAGTCGCCATTCTTCTTCATCCGTCCAAGATCCATTGAAGACCAAGGTTTCCAGGGGCCATCCATCATTAACCTTCAATTCAATTTATGCACTCTTTTTTTCATATTTTTCATCTCATTAGTCTTACATTCTTCATCACGTCACTCCATGCAACACACACAACACTAGCATAATTTTTCAAAACCTATTTGTTAAAGGGGTTTAAAAGACCATCCCAACAAGTGAGTTTCCTGTTTAGTTGCATGTTTAAAATCTCTTCGGGAATGGATACTACTTTTTCCTAAGTTCTCATCGTTGTTCTTTATTTCTTTCTATTTCTTGCAAGGTACAAAGGAGAACCAAAGGGAGGGAATCACTAGTGAACAGCAAGGAATCTGGACGATCCTCAAAACTCAACAGCAGTCGAAGCAAGAACAAAGATAAGAAAGGTCTCTCTTTCTTCAGTCGGCTGAAGGAGGGGAACCAAGAGCTCAATATCTCCCACATCCAAACAGGTAGGCGATCAAACTCTTTCTTTTGGAACTTTTTAAGTCAAAAATTTCTGGCGATCACATCACTTAGTTTCTTTTTTAATAGGTTTATTTTGCACTTAAACAACATAGTTTTTCATGATAATCACACACTCATTTTAAGCACTCACAACTTTTTTTGGCGATCACGGTGGGACTTGGTCTCGCCATCTTTTAGTTCTTTGTTCTTGTTGTTACCAATCGGGCGCCCACGGTGCACCACTTGTGTCTCACGACACGCCCTCACCAATTGGTGAGTGTTTTTAGTTTAGTTAATTTCCTACATACACTACGTGCACACTCCTGCGGCAAGATCTTGCTTTCCCCGTTGATTAGTTGAAAAGCTATTTTTGTGATGAAATGTTGTGTGATTGACTGATATCTTAGTTGTTTAATTGATAAAATCATCTTGTTAAAACCTAAAACAAAAAATCTTTTGCATGAGCTGATTATTTATCATTTTTTTATCCTGTTTGAGGGGGAATCAATCCAGAAATTCCTCCTGAAAAACTGCATCTGCGACTTGAAAAGCGTCCAGGAACAGCGACGCATTTCAAACTGCGTCGTTATACCCAGACGCCTTTCAGTCTCTTTTCTCTGTTGTCTGCTATCTGAGCTTCTGCGAAAAATTAAGGTTCTGTTTTGAATAGCGTCGAGTAACAACGACGCAATTCAGACAGCTTCTTATTTCTTCTTCAGTTCTCAGATTTTTGTGATCTGTGTGCTATTACCCATTATATATTAAGCATTATAGGCCATCCAGGCTACAGGTCATACGCATTGAGTCTAACACCCTCCTTTTCTTAGGAGCACTCTTCTTGACGCCTTCAACTCTCTCTGATTGGGTCGGTCCCTCGATCAGACTAGAGTAGTTGGCGTTAAAGACCTCCGTAAGTCCCCAAAATCAAGGTATTCCTCCTTGATCATCGGGCTGGTTGTACCGTTTGAAGTCCCAGTTAGATTTCCATAACGTTGTGAGAGAAAACCATAGAATATAACGGTGGACATTGAACTGAAACTAGGATCCTATCTCTTGAGCGACTTTGTAATTTAATTAAATCCAAATAACCCAACAAGGAATCCTAAAATCAAGTTAAACATCCACTTGTTTGTTTAATCTCTGTACAACTTGTTTGTCAATCTCTAAAAAAAAAAAAATCTAGTATCATGCTGCTCCGATCAGGCAGGGACTTGAGCGTAGCTCCAGATGCCATGATCAACTACGAGGGAGATGCTAATGCCCCTCGCAATTCTGATTACCACTTCGAGAGCAGGAGAGATGTTGATGCCTCCCGTAATTCTCTTCCTATTCCAGTTCGAAATGAGGGGAATGTCTCAACCCCTCTTTATCATCCTCATGATCAATATCTTGATCCTCCCCCGCATGTGCATGCGGTCCCTAATCCTACCTTCGAGGGGGACATGAATCCTGATGATCCCTCATCTTCTGATCCCTCGGATCTTGTAAATGCTTTGGAAGTTCTTGCCTCCCGTCTGGACCCTCAGCAGTTCGAGGCGATCCAATCCATTCTGAAGGGGAAGACGCCCATGCAGTCTACCGAGCCGAACCCTGCGGCTCCCCCTGCCATCCCTCAGCAACCTCCTCATCATCTTCCCTACATTCATCAGGCCATGGAAGGCCTCCATGTCACTTCTCGGCCAGTTGGGCCACAACTTTCCTCTTCTAGGCAACCGGCCAGACCGCTAACGCCTGCTTACCAAAATGCCCTCGGGCATGGCGGAAGCTCTGTCGGACCTCCTCTTTACTGTCCTCCTTGTCCGACGTACTCTAGGCAACAGGCCTATCAAGTACCTCCACCTCCCCCTCCTCACCAGGCTGATCTGACAACGCAAGCGTTGCTGGCAAAGATGGAGCGCATGGACGAACAATTCAACAACCTCCAGAAGATGATGGGGGTCAAAGCTGCACCGGAAATCAACTTACCAAGCTTGCCAGTGTTCCACCTGCAACCCTCCGAGATGCCAGTGTATGAAAGTACAACGGTACTGGTAACTCCTTCACCCACTTGAAGGAGTTCATGTACGAGTCATCCTTTTGGCAAAACGACAAGAGGTCGTTGGCCTTTTTGTTCAGGAGATCTCTAGAGGAACCAGCCCTTGAGTGGTTCTTTTCCTTGGAACCCTCCGAAGTAGAGGACTATGGTATCGTCTCCCAAAAATTCATTCAACGATACCAGGACAGAGTCGCTCCCTCCCTGTCCATCACTGACCTAATAGCAGAGAAGATGAAACCCGATGAGGAGTTCGTCAGTTTTGCCGACAGATGGCGAGGCTTGGCCGAGAAAGTAAAAGATCACTTGTCCGAGTCATAGTAAGTGAAGATGTTGATTTCCAATGCTACGCCCCAATTCAAACTAGTCCCCTCCCTGAACAATCTAACCAGCATGGCAGAGCTCTATGAAAGAGCACGGTACTGTCAGAATGCCTTCAAGGACGCTACATTCTCTAACGTCTTTGATCCTCACAGACCTAGCAGGCCTCCACCTCAGAAGCCTGCAGTGCCGAATTCTCCCAGCACAGGTCCAACTACTGAGGGCACGCTCTCTCATGAGCAAGTCAACAGTATGAACAACAACTCGCCCCAGTTTGTGAGGAGTCAACAACAGCAGTACCAGAGGCCACCGCAGCTGAACCAGCAGGGGTACAGGCAGCAGCCGAACCCTCAGTATCAGCAGCCTCAATATCAGCGGCCTCAACAGCCGAGTCAGCAACAGCAACAGCAACAACTATTACGCATGTCGTTCCCCACTTCATCCACCATCCAACCATCTAGGCCTCTAATCCGCACCACGCCATCACCAGCTAACCCCACGCCATCACCTATATACCAACACTCCACATCACCCACACCATTCAACCCTGCGGTACTCAAAGTATCACCCAGACCTTCCACGGTTGAGGAACATGCGCTCCAGAGTGGGAGAATTTTCAACAAAGTTTTCCTCACTCAACAGTTAGAGACGGCCCATCACAGCCGACAGAAGAAGCACACAATGAAGAGAGTGCACCAGGCACTCAATATGATCTGCTGAAGCACCTTGATCGGACACCGGCACGAATCTCCGTGCTTGAACTGATTAAAAGATCAAAGACTCACCAAGAAGCTCTTATGGAATATTTGCAAAAGGTGATGGTCAACGAGGACGTGCCGGTGGAAAAGATTGCAGCATTGTTAGTTCCTCATGGGGATCAGCCCTCTATTTCATTTCATACATCGGAACTATCACTGCCGGCGGCCAGAAGCATGGCTCTGAGCATCACGGTCAATATCTGCAAGAAGGCCGTGGATGCATGCCTGGTAGATACAGGGGCTTCGATCAATGTTTTACCTCCGAAGACCCTGGAATTGTGCGGTGTGCCCAAGGAGAAATGGTCGCCTAGCCCCATCTCCGTTACAGTATATGATAACTCCACCCGTTCCCCTCTGAGAATGGTTTATTTGAAAGTGGAGCTAGGCCCTGTAAGTCATGCAGAGGTCGAATTTCACATCTTGGAAATCGACCCTTCTTTAAACGCCATTTTGGGTCGTCCTTACATAAAAACTCTTGAGGCGATTCCTTCCACGAATCATCAATGCCTCGAATTCCCCTTCAAAGGACGAATCATTAAGGTTACGAGCATGCCGATCCTTGCTGCTGCTTATACTTTGAATGTCAAAACCACTTCTTCACCTGGCCGACAACCTTTTCTGTCGGTATTACAGGTTTACCATCCAGTGATTGATCATCTGAAAACTGCCACTATTTCTCCTTATCCATTAAATGCCATAAAGAGGGGGAAGTGCATGAGTACCACAGGATGGAGAATAATGATGAAGAATGGCTATCAGCCTGGAAGCGACCTGGGCTATAGGCCGAGAAAAATGAAGCAGGACATTGTTCAGCAAGCAGAGAATGAAGGCGGCCAGAAAGTCTAAGAGACGATGTCTACACCGCCCAAAGAAGGTCGGGATCCCCTAACATAGACCCTATACACTCATTTTGTAAAGGGGCCCGTCATAAGCCATGACAACACGGTGGTCATTACTTCATGTTTTGACCTCCACGATATATATGGGAGAGACTTGGCTAGACACTGCTCAGAACTGCTCACGTACCAGTCCTTGGAGGCTCTGCGGCCTATGAAGAGGAGAAAATTCCAAGATCCTGAATGTGAATGGTACAGGTGGTTCGATCTAAGAGACCTCTACATCGCGCTGAACAGGCTGTTTCTCGATCCTGCAGAACCCAAGTGGCCGCCACAGATCGATGAGCTGATCGAAGGTCCCGGTACTATTTTCGACAAAAGGATACTGCTGTCAGAAGAGACTGACGAAGGGGAGCCAGATGACCCCTATGAAGTTGTCTACACCACGGATCTGCTTTGGAGGAGGACTTATCCTTCTCATGTTTTTATGCTTCACACCTTGTTTCGTACTTTGCTCTTGACCCCGACTTGGTCGTGGGTCATTATTGAAGACATTCCACGGGCCCCGCCCGTTATGATTACTCTGTCCCCACGGGACCTCATTCCGCCACCTCCTCTTGATCTAGAGAGGATGTATGATTTAATCTGGGACATACTGCTATATGATCCCCCTAATCCTTTGGCCTTGGTGCCACTTCCCTCATCTAATTCTCCTTATATTTATATTCATTCCTATTTTATGGTTAACTCTTCTATTGCCCAAAAAAAAACACCAATTTGGCAACAAATTCTTCCTAGATCCTCATTGAGGAAACCTCTTACTTGGCCGATTATACCCCATCGCACGGGTCTTTTGGTCAAGATTCTCTTCTGAATCTACTCTGCCCCTCCCCTCGAGAGGATTCCCTTGTATTTCCATTTGTATCCCATGATTTTCATTCTGCTTCATCTTCATTAGGTCAGAATAGGGAGTCTAGTGAAATTAGGGAGTCTAACTCTAGGCAAGTTAATCAGGTTAAGAAGTCTAAGGGTAGGCAGATTCCAGATAGATACCTCCAGGACTTAGCTAATAGATGCCTTTCTTGCTCAATGATCCCTCAGTTATTGGAAAATCCTATTCAGATGTGAAAAGACTGTATGGACGATGAGTTAGTCAATGATGGATATGGGGTGTATGAATTGATACATGAAAAAGACCCCATTGTGGAAGATGAAGAAGATGATGAGGACGCAACTGAGGCATATGCCAGTGGAGTGAAGAGATTTAATGAACCCTCAGCTACCGTAGAAGAGCCCATCAAAGAAATCAATTTAGGGACTGAAGACGAACCTAAGGTTGTCCTTGTCAGCAAGAATCTTTCTGAGGAAGATGAGAAGGCAATGGTGCAAGTTCTTAAGGACTATAAGGACACTTTCGCCTGTAGTTATGAAGATATGCCGGGGTTGGACTCGTCATTAGTGGAACACAGATTGACATTAAAGGAAGGAGCTAGCCTGGTCAAACAGAAGTTAAGGCGATTCCACCCGCAAATGGCTTTGAAGATGAAGGAAGAGGTCGACAAATTACATAAAGACAAATTCATTAGAGTTATCCTTTATCCACAATGGGTGGCTAACATAGTCCCGGTTATGAAGAAGGACGGGAAGGTCAGGATTTGCATTGACTTCCGAGATCTAAACCGGGCGTGTCCTAAAGATGATTTTCCATTGCCTCATATTGACGTACTCATTGATAACACTGCTGGCTATGAGACTTTATCATTTATGGATGGGTTTTCAGGATATAAGCAGATCAAATTGGCAGAAGAAGATCAGGAGAAGACATCATTCACTACACCTTGGGGAACATACTGCTATGCGTCATGCCATTTGGATTAAAGAATGCTGGAGCCACTTATCAGAGGGCTATGATAGCAATATTTCACGATATGATGCACATAGATCTAGAAGTGTATGTAGATGACTTGTTGGTTAAATCAAAGACGAAGGCTGAGCATGCCAAGGTTTTGGCAAGAGTGTTAGAGAGATCAAGGGAATATCAGTTAAAGATGAACCTCAAGAAATGTGTATTCGGGATATCTTCAGGAAAATTACTTGGGTTCATTGTCAGCAAACGGGGAATTGAGATCGATGCCAACAAGGCGAAGGCTATCAGAGAGATGCCACCTCCCAAGAACTTGAAGGAGTCAAGAGGATTAATCGAGAGGTTGCAATTTATTCGCCGTTTTGTCTCCCAGCACTCACAAAGGTGTAAGCCGTTCTACGAGCTTACCAAACCAGGAGTCAAATTCGATTGGGACGATAAGTGTCAGGAGGCATTCGATGGATTAAAGAATTATTTGGCAAGTCCTCCTGTTCTGAGACCACCATCTCTAGGCAAACCATTGATACTTTACATTTCTGTCCTGGATGATGCTGTGGGGGCTGTTCTAGCACAAGAGGATGAAGAAGGAAAGGAGAGGGCAGCCTACTATCTCCCTAAACTTCTCAATCCCGCTGAACAGAGATATACAGCGATGGAGAAAACATGTGCATCATTGGTCTGGGTGGCTCAGAAATTGAAGCATTATTTTCTAGCCCATGAAGTCCATCTCATCACTAGGATGAATCCGATCAAGTTTCTTCTAGAGAAATCGGTTCTTACTGATAGGTTAGCGCGATGGCAAAGCTTTCTATCTCAATTCGATATCACTTACATTAAACAGAAAGCGATCAAAGGCTATGCCATAGCAGAACACCTCGCTCATCACCCCCTTCCTCGTTTTGATCCAGTCCAATCGGAGTTTCCGGATGAGGAACTGATGTCCATAGACCAAATCAGAGATGATATGTAGACTTTGCATTTTGATGGAGCTCTGAATTCCCATGGAAAGGGTATTGGTATTGTTCTGTTATCACCTGAAGGTATCACCATTCCACAAGCCTTTCAGCTTGACTTTCCAGTCACCAACAATATAGCTGAATACGAGGCGCTCCTTGCTGGCCTCGAGGCTGCTCATTCCCATGGTGTTACCAAACTCAGAATTCTGGGTGATAGCCAATTGATTCTTCGCCAAGTGTTAACCAAGTATCGAACCCTTGATCCCAAACTCAAGCCTTATCAAGAACTTACTTCTACTTATTCAAAGCTTTTCACCAAATTGATCTTCATCCATGTCCCTAGGAATCAGAACATCTTAGTTGACGCTCTAGCCTCACTTGTATCTTCTCTCGATTTTCCAATCAGTAGGCAATCTGAATCAATCATAGTTCATAGGCGTCTTTCACCCGCCGTGAAAGATCCTTCATTTCTTAGAACTAGGGAGAAGCTGTTGAAGAAGGTCAGAGATGGAGATATCGTGGAAAGAAGAGAAATCATGTTGATGGAGCTGTTAGAAGAGATGGATGAGGAACAGAAGCCATGGTACTATGAAATCGCCAAATATTGTGAAGATCAATCGTATCCTGAAGAAGCCACAACTGAGGAGAAAAGGGCTATCAGGAGAGTTGCTCAACGATATACCCTAGTTGGGGGAGCACTGTACAAAAATGGTTTTGATGGAGTTCTTCTGAGATGTCTAGACGAAGATGAGCTTTGGAAGGTTATGGAAGGAGTTCATGCTGGAGTTTGTGGAGACCATGTTAATAGACAAATGCTAGCAAAGAAGATCCTTAGACAAGGATTTTATTGGCCGACCATGGAAGAAGACTGTGTAGGATATGTCCGTAGGTGTGCCAAGTGTCAACTTCACTCCGACAAAATTCATTCTCCTGCATCTTCACTCCATCCTGTTTCCTCCCCATGGCCTTTCTCCATGTGGGCTTTCAATATCATTGAACCCCTTAGCAATTCCGATTCCGGCATCAAGCAAAAATCTTTCATCCTCACGGCAACGGAATACTTCAACAAGTAGGCAGAAGCTGAAGCATACACAGAAGTTAAAGCATCAACCGTCTGCAAGTTCATCATGAGGAACATCATCACCATATTTGGAATTCCAAGCACCATCGTCACCGACAATGGACCGCAGTTCGTGTCACAAGAATTGAAAGACCTCTGCAACAGGTATAAAATTGCATTGCATCATTCATCTCCTTATTATCCGCAAGGCAATGGCCAAGCAAAGGCAACTAACAAGACTTTGATAAAAATCATCAAAAAGACGTGCAAATCCAATAAGTTCACAGACTGGCCAGAAAAATTGGTTGAGGCTCTATAGGCCTACCGAACTTCAATACACACGCCCACTGGGCAAACTCCTTATTCCTTAACATTTGGAATGGAGGCGGTAGTTCCAAACGAGATCCTCATACCGTCATTAAGAGTGCAACTGAACAAGGAATTTTCCATTGATGAACATCGTTCAGCACTCCTTGCTCAATTGGAACTCTTAGACGAGAGAAGATGGTCAGCTGCTAATCATGCAAGAGTTTATCAAAATAGATTAGCACGTTTTTATCAAAAGAAAGTCATTGAACGTAAGTTCAAAGTTGGTGAAATGGTCGTCAAAAGGATTTTTGTAAAACCTGGTGGTCCGCGTTCTAAGCTCCAACCTAATTGGGAAGGACCATATGTCATATCACATGCTTTTCCTAGTAACGCTTACCATCTTGTCAATGCAGAAGGAGAAGAGCTAACTCACCCTTGGAATGGTTTCCATCTTAAGAAATACTACCCTTAGGTTAAAGAGTCGATCAGCATGGTACAAAGACCAGTGGAATCAAAAAATTTAGAAACTCAAATTTCCTTATCAGTCTGGATAATTTAACTCAAACATATTACTACACACACTGACACGTTTGATTCGTGAGTAACAAGAGATGCCAAGTCCTAAGGAATACCGAAAGCTTGATTGAAAGTGTAAAGTACAAATCATTCTTTTTAAGCAAAATTCTGTTTTTACACTCGGCCCATGATGTCGGAACGAGGCTTAGAATAGACTACCAAGAATACCCGCCATCTTAGTAGGAGGCCGTCAAAAAAAAAGGGGGAGATCCGTCCCAAAGAAAAGAAAAGAAAAGCAAAGCAAAGGCAAAAGCCAAATGTCAAATCAAAAGGCCATTACACTACAAACGTTACATCAAGGCCATGAAATGAAACAAAAGGGAACGCAAGGTTGATAAATACCCCGGAAAGAAAATGACCGAACCCCAACATATATTAAGGTAAAAAAGGAACATCTTTCTAGGTCTCCAGAACCTTCTCATGGGCTTTCTAAACCAATTCTTCCTTTCTTTCTAAAGAGGCGTACTCCAAACTTGAGGAACGGCCTAGATTGACTAAGGATCAAATCATCAAATGAGATCACGAATGGAAACATAAGTTCAAAAACAATGGGTTTAAGTTAAATGATTGAAGAATAATTTGGGAATTAATTTAATAAATGAATATGATCTTTTGATCTGAGTACCATACTGGTTTTTTAATTCACATCATATTTCAAAAAAAAGTCCAAAAAAAAAATACATATGTCAAAATCCAAAAAATACATATTTCAAAAATAAAAAAAATACATATGTCAAAATAATAATAAAAAAGTACATATTTCAAAAGCCAAAAAAAAATACACATGTCAAAATAAAAAAAAAGGGTATATATTTCAAAACCCAAACAAAAATGAATATTTCAAAACAACAAAAATATTTTGATTAGCATTTGCTTATTGCATCTACTTTGCTTCATTCCTTTCATTTTCGGTGAGCATCCGTCTGCTTGTATGTTGCACTTTTGCTTATAGTTTAATTACCTTTTTTGATAAAGGCCATGCCCCTTGACCCTTCATTTAAGAAAAGAGATTTATCGACCGTTCACTTGGTCAGGCAAGGGGCTAAGCCTAAATAGATACTTAACTTGTTCGTTAAGTCATATACAGGACACAAGGCATGAAGAGAGTTGAAATCCGGATTGAAGACAGCCAGAACCTGTTTCTGCGACTGAAAAGGCGTCGTGTACAAGCGACGCATTTAGACAGGAAATTCAGAAAAATTCAAATGAAGCTGGAAATATCAAGAAGATCCCATTGTGGGAGTTTATGAAGTCCCGACCGTGGCTAAAAAGACGGTTATTTCTACCCTTGTACTATTTCATGTAAATCATTTGCATTACTATATGTTAAGTATATATTAGAGCATGTCAAGGACCTTGTGGTTCTGATGAAATTAGAATTTGAGTTCCCCTACAACAAAAACAGTGATAATTCCAAAGAATTCTTAATCGCATGGATAGGCCGTTGGATTGTTAATTAGTGGGGATGACGGTTCCACTTTTGTGAAACAGTGCGTGGATAAACGAGCTTCGGCTTAGCACTGAATTACAAGAATTGGTATCTTGACTCATTAATGACAATTTAACAATATTATTCTTGATTAGTTTATAGTTTATTTAAATTTATATTTTTCTTTTAGCCCAACATGCATCATATAGGATTTTGAAATCACTGTGATAAGAATTAATTACTGATTAAGTTTTAGACCATTTGTAACGACCCGTCATCCTATGACCGGAGACCCGGTCACTAAATGGATGTCGGCCCATTAACTACGGGTTCACACCCGGATCTCACACAACACGTCTGGAGGAGCAAGTGCTAAACAAGATTAAATATGACAATCTCACGGACTACAAAGATAAGCAAGTGCGCAGGAAGGATAATAACAATGTCCGTATACAGTCCAACAATAATTACATGTCCAACAATTAAATAAGTACATGCAGAAGGAAGTACAACAACATCGGGGCATACCCCGGAACTAAGACAGCTGCTGGTCCGCACACCAAGAAGACACCACGCTCCTGCTCGCCTCGAGGTCCACACCTGAAACCGCAGGGAGTGAGCCACACCAGAAATGGGCTCAGTAGGGATCATCCGATCCCCCGCCTCCCACTCACACACCCACAAGTGTAACAACAAGAATATATGGCAATTTAAGTAAAGTAGTAAACACAGCACCCAACTCTGATATGAAACGCATGGTAAGCAGTGTAACAAGAACCATTCTAAGTAACCCGAAGAACCCAACACGGAGTCACGACTCACAGTCAAAGTCCACGAAGCGACTAAACCACACTGTCGACCGAAGTCGAACGTCGCCTCCCAACACTACCACCACTGCTCACGCCTGTCCACCCCTACAGCGTTCCGGGGCACTGTAGGGTGAGGCAGTGAGCCAAACTAGGACTAGCTGGACTCAGTGTACCGCCACTGCCAGCTACGTGTGCACACAAGCAGTCTAGACTACTGTCCTACCACCGGATTGCCTCCACGCTAGGCCTCAGTGCTTCAGGAGGGCCCTGGGGACCGGCGAACCCCCGTCAAGCCGAAGCTACAGGAACTACCCACAAACCCAACTCTCCCGGGCTGCGTCAGGCCAAGGGCTATAGGTACCACTCGTAACCTTGATCAAAGGTCACATCAGGCCCACTGGCTAAAGGGTAAACCAACTCCCACCAGAAACACCACTAGCTCCACAGCGAGAAACACGCCGGAAGCTGTCACGACAACCAAGGAAAACCCCGACCCGCCGAGACCAAACAGCAACCCCTCGGATAGCACACCAGCTACTCCGGCCCGACGGGCTCAAGGTGGTTCTGCTTGTCTCAGCCAAGGGTAAAACACGACAAGCACCCCTCCTCACAGACACCATGGCCCTTCTCCCATCAGCCCATGGTGACAAACGTAAACCACAGTTAACCCGATCCACATTCGCATAACACAACCACACATATAACATGACTCCATTCACACAGTAAACCTCAGTCTCAGTATATAGTTAAAGCACACACACACACACAGGTGATATAATTCCACTCACGCAGAAGTCCCCGTCTCAGTATACAACCCAAAGCGTGCATTAGAATCATCCCACCGTGAAACATGCACGAAATCACAGCATTAAGCATTCCTGTCTTGAATCGCGTCGACCGAGGTCGACGCCATTCAAGACCCTTAGACTGGTTTATTAAAAGCCCGATGTATCCTTAAAACGCATCCACCGTTGAAGTCGCCATTTAAAACGCGTCTGGGTGTCTCGACGCCATTCAACCCAGAAATCCAGATTTGCAGAACCCTTAAACGGGGGCATTTCCTGCCTAAATGGCGTCATGATGGCCCGACGTCCTTCTGAAAGGCGTCGTCCATCCATGACGTCATTTAGCGCAGAACCCCTAACTCAGGAAACCTCACACAGGGAGGTTTCTGGCCTAAAACGCGTCGTATTGACCCGACGTCTTTCGGAAAGGCGTCGACCAGGTACGACGCTATTTAGCGCCAGAAACCAGGTCTCCTGGTTCAACCCGAGGGCTTCACCCTTGAACCCCGGGCACCCCGAAAAGCCCCAAAACCAAAAGGGAAGGAAGAGGAGCTCAACCACATAATCATGCTACGAATCCACGATCGCAAACACCGCTATTCCCACAAGGAAACCCCCCTAAACATGCTCAATCTAGCCCCACACACGCCACATCATGCCAAGAAGCAAACGAGCAACACGAGCAAGGTTTCGTCCCCCTACCGGTTCTCGAACTCCGCCAAACTCCGTGCCGCCGTCCTGCCGCACCGCACACCGCCGCCGGTACCCTCGAGGACGCCGCCACTCCGTCGGGACGTCGGCCGCCGTCCGGAGAAGGGAACGCCGCGAAGGAGGTGGTGGAGGTAGAGGTGAGAGGCAAGGAGGCTATGGAGTGGTTGGAAGAGGAAGAAGAGGAAGAAAATCGCCGGAGACGGCGGAGAGGGTGAGGAGAGAGAGTGTGAAGGTGAGAATGAGGGAAAGAAGGGGAGGCTCGCGGGGTCAACCAGAATCCCGCTAAAACGCGTCGATCGAGGCAGACGCCAATCAGTCTGACAGGACGGCCGTACTAACACCGCTCTGAAACGCGTCGCCCACCGCGGACGCCGTTCAGACGACAAGACAGGCCGTACTGACAACGCTCTGTCGCCGTACCCTGACACCGCAGGTGTCGCAGTCTGAAACGCGTCGACCGAGCTGGACGCCGTTCAGACAAATCTAACAGGGGCCGTACTCTCGCAGCCCGAAACCCGCCCATGTGGCGCAACAACCAACAGACCCTAAATGGCGTCCACACAACCTGACGCCTTTTGAAAGGCGTCGAGCACTGTTGACGCCATTCAGCAGAAATCTCAAGACCCCTCCAGGGTCCAAACCAGGGGATCCGGCCCGAACCCGACCCGAATTCAGAACCCGAAATCTCAGTCATTACACCATTAAATCAAATAATCCCAACATGATATGAAATATTCCATTCTGAATTGAGTATCTTGATTATCTTTGAGGTTCACTTGAAGATATCATTGGAATTCTATCCTTTCTTGGATTCTTTATCCAATATTTCTTGTTTTCTTTTAAGATCCATCATGGTTGCAGCACGTCCACATTGGCTGGCAAACGCTCCCCATGATGCAACCTACAGTGTCTACGACCTGGAGTACTTCCCACTCCGTGGAGGTTGATCGACCTTATTTTATTTCCTTGTCTACCTCATCCAGATAGGATTGATTCCATTGATCTCCTTGAACTATCTTCATAGATGATTTTGAGAAAAATTCCAATCATGTAATGTTGAGAGCGTGTCTCATCACACCTTGGCATCACCTTTTCAGTACATTCCATTTCATTTCACTCCCTTGCAAAGATGATGCCAAGGTGAGGTAGTTGTAGACACGCTAATTTTGACATCATTTCGAGTAAATTTTATATCATATAATAATGCCTCAAAAAAGTCTGATATTTAATCATTGGTTAATTGTTATTATTATCTAAATAGTGTCGGGTCAGACAGATATGGTTTAAGTTAATTAATTGAATTGATTTTAACTCAAATTTCAATTAAAATATGAAGAAGTCTAAAAGATGTCGACTTGTGTAGACGCCATTTAGAGTTTATTTCTATTTTGATGTTTAAATTTGAATTTTAATCAGTAGATTAATTAGCTAAAAGATGTCTTCGAGGCACGACGCCATTTAGGTTTCCTAAGTTGTTTCTACTTCTCTTCCGGATGTTTATCCTTATTTTAATTAATGTAAAAGGCGTCTACAAGTGGCGACGCGTTTTATCTAATTACAGATAAAGATAAATTTTTACCGGATGTTTATCCTTATCTTAATCAATCTAAAAGACGTCTCCCTTGGGCGACGCGTTTTAGATAATTACAGATAAAGATGAATTAATCTGTATTTATCTGTTAGTTAAGCTGGATAAATCTCAAAATTTCTTCATGTAAATCTGCGGATGCAAAGAAGTCTATAAATACCCTGCCTCTTGAATGGGTGACAGAGTTAGTGATTGAAGTGATATCAAAGTGATGATTGAGTGAAAATCGAAGCAACGACGTCCAAATGCTGAAGTGCTGCTATTTCCAGTAGTCACCATTCTTCTTCATCCGTCCAAGATTCATTGAAGACCAAGGCTTCTAGGGGCCATCCATCATTAACCTTCAATTCAATTTATGCACTCTTTTTTTCATATTTTTCATCTCATTAGTCTTACATTCTTCATCACGTCACTCCATACAACACACACAACACTAGCATCATTTTTCAAAACCTATTTGTTAAAGGGGTTTAAAAGACCATCCCAACAAGTGAGTTTCCTGTTTAGTTGAATATTTAAAATCTCTTCTGGAATGGATACTACTTTTTCCTAAGTTCTCATTGTTGTTCTTTATTTCTTTCTATTTTTTGCAAGGTACAAAGGAGAATCAAAAGGAGGGAATCACTAGCGAACAACAAGGAATCTGGACGATCCTCAAAACTCAACAGCAGTCGAAGCAAGAACAAAGATAAGAAAGGGCTCTCTTTCTTCAGCCGCTGAAGGAGGGGAACCAAGAGCTCAATATCTCCCACATCTAAACAGGTAGGCGATCAAACTCTTTCTTTTGGAACTTTTAAGTCAAAAGTTTCTGGCGATCACATCACTTAGTTTCTTTTTTAATAGGTTTATTTTGCACTTAAACAACATAGTTTTTCATAATAATCACACACTCATTTTAAGCACTCACAAGTACTAGCTAACCAAACAACTAGATACTCAAGCCTTTGATTCACTATTGTGGTGTCCTTACTCTAAGTGTCAAGTTGATGTAGATGAAGCTCCTTAGTTCCACCTAGGAGCTCTTTCTTGAGAAGCTCCAAAAGATCTTCACTTCAAATGAAGAAGACATTGTTAGTACCAAGGTTGCGTCCTATGGTCTTGGTCTTGATTAAGCAAAAGATGAAGATTCACCAAGCTAGCACATTCCTTCTTAACCTGCACACATAAGAGAATTACCCAAGAAACCTTCCTCTGAAGGGGATAGAATATGAATTAAAGAGGAGCACAAGTTAGGTCAAGAAATTCTCTCAAATTCTCAAGAATATAGATACGTTTTGCTCTCTAAGACCCTTACACAAAAATAGCCCATAGCCGCTCCTTTTATAGGTCCAAAGGGAATCCCAACCGTTGGAGGTAAAGGGGAAAAGGTCTCCTTTTTCCTCCAAAAAGATTTATGTCGAGGATTCTCCAAGGTTGATTTGAAATCTTCTACCTTTTTGCTTCCTATGTACTGACTAATGAAAATCTTTAATGTAATATCCCTTACTCTAAAAAGATCCTGCAAATGATTACCTTCGAGTACTCATAGTGGTAGATAAAAAAGTGATTGTCATAGTTAACATACAAGCAAAAAAAGGTGTCCTGTAAAACGTACTTCTAAAACCAAGAAATATTAGAACACAGTGCACTATCATAGAAAAAAAGTTGGTATATCAGTCCTTGACTCAAAAAGTCACACATGTGACTGTCCTCCTACTGGATAGGCAAAGGACGCATCAGTCTGCAGGTACACATTGGCTCCATAGCCACTCTGGTGTTTAGGATCTAAAATTGGGCGCCCAGACGCAGTACAAGGGAATTAGGCTAGGGTTGATTTCTACTGGCTTTTGTCGACCAAGTATGGCCAACACCCAGGCATAGGAAAAAACTATGCCCTGTCTCTGGTCAACCAACAAGCGGGTTGGTCGAACAACAAGTTTTACTCAATTAAACTAAGTATTGGTTCCAATCGACCACACTTGCCTCTAGTCAACCAACACCCACTTAGTTGGATTATGGCCTTCAGGTTTAAAGGAGACTTTTGAGGGTCTTTTAGGGATTATTTTGCTCTTAAAAAAAGTTCATTTGAAACCCAAAAAATCTATTGCATTCTTATCCAGAATAAAAAGAATTTTGACAATATATCCTTTTAAAACTCCCCCAATTTTCTTAATTATTGCCAATAGTATTCTATTAAAATTATAAGTGTTTTGCATCATTAAAACCAAACCAAGTCAAACCAAAGGGATTTAACATTCTTCCCTTTTTGATGAGGACAAAACACTTTAAAGTTATGATATTAGACTTGCACTTTTCACAAGAAGTTTTTCTAGTTAATGCATGCTCTAAGGGTGTTTATAAAAACATTCAATGTTCATATATTCAATCATTCAATCCACACAATTACAATCACTTATTACATCAATATTTCAATTGATCACATACAGGAGTCCACACAATCACAACCACTTATAACATCAGTTTTTCAATTTATCTTATATAAGATCTCAACCATGTCATGGCCCAATCATCAATGGTTTCTCAGCTCTACTATATATCATAAATATCATATCATATAACATGGTGGCATGACACATAGCATGCTCTTACTTATATAAACAATCTATAACAATTGCATACATTGTAATATATATGACACCACTCACCGGTCGCCCCTCTACCCTCAGACCCGTAATCCTAGCTACATCCTCTAGACTAGGAACCATGTGTCCCCAGGGCATCAGGAATGCCCGACTCTTAGGATCCCACCTCTCTCTTAACACATGGAGGAGTACCAAATCGAGATAGAAGGGCTCGATGTCCAGTAGCTCACCAAACCCCATTTGTTGCAGTCATACCTTATGGAAGTCGGGCACACCCTAGTAGGTGGCTATCACCAAGTCCCATGAAATCCTGGTTCCCATAGTACCCTGCAATTGTCCAAGAAAACACTGAATTAATCATCTGAGAGGCAACTAAAATCATTTTTTACACTTATTTTCATACCTCGACCACTGTTCTGAATGGCATCGGGGGTGGTCGACGCCTTTTGAACAGCGTCACCTGGTCCCGACGCCTTTCAAGCTCGGGCCCGTGGACCCATTTCACCCTCTTCCTTGGCCTTGTTTGCATCCAAAAGCTATAAAAGGTGTGATTGCGACACTCACCATGGGATGGCCAGCCTCCTCCGCCAGTGCCGCTACTGGTTCACTCACTTGAGCTACGGGTGGTGCCTCCTCCTCCATGATGGCCACCGCCACCGCTAACGTCGTCGCCTCATCCATGGCCTCCTCTTGAACTGGAACTAGAGCTTCGCCCTCCTCAAGCTCGACCACTGGACAACAGTGACATGTTGTCCTTTATGGCCCGGATCGCCACGATCCATAGGATGGGAGAATGAGGGAAAGCCGGATTGAGAGAGAGATTGAGAGGGAGTGAGAGAGTGAAACAGAGAGAAAGAAGAGATGGCTGGAGAAGAGTTCGCCAGAGAAGCTCATCGGAGAGGGAGAAGATGGCCAGAGAGGAGCTCGTCACCGGAGAAGACGAAGGAAGAAGAGAGAGAATGAGAGTAAGAGACATAAGGAAGGAAGAAGAGGAAGCTCGGGCTCGGGCGGTTACTTAAGGTAAATCGCCTCGACCTTAGAGGACGCGATTTAATGGCACATAAACTGATGTAACCGTTTCAAATTTTGACAATAATTGAAAGTCGTCGACATTGGACAACGCATTTTGGAAATTGCCGCCTTGGTTGGTCAGAGCCATACCACGAAATTTTTTGAAAATGATGAAAGGCGTCGACCATGTTAGGTTCGTCAGGTCATGATCCGTCCGAAAAATGCAGCGGAAAAATTAATTCACAAACGGATCCGTCCCATTTCGTTCAATAAAAACTTGAAGTAATAAATCATATTTACCTTGCGTGGATTCGAACCCGCGTTCGTTCTTCGGTTATGTCGGAGCGATGCCGCAAGCCGCACAAGTGCCTGGCCTCTAGCGGTATCCACGCTGTTCTCCTCGCGATGGATCGTCCTTTCCTCCTCGCTCGATGCAGCGTCCGCAGATCCCGTCTGGTTGTACGTAATCCGCCGCGACATGCGGATTTGGAAACTCCCATTCAACGAGAAGCGGAGCTGTCAGGAGCAGAAGCAGGTCCTCCAGGGGGCCGACCTCAAGAGGTGCGCCCAGGAGAGAGAGAGGGCGGCGGCTAGGTCAGCGTTGATGGTCCCCGACCTAGCGGTCGTTCTTTTATAATAAGTGTATTTGTGGTTTTTCATAAAAACCTACACTTATACGAAATCCCGTCAAATTATCCATCAACTTGAAAACCTTTTGCGTGTGACCCTCTAGCCCCAAATACCAGTCCAGTTAATGGCCCGTTAAGCCCATTAACTCTTTACAGACACACTGAATTAATTAATATCCTTATATTAATTAATCAGCCGAATTTAATGTCCCACAGTATATTCAGATGAGATTCTAATCACGTTGGATGCCAAGCAACATCGAGTGATCTTGGATGGCATTGAGGTTATCACAACACTTTATTGGAACATTTTCGTCATTGGTTAGCGCATAGATATAATCCTTCATCCGTGCAATATTCCCGATTCGACCTAGGGTATGGTTACTATTAAACCCTAGCCAGTCAAATCATTTGAATCAAATGCCGCTAACCTATATTAGATAACTCTTTATCTGATACAGAGTCCGCCATGGCCAGGGACTTAAGCGCATCTTTCCCGGAACATTCTCTCTCATAATACCGAGAGCAGATGATCGCATATTGAACATACAATTACCTTCGAGGGCATTTCACTGAACCTGATCATTTGACTTATTGATAACCCATGGCTAGGGATTCGTTAGTCAAAGTCAAAGCTCAGAGACGTACCAACAAGGTATCTTTGGTGTCTCAGGTCCAAGGATCATCTACGCAACCGAGACAAAAGAATCGAGTTGGTTAACAGTGAGATATATACTATCCAGCGATTCATGGTTGGATCAGTTCAGTAAACTCATTCCCTAATGAGCACCTATAGGTCCAGCATAGTGTCTCCACACAAGTGATTTATGGGATCAGTCACCCTCATCATATGAATTAAAGAAACCTGTACTAGTCTATCCAGATGTTTGATGTCCTTCTCAAACATCATCCGACTAGGAACAATTAAGAACATGTGTTTATAAGTCTTCGGTCCTATAATTATGATCTCATCATAATCTGAAGATTGTTGCACATGTTCATGGACTTCATCGTGATACAATAAATATAGATCGAACTAATTACAAACAAGAATTAATGCCATTTATTAATAGACTAAATAATACATAGTCTCAGATTGGCTTTCAGACCACCTAATACTAACAATCTCCCACTTAGACTAAAGTCAATCACTTTTATACAGGATACCCATATTCTCTAAGTGACGCTCAAAGACATATTGAGACAAAGGCTTTGTAAGTGGATCTGCTATGTTGTCGGCTGAAGGAACTCTCTCCACTACAACCTCTCCTCGAGCTATAATCTCTCTGATCAGATGAAAGCGCCGCAAAATATGTTTCGACTTCTGATGAGACCTCGGCTCTTTCGCTCGAGCAATCGTCCCATTGTTGTCACACAACAGTGGGATTGGACCAGAGATGCTTTCCACCACACCAAGATCGTCGATGAATTTCTTCATCCAGACAACTTCCTTGGCGGCTTCAGCAGCAGCAATATATCCAACTTCCATTGTCGAATCAGCAGTGGTTTCCTGCTTGGAACTTTTCCAGCTCACTGCTCCCCTGTTGAGTGTGAAGACAAAACCTAATGTCGACTTGCTGTCATCAGGATCAGACTGAAAACTCGAATCAATATATCCTTGCAGTTTTAAGTCTCCTCCTCCATAGACTAGAAACATATCCTTAGTTCTTCTCAAGTACTTAAGGATACATTTCACAACCTTCCAGTGTTCATCACCTGGATCTGCCTAATGTATGTATTGGGATCCGGGCGAGACGCGAAGAACGCAGCGGAAACGAAGAACAAAAATAATCCCGCCCGATGCTTGCTGATCCAATTCGGAACGAAAAAGGAAAACCGAAAACTAACGGGAGTAATCTGATTACCATGCGTGGATTCGAATCCGCTTCCGTCTCGGTTCCGTCGAGATGATGCCGCAAGCCGCACAAGCGTCCGGCCTCCAGCGGTATCCACGCGATCCTCCGCGGTGGTTTGTCCTCGATCTCTCGTCCGTATCAGCTCGCTCGTTGAAGATCCGTCGCCGCAACGATCGCGGAAATCCCGCCGACGGGAATTCCCGACTTTCGGGAATCATACGCGGCGGAGACGGAAACTGTTCTGGCGCCTCGAACAGGATGCCCAGAGGAGGAGAGAGAAAGGAGGGGGTGACGGCCAACAAGGGAAATCCTGGAGCTTGGCCCAAGGTTTCTCAACAGCGCGTATATATATATTAAGTCGGCGCGACTTTTTACAAAAGTCCCCGAGTTAATATAAATCCCACTTATGTACCACCGACTGAGAATCTTATTGCGTGTGACCCTCTAGGCCCATTTACCAGTCCGGTTTTCATCCCGTTAAGTCCAATAACTAGTTATTGACTTATTGTAATTAATTAATATCTATATATTAACTAATTACTCAACCGAATTATCATCGCATGTAAATTCGGTCGGACTTTCGATCAAGTTGGGTGCCAAGCAACACCGCAAGATCCCGGAAGGCAATGGGGTTCAGCAACCCACTCATAGAACCTGTCCGTCCACAGTTACCACGTGGCTATAATCCTTCGTTCGCACAATGCTCTCGAGTTAACCTAGGGTATGGTCAACTGTCAAACCCTAGATTGTCAACTCACTTGAATCAGACTCCGCTTTATAATATATGAAAACCACTTTTCTGATATTGTTTCTACTCTGGCCAGAGACTCCTGCGGATCTATTCTAGAGCATTCTCTCTCCAGTTACCTGAGAGCGAACGATCCTTTATTGAACACACAATCACCTTCAAAGGTCTTCCGCTGGACCCGATCCTTGACTATTTGAGATCCTGTGGATATGAATTCGTAGGTCAAGGTCAAAGTCCAGAAGTCCACCGACAAGGTGTCTTTGGTGTCTCAAGTCCAAGGATCAACCACGCCACTGTGACGATGAATCAAGCCGATTGACAATCAGGTAAATTACCATTCGGCGATTCATGTCGGATCAGTTCAGTGAACTCATTCTCCAATGAGCACCTACAGATTTACCATTGTGTCTCCACACTCGTAACTAACGAGATCAGTCACCCTCATCGTATGAGCTGGAATAACCTATACTAGTCTAATCGGATGTTTGATGTCCTTCTCAAACATCCTACGACTAGGAACAATTGAGAATATGTGTTTATAAGTCATTGATCTCATTATAATTTGATGACTATTGCATATATTCATGGACTTCATTATGTGCAAATATAAATATGCCAATCTACATAATGAATTTAATGTCATTTATTTGTGAACCAGATTGAAATAGGTGCCTTATGATTGGCTTAGAGGACACATATATCCATCAATCTCCCACTTGGACTCAAGCCAATCACTTTCACATTTGATCTCCATCAAATCTAGGTGATGCTCACATAAAGTCTGTGACTAAGACTTGGTCAGGGATCTGCTAAATTATCTACAGATGGAATATTTTCCATTACGTTATTTCCTATTTATCCTTTATCTCCGAACCTGTGAAAGAACCTCAGAATGTTCTGTAACTTCTGAAGAGACCATGGCTCGATCACACAATTCATTGCTCCTACTGTTGTCCTACAACGATGGGATGGTATCAGAGACCTTTTAGAACTACATCTAGTTCAGGGATGAACCTTTTCATCTATACTGTTCCAATAACAGCATCACTTGTCTATGTCGTCATCTTAATATCGAGTCTTGGATTGGAACCATTCCAATCCATTCCTTTCTACTAGAAGGTTGAATCCATTATTTGACTTGAAATTTGAGTCAGTGTGACCTCATAGTTTCAAATCATCCTCTCCATATACGTGAATGCATCCTTAACACTTCTCAAGCGCTTAATGATGCAATTCACTCATGTATCCTTTAAGGAACCTTTTCTTTAAAGGAATAAATTCCATATCTCAACAATTGAGACTTGTTATGAAATTTATGCCAACATCTTGACATACAGGTCAATATAATATCCCCACCAATCTATCTTAATAGATTTGTATTTCCAATACGTGGGATATTATAACTAAACTTATTATAGAGGAAAACATAGTTAACAATGCTTTCACTAATAGTAACATCCTGAAATCACTCTTAATGACTTTGATGTTATTATCATAAAGCATTACTAAAGCGACCGTACTCCCACTGTCCTTTCTTAACACACACACAATCCGTGATCATTCTTAATGATCACATAGTATTTGATCATTAAGTCAATACTTTTATTACAACTTAGGAAGCTTCAGTTTGATTCAAAATGATCTTTGAAATCATAACTTGCTTCTTGGACATTCTAAAAGCTTTAAAAGTGTATCATATACATCTTTACCTCAATCACATTAAGAGAGCGCTTTTAATATCCAACTGTCATCATCTCATGATTGGCAGTATAGATAAATAGAATTCTAATAAACTTATCAATCTCAAAGTTGTAATGACAGAGAGCATCATTATCATAGATTTTAGATCATAATATATTTTGAGCTCCTCTCATCTTGCTAAATCAGATATGTCAAATATATCCTTTTAGTCACTAAGAGAATCTCAAAAATCTACGAAGCTCTCTGATGTGTGTTATGAGTGGTTCCAAATAACTAAAGATTATTTAATAATCTTATGTTAACTTGTGAATCTAGAACATCTTCTAGTTTTTATCAGCTCCCACTGTCTTCTTTGAGGACATATTCCTCTTCACAGAAGACAGCTTTCAGGGCGACAATTATTTCATTATCATTTGGCCAATAACTGTAATGTCCAAACTCTTTAGACATTCACAAATTCACACCACAATAATACCTGACTTTAAAATCAAGTTTGTTCATAATTCACATCTCATATGAATTATTTGGTTTCCACATCTTATATGGACACACACTGACTTATTTGGAACCATCTTTAAAGTATGGACATCTAATGTTCATACTCATGTTCAAAAGGATAAGAATTAGGCAAATCTTATTATGTATTGCACCATATCTTAATAAGGTGCAATTCCTCATTCTATCATATTGCTATGATGCACAATGAGGATCAATCGAGCGAGGATACAATTATCCTCTTAATGATTTATGTGAATCATATACCTAAGTATTAGTTTCTTTGATCAAATCAAAAATTCTAATACTTCATATTGATCTTATACCTTAATCTCTCAAATATATTCGTCTTGTACTTCAGTAAGTACATACAGTCGAATCATTCCAAGAGTGAATTATAAGGTAAGTCAATAGTAGTGATTATCTTTGGCCTTTGAGCTGTTTACATCAATATGCATCAGCATCAAAAATTTCTTATTGTACAATCCTGTGTACAATACCATAGATAATCAGGACTCACACAGTTCATTTCTATAGGAGACTTGTGAACATTCATCACATGAAATGTCACTTCAAGAATCTATAGTGCATTGACTAATTTGAACAACTATTGTTCATTCTCAGTCAACGTTATTCACTTTTATAACTCTTGATATCTTATGCAACTAAATAACAATTATTTAGTTTTATATTGGACTCCTATAGATATACAAAGATTTACTGTCTAACAGTAATCTATGAATATCATGAACAATTGTTGAGTCTAACTTAATAGTTACATCTTCTCGATTTCCTTTTACTTGTCTAAGTCTGCACACTATCGCAGCTCTGAGAATCATTTTCAATATCTCATAATGGATATGTTAATTCTCCAATAGACATGCAAAAGTTGATAATAAGAATATATGAAACTTCTTTCAAGTTCCATATTCTTTTTGCCTTTACCAATATCCTTATATTGGTTGCAGTGGGAGAACTGCTACTTCTCTATCTCAGCTGACTTTCCTTTATCCTTTTTCAGGTGTGGATTCGATCATTTAAAATCTTACCACTTGCCTATCTCAAAGGCATATCATGAATATCTCTTCATCTTGGTCTATCCAAATAAGAGATTTTATGATAATCATTGCCTTTCAATAAGGCATACCATGAGTACCTCTTCACCTTAGTCTATCCAAGTAAGAGGATTCATGATATCTGATTAGGATAGTGACTTTCACTTGGCCATGAAGACATTCTTCAGAGTTTTCTAGTCAATCTAAGTATGAGAAGTATTGGCATCCAATATGCCAACTTCTTGAATAGATGACATTTTAGTGAATCGAAAGAGATAACGTGATTTAAGCAGATAGTTTTGATAACTCAATTATGGTCTTTTATCTTGAATTTTTTCCCACTATTTTTCGACGGACTGTATAACCTTCAGGTATACAGAACGGAAGACTCCGACGGTCTTCTAGTGAGGATCAGAATCTCCAAGAATCACAGTATGACCTCAGGTAAACACATAGTATCATACCATTATCTTAGAGCAACCATCTCATGGTAGTTGCAACTCCTTGCAATATCCGATCTTATTTCGGCTCCCAGGTCTTTAATGGTCCCGGGTAAACACAGTAGACCATTATACCTGGTCTAAGCTTTACCATCAATACGTGACAGAGTAGAGTAAGAATGCAGCTCCCGGGTAAACGCGAGGATAGCTACACCGTTCCTCTATTCCAATCTCAAGGCATCATGATGCCATAGTTAATAGTCATGTCATCAGATGGTGGCAGATCTCGGGTAAACACGTAGAAACTGTCATCACTGAATCAAGTTCTAAGAACTATATTGATGGAGAGCCACGTGGTACATTCTCAATGACTCGCACTCCGGCTTAGACTTTATGTTGAAAGTTTTGTTTATGTTAAGTTGGTCTCATCCTAGGTGATAGTTTATAAATATATCGAATATATATTTAACTATACCTAAATATTAACAATCGATTCATAATCAATAACTAAAAGGCATGCATCAACCATACATGTTCATTATGTGGTCATGGATAGCACGGTGATTAACTGGAACCAAACAATTAATCACCAAAACTATATAACATTTACATAATTTAAACATGCAAACACATAGCCACTAGTGATCTCATCTCCTGTCGCCTTCCTGGTTGCAATTGTGGATCATCCTCGCCTCTCCTCGGCCGGCTCGATCAATTACAAATATAAAACATAATTTAAAACATTTTCAAATACAGATTAATTGCAAGAGAGAGCCTTATGGCCGAGTACAATAACAGAGGGAGATAGAATTACAATGGAATGGAGAGAAGGAGGCACGCAAACCTCATTAATTAATACTTAATTAATGTACATCACATTCCATAACAATCCACATAATCACACACCATCACATGATATGAAATTTAACTAAGTGCATATCCATGACCACTACAAATTTTAACCATCCACACATGATAAAGCACATCACATGAAGGCTAAAATTTTGAAATTATGATAATTTTGGCTTTCTTAAAACCTGGGTACCAATCAAAATTGGATAATTTGAATTTTCGAAAATCTTATTTTCTAACATGCAATAAATCTAATTTAAAGCATTAAACACATCAACATGTGCACACAAAGCTAAAATTAAAATACTAAAATATTCCATGCAAAATTTAGAACAATTCTAAATTAATTAATCTAACACTTAAATTAATATTAAATCACAATTATTAATGCGAAACAATTTAACATTTAGAATGAATTAAAAATTCCTAAATAACATTTATAAAAGAATTTCCAACTCAAATTATTAACCCCTTAACAACTCCTTGTTAAAACCCCTTAATTAAATCATATTTCTCAATAACAATTATTAAGAAATAATAATTAGAACATTTCTAATCAAAATAATCTAACATCTTAGACTTAATTTAATCCTTTTAATAACTTTTATTAAAATATTAATTATTAAGTAGATTAGATCTTCAAAATTTAATTAAGGGATCTTTAAGAATATTAATTAGCTTAATAACTATTAGTAAGCTATAATTAATCATCATAACTTTTATTAAGGTTAATTCTCAAGAAACAATTAACTCTTTAATAACTATTATTAAAAGTTAATAATACACTTAATAACTTTTATTAAGTGTCCCTTAATCAAATACTTAATTTCATAACAACAATTGCTAAGAAATTAAAACAATCTAATCACATGACCAAGATTAATTAACAACACTTGATAATTAAAGTTCAAGTCACTACTTAATAACTAAATAACAAATGTTGTTGATATAAGTATAAGATCAAATCTTAAATATGAATTAACAGCACTTGTTAAGTAAGTTTAATAATGTTATCTTAATAATTAATAACAACCATTGTTAATAATTAATTAAGATCTCATTTTATATCAATAAGAACATTTGTTAATTATAAATTAAGATCACATCTTAATCTCCTTTACTTAAGATCAAATCTCAAATTACAAACCCCTTTATTAAGATCATATCCTAGTAAATAATAACAACACTTGTTAGTTAATAAATTAGGATCATATCTTAATAAATTAACCTAATATTAAGATCAAATCTTAATAAACCTATTTAACTGAAAATAAGAAATATAATTTTAAAACTGTGTTAAACAATATAATTTTTCAGGTTAAAGGAGTGGGGTTTAATAATTTATTAAAGGGGTTTATGGGGTTATAAGGGCTAAAATAGGCTTAAAGTGCCTAATTAGGGCTTAATGGGCCCAACTGGCTCGAGCTGGTGCAGCCAGGGCCAAACCTGGCTCGTCTGGCTCGAGCCAGGGGGCACCTGGCTCGGGCCCGGGCCCGGGCACCTGGCCGAGCCAGGACGGGCCCCAGGCGCGCCCGGGCTGGGCCAAGGACGGACCCAGGCGCGATGTAACGACCCGTCATCCTATGACCGGAGACCCGGTCACTAAATGGATGTCGGCCCATTAACTGCGGGTTCACACCCGGATCTCACACAACACATCTGGAGGAGCAAGTGCTAAACAAGGCTAAATATAACAATCGCACGGACTACAAAGGTGAACGAGTGCGCAGAAAGGAAGATAACAATGTCCGTATACAGTCCAACAATAATTACATGTCCAACAAATTAAATAAGTACAGGCAGAAGGAAAGTACAACAACATCGGGGCATACCCCGGAACTAAGACAGCTGCTGGTCCGCACACCAAGAAGACACCACGCTTCCGCTCGCCACGAGGTCCACACCTGAAACCGCAGGGAGTGAGCCACACCAGAATTGGGCTCAGTAGGGATCATCTGATCCCCTGCCTCCC
Organism: Zantedeschia hybrid cultivar; assembly: GCA_030544215.1. Taxonomy (NCBI): domain Eukaryota; kingdom Viridiplantae; phylum Streptophyta; class Magnoliopsida; order Alismatales; family Araceae; genus Zantedeschia; species Zantedeschia hybrid cultivar. The sequence continues at coordinate 41,413,467 of JARZZO010000002.1, read as the reverse complement.
ACTCACACACCCACAAGTTTAACAATAGGAATATATGGCAATTTAAGTAAAGCAGTAAACATAGCACCCAACTCTAATATGAAACGTACGATAAGCAGTGTAGCAAGAACCATTCTAAGCAACCCGAAGAACCCAACACAGAGTCACGTCTCACAGCCAAAGTCCACGAAGCGACTGAACCACACTGTCGACCGAAGTCAAACGTCCCCTCCCAACACTACCACCACTGCTCACGCCTGTCCACCCCTACAGTGTTCCGGGGCATTGTACGGTGAGGCAGTGAGTCAAACTAGGACTAGCTGGAACCAGTGTACCGCCACTGCCAGCTACGTATGCACACAAGCAGTCTAGACTACTGTCCTACCGTCCGGATTGCCTCCACGCTAGGCCTCAGCGCTTCAGGAGAGCCCTGAGGACCGGCGAACCCCCGTCAAGCCGAAGCTACAGGAACTACCCACAACCCTCACCTCCCGGGCTGCGTCAGGCCAAAGGGCTAAGGGTACCACTCGTAACCTTGATCAAAGGTCACATCAGGCCCAGTGGCTACAGGGGTAAAACAACTCCAACAGTACCACAACTAGCTCCACAGCAAGAAACGCGCCGGAAGCTGTCACGACAAACAGGGAAACCCCGACCCGCTGAGAACAAACAGCGACCCCTCGGATAGCACACCGGCTACTCCGGCCCAACGGGCTCAAGGCGATCCTGCTTCCCTCAGCCAAAGGTAAAACACAACATGTACCCCTTCTCCCACCGGTACGGCACAATGCCTCACAGACACCATGACCCTGTCCCCATCGGTCCATGGTGACAACGTAAACCACAGTTATTCCAATCCACAATCGCATAAGCACACACACACATATAACATGATGTAATTCCATTTACACAGGAGTCCTCAGTCTCAATGTACAACGTAAAGCATGCATTTGAATCGTCCCACAATGAAACACATGATAAAACCAGGATCCATACAGTTCTGTCTTGAATCGCGTCGACCGAGGTCGACACCATTCAAGCCCCTCAGACAGGTTCATAAAAGCTAGATTATTCCTTGAAACGCGTCATCATAGGGAGTCGCCTTTTTAAAACGCGTCCAGGTCCACAGACGCCATTAACACCGAAATTCCAGATTTACAGACCCTCACTCGGGGTGATTTTCTGCCTAAATGGCGTCATGATGGCCCGACGTCCTTCTTAAAGGCGTCGTCCATCCATGACGTCATTTAGCGCTAGAACCCCTACTCGTAAAACCTCGAACAGGGAGGTTTCTGCTCTAAAAGGCGTCGTACTGCCCTGACGCCCTTCTGAAAGGCGTCGACCAGGGACGACGCCGTTTAGCGCCAGAAACCTGGTTCCCTGGTTCGATCCGAGGGTTCCTCCCTTAACCCCAAACACTCTGAAAAAGCCTCAAAATAGAAGGAGGAGGGGAGGGAGATCAACCACCACAAGCATGCTACAAATCCCCGTTCACGAGCACGGCCATACCTACAAGAATACCCCCTAAACATGCTCAATCTAGTCCAAAACACATTATATCACGCCTAAGAAAACACAAGCAACACATGCAAGGTTCGTCCCCCTACCGGTTCTTGAACTCCACCAAGCCCAGTGCCGCCAACCCGCCGCACCGCAGACCGCCGCCGGTACCCTCGAGGACGCCGCCACTCCGCCGGGACGTCGGCCGCCGTCCGGAGAATGGAACGCTGCGAAGGAAGTGGTGGAGGTAGAGGTGAGAGGTAAGGAGGTGTTGGAGTGGTGGAAGAGGAAGAAGAGGAAGGGAAGGGAAAAAGGGAGTCGAAGAGGGCGGAGAGGGCGAAGAGAGAGAGAGTGAAGGCGAGAATGAGGGAAGGAAGGGGAGGCTCGCGGGGTCAATCTGAATCCAGCTAAAACGCGTCGATCGAGGCAGACGCCTATCAGTCTGACAAGACGGGCCGTACTGACAACGGTCTGAAACGCGTCACTCTCCACGGACGCCGTTCAGACGACAGGACAGGCCGTACTGACAACGGTCTGGCGCCGTACCCTGACATCGCAGAGGTCACAGTCTGAATCGCGTCGACCAACATGGACGCCGTTCAGACGATGTGACCGGGGCCGTACTCTCGCGGCCCGAAACCCGCCCACGTGGCGCACACGTGGCACAACAACAAGCAGACCTAAATGGCGTCCACACAACCTGACGCCTTTTGAAAGGCGTCGAGCAGTGCTGACGCCATTCATACAGAAATCTCAAGACCCTCCTCAGGGTCCAAACCAGGGGATCCGGCCCGAACCCAACCCGAATACTGAACCCGAAACCTCAGTCCTTACACGCGACCTGGCTCAGCCAAGTCAGGCGCCTGGGCCTGCCGGGCCAGCTCCCGCCCGGCCAAGCGCTTGGCGCAGGACCGGCCGGTCCAGGCCCCTTTCCAGCAGCTCGACCAGCCACATTTTTTTAGGGTTTTTGGGCCCCTTTGTAGCCAGTTTTGGTCGGTGCCGCCATCGCCACCGGCAGCGATGATAGCTGGAAATTGCAGAGGGGAGTTACCCCTTTCATTTCCACCGCCGGTGAAGGCCGACCGGAGACTCCTTCGCCGCCAGTGAACCTCCAAAGATGGAGATTTGTGAAGTTTTGCAGATCTTAGCCTTTCCTCAATCCTTTTTCAACTCCTGAAAATTATGGGAAGAAAAGCTCCATCGGCCGCCATGGAAATTTTCCGGGGATGGTGAGGGGTAGCTCGTCATACCAGCAAACCTTCAGAGATGGTCCAACCACCATTAATCCCCTTTTGAAGCCCACAAATCTGATTCTTCATCTCCATGAAGAACGCGATGAAACCCTCAAAAAAAAAAAATTGTTTTTCTCCACAGAAAAATAATCCGATTATTATGTACTCATCACATAAGTAATTTCTATGAGAGAAACATAATCTGAGCATGGAAATAATTTTAGGATAATAATTTAGTCGTTCCGGAGCGGATCAGAGCGTAACCTGGCTCTGATACCACTGTTGGGATCTGGGCGGGACGCGAAGAACGCAGCGGAAACGAAGAACAAAAATAATCCCACCCGATGCCCGCTGATCCGATTCGGAATGAAAAAGGAAAACCGAAAACTAACGAGAGTAATCTGATTACCGTGCGCGGATTCGAATCCGCTTCCGTCTCGGTTCCGTCGAGGTGATGCCGCAAGCCGCACAAGCGTCCGGCCTCCAGCAGTATCCACGTGATCCTCCGCGGTGGTTCATCCTCGATCCCTCATCCGTATCAGCTCGCTCGCTGAAGATCCGTCGCCGCAACGATTGCTGAAATCCTGCCGACGGGAAGTCCCGACTTCTGGGAATCACACGCGACGGAGACGGAAACTGTTATGGCGCCTCGAACGGGACGCCCAAAGGAGGAGAGAGAAAGGAGGGGGTGACGGCCAGCAAGGGAAATCCTGGAGCTTGGCCCAGGATTTCTCAACAGCGCGTATATATATATTAATATAAATCCCACTTATGTACCACCGACTGAGAATCTTATTGCATGTGGCCCTCAAGGCCCATTTACCAGTCCGGTTTTCATCCCGTTAAGTCCAATAACTAGTTATTGACTTATTGTAATTAATTAATATCTATATATTAACTAATTACTCAACCGAATTATCATCGCATGTAAGTTCGGTCGAACTTCCGATCAAGTTGGGTGCCAAGCAACACCGCATGATCCCGGAAGGCAATGGGGTTCAGCAACCCACTCATGGAACCTGTCCGTCCACAGTTACCACATGGCTATAATCCTTCGTTCGCACAATGCTCTCGAGTTAACCTAGGGTATGGTCAACTGTCAAACCCTAGATTGTCAACTCACTTGAATCAGACTCCGCTTTACAATATCCGAAAACCACTTTTCTTATATTGTTTCTGTTAGGAATCGCCAAGAACGCAGTGGAGAATAAAGTCAATTCCTATGTATCGCTTGCTGGGATCGTAAAACGGACAATAAAATAAACGCGGGAAGAACGGTTCTTCAGCTTTGCGGGGTTTCGAATCTCCCGTGGATGATTCTGACTCGGTAATCGCGCACGCGCACGATCTCTAGAGGTATCCACACGAGTTCCCGCTGCAGACGCAATTTCCTCCTCGACTTGAGTGCTCCGACCAGAACTCAAATCCACCATGTGCAGAGAGAGACATATCTACTCCAACATAGAGAGAAGGAGAGAGAGAGAGGAGATAGAGAATCCTGGGGTGTGAAATTCGTCCAACTAACTTTTTACCCCTCCCCTTTGGCCTCCTTATATAGAAATAAGGATAAGCAGAAGGATTAATCCTCATGATTATCCAAGAGTTTGGCCTTGGATAAATCTCCATTAAATCTTCATGTTTATCCTGTGGCTTTTCATAAAAACCCAGATAACCATGAAATTTAACGTCTCTCACCGTCTGACGAGAACTCTTATGTGTGTGACCCTCTAGGCCCATATATCAGTCCGATTTCAGGCCCATTAAACTTAGAACTTATTCTAGAGTTTAATATTTATTAATTAACATTTAAACATCATATGTTAAATGATTAATTTAATAAACAAGTGGATTATCATCTGATGATTAATTCACTTGGCCTTCTGATCATGAACAGCACCAAACACTACCTCATGATCCCAGAAGATATAAGGGATATTGTTCGCTTTAATTGAACCTTTCCGTCTGCAGATACCGCACAGATAAAATCATTCACTCATGCAATGTCCCAATAACGCAAGGGTATGGTTTTATAGTCAAACCCTCTATCGCATTATTTAGATGGATTCCAGTACTCAGTTAATTTCTAGAAAGACATCTCTTTCATTTGACCCTGGCCAGGGATTTATGTGTACACATCCATAGGACATTCTCTCTCCAGTCTTATACCAAGAGTGAGTGATCCCTTGTTGTTCACTTAATTACCTTCGCAAGCTTTCCACTGTATATGAGAGACCGACTATCGTAGGCTTAATGGTTAAAGCCCACAAGTCAGAGAATCAAGATACAATGGTCCACAAACAAGGTATCATTGGTGACTCAGGTCAAAGGACCAACTGTGCTACTGCAACGATTGAATTCCCTGGTTGACTAATAGGTATAATTACCATCTAGGAATTCTTATTTGGGTCTGTTCAGTGAACTCATTTTCTAATGAGCACCCACAAGTTTGTCTTAGTGTCACCACACGAGTGAATGTGAGATCATTCACCCTCATCATATGAGCAGACATAACTTGTGTCGATCTTATCGGATATTTAATGTCCATCTCAAATATCTTATGATCGAGAACTGTTTAAGACAAGTGACTGAGGATATTGATCTCACTATCATGATCTCATCATGATTCAATATCCCATACATTTGTCTACGGACCTTCATTACGATAGTTAATTTGTAAGAACTATAAATGAAGAAATGATTGCCTTTATTAATAATCTGAACTAGAATGTACAATGATTGTCTTTGAGGCCACCCAATTCTATCATTCTCCTACTTGGACTATAGCCAATCACCCATGTGTCTAAGTCCCATAGACTTAAGATGATGTTCTAAATTGTTTTGAGACAATGGATTAGTCAAGGGATCTGCTACATTATCTTCAGATGAGACTTTCTCAGTTACTATATCTCCTCAGGCGATAATCTCACGAATCAGATGAAATCGTCTCAGTATGTGCTTTGACTTCTGATGTGATCTTGGCTCCTTCGCTTGAGCTATTGCCCCATTGTTGTCACACAATAATGGAACAGGATCTGAAATGCTTGGAACTACTCCAAGTGCCGAGATGAACTTCTTCATCCAAACCGCCTCCTTGGCCGCTTCAGCTGCAGCAATGTATTCTGCTTCGGTCGTCGAATCTGTAGTTGTTTCTTGTTTGGAACTTTTCCAACTTACTGCACCTCCATTTAACATGAACACAAATCCAGACATGGATTTGCTATCTTCCATATCCGACTGGAAACTCGAGTCAGTAAACCCTCAAAGTTCCAAGTCATTTCCTCCATAGACGAGAAATAGATCCTTAGTCCTTCTTAAGTATCTAAGGATGCATTTCACCGCCTTCCAGTGTTCTTCACCTGGATCAGCCTGATATCTACTGGTGACACTTAGTGGGTGTGCCACATCAAGCCTAGTACATAGCATTGCATACATGATAGATCCTATTGCCGAGGCATAAGGAACTCTATCCATGTATGCTTTCTCTTCAGGTGTCTTAGGAGACATTTCTTTAGAGAGATAAATTCCATGCCTCATTGGAACGAGGCCTCTCTTGGAATTTTCCATGCCAAACCTTTTGACTATAGTATCTATGTACATAGATTGGGATAAGCCAAGCATCCTTTTGGACCTATCTCTATAGATTCTTATTCCCAGAATATAGGATGCTTCTCCCAAATCTTTCATGGAGAAGTTTTTGGATAACCAAGTCTTTACTGATGACAACATTCCTACATCATTCCCAATGAGTAGAATGTCATCAACGTAAAGTACCAAAAAAGTAACTGCGCTCCCACTAGCCTTTTTGTATACACAAGGTTCATCTTCATTCTTAATGAAGTCATAAGATTTGATTGCTTCATCAAATCTTAAGTTCCAAGTTCGGGATGCTTGCTTTAATCCATAGATGGATCTTTGCAGCTTGCATACCTTGCTTGAATGCTCTTTGGAAGTGAATCCTTCAGGTTGTATCATATACACCTCTTCTTGAAGGTTCCTATTAAGGAATGCTGTTTTCACATCCATTTGCCATATTTCATAATCATAGAATGCGGCGATAGCAAGAAGTATTCTGATTGACTTAATCATGGCAACTGGAGAAAAGATTTCGTCATAGTCAATGCCTTGCCTTTGACGATATCCTTTTGCTACCAGCCTTGCCTTGTATGTGTCAATATGTCCATCTGCCCCGATCTTTATTTTAAAGATCCATTTACTGCCAATAGGTACTATAACTTCTGGCAGATCAACCAAGTTCCAAACTTGGTTGGCATACATGGACTGAATTTCAGAATTCATTGCCTCTTGCCATTTTTCTGATTCTTGACTATTTATGGCTTTTTGGTAGGTTTGAGGATCATCATCCTCATTTAAGTGCACTTTTGGTTTTCCATCATCGATATGTCCAACATATCTTTCAAGCTGCTTAGGCACTCTACCTGATCTGCAAACCTTTTGTGTATCATCTCGAACAAGTTCTTGAGTCAATGGTTCAGTAGGTGAACTAGTGTTGATTTGTGAGTTTATAATTTCTTCCAGTTCTATCCTGCTCCCACTGTCTTCTTTTGAAAGATATTCTTTCTCTAAGAAGACAGCTCTTTTTGCGACAAACACCCTTTGATCGCTGGGCTGATAGAAATAATATCTAAAAGTTTCTTTTGGATATCCCACAAATCTACATTTCTCTGTCCTGGAATCCAGTTTGTCTAGATCATGTCTTTTGACATGTGCAGGACAACCCCAGACTCTAACATGCTTAAAGTCTGGTTTCTTTCCTTTCCATATCTCATATGGAGTGGAAGATACTGACTTACTGGGAACTTTGTTCAACAGATATGCAGCAGTCAATAGTGCATATCCCCATAAAGAGATTGAAAGTTTAGCATAACTCATCATTGATCGCACCATATCTAATAGTGTACGATTTCTCCTTTCCGATACACCATTTAATTGTGGTGTATGGGGAGGAGTCCACTGAGACAAAATACCATTATTCTTAAGATATTGTGTGAATTATGTACATAAGTATTCACCCCCTCGATCTGATCGAAGAGTTTTGATACTCTTTCCAGTCTGGTTCTCAACTTCATTTTTAAACTCTTTAAATTTCTCAAAGACCTTTGACTTATATTTCATTAAATATATGTAGTCATATCTTGAGAAATCATCTGTAAATGAAACAAAGTATGAGTAACCACCCATAGCATGAGTGGACATTAGACCACATACATCACTATGTATTAGTTCCAATAAGTCCTTAGCTCTGTCTCCATGTCCTGAGAATGGAGTTTTGGTCATTTTTCCCATGAGACAAGATTCACAAGTTGCAAATGATTCATAATCAAATGGATCAAGATATCCATTCTTTTGCAACTTAATGATTCTGTTCTCATTTATATAACCTAGCCTACAATGCCATAGGTACGATTTATTCACATCCTTATCTACTCTTTCAAGAGATTTATTTACTAGACAAACATCATATGAAATATCAAGTAAATATAATCCATTCAATAAATATCCAGAAGCAAACAATTTGTCTCCTTGATAAATAGAACAACCTTTATTCTCAAGTTTCATAGAATATCCTTGTTTATCTAAACATGAAATAGATATGATATTCCTAATAATGGTCGGAACATAATAACAATCTATTAGTTCCAATGAGTCTCTTGACGGCATCTGAAGTCTTGCTGTCCCCACAGCTAACGCAGCAACTTTTGCTCCATTCCCAAGCCTCAGATCCACGTCTCCGCGGTTCAATCTTCTTTTACTTGTTAACACCTGCAAGTTATTGCAGATATGAGAAACACATCCAATATCTAATACCCAAGATGTTGATTCTCTATAAGACAAGTTAAGATCGATCATGAGTATACCTAAAGCTTCACCAAGCTTCTCCTTTGCTTTTTCTGCTAGATAGATCTTGCAGTTTCTCTTCCAGTGACCTTCTTTATGGCAGTGGAAACACTGACCTTTATCATTGACTTTAGCTTTGTCCTTTTGAACCGCCGGTTTGCTTTTCACTAGCTTCTTAGGCTTACCTTTCTTAAAGGTCTGTCCAGCTTTTCTTTTCTTGTTGGTCTTACCAACAAGCATTACATTTGGCTTATCTTTTTGGATAGTGCCTTCTGCTATCTTCAACATGTTGAGCAGCTCAGCCAGTGTAACTTCAATTTTGTTCATATTGAAGTTGATGATGAATTATGAAAATGAATCTGGAAGGGACTGTAGGATTAAGTCGATGCTTAAGTCATTGTTCATAACAAACCCAAGCACAGCAAGCCTCTCAACCCATTCTATCATCTTGAGCACATGAGTTTGCACAGATGTGCCCTCACTCATTCTGGTCCTGAACAATTTCTTAGATATCTCATATCTTTCTATTCTGGATTGTTCACCAAACAACTCTTGTAGGTGATTCAGAATGGACTTAGGTTTCATGTTATCATGCTGTCGTTGCAGTTCATTGTTCATTGAACCAAGCATATAACACTGGACTTTTATAGAGTCCTCCTTCCAGTTTTCAAACATCATTAATTCATCTTCGTTAGCATTTTCACCGGGTTGTATTGGATCTAGTTGATCTAGGACATAGGCTAGCTTTTCACACCTGAGGACAATCTTCAGGTTGCATAACCAGTCAATGTAATTAGGTCCCGTGAGTTTGTTTGCATCAAGTATGCAACGAAGGGAGTTAGGTGACGACATAGCGACCTACAAGGAAATATATAAAAATGAGCAGATAGTTCTTAAAATCAGATTTAGGATTTTTAATCTTGAATTAGGCTCCCACTAGTTTTCGGCGAACTGTATGACCCTCTAATATACAGAACGGGAGATTCCGATGATCTCCTAGTGGGGATCAGAATCCTTAGGGCATCATGCATGTGACCTTGTGGTAGCACAACAAATCACATCAAGTCCCTTAGGCAGTCAACTCTTGACAATTGCAACATTTGCAATATCCGATCAATTTAACCCCTGAATCAGAATGACCTTGTGGTAGCACAACAAATCAAATGATTCAGTTAAGTTTATCCATCATTATTCAGATAACATGAATTCATAGTGCAATCCTTGTGGTAGCACAACAAAACTACACTATTTGTCCATTTATCTTAATGACATCACATGTCGTAGACCTAGTTTAATTTCTAAATCAAATAGACCTTGTGGTAGGACAACAAATCCATTTGAGATAAGAATTATCCTAAGATCTATAATGATGGTGGGTTACATGGATTATTCTGAATATCTCACGTTTACAACTTAAATTTTAAAAGAGGGTTATTGAGTTGATTTATAAAAATCGTGCTATCAATAGTATTTCGATTTGAAGTATCATAATACTTAATAAAAATATATATATGATAGCATAGACCACAAATATCACATATATGCAGAAACATTAAATAGGGATGATCATGGACTGCTTAAGCTACTATGGAATCATCGGAGCCAAATGATGATCCATAATAGAATCCTAATGTGAAAACAGCAACACTGGTTCCATTTGATGCGAGTCCTTCCTCCAGAGGTGTCTTCAGAAGATCACGTCCTCTAAACTTAATCCGTAACATTTAAATATGAAATTTAGGACTCGCAGGTCTATAAATGTACATTTAAACAATAAGAAGCCTTGATCTTATCAAGGGGAGTACAATCTTATAGGAAGATAGAGAGTACATTTGGATTAAGAGAGAGGAGGACACGCAGGTCCTATTTAAAATACCAAATGAAATAAGCATCGCATTCAGTCACATCAATCATCACATGATAATAATAAGTCCATGATCATCCCACCATAAAGCACATCACATGCATCACAATCATCACATAATTGCAGTTTGGTATTAAATTTTATAAATATAAAATTATAATACCAATTAGTTTTCGAAATAACATTTATTTCAACATTATCAATAATATTCAAAGCATTATTGACTACTGAAATAACTAAACCATTCAGTTAATCTAAATACTAATTCAAACAATTTGAACTGATAAATAAAATCAAGTTATGCATAAAATAAGTTTAAAACAATTTTAAACTTAATTGATTTAGAAGTTAATTATCTAAAACATTTTTAAATAATTAACTAATACCCTATTATTAATAAAACCCTTTAAGTTAATTAACAGTCATTAAACAGTTTAATAACCTGTTAATAATCATAAGAATAATTAATAACAGTTATTAATTATTCCTATAATTTTTCTGTTTTAAAACAATTATAAAATGGGCTGAAAAGGGCTAAAATGGGCTAAAATAGGGGTTCTAGGGGGTTTTAAAATTGGGTAAATTAAAAAGAAATGGGCCCAGCCCATTAGGGCTAAATGGCCCGGGCCCTGGCTCGGCCAGGGTCGAACCCTGGCTCGGCCAGGGGCTCCGGCCCGGCCAGACTCGAGCCCTGGCTCAGCCAGGGACTCGGGCCCAGCCCCCGCCCGGTCCGACCGGGTCGGAACCGGCGGCCCGCCCCTTGCCTGGCCGGACCGGTCCGTCTGGACCGTAGCCCCTCCCACCCGACCCCCTCTTCCTGCGCTGTAGCAGGCCGGCGGCGGTGGAGTTGTAGGTGGCGCCGGCGGCCGCCCCCCGGCGGCACAGGCCCCGGCCGGCGATGCCCCCGGCGCCGGCGACGTGCCCGGCGCTGGCAGGGCCGCCGGCGGTGGCCAAAACCACATCCGGCCGAGCCCCAAAAGATCCCCAAAAATCTGATTTTGCAGGGTTTTAAATCCGATTTGGGGCTCGATTTTGTAGCTCTTCAAGGCCACCATGGCACCGGCTATCATACCCGGTGTGTAGTGGTGACTATCACCAAGAGATCCGGACATCCGGGCCGCCATCCCAACGCTTGGGAATCGCGTACGAGTTCGCCGAAAACACCCTGTTCATCATCTCACGAAGAACTCCGAAAATCCCAAATAAAATCCAAAAAATCACAGAAAAATAATCAAATTATTTGTGTTCATCTTATGAACATTATTCCGTCATTTTAATCGGATTAAACACATGTTCATCCAACATCACGAACGAAATACCCCTTTTTAAATCCAGGATCAATTCCCAATAATTTTTAGACATTCTAAGAACGTTGGACCGATTCCCAGATTATAAAAATAATTTTTAGCCCAAGAACACGTATAATATGGGTTCTTCACGCATAACGAGAAAAATCACGCAAAACGATGCCGCTTTACGATCGAACCAACAACTTGGCTCTAATACCACTGTTAGGAATCGCCAAGAACGCAGCGGAGAATAAAATCGATTCCTATGTATCGCTTGCTGGGATTGTAAAACGGACAATAAAATAAACGCGGGAAGAACGGTTCTTCACCTTTGCGGGGTTTCGAATCTCCCGTGGATGATTCCGACTCAATAATCGCGCACGCGCACGATCTCTAAAGGTATCCACATGAGTTCCCGCTGCAGACGCAATTTCCTTCTCGACTTGAGTGCTCCGACCAGATCTCAAATCCACCATGCACGGAGAGAGACAGATCTACTCCAACAGAGAGAGAAGGAGAGAGAGAGAGGAGATAGAGAATCCTGGGGTGTGAAATTCGTCCAACTAACTTTTTACCCCTCCCCTTTGGCCTCCTTATATATAAATAAGGATAAGCAGAAGGATTAATCATCATGATTATCCAAGAGTTTGGCCTTGGATAAATCTCCATTAAATCTTCATGTTTATCCTGCGGCTTTTCATAAAAACCCAGATAACCATGAAATTTAACGTCTCTCACCGTCTGACGAGAACTCTTATGTGTGTGACCCTCTAGGCCCATATATCAGTCCGGTTTCAGGCCCATTAAACTTAGAACTTATTCTAGAGTTTAATATTTATTAATTAATATTTAAACATCATATGTTAAATGATTAATTTAATAAACAAGTGGATTATCATCTGATGATTAATTCACTTGGCCTTCTGATCATGAACAGCAGCAAACACTACCTCATGATCCCATAAGATATAAGGGATACTGTTCCCTTTAATTGAACCTTTCCGTCTGCAGATACCGCATAGATAAAATCCTTCACTCATGCAATGTCCCAATAACGCAAGGGTATGGTTTTATAGTCAAACCCTCTATCGCATTATTTAGATGGATTCCAGTACTCAGTTAATTTCTAGAAAGACATCTCGTTCATTTGACCCTGGCCAGAGATTTCTGTGTACACATCCATAGGACATTCTCTCTCCAGTCTTATACCAAGAGTGAGTGATCCCTTGTTGTTCACTCAATTACCTTCGCAAGCTTTTCACTGTATCTGAGAGACCGACTATCGTGGGCTTTATGGTTAAAGTCCACAAGTCAGAGAATCAAGATACAATGGTCCACAAACAATGTATCATTGATGACTCAGGTCAAAGGACCAACTGTACTACTACAACGATTGAATTCCCTGGTTGACTAATAGGTATAATTAGCATCCAGGAATTCTTATTTGGGTCTGTTCAGTGAACTCATTCTCTAATGAGCACCCACAAGTTTGTCTTAGTGTTACCACACGAGTGAATGTGAGATCATTCACCCTCATCATATGAGCAGACATAATTTGTGTCGATCTTATCGGATATTTAATGTCCATCTCAAATATCCTATGATCAAGAACTGTTTAAGACAAGTGACTGAGGATATTGATCTCACTATCATGATCTCATCATGATTCAATATCCCATACATTATTCTACGGACCTTCATTACGATAGTTAATTTGCAAGAACTATAAATGAAGAAATGATTGCCTATATTAATAATCTGAACTAGAATGTACAATGATTGGGTTTGAGGCCACCCAATTCTATCAGTTTCTACTCTGGCCAGAGACTCCTGCAGATCTATTTTAGAGCATTCACTCTCCAGTTACCTGAGAGCGAACGATCCTTTATTGAACACACAATCACCTTCGAAGGTCTTCCGCTGGACCCGATCCTTGACTATTTGAGATCCCGTGGATAGGGATTCGTAGGTCAAGGTCAAAGTCCAGAAGTCCACCGACAAGGTGTCTTTGGTGTCTCAAGTCCCAGGATCAACCACGCCACTGTGATGATGAATCAAGCCGATTGACAGTCAGGTAAATTACCATTCGGTGATGCATGTCAGATCAGTTCAGTGAACTCATTCTCCAATGAGCACCTAACGGTTTACCATTGTGTCTCCACACTAGTAACTAACGAGATCAGTCACCCTCATCATATGAGCTGGAATAACCTGTACTAGTCTAACCGGATGTTTGATGTCCTTCTCAAACATCCTACGACTAGGAACAATTGAGAATATGTGTTTATAAGTCATCAGTCTCATTATTATGATCTCATCACAATTTGATGACTATTGCACATATTCATGAACTTCATTATGCGCAAATATAAATATGCCAATCTACATAATGAATTTAATGCCATTTATTAGTGAACCAGATTGAAATAGGTGCTTTATGATTGACTTAGAGGACACCTATATCCATCAGTCTGCTAGTAACGCTTAGAGTATATACAACATCAGGTCTAGTACATAGTATGGCATACATGATGGAACCTGTGGCTGAAGCATAGGGTATCTTATTCATCATTGTCCTCTCCACAAAGGTCTTGGGAGACTGACTTTTGGAGAGATAAATTTCATATCTCATCGGTAGGAGACCTCTCTTGGAATTTTCTATAGCATATCTTTTGACAATAGTTTCTATATACATGGATTGGTTAAGGCAAGCATCTTTTTTTATCTATCTCTATAGATTCGTATTCCCAATACGTAAGATGTTTCTCCCAAATCCTTCATGGACAAGTTCTTAGATAGCGAGATCTTTACTGATGACATCATCCTTACATCATTCCCAATGAGTAGGATGTTGACAATGTAAACAACCAAGAATGTGATTGCGCTCCCATTATTTTTCTTGTATACACAAGGCTCATCTTCATTTTTAATGAAGCCATAAGATTTGATTGCCTCATCAAACCTTATGTTTCAGCTACGGGAAGTTTGCTTCATTCCATAAATGGACCTTTACAACTTACATACCATATCTGGAGATTCCGTTGATGTGAAGTCCTCTAGTTGTATCACATACACCTCTTCCTCAAGGTTTCCATTGAGGAAGGCCATCTTCACGTCCATCTGCCAAATTTCGTAATCATGGTATGCAGTAATAGCGAGAAAAATTCTAGAAAGACTTAATCATGGCAATGGGTGAGAAGGTCTCGTCATAGTCAATGCCTTGCCTTTGACGATAACCCTTCGCCACCAACCTTGCCTTATAAGTCTCAATTCGTCCATCTGCACCAATCTTTCTTTTAAAGATCCATTTGCAATCGATAGGCACTATACCTTTAGGCAAGTCAACCAAGTTCCAAACTTGGTTGATGTGCATAGACTGAATCTCAGAATTCAAAGCTTCTCGCCATTTTCCAGCCTCTGGATTTTCAATGGCCTCCTGGTAAGTCTTAGGATCATCATCCTTATTATAGAGTATCCTGGATGTTAGTTTTTTGAGTGTCCTACAGACCAATTATGGGCCGTGCAGGCCCAATGTATTGTACAATCTTGTTCAATATAATTAAGTGGTAATTAGAGCGTAAACTTGTAATCTGTGGATTGCTTTGCGTTGTCCCTTGAAAAGTCAATTTTGAGATGGGATCTCGAATGTGAGTTTGACTGTATATGGACACATACCTTAAATTGTTCATGATTGAAGAGTAATCACTTTGGGACATTGATTACTCGTAAAGCAGCACGCACGATGTATAGATGGCCAATCTCACGGCCATAGGTGCGGGGCACCAGCACATATTGTTGGGATCCGGGCGGGACGCGAAGAACGCAGCGGAAACGACGAACAAAAATATCCCGCCCGATGCCCGCTGATCCGATTCAGAATGAAAACTAAAACTGAAAAACCGGGTCGTAATTTGATTACCGTGCGCGGATTCGAATCCATTTCCGTCTTGATTCCGTCAAGGTGATGCCGCGAGCTGCACAAGCATCTGGCCTCCAGCGGTCTCCATGCGATTCTCTGCGGTGGTTCATCCTCGCTCCCTCGTTCGTATCAGCTCGCTCGCTGAAGATCCGTCGCCGCAACGATTGCTGAAAGCCCGCGGACAGGAATTCCTGACTTTCGGGAATCATGCACGGCGGAGATAGAGACAGTCTCAGCGCCTCAAATGGAGTGCCCAAAGGAGGAGGAGAGAGAAAGGGGGATGGCTAGCATTGAGAGCTCCTGGAGCTTGGCCGAGGGTTTCTCAACAACGCGTATATATATATTAAGTCAGCGCGACTTTTCACAAAAGTCCCCGAGTTAATATAAATTCCACTTAAGTACCAACGACTGAGAACCTTATTGCGTGTGACCCTCTAGGCCCATTAACCAGTCCGATTTTTAGCCCGTTAAGTCCAATAACTAGTTATTGACTTATTGTAATTAATTAATATCTAGATATTAACTAATTACTCAACCGAATTATCATCGCATGTAAATTCGGTCGGACTTCCGATCAAGTTGGGTGCCAAGCAACACCGCATGATCCCGGAAGGTAATGGGGTTCAGCAACCCACTCATGAAACCTGTCCGTCCACAGTTACCACGTGGCTATAATCCTTCGTTCGCACAATGCTCTCGAGTTAACCTAGGGTATGGTCAACTGTCAAACCCTAGATTGTCAACTCACTTGAATCAGACTCCGCTTTATAATATCCGAAAACCACTTTTTCTGATATTATTTCTACTCTGGCCAGAAACTCCTGCGGATCTATTCTAGAGCATTCTCTCTCCAGTTACCTGAGAGCGAACGATCCTCTATTGAACACACAATCACCTTCGAAAGTCTTCCGCTGGACCCGATCCTTGACTATTAGAAATCCCGTGGCTAGGGATTCGTAAGCCAAGGTCAAAGCCTAGAAGTCCACTAACAAGGTGTCTTTGGTGTCTCAAGTCCAAGGATCAACCACGCCACTGTGACGATGAATCAAGCCGGTTGACAATCAGGTAAATTATCGTTCGACGATTCATATCGGATCAATTCAGTGAACTCATTCCCCAATGACCACCTACAGGTTCACCATTGTGTCTCCACACAAGTGACTAACGAGATCAGTCACCCTCATCATATGAGCTGGAATAACCCGCACTAGTCTTACCGGATGTTTGATGTGCTCCTCAAACATCCTAGAACTAGGAACAATTCAGAATATGTTTTTGTAGGTCATCCATCTCATTATTATGATCTCATCATAATCCGATAATTGTTGCACACATTCATGGACTTTATTATGCACTATAATAAACACGTCAATCAACATAATAAAAAATTGCCGTTTATTAGTTAATCGGATTGCTATAGGTGCCATATAATTGGCTTAGAGGACACCTATATCCATCACATATGTGTGGGTGTTCATCTTGGGACGGTGTTCATTGAAATGATCCGCTGATGGATCTTAAGATGGTTAATCGGTCTCAGTAGTATCGTTGATCCTTTGACCTGAGACATTAATCAGGTCTTGCGTGAGGACTGGTGTGGTTTAATATTTGGTTAAATTACTTTAACCATAAGTCATGAAACACTGAATTATTAGCCACATCGAGATACATGCGAAGACTGTTAATAGTCAAGAGGAGATCGCTCACTGTCAGGTATATCACAGACAGTTAATAAGTCATGACATGGACGCTTCACTAAATCCATGGCCAGGGTGGTATTAGTTCGTTTGGAACGAACGTGAAATTATTATGGAGGTCATGGTCAGATGACACGATCACTAGTGGTTTGACGAAACCATACCACACGATCGGATCGGACTCAAAAAATGAGCGAGAGATCATAGCGATACGGTAACTGAAGACTTACAAGCGCCAGACAGAGAGAAGATGAACCCGGCATCCTCTAGGATTACACAGATTTGCTTGACCCAACATGATCAAAAAGCTCCGAAACAAATTAAACGGTTATTGAGAATAACCGGTTTAATTTACTTCTAATTAAATTAGAAGTTAATGGATTTTTAAACTAGAGTGATAATGGGACTAAAGGATCACACACAAATAACTTTTGTAGAACGGAATATTATTGTATACTAAAGCATTAAATTCTTTTGAGAAAAGAATTTATAAATGGCTTAAAAGTATATATGCAATATTATAAAGGACATATATATAATATATGTATTATTAGGCTTATTTTATAAGCTAATAATAATATATTAATATATAATATACCCTGGGTTTACTTTAACTGTGGTTGCCTTTTTAGTCGTGGTGGTTAAAGATGGGATTAGATGAAATGGCGGTTCAAGCTGCGGCCTTACCATTCTATAAATAATCCATGTTCTCTAACCCGTAACAAGGCTAATGCTTTTAACCATTCCTAAGGTGGCCGTCAAGTTTCTTTCAAGGGTTGGACTCTTGCCAGAGTGCTTAAGGTGGAGGATTGTGTGGGTTGGAGAAGGAGAATTCCATTGCTGTGAGGGTTCGTGTGGATCGTCTCTAGAGGCCGTACGCTTGTGCAGCTCGTAGCTTCGAGGAGTTCAGCATCGATCACCGTAGAACAACGTGTTCTACGCATGGTGGAAATCTCATATGATTTATTTATATCGTTTTTGTCACATCAAACGGAGTCCGAACTGATTTGGAAAATCATTTTAATTTTGTTCTTTCGCTACTATGATTTCTCGGGGGTTAGGACCGAACCCAAAAGTGGTATCAGAGCCAGGTTTAGGCTCCTGTTAATGCAACTAGGAAGAACGATATCTATTATAACATCATGTTCCAGTTCTTTAATTTTATTTTATTTTTTGGACTCTGAAAAATTTATTTTTCGGAGACAGTTGGAGTCTGGACGACTGGTTGGACTGCCGTCAGGTTGTGGACGACTGGTTGGACTGCCGTCAGGTTGTGGACGACAGGCTGGGCCTCCGTCCATGGCCATGTAAACGGCACTTGGAGTGGCCGTGTGAAAATTTTACTGCACTTGGACTGGCCGTCGGCAATTTTAAATTAAACGGTACTATGTGTGGCCGTCAATTTTTTAGAAATTAAATGGCACTACCAATGGTCATCTGAAAATTTTACGGCAGTTAGACTGGCCGTCGAAAATTTTCAGAAAAATCTAAACGGCCTAGGTGGTGGCCGTCCACATGGTTGGACGGCCAAGTTGTTGGCTGTCCAACATGGTTGGATAGCCATGTTGGTGGCCGTCCACATGGTGTGGACGACCAACCATTTAGCCGTTTAAACTAATTGTTTAATTTGTTTTCTTAAGTTTAAAATTGATTTGTTGCCCGATTTTTCACTGTTAGGCACACTGCTCCAACCCGCACTGCACACTGCACTGGCTCAGAAAATTAAAATTTTATCTCAAAAATTAAGATAATTGTCGGATACGATTAGTTAAATTTGATTTTGATTAATCTGACGCTTAGCATGTAAACTTTGGGATTATTTGAAGATTACGTATAAATTCAGAATTTTCGAATTTGAAATTATTGGATAATTATTAAATTTGAATTTTGAGAGGATTATCGTTAAAAATCAAATTTTGAATTTGTAAAATTTTTGGATAATTTTCAAAGAAATAAATTGTGAATTTTAATGAAAAATAATTGAAGACAATCATTTAATTAAATTGTATTCTATCATTGGATGATTAATTTAAATTTAAATTTCATGATTGTCTTAATTGTCGTGATTGATTGAATTTAAATTTTTAAATTCATGTGTGTATCTTCTTATACATATGGAATGTTTCTGTGCATAGATGTTATTGTGATGCCATAATTGTTTTGGCCTCTGTTAGATTACTTTTGAATGCAACAATGAGTTTTTCAAAATTAATCATGATCAAAATTTCTCGTATACACAACCTATGATTTCAATCTAAATATGAGGATTATTTTCAAAATAACCCTTATATGATTGATGTGATTGTGTATGGAATGGTGGGTGATCATGGACTTAGCTTAGTTCGTTTAAGGCCAACGAGCCTCCATTCTCTCTCTATTTAATTTCCAATGTAATTCTATCTTCCTCCGATGAATGTACTCGTCCTAAGGGCTGTTGGAAATTATTTGGCATGTAATTCTTTTTCCGGCCTGCGAGCCGTGTAATTATTGTAATTAATGCTACGGATGGAGCTTGAAAGTACGGACGACGAATTATGAGGTTGATGCTGCTGCTTGGGAAGTAGGCTAGATATCTACGTAGGTTTACTTAGAGTCCATGATCACCCAGGCTGATTTATTAGCATGGGATGCATTTATTTGAGCAATTACAAGGTACAGTAAATATATAGCACAAATATATTTATTCTACTACTTAAGGTGAGACCAAGATAAAAGTGAAATACCCTCTTTATTAAATATTAGATCTGTGAACGTGACTTTAGAAGCCGTCGTGGCCCTCCACCATTATAGGGTGACTGAATGTCATTATCTCATAGATTTGTTGTGCTTTCCACAAGGTTAATGATTTGGTGGTAGGATCTCAGCCTTAAAACTTTGCTTCAATGGGATGAGGAACTGAACTTGGCCTTGTTGTGCTTTCCATAAGGGTCGGGTCACGAACTCATTCCTGTGTAGTAATGGTAGTGCGATCTAACTGGGAGTATCCTTTGTTGTGCTTTCCACAAGGGGATGACTGCTCTATTGGGTTGTCGGGTTTCTCTGGATCTCCCGCTAAGCGGAAATAAAATAAAAATGGAGATCCGTTCCCTTTTCGAAAAACTAAAAATCACGATAATCGGATTATCAGATCTTACCGTGTGCGGATTCGAATCCGCAACCGTTCGGATCTGTCGGTACGACACCGCAAGCCGCGCAAGTGCCCAGCCTCTAGCAGAGTCCATGCGATCCTCCTCACAACGGATATCCTCACGTTCCTCGTTCTTCGCAGCCACGAGACCTCCGCCGATCGCCACAACGTTCGCCGCAACGTGCGGACGATTTCCCATCGAACGGGAGTCGGAGAAGCGGCGGAGCAGATCCGGGGATCCGGATCTGGCCTGGGGTGCCAGAGAAAGAGAGAAACAGAGGAGGGGGCGGCTAGGGTTAGCAGCAGCTTGGCCTACTCAACCCGTTCACTACATTTTATACTAACCACGCGGTTTTTCATAAAAACCCCCGGTTTATATAAAACCCACTTATTTATCCATCGGCTTGAGAATCATTTGCGTGTGACCCTCTAGGCCCAATTACCAGTCCCGTTAATAGCCCAATAAGCCTAGTAACTCCTTACTGGCTTTATTAATCAATTAATAACTATTTATTAATTAATTAATCAATCGAATTGATGTCACACATCGAATTCGACCGGGCCTCCGATCACGTTGGGTGCCAAGTAACACCGCGTGAACCCAGAAGGTATCGGGGTTAAGTAACCCACTCTTGGAACTTTTCGCCGACAGTTACCGCGTGGATATAATCCATCATTCGTACAATGCACTCAAGTCAACTCAGGGTATGGCGTGCTGTCAAACCCTAACCAGTCGACTCACTTGGATTGGATGCCGCTGATGAATATCGGAAAACTCCTTTCCTGATATTATCGTCCGCCCTGGCCAGGGACTTCTGCGCATCCTTTATAGAGCATTCTCTATCTAAGTACCGAGAACGAATGATTTCTTATTGATACTCAATTCCGTTCGACGGTATTCTGCTGTACCCAATCCTTGGCTATTTAGAATCCCGTGGTTAGAGATTCATAAATCAAGGTCAAAGCACAGAAGTCCACCAACAAGGTGTCCTTGGTGTCTCAGGTCCGAGGACCATCCACACAACTGCGATAATAGAATCAAGTTGGTTGACAGTGAGGTACAATACCATCCAGCGATTCAGTCGAATCAGTTCAGTGAACTCATTCTCTAATGAGCACCTACAGATTCGCCTTAGTGTCTCCACACAAGTGACTTATGAGATCAGTCACCCTCATCATATGAGCAGGAGTAATCTGTACTAGTCTAACCGGATATCCGATGTCCTTCTCGGATATCCTCCGACTATGAACGATTAAGAATATGTGTGTTTAAGTGATCAGTTTCATTTGTATGATCTCATCATAATCTGATCACTATAGCATATATTCACGGACTTCATTATGAGACGATAATTAATACGATTTACACACAATGAATATAATGTCATTATATTAATAAATATGAATGAGATTACAAAGTCATATTGTGTTGTAGGCCATCTAAGACTAACAATCTCCTACTTGGACTAAAGACAATCACCTTTATACAACAAGCCTATAGACTCTAGGTGACGCTCAAACACAATTTGAGCCAACGGCTTTGTCAGTGGATCTGCTACATTGTCGACGGATGGAACTCTTTCCACTACTACATCTCCTCTGGACATGATCTCTCTGATAAGGTGAAAGCGCCTCAGAATATGCTTCGATTTCTGATTAGACCGTGGCTCTTTCGCTTGCGCAATCGCTCCATTGTTGTCGCATAACAGTGGAACAGGCTCAGAGATGCTGGGAACTACGTCGAGGTCAGTGATGAATTTCTTCAACCACAGTGCTTCCTTGGCGGCTTCAGCTGCAGCGATGTACTCAGCTTCAGTCGTCGAATCTGCAGTGGTTACTTGCTTGGAACTCTTCCAGCACACTGCCCCTCCGTTCAATGTAAAGACGAATCCAGATGTTGACTTGCTATCATCTGGATCTAACTGGAAACTCGAGTCAGTAAAGCCTCGCAGTTTCAAGTCACCTCCTCCATAGACAAGAAAAATATCCTTAGTTCTTCTCAAGTACTTAAGGATGCATTTCACTGCCTTCCAGTGCTCTTCGCCTAGATCAGCCTGAAATCTGCTCGTAACACTTAGAGCAAATGCAACATCAGGCCGTGTACATAGCATGGCATACATGATAGATCCTATGGCAGAGGCATAGGGTATTCTATCCATGAATGCCCTCTCATTAGGAGTCTTAGGAGAATGCTCCTTTAAGAGATTAATTCTATGTCTCATCAGTATGAGACCTCTCTTGGAATTTTCCATACAAAACATTTTGACTATGGTATCTATGTACAAGGATTGGGTCATTCCAAACATCCTTTTTTATTTAACTCTATAAATCCGTATTCCCAATACGTAGGATGCTTCTCCCAAATCCTTTATGGAGAAGTTTTTCGACAGCCAGATCTTTACTAATGACATCATAGCTACATCATTCCCAATGAGTAGTATGTCATCTATGTAAAGAACTAAGAAGATGACTGCGCACCTACTGGTCTTCTTGTACACACAAGGCTCATCTTCATTCTTAATGAAGTCATAAGACTTGACAGCTTCATCAAATCTTATGTTCCAGCACTGGGAAGTTTGCTTCAGTCCATAAATAGACCTCTAAAGCTTGCACACTTTATCTGGAGGTTCTTTGGATGTGAAACCTTATGGTTGTATCATATACACCTCTTCCTCAAGGTTACCATTGAGGAAGGTAGTCTTCACATCCATCTGTCAGATCTCGTAATCAAAATGTGCAACAATGGCGAGTAGAACTCTGATCGATTTTATCATGGCAATGGTGAGAAAGTCTCATCATAGTCAATTCATTGCCTTTGACGATATCCCTTTGCCACCAACCTTGCTATATAAGTATCTATCCATCCATCAGCACCGATCTTCCTCTTAAAGATCTACTTGCATCCGATGGGTATAATACCCTCAGAAAAGTCCTTCAAGTTCCAAACTTGGTTGGTGTACATGGACTGGATTTCGGAGTTCATGGCTTCTCGCCATTTCTCAGCTTTTGGGCCTTCTATGGCCTCCTGGTAGGTTTTAGGATCATCATCCTCATTATATTCAACCTTAGACTCACCTTCAGCGATATGTCCCACATATCGTTCAGGTAGTTTAGGTAATCTACCAGATCTTCGAGGCTCATCTGTGTGTACCTGAACAGATTCAGAAATTGATATCTCATCTGATGATAATGCAGCTGTTTGGGGATCTGGAACCTCTTCCAGTACTATTGTACTCCCACTGTCCTCCTGGAGAAGGTATTCCTCTTCCAGGAAGACAGCTTTCCTAGCGACAAATACCTTTTGTTCACCAGGATGGTAAAAATAGTATCAAAAGGTTTCCTTTGGATATCCCACAAACCTGCATTTATCAGTTCGTGATTCCAGCTTGTCTGAATCATGCTTCTTTACATGAGCAGGACAACCCCAGACTTTAACATGTTTAAATTCTGGTTTCCTGCCTTTCCATATCTCATATGGAGTAGAGGCCACAGACTTGCTGCGTACTCTGTTCAGTAGGTATGCTGCTGACTCTAAAGCATACCCCCAGAGGGACACTGGTAATTCCGAAAAGCTCATCATAGATCACACCATGTCCAACAAGGTGCGATTTCTCCTTTCTGATACACCATTCATCTGTGGTGTATATGGAGGGGTTAGCTGACAAAGGATACCATTATCCTTTAAGAATTGTGTCAAATTAGTACTCAAGTATTCTCCTCCTTGATCTGATCGAAGATGTAAGGACTGGGGCTTTCGGATCCGATTTTCGGGGTCGGACCCTGTAGTCCAGGCTCCAGTGGGGCAGAGACTCTGTGATGTTTCGCGTATCGCGGGCTCGACGCGGTTTAAAAGGCGTCCACCGTTGCAGACGCGTTTTAGGTTCTGCCACATGGGTGCCACGTGGGCTGGCTTTGGGCCGCGAGAGTACGGCCCTGTCGTGTTGTCTGAACGGCGTCCGCATGGGACGACGCCTTTTAGACTGCGACTCTGGGATTGTCAGAGTACGGCCCTGACATGTCTCCTGAACGGCGTCTGTATAGAACGACGTGTTTCAGAGTCCTGTCAGAGCAGCCGTCTCATCACCTGATAGGCGTCCGTCTATGTCGACGCATTTTAGCCAGTCTCTGGTTAACCCCGCGAGCCCTCCTTCTTTCCCTCATTTTTCTTCCTCCTCTCTTTCTCTCCTCCCTTCCGGCGATCCCGGCGGCAGCCCCTTCTCCTCCCTCTTTTCCTTCCACCATTTCATCTTTCCCTCCACTCCATCCCATACCTAGCTCCCACCACTACCACCTCCACTTCCACTGCGGCGTTTTACTCTCCGGACGGCGGCCGACGTCACGGTGGAGTAAGGACGACCACGGCGGTACCGGCGGCGGCGTGGGGCGAGTCGGGTGGACGGCTTGAAGCTTGGATGAGTTCAAGTAACCGGTAGGGTGACGATTCCCATTGTGTTCTATGTTCAAATCATGATTTTTCCTCCTAAAGCATGTTTTAGATCTATGATTCCGGGGGGGGGGGTAGAACAAGCATGTTTAGGAGCTCTTCTTGATAAATGGGGGATTTCTATGAATGTGGTTTCCTGATGGTTGGATCCACCCCTTTTTTCTCCTCTGTTTGGGTGATTTTGGGGTTTTGGGGATTGAAAGGGGAGCCCTCAGGCTCATGACAGCCTGGTTCCTGGCGTTGCAAGACGTCGTGCATGGACGACGCCTTTTTGAAGGGCGTCGGGCCATCATGATGCCTTTTAGGCAGGAATCGTCTTACTAAGGCTCTGTCAGTTCGGGAATTCTGGGACTAAAAGACGTTATGGGTGGACGACGCTATTCAGAATAGCGTCGGGTAACCATGACGCCTTTTAAGGCAGAAATCCCCTGGTTAATGGTTTCTGTAAATTCTGGATTTTTGTGTTGAATGGCGTCTGAGGATGTTGACGCCTTTTAAAAGGCGACCACTGGCGTCGACGCCTTTTAGGCCAGATTTTGAGGCCAGTGTTTTATATAAACCAGTACATGAAGCTTGAATGGCGTCGGCCTTGGGTGACGTGATTCAAGACAGAACCACACTAATTCATGCCAGTAAAATGTGTTCATACTGCTAGATAGTTGGTTAGTGCATGCCTTAGTGTACTCGGTGGAGATGGATTCTTCATGACCGGATGATATTACGTTATGTGTTATGCGATCGCGGACTTTTCACGTGACCGGATGGTATTGTGCTAGGTTTTGTGTTACTGTGGACCTGGAGTGACAGTTGTAGCACTTTATCACCCTGTGCTGGTGTGGGTGGAGCACAGTGCCGGTGGGGGCGTGGGCGGGGTGACGCCTAGTGAGAGAGGGTCACCTGGTGAACCCCGGGGTCAGCTAGTACCGGTGTGGGCGTGGTACATTCGGAGTGTCACTCATGCTGAGAGAAGGAGTAACCACCTGAGCCAGTTGGGCCGGAGTAGCTTGAGTTCTATCCGAGGGGTTACTGCTTGGTCTCAGCAGGTCGAGGTTTTCCCCACTGTTGTTTGCGTGGTTGGCGTGTTCTATCGAGACGGTGGTTGTAGGTTCCTTAGTCGTCTGGTTTAGAAATATGCATGTTTGATACATTTCGACTACATGTGATTCCACGTTGAAAATTAGGAATTATACTTACCACTGTGCTTGTTACTTTACCATCGGCTGTATTTTACACTTGTGGGTGTGTGCGTGGGCAGTGGGGATCGAAGGATCCCTACTAAGTCTTGTCTTTGAGACTCACCCCTGCGGTTTTCAGGTGAGGACTCCCAGCAGACCTAGCGAGGAGAGTGCGGCCGCGTGTTGAGCACCGTCAGCGGTTATTCCGGGGTATGCCTCGACGTAGTTGTTATTTTATTTCTGGCATGTATGTTTAATTATTTCCTTTCTGTTGGAATATGTAATTATTTGCTGTATCGAGTCGCATTGTAATAATTTTTAATTCCTGCACTTTCATTTCAATTCAATGCGATGTGAATGTTTAGCTTAGTTTATTATTTATTTCCCAGACTTACTTAGATCCTGGTTTGGTTCCAAATTAATGATTCGGTACCCATTTAGTAATCGGATCCCCGATTATAGGTGGCGGGTCGTTAAAGAAGAGCTTTAATACTCTTTCCTAACTGCTTCTCTACTTCATTCTTGAACTCCTTGAACTTCTCAAATGCTTCCGACTTGTACTTCATTAAGTACACATAGCCGAATCTTGAGAAGTCGTTGGTGAACGTGATGAAGTACGAGAAGCTACCTTTGGCTTGGGTGGACATGGGACCACATACATCCAAATGTATTAGTTCCAAAATGTCCTTGGCACATTCTCCATGTCCATTAAATGGAGAATTTTGTCAATTTTCCTATAAGGCAGGATTCACATGTCGCAAACGATTCATAATCGAATATTGTTAAATAACCATGCTTGTGCAACCTTTGCAACATGTTTTCACCAATATGCCCAAGTCTACAATGCCACATGTATGCTTGGTTCACACAATTCTTTCTCTTCTTAAGAGCATTATCAATGTGAAGATTGTAATAAGAAACATCTAACAGATATAGACCGTTGACTAAGATTGCCGAAGCTATTGATTTATTACCATAATAAATCGAACAACTTCTATTCTCAATAGTTAACCTATATCCTATCTTGTCCAAACAAGATACTGATATGATGTTCTTTATTATGCTATGAACATAATAACAATCTTCTAATAGTAAGGCGTCTCCTGATGGAAGCCTGAGGTTGGTTGTCCCAACAGCAATCACCGCAACTTTTGCGCCGTTTTCTAGCCTCAATTCCATCTCGCCTCTCAGTTTGCGCTTACTTGTCATTATCTGAGCATCATGACAGATATGAGAAGTACATCCGGTATCCAATACCCAAGATGTGGAATCTCTAACTGACAAATTGATATCTATCATATAGATATCTGAAGCTTCAGACAGCTTCACCTTTCCATGAGCTTTATCGTTGAGGAACATCTTACAGTTCCTCTTCCAGTGACCATACTGCTTACAATAAAAGCAGTCACATTTAACTACTCCTTTGCCTTTGTCCTTCGATCTTTTATCGTTAGCTATCATCTCCGCGTCAAGGGCGTCCAATGCCGGTTCAGCAGGATGATCAGCTCCAAGGACAAAGTCAATGCACTCATATCTGAAGACATTTTTCAGGTTTCTGAACTAATTCAAGTAGTTCAGGCTAGTCAAACGTTTGGCATCAAGTATGCCACAGAGTGGGTTATTCGACGACATAATTCCCTACAAGAGATATATAAAATCTTTTAGCAGATGTTCAATTATTAAATATAAAACAAGACATGGTCTTTTGTTCAAGTTTTAACTCCAACTAATTTTTGACGGACTGTATAACCCTCAGTTATACAGAACGGGAGACGCCGACAGTCTCCTAGTGGGGATCAGAATCTCCATGACTTGAAGTACAGCCTTGTGGATAGCATAACAAACTGTAATACAATCAAAGAGCACCCAACTCATGGGACTTGCAACTCCTTGCAATATCCGATCATAGCTTCGGTCCCCAGAGATTTAATGGCCTTGTGGATAGTACAACAAACCACTAATTTTGGTCTAAGGTAACCATCGTTACGCGACGAGCATAGATTTGCATGCAGCCCTTGTGGATAGCACAACAAAGCTACATGGTTCCTCTACCCCGATCATATAGGCATCTAATGCCATAGCCACAGTTTCTCCTCCCAATTGAACAGGCCTTGTGGATAGCACAACAAACCTGTCTAAAGTGATTCGAATCCTATGACTATAACGATGGTGGACCACGCGGTAAGTTCTTAACTACTCGCGTTATGGCTTAGAGTTTAGATGAGGGTATTTAGATAACTTTTATCTTGGTCTCTCCTAGGTGATAGTATATAAATATATCGTATATATTTACTAAATACTATACCTACTTTGATTCATAATCAAAAGAAAACAATGCATCTCATACATGTCATTAGTGTGGTCATAGATAGCACAGTGGGTTTGACTGGAGCCAACAGTCAAACGCACACACAATCTAACATAACATTTATATCAGATAAACCTGCAAACACATATGCAAAGGATCTTTATCTTTTCGCCTTCCTGGTTGCAATTGTGGATCGTCCTCGCTCCTTCTTCGGTTGCCTCGATCAGATTACAATAATTCTAGAATTACATGTAATTAGAAGAGAGCCTTATGGCGAGTACAAGAGAGAGGGAGGTAGAAGTACATCGGAGTATGAGAGAGAGAGAGGTACGCAGACCTCTATTTATTAACAGTTAATAAATAACCATACATCCACGATCCACACAATCCATTCATCACATGAATAATTAAATAAGTACATATCCATGACCACGGTATGTTTTAAATATTCCACACATGATTCAGCGCATCACATGGCTAAAATAAAAGAATTTAAAAAATAAATATTTTTGGCTTTCACAAAGTTGGGATCCAATCAAAATTGGTATTTGAATTTCGAAAACTCTTTTGGGGCTGAAAGTCGGATATTGCATTGGATGCAAGTGCTGTTGACTGCCCAAGGAATCTGATGTGATTTGTTGTGCTTTCTACAAGATTACATCTCAGTTCTGTTGGGATTCTGACCTACTAGGATGATCCCCGTGATCTCCCATTCTATATGATTGAGGGTCATATAGTTCGACGCAAAATACTGGAGCTAACTAAGATAGAAAACCACATCTAAGTTAGAACCTTGAACGCATGCTAAAATATTGTCTTTTTTTTTTCATTCAGATCATCATGTCGTTGTCAAATCCGCTCCGTAGCATCTTGGATGCGAACAAATTGACTGGACCTAATTATCAAGACTAGTTGCGTAATCTGTGAATTGTCTTAACAGTCGAAAAGATTGTGTACATTTTAGACAAGATTCAACCTGAGCCTCCCGCTAATGCCGAGGAGGGTGATCAATTAAATTATACAAAATGGTCGGAAGATTCTTCCCTTGCGCAGTGTTATATACTAGCCTCTAGAGCTCTCGAGCTACAGAGGCAATTTGAAAAGACAGATTGTAGAGCTATACTTCTCCAATTACGCCAACTCTTTGGTGAGCAGGGTAGGATAGAGAGGTATGAGCTCTCCAAGAAACTTTTCAGGACTAAGATGTCTGAGGGTGCTTCAGTACAGGCTCATGTACTGAAAATGATGGAGTGGATAGAGAGACTCAATGGGCTAGGATTCAAGTTGGATCTTGAACTTAGCATTGATCTCATTCTCCAGTCATTGCTTGAATCCTTTTGTCCCTTCATCATGAACTTTAACATGAATACGATTGAGGTTTCTCTACCAGAACTCCTAAACATGTTAAAGAGTGTTGAAGGGACCATGCAAAAGGAAAAACCATCTTCTGTAATGATTGTTGGTCAGACCAACAAGAAAAGGAAGGCCACCTAAACACCCAATAACAAGAAGGGAAAGAAATTGACTAAAGGTAATCAGATCACCAAGGCAAGCAAGGGCAAGGACAAGAAGGATGAAAAAGACAGCAAATACTTTCGGTGTGGACAGACAGGTCACTGTAAAAAGAATTGCAAGGCAATTCTAAATGAAGGTAATTTTGTCATTGACTTAAATTTACTCTTATGAGATCCACATCATAGGTATTGGATACTAGATGTGCATCTCATATCTGCAATTCTTTGCAGGTACTGACAAATAAAAGAAGACTTGTCAAAAGAGAGATCCAACTAAGGATGGGCAATGGAGCTATAGTTGCTGCTAAAGCTGTAGGGATTGCTTATCTTAGTTTACCTTCTGGGATAATTCTGGACTTAACAGAGTGCTATTTTATTTCAGAAATTATCAGAAATATTGTATCTATTTCCTACTTAAACAATGTTGGTTACTCTTTGACGATAACTAGCATCGAGTGCTCTATTATCAATAATGGTTTGATTATAGCAAATGGTTATTTGTTCAATGTGTTATATGTATTAGATACGTGCAATGATGCAATGCACGTTTCCAGGGATAAGGCAGAAGAATTGAATCATACATATCTTTAGCATTGCAGACTTGGTCATATAGGAGAGAAGAGGATTTCTCACCTATGTTCAAATGGATGTTTGAATTCATTCGAAAATCATTTGATACCTGTGAGTCATGTCTCGTGGGGAAGATGACCAAAGCTCCTTTTAGTGGACATGGTGAAAGGGCTGCTGAGATTTTGGAACTCATACACACGGATGTATGTGGACCCATGTCAATAGAAGCTAAAGGAGGATATCTATATTTCATTTCTTTTATTGATGACTTCTCTAGGTATGGTTGTATGTATTTAATGAGATATAAATCACAAGCTTTTGAAAAGTTTAAGGCATATAAGAATGAAGTAGAGAAGCAAACCGATAAAAATATAAAATTCTTCGATCAGATCGAGGAGGTGAATACTTAAGTCTCGAATTCACTTCTTACCTGAAGGACAATAGAATAATTTCTCAGTGGACTCCACCATATACACCACAGCATAATGGTGTGTCTGAAAGGAGAAATAGGACCTTATTAGACATGGTGCGTTCCATGATGCCCTTGTCAGAATTACCGTTGTCTCTATGGGGGGTATGCCTTAGAGACAGCAGCCTACTTGTTAAACATGGTTTCGAGTAAGTTAGTTCCTAACACACCATATGAGATATGGAAGGGAAGGAAACCGAACTTTAATCATATTAAAGTTTGGGGGTGTCCTGCCTATGTGAAGAGGAATGACGTAGATAAACTAGAGTCGAGAACAGACAAGTGTAGGTTTGTAGGATATCCAAAAGAGACATTTGGATATTATTTCTATCACCCTTTTGAGCAAAGGGTCTTAGTGTGTAAGGACTGAGGTTTCGGATCCGGTTATCGGGTCAGTTTCTGGGTCGGATCTCCTGGTTTAGGCCCTAATGGGTCTGGAGAGTGTCTTCTAAATGACGTCTAGGATGTACGACGCCTTTTGAACGGCGTCCTGTTGAGTGGACGCCATTTAGTCGAGTGGCTATCGTGCCACGTGGACGCCACGTGGGCAGGTTTCGGGCCGCGAGAGTATGACTCTGTCCTGTCGTCTGAAAGGCGTCCTCAATGGACGACGCCATTCAGAGTACGACCCTGGATTGTCAGTGTACGGTGCCGGTCTTGTCGTCTGAACGGCGTCTTGGATAGACGACGCGTTTTAGACTTCTGTTAGTACGGTCCGTCATGTCAACTGATAGGCGTCTGTGCCGCACGACGCGTTTTACCCAGCTTCTGCTTGACCCCGCGAACCCTCCTTCCTTTCCCTCATTTTATCCTCCCTTCTCTCTCTCCTTACTTCCTCTGGCAGCTCTAGTGATCTCTCCTCCCCCTCCATCTTGTCCTCCACCATTTCACCTCTCCCTCCACTCCATCGACCTCCTAACTCCCACCACTACCACCACCACCTCCTCCGCGGCGTTTTCTCTCCGGACGGCGGCCGACGTCCCGGTGGAGTAACGACGTCCTCGGCAGTACCGGCGGCGGCGTGGGGGCGAGACGGGTTGGTGGCTTGGAGCTTAAAGGAGTTCAAGCAACCGGTAGGGTGACGATTTCCGTAGTGTTTCATTTAAAAACCATGTTTTCCCGCTTTGAAGCATGATGCATGTAAGGGATTTTTAGGTAGAATAAGCATGTTTAGGAACTTTCTTGATGGATAGGGTGGTTTCTATGAATGTGGATTTGTGGGTTTTCATGTGATGGATTGGTTTCCCTCTTCGTTTTTCCCTTCTTGGGTGTTTTTGGGGCGAATTTGGGGTTAAAGGGGACCCTCGGGTCGAACTGCAGAAACAAAGTTTCTAACGCTAAATGATGTCACGCTAGGACGACACCATTCAGAATGGCGACGGGCCAGCACGACGCCATTTAGGCAGAAATTGTCTCGGCAACGGTTTCTGTCAGAGGGGACTTCTGTTGTGAATGGCGTCCAAGGACAGAGACGCGTTTTAATAGGCGGCTACCTATGGCGATGCCTTTTAGGCCATATTCTGAGGCCGAGATTTCATGAAACAGTTTATGAGGCTTGAATGGCGTCGGCCTTGGGCGACGCAACTCAAGAAAGAACCACATTAATTCATACTATTAATATGTGTTTACACTGTTAGATAGTTCAGTTAATGCATGCTTTAAATATACTCGATGATGATGGATTCTATGTGACCTGATCACACTGTTTGTGTTTCGTACGACCGTAGACTTTTCACGTGACCGGATCGCACTGTGCTGTGTTTTGTGCTACTGTGGACCTAGAGTGATAGTTGTAGCGCTTGACACCCTATGTCGGTGTGGGAGGGACACAACGCTGGTGGGAGCAGTGGCGGGGTGACGCCTAGTGAGAGAGGGTCACCTGGTGAACTCCGGGGTTAACTAGTACCGGTGTCGGAGAGGTACCTATGAAGTGTCACTCGTGCTGGGGGAAGGAGTAACCACCTGAGCCAGTTGGGCCGGAGTAGCTAGCGTGCTATCCGAGGGGTTACTGTTTGGTCTCAGTGGGTCGGTGTTTCCCACTTTCGTTTGTGTGGTTGGCGTGTTTTGCCGAGATGTTGGTTGTAGGCTCCTTGGTAGAATGGTTTCAGAGGTATGCATGTTATATTTAGAATGCATGTGATTTATATCGAGAATTAGGAGTACTAATTACTGCTTTACTTGCTTACTTTACCTTTAGTTGCGTTTCTGCACTCGTGGGTATGCGTGTGGGCAGTGGGGATCGAAGGATCCTTACTGAATCTTTTCGTTGAGACTTACCCCTGCGGTTTTTAGGTGAGGGTTCCAGGCAGGCTTAGCGAGGAGAGTACTGCTTCGAGTTGCGCGCCAGTAGCTGTTGTTCCGGCGTATGCCCCGATGTAGTTGTTATTTTATTTTCTGGCCTGTACGCTTAATTATTTCTTTTCAGTTGGAGTATGTAATTATTTTCAGTTGAAACCGGTAGGCCGAGTGTGGAGCATTTCATGGAGGCTATGATGGACACGATGGCTAGATACCAGACCCAAGACCCTAGTGAGAGTTCCAGTGCTCGGGGAAGGTCTTCGACTACCCTGGAGAAATTCTTGAAGCTGAGGCCGCCTCATTTCACCGGTCGTCCCGACCCTAATGAGGCTGTTCATTGGTTGAGGGAGATGGAGAAGACTTTTGACACTATAGATTGTGCGGCGGTTGAGAGGACTCCGTTGGCTACCTTCATGTTGAAGGATGATGCCTATGACTGGTGGACCACTCTGAAGAGTTTGTCTTATGCGGACAGGAGCCTCAGGGAGATTCCATGGGAGACTTTTGTGAAGGAATTCAATGCACAGTATTTCCCTAGGCATGTTCAGAGGGCCAAGGAGAGGGAATTTATGGAGTTGACCCAAGGGAGCATGACAGTGCTTGAATACCAGACGAAGTTTGTTTCTCTTGGGAGGATTGTGCCTTTTATCTCAGGAGAAGAGGAGCGTCGGACTGAGAGGTTTGTGGATGGACTGAGGTCTAGTCTGAGGAGTTTTGTGGCATCTCACTGTTGTACAAATTTGGCATCGGGGGTCAGGTGTGCCGCGGCAGTAGAGGCACAGCAGGATCAGTCATCCCGGGAGATGGGACTGACTACTCAGGGGCCAATTCGTGGTAGGGGGAAGGCAGCGGCAGCAGCTCCTTCGTCCGGATCAGGATCGTCTTCACTCAGCTCCAAATTTATGAGATTCTTTCGAGGCGGTGGCAGCAGTAGCGGCAGCAGTGGTAGCAGCAGACCGAGGCAGAGCCAGCAGAGTCAGTCGGTGTCCAGTGCTCAGCAGGAGACAGCTCAGAGGCTTCCAGCAGTTTGTCAGCATTGCAGTGGTACTCACGGTGGGACTCAGTGTCCTGCTTTTTCCGGGAGGTGCTACACTTGTGGCCAGTAGGGCCATGTGGCGAGGTTTTGCCCGCAGGGGCGTGGTCCGAGGCAGGGACCAGGTGATCAGAAGAAGCCAAGGACCCAGGGGAGAGTTCTAGCTATCACCAGGAAGGAGGCTCGCGCATCCAACTTGGTGGAAGGTACACTTTCTAGTCCTTGGGAACTCTGCACATGTATTGATTGATTCGGGTGCTTCGCATTCTTTCATTTCTGAGCAGTTCCTAGATGTTCTTTCTGCACCCGTTGATGAGCTACCTGATGGATTGATGGTAGAGGTTCCTTCTGGGGATTTCATGTTGTCTTATAATTGTTTGAGTGATGTTCCCTTGACCATTGAGGGTCATGAGTTACCTTCCCAGTTAGTTGTGCTTGCCATTCGCGACTTTGATATTATCTTGGGCATGGACTGGTTGGAGGCTTATTTTGCTGAGGTGGACTGCCACAGGAAGAGGGTGCGTTTCTCTATTCTGGACATCCCGACCTTCTACTTCCAAGGTATTAGGCTCTCTTCTCGAGGTATTCTTATTTCTGCCTTTAAGGTCCAGAGGTTGCTTATTGGTGGTTGTGAGGCCTTCCTTGCCTCTGTTGTTCTAGCTGATGTTAGTAGTAGTCCCAGTCCTTGGGAGATGCCTGTAGTGTGTGACTTTGTAGATGTGTTTCCTGAGGAGTTGTCCGGCCTTCCTCCCCAGCGAGAGGTTGAGTTTACTATTGAGCTTGCACCGGGTACGGTGCCCCTGTCTAAGGCCCCGTATCGGATGGCGCCAGCCGAACTCGCTGAGTTGAAGACGCAGTTGCAGGAATTGCTGGATAAGGGTTTCATTCGTCCCAGTACTTCTCCGTGGCGCACTCCAGTTCTATTTGTCAGGAAGAAGGATGGTTCTCTGAAGTTGTGCATTGATTATAGACAGTTGAACCAGATGACGATAAAGAACAAGTATCCACTTCCGAGGATCGATGATTTGATGGATCAGCTGCAGTCTGCGAGGGTGTTTTCGAAGATTGACTTAAGATCAGGGTATTATCAGATGAGGATTCGTGAGGTTGACGTTAGTAAGACGGCCTTTAGGACTTGGTATGGGCATTTTGAGTTTTTGATTATGCCTTTTGGCTTGACCAATGCTCCGCAGCTTTTATGGATTTGATGAATCGGGTATTCAGGACCTATCTGGATCAGTTCGTGGTGGTATTTGTAGATGATATTCTGATATACTCTTCTTCTGAGGAAGAGCATGCCACACATCTTCAGGTGGTATTACAGATTCTGAGAGAGCACCAACTCTATGCCAAGTTTAGCAAGTGTGAATTCTGGTTAGACAAGGTGCACTTCTTGGGGCATGTCATCTCTGGCGATGGCATTGCAGTGGACCCAACCAAGATTGAGGCAATAATGGATTGGAATAGGCCAACAACAGTAACTGAGATCAGGAGCTTCTTGGGGCTAGCAGGTTATTACAGGAGGTTTGTTCAGGGTTTCTCTTCGATAGCGGCCCCCTTGTCGAGGTTGACTCGTAAGGGAGTTCGTTTCGTGTGGACCAAGGAGTGTGAGCGGAGTTTCATTGAGTTGAAGACTCGCCTCACTTCGGCTCCAGTATTGGTGCTTCCATCAGGTTCAAGTGGATTTTTAGTTTATTCAGATGCATCACGTCGAGGTTTGGGTGCAGTTTTGATGCAGCATGGTAGGGTCGTGGCCTATACTTCTAGATAGTTGAAGAAGCATGAGGAGAACTATCCCACTCATGATTTAAAGTTGGCAGCTGTGGTGTCTGCATTGAAAATCTGGCCACATTATTTGTATGGAGAGAAATTTCAGGTTTTTACCGATCACAAGAGCCTGAAGTATGTGTTCACGCAGAGGGATCTGAATTTGAGACAGCGCAGGTGGATGGAATTCATCAAGGATTATGACCTCGACCTTTCTTATCATCCGAGTAAGGCGAATGTGGTGGCAGACGCCTTGAGTCGAAAGACGGTCGTGTCATATCTCATGGTTCGAGAATGGAGGTTATTTGAGCAAGTTGTGGAATCTTCCTTTCGGATTCCACGGGAGGCTGATAGAGCCGTGTTGGCCAGCTTAACGGTGAGGCCAGCAGTGTACCATGCTGTGATTGAGGCTCAAAGGGCAGATGTGGAATTACCGCAGATTCTCCAGAAACCAGAGGTGGAATTGTGGGATGATGGTACAGTCAGGTTTAGAGGCAGACTCTATGTTCCGACCGAGGAGGACGTGCACAGGAGTGTCCTGGATGAGGTGCACCGTTCTAGATATGCAGTGCATCCCGGAATGACTAAGATGTATCATTGTTTGAGGAGGCACTTTTGGTGGCCTGGTATGAAGAAGGATGTGGCTGAGTATGTGGCTAGATGCATGACTTGTCAGCAGGTTAAGGCAGAACATCAGAGACCAGGAGGATTGCTACAGCCTTTGCCGATCCCGGAATGGAAATGGGAGCATGTGACTATGGATTTTGTGATGGGATTACCTGTATCCCCTGGCAGAAGAGACGCGATCTGGGTCATTGTTGATCGACTGACCAAGTCAGCACACTTCCTAGCTATTAGGAAGGACTTGTCAGTCGGTAAGTTGGCTAAGCTGTTTGTGGATCGGATCATCTCTTTGCACGGGGTGCCCTTATCCATCGTATCAGATCGGGATCCGAGATTTACTTCTAGGTTCTGTAAGAGTTTTCAGAAGGCTTTGGGCACGCAGTTAGCCTTTAGCTCGGCCTATCATCCCGAGACTGATGGGCAGTCGGAGAGGACCATTCAGACTGTTGGGCACTGTTGGGTTTTTCTCGGTTTCTCCGGATCGCTCACGCAGCGGAAAATAAAATTTTTACAGCGATTCGTTTCCCGTTTCGAAGAACTAAAATACGATAATCGGATTATCGAAGTTCTCACCGTGTGCGGATTCGATTCCGCAGCCGTTCGGTTCCGTCGGTGTGACACCGCAAGCCGCGCAAGCGCCCGGCCTCTAGCAAAGTCCACGCGATCCTCCCCGCGACGGATATCCTCGAGTTCGTCGTTCTTCGCAGCCCGCGAAGCCTCCGCTGGTCGCCGCAATGATCGCCGCAGTGCGCAGACGATTTCCCGTCGAACGGGATTCGGAGAAGCGGCGAAGCAGATCTGGATTTGCCTGGACGTCAGAGGAAGACAAAAACTGAGGAGGGGCGGCTAGGGTTAGCAGCAGCTTGGCCTGCTCAGTCCGTTCGCTATGTTTTATACTAACCGCGCGGTTTTTCACAAAAACCCCCGGTTTGTATAAAACCCACTTATTTATCCATCGCCTTGAGACTCATTTGCGTGTGACCCTCTAAGCCCAAGTACCAGTCCAGTTAATGGCCCAGTAAGCCCAGTGACTCGTCACTGGCTTTATTAATTAATTAATAACCCTTTATTAATCAATTAATCAATCGAATTGATGTCGCACATCGAATTCGACCGGGCCTCCGATCACGTTGGGTGCCAAGCAACACCGCGTGAACCCGGAAGGTATTTAGGGTTAAGTAACCCACTCTTGGAACCTTTCCGTCGACAGTTACCACGTGGATATAATCCTTCATTCGTACAATGCTCTCGAGTCAACTCAAGGTATGGCGAGCTGTCAAACCCTAACCGGTCGACTCATTTGGATTGGATGCCGCTGATGAATATCGGAAAACTCCTTTTCCGATATTATCGTCCGCCCTGGACAGGGACTTCCGCGCATCCTTCCTAGAGCATTCTCTCTCTAAGTACCGAGAGCGAATGATTCCTTATTGACACACAATTCCCTTCGACGGTATTCCGCTGCACCCAATCCTTGGCGTATTAGAATCCCGTGGCTAGAGATTCGTAGACCAAGGTCAAAGTACAGAAGTCCACCGCCGAAGTGTCCTTGGTGTCTCAGGTCCGAGGACCATCCACGCAACTGCGACAATAGAATCAAGCTGGTTGACAGTGAGGTACAATACCATCCAGCGATTCAATCGGATCAGTTCAGTGAACTCATTCTCCAATGAGCACCTACAGATTCGCCTTAGTGTCTCCACACAAGTGACTTATGAGACCAGTCACCCTCATCATATGAGCAGGAGTAATCTGTACTAGTCTAACCGGATATCCGATGTCCTTCTCGGATATCCTCCGACTAGGAACGATTAAGAATATGTGTGTTTAAGTGATCAGTTTCATTTGTATGATCTCATCATAATCTGATCACTATAGCATATATTCACGGACTTCATTATGAGACGATAATTAATACGATTTACACACAATGAATATAATGTCATTATATTAATAAAGAACGAGATTTACATTGTTAGATTGGCTTGTAGGCCACCTAAACTAACAATCTCCCACTTGGACTAAAGCCAATCACCTTCATACAATAAGCCCATAGACTCTAGGTGACGCTCAAATACAATTTGAGTCAACGGCTTTGTCAGTGGATCTGCTACATTTTCGACGGATGGAACTCTTTCCACTACTACATCTCCTCTGGATATGACCTCTCTGATAAGGTGAAAGCGCCTCAGAATATGCTTCGATTTCTGATGAGACCGTGGCTCTTTCGCTTGCGCAATCGTTCCATTGTTGTCGCACAATAGTGGAACAGGCTCAGAGATGCTGGGAACTACGCCGAGGTCGGTGATGAATTTCTTCAACCACACTGCTTCCTTGGCGGCTTCAGCTGCAGCGATGTACTCAGCTTCAGTCGTCGAATCTGCAGTGGTTACTTGCTTGGAACTCTTCCAGCACACTGCCCCTCCGTTCAATGTAAACACGAATCCAGATGTTGACTTGCTATCATCTGGATCTAACTGGAAACTCGAGTCAGTAAAGCCTCGCAGTTTCAAGTCACCTCCTCCATAGACAAGAAAAATATCCTTAGTTCTTCTCAAGTACTTAAGGATGCATTTCACTGCCTTCCGGTGCTCTTCGCCTGGATCAGTCTGAAATCTACTCGTAACACTTAGAGCAAATGCAACATCAGGCCGTGTACATAACATGGCATACATGATAGATCCTATGGCAGAGGCATAGGGTATTCTATCCATGAATGCCCTCTCATTAGGAGTCTTAGGAGATTGCTCCTTTGAGAGATTGATTCCATGTCTCATCGGTATGAAACCTCTCTTGGAATTTTCCATGCCAAACCTTTTGACTATGGTATCTATGTACAAGGATTGGGTCATTCCAAGCATCCTCTTTGATCTATCTCTATAGATCCGTATTCCCAATACGTAGGATGCTTCTCCCAAATCCTTCATAGAGAAGTTTTTCGACATCCAGATCTTTACTGATGACATCATAGCTACATCATTCCCAATGAGTAGTATGTCATCTACGTAAAGAACTAGAAAAGTGACTGTACTCCCACTGGTCTTCTTGTACACACAAGGCTCATCTTCATTCTTAATGAAGTCATAAGACTTGACAGCCTCGTCAAATCTTATGTTCCAACTCCGGGAAGCTTGCTTCAGTCCATAAATGGACCTCTGAAGCTTGCACACTTTATCTGGAGATTCTTTGGATGTGAAACCTTCTGGTTGTATCATATACACATCCTCCTCAAGATTACCTTTAAGAAAGGCAGTCTTCACATCCATCTGCCAGATTTCATAATCAAAATGTGCAGCAATGGCGAGCAGAACTCTGATCGACTTTATCATGGCAACTGGTGAGAAAGTCTCGTCATAGTCAATTCCTTGCCTTTGACAATATCCCTTTGCCACCCACCTTGCCTTATAAGTGTCGATCCGTCCATCAGCACCGATCTTTCTCCTAAAGATCCACTTGCAACCGATGGGTACAATACCCTCGGGCATGTCCTCCAAGTTCCAAACTTGGTTGGTGTACATGGACTGGATTTCTGAGTTCATGGCTTCTCGCCATTTCCCGGCTTCTGGGCCTTCTATGGCCTCCTGGTAGGTTTTAGGATCATCATCCTCATTATATTGTACCTTAGACTCACCTTCAGCGATATGTCCTACATATCGTTCGGGTAGTCTAGGTACTCTACCAGATCTACAAGGCTCATCTGTGTGTACCTGAACAGATTCAGGAACTGATATCTCATCTGATGATAATGCAGCTGTTTGGGGATCTGGAACCTCTTCCAGTACTATTTTACTCCCACTGTTCTCCTGGATAAGGTATTCCTCTTCCAGAAAGACAGCTTTCCTGGCGACAAACACCTTTTGTTCATCAGGATGGTAAAAATAGTATCCAAAGGTTTCCTTTGGGTATCCCACAAACCTGCATTTATCTGTTTGTGATTCCAACTTGTCTGGATCATGAGGCCACAGACTTGCTGGGTACTCTGTTCAGTAGGTATGCTGCTGACTCTAGAGCATACCCCAGAGGGACACTGGTAATCCCGAAAAGCTCATCATGGATCGCACCATGTCCAACAAAGTGCGATTCCTCCTTTCAGATACACCATTCATCTGTCGTGTATATGGAGGGGTCAGCTGAGAAAGGATACCATTATCCTTTAAGAATTTTGTGAAATTAGTACTCAAGTATTCTCCTCCTCGATCTGATCGAAGAGCTTTAATACTCTTTCCTAACTGCTTCTCCACTTCATTCTTGAACTCCTTGAACTTCTCAAATGCTTCCGACTTGTACTTCATTAAGTACACATAGCCGAATCTTGAGAAGTCATCGGTGAACGTGATGAAGTAAGAAAAGCCACCTTTGGTTTGGGTGGATATGGGACCACATACATCCGTATGTATTAGTTCCAAAATGTCCTTGGCACGTTCTCCATGTCCACTAAATGGAAATGTTGCCATCTTTCCCATAAGGCAGGATTCGCATGTTGCAAACGATTCATAATCGAATGTTGTTAAGTAACCATGCTTGTGCAACTTTTGCAACCTGCTTTCGCCAATGTGCCCAAGTCTACAATGCCACATGTAGGCTTGGTTCACACAATTCTTGCTCTTCTTAAGAGCATTGTCAATCTGAAGATTATAATAAGAAACATCTAATAGATATAGACCGTTGACTAAAGATGCTGAAGCTATTGATTTATTACCATAATAAATCGAAAACTTCTAGTCTCAATTGTCAACCTATATCATATCTTGTCCAAACAAGATATTGATATGATGTTCTTTATTATGCTAGGAACATAATAACAATCTTCCAATAGTAAGGTGTCTCCCGATGGAAGCCTGAGGTTTGCTGTCCCAACAGCAATCGCCGCAACTTTTGCGCCGTTTCCTAGCCTCAATTCCACCTCACCTTGTCTCAGCTTACACTTACTTGTCAGCATCTGCACATCATGGCAGATATGAGAAGCACATCCGGTATCCAATACCCAAGATGTGGAATCTCTAACCGACAAGTTGATATCTATCATATAGATATCTGAAGCTTCATACAGCTTCACTCTTCCATGAGCTTTATCGTTAAGGAACTCCTTGCAGTTCCTCTTCCAGTGACCATATTGCTTATAGTAGAAGCAGTCACCCTTCACTACTCTTTCGCCTTTGTCCTTCGATCTTTTATCGTTAGCTATCATCTCTGCTTCAGGGGCATCTAATGCCGATTCAGCAAGAGGATCAGCTCCAGGGACAAAGTTATTGCATTCAGATCTGAAGACATTCTTCAGGCTTCTGAACCAATCTGAGTAGATCAGGTAAGTCAAAACGGCATCAAGTATGTCACGGAGTGAGTTATTCGACGACATAATTCCCTACAGGAGATAAGTAAAATCTATTTAGCAGATGCTCAATTATTAAAGTTTAAAACAAGACATGGTCTTTTGTTCAAGTTTAACTCCCACTAATTTTCGACAAACTGTATAACCCTCAGTTATACAGAACGGGAGACGCCGA
Source organism: Zantedeschia hybrid cultivar (assembly GCA_030544215.1). Taxonomy (NCBI): domain Eukaryota; kingdom Viridiplantae; phylum Streptophyta; class Magnoliopsida; order Alismatales; family Araceae; genus Zantedeschia; species Zantedeschia hybrid cultivar. The sequence goes on along the minus strand of JARZZO010000002.1, from coordinate 41,371,298 downwards.
CAGTCTCCTAGTGGGGATCAGAATCTCAATGACTTGCACTACAGCCTTGTGGATAGCACAACAAACTGTAATACAATCAGAGAGCACCCAACTCATGGGACTTGCAACTCCTTGCAATATCTAATCATAGCTTTGGTCTCCAGAGATTTAATGGCCTTGTGGATAGTACAACAAACCACTAATTCTGGTCTAAGCTAACCATCATTACGCGACGAGCATAGATATGCATGCAGCCCTTGTGGATAGCACAACAAAGCTACATGGTTCCTCTACTCCAATCTATAGGCATCTAATGCTATAGCCACAGTTTCTCCTCCCAATTAAGCAGGCCTTGTGGATAGCACAACAAACCTGCCTAAAGTGATTTGAATCCTATGACTATAACGATGGTGGACCACGCGGTAAGTTCTTAACTACTCGCGTTCCGGCTTAGAGTTTATCTGAGGGTATTTAGATAACTTTTATCTTGGTCTCTTCCTAGGTGATAGTATATAGATATATCGTATATATTTACTAAATACTATAACCTGCTTTGATTCATAATCAAAAGAACAACAATGCATCTCATACATGTCATTAGTGTGGTCATGGATAGCACAGTGGGTTTGACTGGAGCCAACAGTCAAACGCACACACATTCTAATCATAACAATTATATTAGATAACCTGCAAACACATAGGCAAGAGATATCCATCTTTTCGCCTTCCTGGTTGCAGCTGTGGATCGTCCTCGCTCTTTCCTCGATTGCCTCGATCATATTACATTAATTCTAGAATTAACAGGTAAATTGAAGAAGGCCTTATGGCGAGTACAAGAGAGAGAGGGAGGTAGAAATACATCGGAGTATGAGAGAGAGAGGTGCGCAGACCTCTATTTATTAACAATTAATAAAAATCATACATCTACGATCCATTCAATCCATCATTCATCACATGAACAATTAAATAAGTGCATATCCATGACCACGGTGTGTTTTAAACATCCCACACATGATTCAGCGCATCACATGGCTAAAACAAATGAGTTTTCAAAAATAGATAAGTTTTGGCTTTCAACAAACTGGGATCCAATCAAAATTGGCATTTGATTTTCGAAAACTCATTTTAATTATCTTAACATGCAATTAAATCAAATTTAAAAGTAATAAACACACATCACATGTGCACACACTCCGAATTAATAATTCCAGATTATTCCATGCAAATTAGAACACTTCTAATAATCTAACACTTAGATTAAAACCCCATTAATAATCTAACAATTAGACTATTAATGACTAATCTAATTCTTAGACTAGTCCAACAAAATTAAACATTAATTTATCACATAAATTAATAATTAACTCTAATATGTTATAATTAACTAATCTAACTGTTAGACTAGTTAATTAATTAATGTTAATTATCAATTTAACTCTTAAATTTATAATTAACACTAATTAACAATTAACCAACAATCTAACTTTTAGATTATTGGATAGAAATTAATTATTACTTTAACTCTTAAACCAATAACTAATTAATCTAAATTAAACCATTAAATTAGTTAGTTAAAATTAGTTGTTAATGTAACATTTAAATCAACAACCAATTCTAATTAACTAATGATCATTAATTTAACTCTTAAATTAATCAATTAAAATTAATTATTAATTTAAACATTTAAATTAACAACTAATTCTAATAATTAACAACAATTGTTAATTAAAATGATTCCAAAACAATTTTGAAATATAAATTTAAAATCTAATTTTAAATCAATTGGGTAAAATTGGCTTAATTATATTTAAACAGGGATTAAAAGGGGTTAAAAGGGTGGGTAAATGGGCCCAGCCCTATGGGGCAATCCGGCTCGGGCCCTCCAAGGGCCTGGACTCGAGCCAGGCGCGCCTGGGCTCGCCTGGACCAGGGCCCAGGGCTCGGGCCCGGCCCAGGCTCGACCCGGCCGGTCGAACCGGTCGGGCGGCCCTCTTCTTCCACCCAGCAACCCGACAGCCAGGAGTTGCAGAAACCCTAGGGGTTTCCCCCCCCCCCGGCGGCGCCGCCCTGCGGTGGCCGGTGCCCCGCCGCCGTCTGGCCGGGCCGGTCTCCGGCGCCGGCGCCGGCAGGATCTCCGGCGCCGGCAAGGCCCCCCTTATGCGCCGGTTTAAGCCTCTACAAAGCACCCCAATTTCTGGTTTTGAAGGGTTCCAAAATCCGAATTAGGGCTCGAATTTTTCAGCTTTTCAGGGCCACCCCGACGCCGGAAAAATACCGGATGTGCAGTGGTGACTATCACCTAAAGATCCGGAGTCTCGGCCGGCCATCCCAACGCTTGGGAGGCCGATTAAAGCCGCCGTAAACACGCCGTTCTTCGTCTCACGAAGAACACGAAAAACCCCCAAAATAATCTCGAAAAATTGAAAGAAAATAATCTGATTAACTGTGTTCATCGCATGAACACGGATCCAACAATTATTCGAAGTTACAGCATGGAATAACTCATGAAAAAATTAATTCGGAGACCTTAACGGGACGAGAAACAGTGGAACCTGGCTCTGATACCACTGTTGGGAACTGTTGGGTTTTTCTCGGTTTCTCCGGATCGCTCACGCAGCGGAAAATAAAATTTTTACAGCGATCAACTAAAATACGATAATCGGATTATCGAAGTTCTCACCGTGTGCGGATTCGAATCCGCAGCCGTTCGGTTACGTCGGTGTGACACCGCAAGCCGCGCAAGCGCCCGGCCTCTAGCGAAGTCCACGCGATCCTCCCCACGACAGATATCCTCGAGTCCGTCGTTCTTCGCAGCCCGCGAAGTCTCCGCTGGTCGCCGCAATGATCGCCGCAGTGCGCAGACGATTTCCCGTCGAACGGGATTCGGAGAAGCGGCGAAGCAGATCTGGATCTGCCTGGACGTCAGAGGAAGACAAAAACTAAGGAGGGGCGGCTAGGGTTAGCAGCAGCTTTGCCTGCTCAGCCCGTTCGCTATGTTTTATACTAACCGCGCGGTTTTTTACAAAAACCCCCGGTTTGAATAAAACCCACTTATTTATCCATCGCCTTGAGAATCATTTGCGTGTGACCCTCTAGGCCCAAGTACCAGTCCAGTTAATGGCCCAATAAGCCCAGTGACTCGTCATTGGCTTTATTAATTAATTAATAACCCTTTATTAATCAATTAATCAATCGAATTGATGTTGCACATCGAATTCGACCGGGCCTCCGATCACGTTGGGTGCCAAGCAACACCGTGTGAACCCGGAAGGTATTTGGGGTTAAGTAACCCACTCTTGGAACCTTTCCGTCGACAGTTACCGCGTGGATATAATCCTTCATTCGTACAATGCTCTCGAGTCAACTCAGGGTATGGCGAGCTGTCAAACCCTAACCGGTCGACTCACTTGGATTGGATGCCGCTGATGAATATCGGAAAACTCCTTTTCCGATATTATCGTCCGCCCTGGCCAGGGACTTCCGCGCATCCTTCCTAGAGCATTCTCTCTCTAAGTACCGAGAGCGAATGATTCCTTATTGACACACAATTCCCTTCGACGGTATTCCGCTGCACCCAATCCTTGGCGTATTAGAATCCCGTGGCTAGAGATTCGTAGACCAAGGTCAAAGTACAGAAGTCCACCGCCAAGGTGTCCTTGGTGTCTCAGGTCCGAGGACCATCCACGCAACTGCGACAATAGAATCAAGCTGGTTGACAGTGAGGTACAATACCATCCAGCAATTTAGTCGGATCAGTTCAGTGAACTCATTCTCCAATGAGCACCTACATATTCGCCTTAGTGTCTCCACACAAGTGACTGATGAGACCAGTCACCCTCATCATATGAGCAGGAGTAATCTGTACTAGTCTAATCGGATATCCGATGTACTTCTCGGATATCCTCCGACTAGGAACGATTAAGAATATGTGTGTTTAAGTGATCAGTCTCATTAGTATGATCTCATCATAATCTGATCACCATAGCACATATTCACGGACTTCATTATGAAACGATAATTAACGCGATTTACACATAATGAATATTATGCCATTTTATTAATAATGAACGAGATTTACATTGTTATATTGGCTTGTAGGCCACCTAAACTAACACAGACTCTGGAGGATATGCTCAGGGCATGTTGCCTAGACTAGGGAGGTTCCTGGGAGCAGCACTTGTCTACAGTGGAGTTTCCTTACAATAACAGTTATCACTCTAGTATCGGCATGGCGCCTTATGAGGCATTGTACAGGCGACCGTGTCGATCCCCTGTGAGTTGGTCTGAGATTGGCGAAAGGCAGATAGCAGGACCAGAGTTGGTACAGCAGTGTGCTGAGGTTGCCAGAGTAGTACGGCAGAATTTAATTGCAGCTCAGAGCAGGCAGAAGAGTTATGCAGACATCCGTAGGAGACCGCTTGAGTTTGAGGTTGGGGACCACGTGTTTCTCCGAGTCTCACCCTCCAAGGGTGTGATGAGATTCGGGAAGCGAGGTAAGGTGAGTCCGCGATATATTGGGCATTTTCCCATTCTTGCTCGAATTGGAGAAACGGCGTATCAGCTAGCCTTGCCGCCCAATCTTGCAGGGGTGCACGATGTGTTCCATGTTTCTTTGTTGAGGAGATATGTTCAGGATCCATCTCATATTTTAGATTTTTCAGAGTTGGAGATCGTTGAGGACTTGTCCTTTCCAGAGTTTCCAGTACGTATTGAGGATTGCAGGGAACAGGTCCTTCGGAACAAAGTTGTACCGCTGGTTAAGGTGATTTGGCAGTACCACTCCGGGGGCGAGGCAACCTGGGAGCACGAGGACGAGATGCAGGAGCAATTCCCCTACCTTTTCTCGTAAGTTCCCTTGTGAGCTTGTATCTTTATGTTTCAACCTCGTTAATTGTAGCAGGCAATTTCGGGGACAAAATTCTTTTAAGGGGGGGAGAATGTAAGGACTGAGGTTTCGGATCCGGTTATCGAGTCAGTTTCTGGGTCGGATCTCCTGGTTTGAGCCCAGATGGGTCTGGGGAGTGCCTTCCAAATGACGTCTAGGATGCACGACGCCTTTTGAACGGCGTCCTGCTGAGTGGACACCATTTAGTCGAGTGGTTGTTGTGCCACGTGGACGCCACGTGGGCGGGTTTCGGACCACGAGAATACGGCCCTGTCCTGTCGTTTGAAAGGCGTCCTTAATGGACGACGCCATTCATAGTAGTTGTCAGTGTATGGTGCCGGTCTTGTCGTCTGAACGGCGTCTTGGATAGGCGACACGTTTCAGACTTCTGTCAGTACGGCCCGTCATGTCAACTGATAGGCGTCTGTGCCGCACGACGCGTTTTACCCAGCTTCTGCTTGACCCCGCGAACCCTCCTTCCTTTCCCTCATTTTCTCCTCCCTTCTCTCTCTCCTCACTTCCTCCGGCGGCTCTAGCGATCTCTCCTCCCCCTCCATCTTGTCCTCCCACCATTTCACCTCTCCCTCCACTCCATCGACCTCCTAACTCCCACCACTACCACCACCACCTCCTCCACGGCGTTTTCTCTCCGGACGGCGGCCAACGTCCCGGTGGAGTAACGACGTCCTCGACGGTACCGGCGGCGGTGTGGGGAAAAGACGAGTTGGTGGCTTGGAGCTTGGAGGAGTTCGAGCAACCGGTAGGGTGACGATTCCCGTAGTGTTTCATTTAAAAACCATGTTTTCCCGCTTTGAAGCTTGATGCATGTAAGGGATTTTTGGGTAGAATAAGCATGTTTAGGAACTTTCTTTATGGATAGGGTGGTTTCTATGAATGTGGATTTGTGGGTTTTCATGTGATGGATTGGTTTCCCTCTTCGTTTTTCCCTTCTTGGGTGTTTTTGGGGCGAATTTGGGGTTAAAGGGAACCCTCGGGTCGAACTGCAGAAACATAGTTTCTAACGCTAAATGATGTCACGCTAGGACGACACCATTCATAATGGCGACGGGCCAGCACGACGCCATTTAGGCAGAAATTGTCTCGGCAACAGTTTCTGTCAGAGGGGACTTCTGTTGTGAATGGCGTCCAAGGACAGCGACGCATTTTAATAGGCGGCTACCTATGGCGACGCCTTTTAGGCGATATTCTGAGGCCGAGATATCATGAACCAATTTAGGAGGCTTCAATGGCGTCGGCCTTGGGCGACGCAATTCAAGACAGAACCACATTAATTCATGCTATTAATATGTGTTTACACTGTTAGATAGTTCAGTTAATGCATGCTTTAAATATACTCGATGATGATGGATTCTATGTGACCTGATCACACTGTTTGTGTTTCGTACGACCGTGGACTTTTCACGTGACCGGATCGCACTGTGCTGTGTTTTGTGCTACTATGGACCTAGAGTGACAGTTGTAGCACTTGACACCCTGTGTCGGTGTAGGAGGGACACAGCGCCGGTGGGAGCAGTGGCGGGGTGACGCCTAGTGAGAGAGGGTCAGCTGGTGAACCCTGGGGTTAGCTAGTACCGGTGTCGGAGAGGTACCTGTGAAGTGTCACTCGTGCTGGGGGAAGGAGTAACCACCTGAGCCAATTGGGCCGGAGTAGCTAGCGTGCTATCCGAGGGATTACTGTTTGATCTCCGCGGGTCGGTGTTTCCCACTTTCGTTTGTGTGGTTGGCATTTTTTGCCGAGACGTTGGTTGTAGGCTCCCTGGTAGAAGGGTTTCAGAGGTATGCATGTTATATTTCGAATGCATGTGATTTATATCGAGAATTAGGAGTACTAATTACTGCTTTACTTGCTTACTTTAACTTTAGTTGCGTTTCTGCACTCGTGGGTGTGCGTGTGGGCAGTGGGGATCGAAGGATCCCTACTGAGTCTTTTCGTTGAGACTCACCCCTGCGGTTTCAGGTGAGAGTTCCAGGCAAACTTAGCGAGGAGAGTACTGCTTCGAGTTGCGCGCCAACAGCTGTTGTTCCGGGGTATGCCCCAATGTAGTTGTTATTTTATTTTATAGCACGTACGCTTAATTATTTCTTTTCAGTTAGAGTATGTAATTATTTGTTGTGTCGTGTCGCATTGTAATAACTTTTAAGTTCTTACACTTCCTTTTTAATTCAATGCGATGTGAATGTTTAGCTTAGTTAATTATTTATTTCCCAGACTTATCTAGATCCTGGTTTGGTTCCAAATTAATGATTCGGTACCCATTTAGTAATCGGATCCCCGATTATAGGGTAGCGAGTTGTTACATAGTGGATAAGAGAGTTGTATTCTTGGAGAAGGAATATGTCCTCCAGAAAAACAGTGAGTCAGATAGAACTGGACGAGGTCCATGAACCACAAACTAGGAACACTGTCTCATTAGATGAGACATCACGTACGGAAAATGCTCAAAATGAAAGACATATATTATGAAGATCTAGTAGGGTACCTAGAGAACCTGAGAGATATGTTGGACATGTCTCTGACAGTTCGTCTAAGGTACAGATAAATGAGGATGATGATCCTCAATCCTATCAGGAGGCAATTCGTAATTATGACTTCGAGAAATGGAAGGAAGCTATGGATTCAGAAATCCAATCCATATATACCAATCAAGTTTGGAACTTAGTTGACATACCTGACAGGAAGGTCCCCATCGACTGCAAATGGATCTTCAAGAGGAAGATCGGAGCAGATGGACATATTGACACTTATAAGGCTCGACTAGTGGCAAAGGGATATCGTTAAAGACAAGAAATTAACTATGACGAAACTTTTTCACCAGTGGCAATGATAAAATCAATAAGAATCCTCCTTGCCATTGCCGCATACCTAGATTATGATAACTGGCAGACGGATGTGAAGATAGCCTTCCTTAACGGAAACCTGTCAGAAGAGGTATGCATGGCACAACTTGATGGATTCACATCTAAGCAATATCCCAATAAGGTATGCAAGCTTCAGAAATCCATTTATGGATTGAAGTAGGTGTCTCGAAGTTGGAATTTAAGATTTGATGAGATTATCAAATCTTTCAACTTCATTCGAAATGAAGACGAACCCTGTGTTTACAAGAAGGTCAGTGAGGGCTCAGTGACCTTCTTAGTCCTCTATGTTGATGACATCTTACTCATTGGGAATGATGTAAGGATACTGACATCAACGAAGTCTTGGTTGTCCAGACATTCTCCATGAAGGATTTGGGAGAAGCATCCTATATGCTGGGCATAAGGATCTATCGTGATAGATCAAAGAGGATGCTGGGATTGTCCCAATCCATGTACATATATACTATACTCACGATATTCCAGTTGGAAAATTCCAAAAGAGGTCTCATTCCTATAAGACATGGAATTTACCTATATAAGGGTATGGCCCCTAGAACACCTGAGGAAGTAGAGCACATGAGTCGGGTACCCTATGCCTTGGCAATAAGGTCGATCATATATGCCATGCTATGTACTTGCCCTAATGTGGCCAATGCTTTGAGCATTACCAATAGATATCAAAGTGATCCAGGCGGAGAGCACTGGAAAGCAGTGAAATGCATCCTTAAGTACTTGAGAAAAATTAAGGATCTTTTCTTGCTGTATAGAGGAGAAGAGGATTTGCAAATGAGAGCATATACATACTATAGTTTCCAGTCAGATACAGATGATAGCAAATCCATGTCTATATTTGTATTCATATTAAATGGAGGGACAGTGAGTTGGAAGAGTTCCAAGCAAGAAACGACTGCGGATTCAACAACAGAGGCAGAGTATATAGTTACAGCTGAAGCTGCTAAGGAAGCGGTCTGGATGAAGAAATTCATCTCAGAACTTGACATAGTTCTCAGCATATCGGCTCCCATCCCATTATTATGTGATAATAATGGGGCCATCACCCAGGCAAAGGAACCTCGGTCTCGCCAAAGGTCGAAGCATATTCTTAGGCGCTTCCACCTATTTCGGGAGATTGTTGGAAGGGGAGATGTGGTGGTAGAGTGTGTACCATCAGAAGACAATATTGCAAATCCACTAACTAAGCCTTTGTCATAGATTGTGTTTGAGCGTCATCGGGAAAAGATAGGCCTCAAGACTGTGGGCAATTGGCTGTAGTACAAGTAGGAGATTGTTAGTTTTTTGGGTGTCCAACAGACCAATTATGGACCGTGTAGGCTCAATGTGTTATACAATCTTGTTCAACATAATCAAGTGGTAATTAGAGTGTAAACTTGTAATCTGTGGATTGCTTTGCGTTGTCTTTAAGATATATAGTTGTAAAGTCAATTTCGAGATGGGATCTCGAATGTGAGTTTGACTGTATATGGACACATACCTTAAACTGTTCCTGATTGGAGAGTGATCACTCTGGGACATTGATTACTCGTAAATCAGCACGCATGATGTGTAGTTGACCAATCTCACTGTCATAGGTGCGGGGCACCAGCACATATGTATGGGTGTTCATCCTAGGAGGGTGTTCATTGAAATCATCCGCTGATAGATCTTCAGATGGTTAATTATACATAATCTCAACTGAAGATCCATCTGTCCAAGTAATATCGTTGATCCTTTGACCTGAGTCATTAATGAGGTCTTGCGTAAGGACTGGTATGGTTTAATATTTGGTTAAGTGACTTTAACCATAAGTCATGAAACACCGAATTATTAGCCACATCAAGATACATGCGAAGACCGTTAATGGTCAAGAGGGGATCGCTCATTGTCAGGTATATCTCAGACAGTTAATGAGTCATGACATAGACGCTCCACTAAGTCCCTAGCCAAGGTGGTATCAATTCGTTTGGAACGAACGTGAAATTATTATGGAGGTCATGGTCAGACGACACGATCACTAGTGGTTTGACGAAACCATACCACACGATCGGATCGAACTCATAGAATGAGCGAGAGATTATAGCGATACAGTAACTGAAGACTTACAGGTGTCAGACAGGGAGAAGATGAACCTGACATCCTTTGGGATCACACGGATTTGCTTGACCCAATGTGATAAAAAAGGTCCGGAACAAATTAAATGGTTATTGGGAATAACTGGTTTAATTTACTTCTAATTAGATTAGAAGTTAATTGATCTTTAAACCAGAGTGATAATGGGCCTAAAGGATCACACAAAAATAGCTCTTACATAACGTTTTATTATTGTATACTAAAGCATTAAATTCTTTTGAGAAAAGAATTTATAAATGGCTTAAAAGTATATATGCAATAATATAAAGGGCATATATATAATATATGTATTATTAGGCTTATTTTATAAGTTAATAATAATATATAATATACCCTGGGTTTACTTTAACCGTGGTTGCCTTTTTAGTCGAGGCAGTTAAATATAGGATTGGATGAAATGGCGGTTCAAGCTATAGCCTTACCATTCTATAAATAACCCATGTTCTCCAACCCATAACAAGGCTAATGCTTTTAACCATTCCTAAGGTGGCCGTTAAGTTTCTTTCAAGAGTTGGACTCTTGCTAGAGTGCTTGAGGCGGATGATTGTGGGTTGGAGAAGGAGAACTCCGTTGCTGTGAAGGTTCGTGTGGATCGTCTCTAGAGGCCGTACGCTTGTGCGGCTCGTAGCTTCGAGGAATTTGGCATCGATCACCGTAGAACAATGTGCTCTACGCAAGTTGAAAATCTCGTATGATTTATTTAGATCGTTTTTGTTGCATAAAACGGAGCCCGAACTGGTTTGAGAAATCATTTTAATTTTGTTCTTCCGCTGCTATGATTTCCTTGGGGTTACGACCGAATCCAACACTGGAACCATCCAAATTAATATGTCCAACATATCTTTCTTATGGTTTAGGTACTCTTTCTGACCTACAAGGTTCTTATGTACTTTCTTGAATAAGTTCAGAAACTGATAGTTCATGGGTCTGGTATTTCTTCCAGAGTTACTTTACTCCCACTATCTTTTTAGAGAATATAATCTTCTTCCAAAAAGATAGCTCTCCTGGCACAAACACTTTTTGTTCGCCAGGATGATAAAAGTTATATCCGTAAGTTTCCTTCGGATATCCTACAAATCTGCATTTGTCAATTCTAGACTCTAGCTTATCTGCATCATGTCTTTTAACATGAGCAGGACATCCCCAGACTTTAACATGTTTAAGGTCTGGTTTCTTTCCATTCCATATCTCATACGGAGTGGTTTCAATAGATTTGCTCGGTACCTTGTTCATGATATACATAGCCGAGCTAAGTGTATATCCCCATAAGGACACTGGTAATTTGGACATACTCATCATGGATCGCACAATTTCCATTAATGAGCGATTCCTCCTTTCTTACACACCATTCATTTGAGGTGTATAGGGAGGTGTAAGCTAAGAAAGGATACCATTATCCTTTTAGTATTTTGTGAACTCTGTACTCAAATATTCCCCACCATGATCAGATTGGATGGTTTTGATACTCATTCCAGTTTGTTTCTCTACTTCATTCCTGAATTCTCGGAATTTCTCAAAAGTTTCTGATTTATACTTCAATAAGTATATGAAGCCATATCTTGAGAAATCATCAGTGAACGTAATGAAGTATGAGAAACCACCAATAGCTTAGGTTGACATAGGACCACATACATCTGAATGTATTCGTTCTAGTAAGTCAGTGGCTCGTTCTCCAATTCCATAAAATGGAGATTTTGCCATTTTACCCATTAAATGTGACTCACAGGTTGCATATGATTCATAATGAAATGGGTCTAAGTATCAATTTTTATGCAGACTTTGGAGTCTGTTTTCACCAATGTGGCCAAGCCTACAATGCCATCGGTAGGTATTGTTCATTTCATAGTTGTTTCTTTTAGTTAAAGTACCGATATTGAAATTATCATGAGACACATTTAATAAGTACAATCTATTGGATAATAAAGCAAAAGCTATTAATTTATTTCTGAAATAAATTGAACATTTGTTCCCAATAGATAAAGTGTACCCTATTCTATCTAAACATGAAAAAGAAATAATATTCCTTACTATGCTAGGTACATAATAATATTCATCTAATGAAAAAGTGTCTCCGGATAGCAGCTTGAGCTCCACTGTCCCTACTGTTGGGATCTGGACGGGACGCGAAGAACGCAGCGGAAACGAAGAACAAAAATTAATCCTGCCCGATACCCGCTGATCCAATTCGGAACGAAAAACTCAAACCGAAAAACCTGGTTGGAATCTAATTACCGTGCGCGGATTCGAATCCGCTTCCGTTTCGGTTCCGTCGAGGCGATGCCGCAAGCCGCAGAAGCGTCCGGCCTCCAGCGGTATCCACACGATCCTCCGCGGTGGTTTGTCCTCGATCCCTCGTCCGTTTCAGCTCGCTCGCTGAAGATCCGTCGCCGCAACGGTTGCGGAAATCCCGCCGACGGGAATTCCCGACTTTCGGGAATCACACGCGGCGGAGACGAAAGCTGTTCTGGCGCGTCGAACAGGACGCCCAAAGGAGGAGAGAGAAAGGGGGGGTGACGGCGAGCAAGGGAAATTCTGGAGCTTGGCCCAGGGTTTCTCAACAGCGTGTATATATATTAAGTCGGCGCGACTTTTCACAAAAGTCCCCGAGTTAATATAAATCCCACTTATGTACCACCGACTGAGAATCTTATTGCGTGTGACCCTCTAGGCCCATTTACCAGTCCGGTTTTCAGCCCGTTAAGTCCAATAACTAGTTATTGACTTAATGTAATTAATTAATATCTAGATATTAACTAATTACTCAACCGAATTATCATCGCATGTAAATTCGGTCGGACTTCCGATCAAGTTGGGTGCCAAGCAACACCGCATGATCCCGGAAGGTAATGGGGTTCAGCAACCCACTCATGAAACCTGTCCGTCCACAGTTACCACGTGGCTATAATCCTTCGTTCGCACAATGCTCTCGAGTTAACCTAGGGTACGGTCAACTGTCAAACCCTAGATTGTCAACTCACTTGAATCAGACTCCGCTTTACAATATCCGAAAACCACTTTTTCTGATATTGTTTCTGCTCTGGCCAGAGACTCCTGCGGATCTACTCTAGAGCATTCTCTCTCCAGTTACCTGAGAGCGAACGATCCTCTATTGAACACACAATCACCTTCGAAGGTCTTCCGCTGGACCCGATCCTTGACTATTAGAGATCCCGTGGATAGGGATTCGTAGGTCAAGGTCAAAGTCCAGAAGTCCACCGACAAGGTGTCTTTGGTGTCTCAAGTCCAAGGATCAACCACGCTATTGTGACGATGAATCAAGCCGATTGACAGTCAGGTAAATTACCATTCGGCGATTCATGTCGGATCAGTTCAGTGAACTCATTCTCCAATGAGCACCTACAGGTTTACCATTGTGTCTCCACACTAGTAACTAACGAGATCAGTCACCCTCATCATATGAGCTGGAATAACCTGTACTAGTCTAACCGGATGTTTGATGTCCTTCTCAAACATCCTACGACTAGGAACAATTGAGAATATGTGTTTATAAGTCATCAGTCTCGTTATTATGATCTCATCATAATCTGATGACTATTGCACATATTCATGGACTTCATTATGCGTAAATATAAATATGCCAATCTACATAATGAATTTAATGTCATTTATTAGTGAACCAGATTGAAATAGGTGCCTTATGATTGACTTAGAGGACACCTATATCCATCAATCTCCCACTTGGACTCAAGCCAATCACTTTCGCATTTGATCTCCATCAAATCTAGGTGATGCTCACATAAAGTCTGTGACTACGACTTGGTAAGGGATCTGCTAAATTATCTATAAATAGAATATTTTCCATTACGTTATTTCTTCTTAATCCTTTATCTCTGAACCTGTGAAAGAACCTCAGAATGTTCTGCAACTTCTGATGAGACCATGGCTCGATCACACAATTGAGTGCTCCCACTGTTATCCTACAACGATAGGATGGTATCAGAGACCTTTTAGAACTACAACTAGTTCAGGGATGAACCTTTTCATCCATACTGTTCCAATAACAAAATCACTTGTTTATGTCGTCACCTTAATATCGAGTTTTGGATTGGAACCATTTCAATCCATTCCTTTCTAACAGAAGGTTGAATCCATTATTTGACTTGAAATTTGAGTCAGTGTGACCTCATAGTTTCAAATCATCCTCTCCATATACGCGAATGCATCCTTAACACTTCTCAAGCGCTTAATGATGCAATTCACTCCTGTACCCTTTAAGGAACTTTTTCTTTAAAGGAATAAATTCCATATCTCAACAATTGAGATTTGTTATGAAATTTATGCCAAACATCTTGACATACAGGTCAATATAATATCCCCACCAATCTATCTTAATAGATTCGTATTTCCAATACATGGGATATTATAACTAAATCCATTATGGAGAAAAACATGGTTAACAATGCTTTCACTAATAGTAACATCATGAAGTCATTCTCAATGACTTTGATGTTATTATCATAAAGTATTACTAAAGCGATCGTGCTCCCACTGTCCTCTTTGAACACACACAGTCCGTGATCATTCTCAATGATCACATAATATTTGACAATCAAGTCAAAACTTTTATTACAACTTAGGAAGCTTCAGTTTGATTCAAAATAATTTTGAAATCATAACTTGCTTCCTGGACATTTTAAAAGCTTTAAAGGTGTATCATATACATTTTTATTTCAATCATATTGAATGGACGCTTTTAATATCCAACTGTCATCATCTCATGATAGGCAGTATTGACAAGTAGAATTCTGATAAACTTATCAATCTCAAAGTTGTAATGACAGAGAGCATCATTATCATAGATTTTAGATCATAATCTATTTTGAGCTCCTCTCACCTTACTAAATCAGATATGTCAAACATATCCTTCTAGTCACTGAGAGAATCTCAAAAATCTATGAAGCTCTCTGATGTGTCATGACCGGTTCCAAACAACTAAAGATTATCTAATAATCTTATATTAACTTGTGAATCTAGAACATCTTCTAATTATATTAGCTCCCACTGTCTTCTTTGAGAACATATTCATCTTCACAGAAGACAGCTTTCAGGACGACAATTATTTCATTGTCCCCTGGCCAATAATTGTAATGTCCAAACTCTTTGGACATTCACAAATTCACTCCACAGTAATACCTGACTTTTAAATCAGGTTTGTTCAAAATTCACATCTCATATGAATTATTTGGTTTCCATATCTTATATGGACACACATTAACTAATTTGGAACCATCTTTAAAGTATGGACATCTAATGTTCATACTCATGTTCAAAAAGGATAAGAATTAGGCAAATCTTATTATGTATTGCACTATATCTTAATAAGGTGCAATTCCTCATTCTATCATACTTCTATGATGCATAATGAGGATTAATCGAGCGATGATACAATTATCCTCTTAATGATTTATGTGAATCATATACCTAAGTATTAGTTTCTTTGATCAAATCAAAAATTCTAATACTTCATATTGATCTTATACCTTAATCTCTCAGATATATTCGTCTTGTACTTCAGTAAGTACATGCAGTCGAATCATTCTAAGAGTGAATTATAAGGTAAGTCAATAGTAGTGATTATCTTTGGCCTTTGAGCTTTTTACATCAATATGCATCAGCATCAAAAAATTTCTTATTGTAAAATCCTGTGTACAATACCATAGATAATCAGGACTCACACAGTTCATTTCTATAGGAGACTTGTGAACATTCATCACATGAATGTCACTTCAAGAATCTATAGTGCATTGACTGATTCGAACAACTATTATTCTTTCTCAATCAATGTTATTCTTGATATGCAACTAAATAACAGTTATTCAGTTTCATATTTGACTCCTATAGATATATATAGATTTATTGTCTAACAGTAATCTATGAATATCATGAACAACAGTTGAGTCTAACTCAACACTTACATTTTCTAGATTTCCTTTTACTTGTCTAAGTCTGCACACTATCGCAGCTATGAGAATCATTTCCAATATCTCATATTGGATACGCTAACTCTCCAATAGACATGCAAAAGTCGATAATAAGAATACATGAAACTTCTTTCAAGTTCCATATTCTTTTTGCCTTTACCAGTATCCTTATATTGGTTGCAGTGGGAGAACTGCTACTTCTCTATCTCAACTGACTTTTCTTTATCCTTTCAGATGTGGGTTCGATTGTTTAAAATCTTACCACTTACCTTTCTCAAAGGCATATCATGAATATCTCTTCATCTTGGTCTATCCAAATAAGAGATTTTATGACCATCATTGCCTTTCAATAAGGCATACTATGAGCACCTCTTCACCTTGGTCTATCCAAGCAAGAGGATTCACGATATCTGATTAGGATAGTGACTTTCACTTGGCCCTGAAGACATTCTTCAGAGTTTTCTAGTTAGTCTGAGTATGAGAAGTATCGGCATCCAATATGCCAACTACTCGAATAGACGACATTTTAGTAAATCGAAGGAAATAACGTGATTTAAGCAGATAGTTCTGATAATTCAATTATGGTCTTTTATCTTGAATTATTTCCCACTATTTTTCGACGGACTATATAACCTTCAGGTATACAGAACGGAAGACTCTGACGGTCTTCTAATGAGGATCAGAATCTCCAAGAATCACAGTATGACCTCGGGTAAACACATAGTATCATACTATTATCTTAGAGCAACCATCTCATGGTAATTGCAACTCCTTGCAATATCCGATCTTATTTCGGCTCACAGGTCTTTAACGGTCCCGGGTAAACACAGTAGACCATTATACCTGGTCTAAGCTTTACCATCAATACGCGACAGAGTAGAGTAAGAATGCAGCTCCCGGGTAAATGCGAGGATAGCTACACCGTTCCTCTATTCTAATCTAAAGGCATCATAATGCCATAGTTAATAGTCCTTTCATCAGATGGTGGCAGATCTCGGGTAAACACGTAGTATCTGTCATCACTGAATAAAGTTCTAAGAACTATATTGATGGAGAGCCACGCGGTACATTCTTAATGACTCGCGCTCCGGCTTAGACTTTATGTTGAAGGTTTTGTTTATATTAAGTTGGTCTCATCCTAGGTGATAGTTTATAAATATATCGAATATATTTAACTATACCTAGATATTAGCAATCGATTCATAATCAATAACTAAAAGCATGCATCATCCATACATGTTCATTATGTGGTCATGGACAGCACGGTGATTAACTGGAGCCAAACAATTAATCACCAAAACTATATAACACTTACATAATTTAAACATGCAAACACATAGCCACTGGTGATCTCATCTCCTGTCGCCTTCCTGGTTGCATTTGTGGATCATCCTCGTCTCTCTTCGGTCGGTGCGATCAATTACAAATATTATTAATTTTGAAACAATTTCAAATACAAATAAATTGTAAGAGAAAGCGTTTATGACCGAGTACAATAACAGAGGGAGATAGAATTACAATGGAATGGAGAAAGGAAGGCACACAAGCCTCATTAATTAACACTTAATTAATAAACATTCACATTCCATAACAATCCACAAAATCACACACCATCACATGATATGAAATTCACTAAGTGCATGTCCATGACCACCACAAATTTTAACCATCCACACATGATAAAACACATCACATGAAGGCTAAAATTTTGAAAATATAATAATTTTGGCTTTCTTAAAACTTGGGTACCAATCAAAATTAGATAATTTGAATTTTCGAAAATCTTATTTTCTAACATGGAATAAATCTAATTTAAAACATTAAACACATCAACATGTGCACACAAAACTAAAATTAAAATTCTAAAATATTCCATGCATTATTTAGAACAATTCTAAATGAATTAATCTAACATTTAGATTAATATTAAATCACATTAATAACAATTATTAATGCGAAACAATCTAACATTTAGACAGAATTAAAAATTCCTAAATAACATTTATAAAAGAATTTTTAACTCAAATTATTAACCCCTTAACAACTCCTTGTTAATAAACCCCTTTATTTAAATCATATTTCTCAATAACAATTATTAAGAAATAATAATTAGAACATTTCTAATTAAAATAGTCTAACAATTAGACTTTAATAATCTCTTAATAACATTTATTAAAAGATTAATTATTAAGTAGATTAGACCTTCAATATTTAATTAAGGGACCCTTGAGAATATTAATTAGCTTAATAACCATTAGTAAGCATTAATTAATCCTTAATAACTTTTATTAAGGTTAATTCTCAAGAAACAATTAACACTTTAATAACAATTATTAAAAGTTAATAAAACACTTAATAACTTTTATTAAATGTCCCTTAATCAAATACATAATTTCATAACAACAATTGCTAAGAAATTAAAATAATCTAATCAATTGACTAAAATTAATTAACAACATTTGATAATTAAAATTTAAGTTACTACTTAATAATTAAACAACAACTCTTGTTGATACAATTTTAAGATCAAATCTTAAACATAAATTAACAACAATTGTTAATAAAGATTAAAAATATTATCTTAATTATTAATCACAACAATTGTCAATTAATAATTAAGATTCCATTTTAAATAAATAACAACATTTGTTATATGTATTTAAGATCATATCTTAAATATAAACCCCTTTAATTAACTAATTAAAAGTTATTTATAATTAAGATCATATCTTAATTATAAATCATTTAATTAATTAATTAAAATTAAATAATAATAAGATCCTATCTTATTTCGTTAAAAACAATTAACTATTAAGATCACATCTTAATTAAACCCCACAAAAGGTTTGATTAAATTAATAATCCATAATTAAGATCATATCTTAATTATCCCCCCCCTTTTTAACTCAAAATAATTAATTTAATGTTTAAAACAATTTTAAACATTATTAATTTCAATTTCAAGTTAAATAGGATGGGATTTTTAATTAAATAAGGGGTTTTTGGGGTTAATTGGGCCAAAATTGACTTAATTGGGCCCAATCAGGGCTTAATGGGCCCCTTTGGCTCGAGCCAGTGCAGCCAGGGCCGAACCTGGCTCGTCTGGTTCGAGCCAGGGGGCACCTGGCTCGGGCCAGAAGGCCGTGGGCTCAGCCAGGACGGGGGGCCCTGGCTCGGGCGACCTGGCCGAGCCAAGTCCGGCGCCTGGCGCGCCCGGGCCAGGCCCAGGCCGCCCGGCCGAACCGGCTCGGGGCCGGCCGGTCCAGGCCCATCTGCAGCTCTTCGACCAGGCTGGTTTTAGGGTTTTTTCAGCCCTGTTTGCAGCCTGTTTTGGGCGCCGCCGCCGCCGCCGCCGGCCGCGAGGGTGGCCGGAAATTGCAGAGGGATGTCACCACTTCCATTTCCCCCAACGGTGGTGGCCTTCCCGCGACTCTTTCGCCGCCGGTGAACCTCCAAAGTTGGAGATTTGTGCAGTTTCGCAGATTTCAGCTTTTTCCACAATCCTTTTCAACTCTTGAAAATTATGGGAAGAAAAGCTCCACCGGCCGCCATGGAAATTTTCCGGGGATGGCGAGGGGTAGCTGGTCATACCAGCAAGCCCACAGAGATGGTCCAACCATCATTAATCCCCTTTTGAAGCCCACAAATCCGGTTCTTCATCACCATGAAGAACGCGATGAAACCCCAAAAAATTTTCGTTTTTCGCACAGAAAAATTAAATTCGAAATTCTAAGTTCATCCCATGAACAATATCTATGAGGAAAAACGAATTTATGTATGAAATAATTTAGAATAATAATTTTATCGTTCCGGAGCGGATCAGAGCGGAACCTGGCTCTGATACTACTGTTGGGATCCGGACGGGACGCGAAGAACGCAGCGGAAACGAAGAACAAAAATTAATCCTGCCTGATACCCGCTGATCCGATTCGGAACGAAAAACTCAAACCGAAAAACTGAGTTGGAATCTAATTACCGTGCGCGGATTCGAATCCGCTTCCGTTTCGGTTCCGTCGAGGCGATGCCGCAAGCCGCAGAAGCGTCCGGCCTCTAGCGGTATCCACGCGATCCTCCGCGGTGGTTTGTCCTCGATCCCTCGTCCGTTTCAGCTCGCTCGCTGAAGATCCGTCGACGCAACGGTTGCGGAAATCCCGCCGACGGGAATTCCCGACTTTCGGGAATCACATGCAGCGGAGACGAAAGCTGTTCTGGCGCGTCGAACAGGACGCCCAGAGGAGGAGAGAGAAAGGGGGGGTGACGGCGAGCAAGGAAAATTCTGGAGCTTGGCTCAGAGTTTCTCAACAGCGTGTATATATATTAAGTCGGCGCGACTTTTCACAAAAGTCCCCGAGTTAATATAAATCCCACTTATGTACCACCGACTGAGAATCTTATTGCGTGTGACCCTCTAGGCCCATTTACCAGTCCGGTTTTCAGCCCGTTAAGTCCAATAACTAGTTATTGACTTATTGTAATTAATTAATATCTAGATATTAACTAATTACTCAATCGAATTATCATCGCATGTAAATTCGGTCGGACTTCCGATCAAGTTGGGTGCCAAGCAACACCGCATGATCCCGGAAGGTAATGGGGTTCAGCAACCCACTCATGAAACCTGTCCATCCACAGTTACCACGTGGCTATAATCCTTCGTTCGCACAATGCTCTCGAGTTAACCTAGGGTATGGTCAACTGTCAAACCCTAGATTGTCAACTCACTTGAATCAGACTCCGCTTTACAATATCCGAAAACCACTTTTTCTGATATTGTTTCTGCTCTGGCCAGAGACTCCTGCGGATCTAATCTAGAGCATTCTCTCTCCAGTTACCTGAGAGCGAACGATCCTCTATTGAACACACAATCACCTTCGAAGGTCTTCCGCTGGACCCGATCCTTGACTATTAGAGATCCCGTGGATAGGGATTCGTAGGTCAAGGTCAAAGTCCAGAAGTCCACCGACAAGGTGTCTTTGGTGTCTCAAGTCCAAGGATCAACCACGCTATTGTGACGATGAATCAAGCCGATTGACAGTCAGGTAAATTACCATTCGGCGATTCATGTCGGATCAGTTCAGTGAACTCATTCTCCAATGAGCACCTACAGGTTTACCATTGTGTCTCCACACTAATAACTAACGAGATCAGTCACCCTCATCATATGAGCTGGAATAACCTGTACTAGTCTAACCGGATGTTTGATGTCCTTCTCAAACATCCTACGACTAGGAACAATTGAGAATATGTGTTTATAAGTCATCAGTCTCGTTATTATGATCTCATCATAATCTGATGACTATTGCACATATTCATGGACTTCATTATGCGTAAATATAAATATGCCAATCTACACAATGAATTTAATGCCATTTATTAGTGAACCAGATTGAAATAGGTGCCTTATGATTGACTTAGAGGACACCTATATCCATCACCTACAACGATCACTGCAACTCTTGCGCCGTTACCTAGCCTCAGCTCCACCTCACCAGTTCTCAACTTATGTCTTCTTGTCATTGCCTGCACAGTATTGCAGATATGAGAAATACATTCAGTATCTAATACCCATGATAGATAATCTCTAATTGACAAGTTTACATCTATCATATAGATACCTGAAGCGTCTTGCTACTTCACAGTTCCTTGAGCCTTGTCTTTGAGGTATTCTTTACAATTCCTCTTCCAGTGCCCCTTCTGATGACAGTAGAAGCATTCACCTTTCTTAGCACTCTTGCATTTGTCCTTTTTGACAATCTTCGGCTTCTTTTGATTCTTGCTTTTGCCTTTCCTAAAGGCTTGGGCTACTAGTCTTTTTCTGCCAGTCTTACCAACCATAAGGACTTCGGGTTTATCCTTCACAAGGTTCCCTTCTACAGTCTTCAGCATGTTCAGTAATTCAGCCAAAGTGATCTAGATCTTGTTCGTGTTAAAGTTAACAATGAATTGAGTATATGATTGTGGAAGTGAAGATAACACAAGGTCGGTATGCATCTCCTTAGGGAGTGAGACCCCAAGAGCATCCAACCTCTCCACCCATTCAATCATCTTCAGTACATGAGTTTGTACTGAAGATCCCTCTGTCATCTGAGCCTTGAACATATTCTTAGATATCTCATATCTTTCGATCCTGCTCTGCTTACTAAATAGCTCTTTTAAATGGAGTATGATGGATCTAGCATCCATCTCCTCATGCTGCCTCTGAAACTCATTACTCATAAAGGACAGAATGTAGTATTGGGCCATGGTGGAATCTTCCTTTCATTTTTCATATGTCAGCTATGTCCTCCTCTGGGGCATCTAATGCTGGTTCAGTAAGAGGTTCATCATCCAGGACATTAGCAATTTTCTCAGACCTGAGGACAATCTTCAGGTTCCTGAGCCGGTCTGAGTAGTTCGGGCATGTCAAATGATTGGCATCAAGTATGCCATGCAACGGGTTGTGGTGTGACATTTTAGCCTATAGGAGATAATCAAATTACAATTAGCAGATATTCAGTCATTAATTAAAAACAAGACATGGACTTTGTTTATCTAGTTTTACTATCACTAATTTTCGTCAGACTATATAACCTTCAGGTATACAGAATGGGCGACGCCGATAGGTCTCCTAGCGGGGATCAGAATCTCCAAGAGTCACAGTATAACCTCGGGTAAACACATAGTATTATACTGTTTTCTTAAAGCAACCATCTCATGGTAATTGCAACTTCTTGCAATATCCGATCATATTCTAGCTACCAGGTTATTAATGGTCCCGGATAAACACAGTAGACCATTATCTCCGGTCTAAGCTTTATCATCAATACGTGATCGAGTAGAGTAGAAATATAGTTCCCGGGTAAACACGTCGAAAACTATATCATTCCTCTATTCTTATCCAAAGACATCTAATGCCATAATTAATAGTCCTCTCAGCAGATGATGGCAAATCTCAGGTAAACATGTAGTATATTCTACCATTGAATTAAGTTCTATTAATTATATTGATGGAGAGCCACGTGGTGCATTCTCAATGACTCGCGCTACGGCTTAGGCTTTGTAACGAAGGTTTTATTTATTTACTTTGGTCTCAACCTAGGTGATAGTCTTAAATATATCGAATATATTACATATACTAATAACCTAGGTTATTTGATTCGTAATCAAATGAAAACACATGCATCGCATACATGTCATTAGTGTGGTCATGGATGGCCCTGTGGTTTGACCTGAGCCAGATAGCCAAACACAAAAAAATACACAACATAACAATTATATTATGAGTCTGCAAACTCATTCGCCGAATGAACTCCTTCATTTCCTTTTTGGTTGCAGTTGTGGATCATCCTCGCTTCGCGCTCAGCTGCCTTGATCAAATTACATTATAAATTTCAATTACATGTTAATTTAAAGAGGGAGCCTTATGGCGAGTACATTAATGAGGGAGGTAAAGATACATTGGAATATAGGAGAGGGAGAGGTACGCAGTCCTCTATTTATTAACAAATAATAATCCATGCATTCACATATATCATCATCTACATCCACAAAGAAAAATGCTCATCCATGACCACCGCGTAATTTTTAATTAACCAAACCACACATGGTTTAGCACAACACATGGCTAAATAATTTTTTTTGAAAATATATAATATTTTGGCTTCATAAATCTAGGGACCAAACAAAATTTGGAGAATAAGGATTTTCGAAAAAGATTGTCAGTTTAATCATGCTAATTAAATCAAATTTAAATTAGCAATAATAACACATCATATGTGCACAAACAATCCAAAAAGGTCCAATCCTTTTAATATTCCAAGCCACTAACACAGTTTGAAATTAATGTAATTAATTCAACATTTAAATTAATAAACATTAACATCATCTTATCTAACAATTAGATAATATATTAATCAACAACTAATTTGTTAATTAATATCAATTTTAAATTCTTGATAGGCCTAATAACATAAAGTACAGAATTCAATCAAATTTCAAAAACAATATTCTAAAATTTAAATTCTGTAAAAATAATTTAATTTTACATTATTTGGGCCCAAAAAGAAAATTAAATAGGAGCTGGTCAAATGGACCATGCGAGTCCAGCCCCTGTTGGACCCAGGTCCAGTCACTAGCTCGAGCCCAGCTAGCAACTGGGTTCGGACCCAAACCAGCCCCAAGGGGGCGGATCCGGTCCGCCCCGCTACTGGGCTGGCTCGGGTCCAGGACCCGGCCCGGCCCAGCAAGGGGGGCCCGTCCCCCTTGCCCGCACACAACTAGGAAACCCTAGCTATGCGCAACAAGGGGGGCGCCGCCACCGGCCTCCTGCCCCGCAGTATTAACCGACACCCCCCCCCCCCCCCCCCCCCCCCGAAAGGGAGGGCAGGCCGACGGTCTTCTCCGGTGCTGGTGGGCGGCCCAGGAACGTCCGGCGACACCTGGGGGGGATCTGAGGTTTAGGCCAGTAAACTCCAACCCTTGGGGTATCCGTAAGGATCAAAATACTCATCCGTTCTTCGTCCCACGAAAAAAATGAAAATCCCAAAAAATTAAATTTTCATGTTAGAAAAGAAAAATATAATTTTGCTTGTTCATTACATGAATGGTGTTCTAACAATAAAATTAATTAATCAGGATATAACATCATGGAACATAATTAAAGGACGACCGATTTGGGGTCCGAAATGGCAATGAACACAGTGGAACCTGGCGTTGACACCACTGTTAGGTTCGTCGTGTCATGATCCGTCCGAAAAATGTAGCAGAAAAATTAATTCAAGAATGGAATTGTCCCGTTTCGTTCAACAAAAACTTAAAGCGGTAAACCATATTTACCTTGCGTGGATTCGAATCTGCGTTCGTTCTTCAGTTCTATCAGAGCAATGCCGCAAGCCACGCAGGTGCCCGGCCTCTAGCGGTATCCATGCGGTTCTCCTCGCGATGGATCATCCTCGCCTCCTCGCTAGATGCGGCGTCTGCGAATCCTGTCTAGCTGCTCGTAATCTGTCGTGAGGAGAGCGGATGATCCCATATTGAACACACAATTACCTTCGAGGCCATTTCTCTAAACCCGATCATTTGACTTATTGATAACCCATGGCTAAGGATTCGTTAGTCCAAGTCAAAGCTCAGAGACGTACCAACAAGGTAGTTTTGGTGTCTCAGGTCCAAGGATCATCTACGCTACCAAGGCAAAAGAATCGAGCTAGTTAATAGTGAGGTATATACCATCCACCGATTCATGGTCAGATCAGTTCAATGAACTCATTCTCCAATGAGCACCTACAAGTCCAGCATAGTGTTTCCACACAAGTAACTTATAGGATCAGTCACCCTCATCATATGAGCTGAAGAAATCTGTACTAGTCTATCCGGATGTTTGATGTCCTTCTTAAACATCCTCCGACTAGGAACAATTAAGAACATGTGTTTATAAGTCTTCGGTCCTGTAATTATGATCTCATCATACTCCCAAGATTGTTGCACATGTTCATGGACTTCATCGTGATACGATAAACATAGATCGAACTAATTACACAATGAATTAATGCCATTTATTAATTGACTAAATAATACATAGTATCAGATTGACTTTCAGACCACCTAATACTAACATCTTCTTTGATGGAGCACTGATTGACTTTGAAATCTAGAGCTAACCTGGTTAAACAGAATTTGAGGCGATTCCACCTACAAATGGCTTTAAAGATGAAAGAAGAGGCCGACAAACTACACAAAGCCAAATTTATCATGAGGTCGAGATTTTTATCGGGCGTGTCATGAGGATGATTTCCCATTGCCTTACATCGATGTGCTTATTGATAATATAGCGGGATATGAGACATTATCATTCCTGGAAGGGTTTTCAGGGTATAATCATATTCGCTTAGCAGAGGAAGACCAGGAAAAGACATCATTCACTACACCCTGGGAACTTATTGTTATATAGTTACGCCATTTAGATTGAAGAATGTTGGAGCCACTTATCAAAGGACATTGATGGCCATATTTCATGATAAGATGCATATACATTTAAAGGTGTACGTAGATGATCTTCTGGTAAAATCTAAAACTAAGACTGATCATGCTGAAATCCTAGCCAAGGTGTTGGAAAGGTCAAGGGAGTATCAACTGAAGATGAATCCCCAAAAATGTGCATTTGGTGTCTCGTCAGAGAAGTTATTGGGATTCATTATGAGTAAAAAGGGTATTGAGATCGATCCCAACAAGGCTAAAGCTATCATTGAAATGCCACCTCCCAAGAATTTGTAGGAACTAAGAGGATTAATTGGCAGGTTGCAGTTTATCCACCGCTTTGTCTCCCAACATTCACAGAGATGTAGGCCGTTTTACAAGCATACTAAACCGAGAGTGAAATTCGATTGGGCCAATAACTGTCAGGAGGCATTCAATGGATTGAAGACATACTTGGCATCCTCCTGTTTTGAGACCACCATCTCCGGACAAACATTTGATCTTATATATCTCTGTCCTAGATGATTTGGCGGGGATTGTCCTAGCGCAAGAAGATGAAGAAGGAAAGGTGAGGGTGGCCTATT
Organism: Zantedeschia hybrid cultivar; assembly: GCA_030544215.1. NCBI lineage: Eukaryota > Viridiplantae > Streptophyta > Magnoliopsida > Alismatales > Araceae > Zantedeschia > Zantedeschia hybrid cultivar. The sequence goes on along the minus strand of JARZZO010000002.1, from coordinate 41,344,947 downwards.
ATCTCTCGAAACTTATCAACCCCGCAAAACAAAGATACACAGCGATGGAGAAGACATGTGCCGCACTGGTATGGGTAGTTCAGAAGCTGAAACATTATTTTCTAGCCCATGAAGTCCATCTCATTGCTAGGATGAATCCCATTAAGTTCCTTCTTGAGAAATTTGTCCTCACTAATAGATTAGTACGATGGCAAAACTTTATGTCTCAATTCGATATCACCTATATTCAACAGAAGCGATCAAAGGCTATGCCATAGTAGTTTTAGGTGGCCTACAAGCCAATCTAACAATGTAAATCTCGTTCATTTATTAATATAATGGCATAACATTCATTATGTGTAAATTGCGTTAATTATCGTTTCATAATGAAGTCCGTGAATATGTGCTATAGTGATCATATTATGATGAGATCATACTAATGAAACTGATCACTTAAACACACATATTCTTAATTGTTCCTAGTCAAAGGATATCCGAGAAGGACATCGGATATCCGGTTAGACTAGTACAGATTACTCCTGCTCATATGATGAGGGTGACTGGTCTCATAAGTCACTTGTGTGGAGACACTAAGGCGAATCTGTAGGTGCTCATTGGAGAATGAGTTCACTGAACTGATCCGACTGAATCGCTAGATGGTATTGTACCTCACTGTCAACCAGCTTGATTCTAATGTCGCAGTTGCGTGGATGGTCCTCGGACCTGAGACACCAAGGACATTTTGGTCCTCATTGTACCCATCAATTGTCCAATAAAATATCAAACAAATCATTTATAGGGTAATAAAAATCAATTTTTAGAAGCATTTTGGGCCAAGGATCACTCTTTTGAACAATGTCGGGGGTGGTCGACGCCTTTTGAAAGGCGTCGCCTGGTCCTAACGCCATTCAGCCACGGGTCCATGGACCCGTGGCCATCTTTCTTCTCGGTTTCCTACCCCCCCAAAGGCAATAAAAAGGAGTTTTTAGGACTTACCATTGGAGGACCGGCCTCCCCGGACGGTGCCGCTGCCGCCTCGCCCTCCAGAGCCGCAGGTAGCGTCCTCCATCCCCATGAATGCCGCCACTTCCGCGAAGCCCGCTACCGCTTCATCCATTTCTCCCTCCATTGGGACTTCGATAAGCTCTTCTTCTATCTCTACCAACATAACAGTCGTGACCTTTTGCCTCTTTTGACTTAACCCATCGGGTTCCATGGTGAGTGAGGCACTGAATATAAGGGAGTTTTTGGTGAGTGAGGAACCGAATATGAGGGAGTTTGGAGAGAGCTTGAGAGAGAGAGGGAGACTGAGAGAGGGATGGCTGGAATTGAGAGAAGAGCACTGGAGTTGGAGAAGGCCGCTGGACACGGAAACCTGTCAAAGATGCTCGCTGGAGCCCGTTGTTGCCGAAAAGGAAGAAGGAGAGAAGAGAGAGAAAGCAAAGGTAAGAATGAAGAAGGAGGAGGGCTCGGGCTCGCGAGGCCTCAGTTAATTTCTTAAATAGTGTCAGCCATGCAAGACGCGATTCAGTGACACATAAACTAAGGCAAGCGGTTTGAATTTTGAAATTATTGAAAGGCGTCGACCATGGACGACGCCATTTAAGAATTACTGCCTTTATTGGTTAGAGACATACCAAGAAAAGTCTAGAAATTATTGAAAGACGTCGACCATGGGCGACGCTATTCAGGGAGTTAATGCATTGAAAATTGTGGAAGTACGGCTAAAATCATGATTGGCGTCGACCATGGACAACGTGATTCAGAGAATTAAATGCCTCGAAATTTTTGAAAATAGGAGAGAGAAATGAAAGGCATCGACCATGGATGACATGATTCAGGCTCTTTTGAGAAATGAATATTAATTTTCAAAAAATGAATTTTATTGAAAGGCATCACTCTAAGTGTACGCGATTTGAATTAATGAGCCCGAAACACTAATTTTTTAAGAAAATGAGGTGTTTTGCTTAAGAAAAAATTCCAGAAAATTGCACAAAAATAAGAAAAGATCTTCATCGCAATAAAGGAATGATTTTCATTGAAAATAAAATTGTAAAGTATATCAAGCTTTGGGCAAAAGCTGAAAACTTTCAGGCCGAATTTTCTGAAGCTCTTTTACATAATTCTTCTATAGCTCCCAATTCACTTCATGAGGAAGTTTGACACAACAGGTGAAACCGATGTTCCACAAGGTTGCAATGTTCCATAGGTGAACTGCCTTTTCCCTAAGAGCGAGTAGTGTAGATTCGAAGCCAGTCTTTAGTATGGTTTTGAAGTAAAAATGCCAGGCAGCTCGAGCCTTAAGGTTGCGCACTCGATTGGTCATGTTGTTGTTGAATTTCACTGCACTGGCAATGTGAAAGATAGGACTGCGTTGATATATCTTAGACATCTTGAGAACCGCTTCCTCATTATGATTGAACTTGAAATAGAGATCGATTCATAGGGCAAAGAGTAACATGCTACCATAAGGAGGCTGACCGATAGAAGCCGATGAGAGCCCACTATAGAGATAGGCTAAGACTGTTGTACTTATCTGATGTCCCATGAATATCCTACAAATTGCACTGAGCTGATCTTCCAATAATATGTTGTCCTAGGCAAGGAATAGTAGAGCTCCAGCCAAACATGCAGTGAACGCGATCATTACGGTCTCTATATCTTCCTCCTTGATTCCTTCCATCTTCTTTAGAGTCCATTCTGCTAGCCTCGCTAGATTGATTCCTTTATTAGTGAGAACACTCTGTATTTCTTTAGAACTTTCCATGATTTTTTTCAAGAACTGATGACAAGTGATCTTTTCCCTCATAAATAACATATCTGTCACGTCATTTTCATCACTGTTCGCTTTGAGCTTTGGAAGTCCCAATAAGAGTTCAGTTTCTTTTAGAAGGATGGTAGCTTCGAAGGAAGTGAAGAGGAAGGTGTGTGTTTGAGGATGCCACAATTCGATAATTGCACCAATTGTAGCCCAATCCATACTTGAACTCTTGTAATGTTTAGCATGAATAACCAAACCTTGGATGTGCCACTTTGAGATATATGATTGTATGGAGAGGTTGATTTTCCACACTAACTTTGAAATCCATGGAAGAGAAGAAAATCTTCTTAGACCAGGAAATAAAGGATATCTCTTGAAAGAAAGAGAATTGGCATGGTTTTATTAAGAATTTGGAGCATAGAGACAATTTGTAGAAGAAAAAGAAGAGAATTGTATGAAAAAGAGAGAATAGCTTACCTTTAAGTTAGGATCTCACCCACTAAAATGGCCTTCTATATAAGAAAGCCCTTCAATCATCTTCCTTGCCCTTTTGTTTGAAGAATCCTTTGCAAAACTCTCCATCTTCCTTGATTGATTGAGCTCCTCCTTTGCTTGATTTCCTCCTTGTTTTTTCTCCCTTTCTCTTCCTTTCCCTTAAGATTTTGAGAGAATCCCCTAGCTTTCCCATTCCAATGCTTGTTAAGGTAAGTTGGGTTAAGAAGAGGAGGCATATACAAAAGGATTTGCATGGTTACAAGGCCCTTTCCAAATTGGAAGAGGGTATTTAATGAAGGAAAGTTGAGTCCAGAGTGGAGTCAGAGCAGAGCTGTTTCGATAAGTTACATGGCATCGCCTCGAGACAACGTCATTCAAATGACGTCAACTCAGAGCGACGCCATTTAGAGAGTTTATGTTATTTTACAAAATTGCATATTTGTTGCTATTTGCTACTATTTATCTCTCTGCATGAAGTTATTGACAAATTTTGAGTGCAGGAAAAATTCAAGAAAAAATAAAAATGTTGGGGAAGTTCCACTGAGTCCCACTGTGACTAATGACGGTTATCTCTTCACCTATATTCTTTCATGTATTTGATTTGCATCAGCATTACTATATATTAAATATTTATTAGATTGTAGTAAGGACCTTGTGGTTCTGATGTAACTGGAATTTGAGTTCCCCTTCATCAAAAATAGTGATAATTCCATAGGATTCGTAATTGCACAGATAGGCCATTGGATTGTCAATTGATGAGGACGATGGTTCCACTTTTGTGAAACAGTACGTTGACAAACGAGTTTCGGCTTAGCACTAGATTGTAGGACTGGTGTCTTGACTTATCAATGACAGTTTAACAATATTATCCTTGATTAATTTATATTTTATTTCATTTTAATTTTTCTTTTACCCCAGCATGCATCATATAAGATTTTGAAATCACTGTGGTAAGAATAAGTTAGTGATTAAATTTTAGACCATTGATCTAATAAATCTCAACTTGATATGAAATATTCCATTCTGAATTGATCTCTCGATTATCTTTGAGATTTCTTGAAGATATCTTTGGAATTCTTTATTATCTAGATCTTTATCCCCACATTTCTCTATTTCCTTTTAAGATTCATCATAATTGAACCACGTCCACATTGGCTGGTAATCGCTCTCCATGATAAAACCTGCAAGGTTTGTGAGCTTGGGTACTTCCCCTCATAAAAGTTGATCGTCCTTATTTTGTTTCTTTTGTCTATCTCATCCAGACATAATTGATTTCATTAATCTCTTTGAGTTACTTCATTGATTATTCTGAGAAAGATTCGCATCATGTGATGTTGAGAGCGTGTTTCATCACACCTTGGCATTACCTTTTCAGTTTATTCCACTTCATTCCATTCACTGCTATTCATTCCATTTCACTTCACTCCCTTGCAAAGTCAATGCTAAGGTAGGGCAGCTGTAGACACACTAAGTTTGACTTCACATTGAGTAAATTTCATATCACAATTACAATGCCCGAAATTGTTTGATTTTTAATCATTAATTAATTTTTATTGATTTTTTGAGATTTTTGCTAATTGACGTCGACCATGGCTGACGCCATTTAGATTTCTAGCTAAAATCAACTTGGACTTAAATTCCTTAATCGAGATAGATTTAGCTGAATGACATCACCCATAGACGACGCCATTTAGGTTTCTTAATCTATCTCAATTTTTTATTTAAATTTGAGTTAATTTCCTAATTATCTAAATGACGTCGCTGATTGACGACGCCTTTTAAGTTTCCTAATTTTTTACGCTTTCCTTTCGTATTTTCTTTCTATTTTGGCCCCCCTAATTAGTTAAATGACATCACTGATGGACGACGTGATTTAGAAGATTTCTTGATAAGCGTGCTCTCGCCGAGATTATCTGGTTTCCGTAGTTGGAAGGATTTCTAACTCTTGGAACTTATCCATGGTAATTCGAATATATGGGAGAGCCTTTTGAAGGCCTTGCCTTCAAAACACCCCTTATATATACATATACCCATTGGCCTTCAAAGGAGGTTGTCATTGGAGGATTTGAAGCTCCCATCAAGGTGAAAGGAGGCTCTCTTGGTGAAGAACGTGGACAAAGGCTTAGAGCTTCTTCTTCCTCTTCTTCCTCTTCCTTTGTAGCTTTGAAGACCCTAGGCTATAGAGGGGCCAACCATCCTCATCACCTTCCCTTCTTCTTTCTAGTTTTCCTAGTTTACTTTAGCTTTCTTTATTGTTTTCATCACGGTTCTTACTTGATTTTCATCTCATCACATCCATGTTACACAAACACACTACTTCTATTTTCATGATCCTATGTGTTAGGGGTTTAAAAAGAATCAAACAAGTGAGTTTTTCTAGTTAAATTTCATGTCTAGTTTGTTTATTAGAATAGATACTACACTCTACCATTAGCTCTAATCATCTTTTTATTTTCTTTGTTTGTCTTATTTGCAAGGTTTGAAGGACTTGAAGAAAAGAAGAAAACCATCAAAAAATGTGTAAAGTAAAAAGAAAGCTCTTCTTCTTTAGCCGGCCGAAGAGGAGGAAACAAAAGGACCCTAATTCTCCCAAATAAATAAGGTAAGTAGAGATCAAATTTATTCTTTCGAAATCCTCAATTTCTGGCAATCACACACATCTTTTAATTGATTATTTATGTTAACATTGAATTTCAATGAGGGCATGACACACTTTTGAGTACCACAGCCTTAAGAAAAATAATTTTGAGCTAGTCAGCGGTTGACCTTAGTCATTGTGAATAAAGCCGTAGAAATTCAGAATATCCCTTCCTTTACAAGGAGCATGGCCGGGAGGATTTTTACACACACGCACATCAACTTAGGGCAAGTGGAAGGTCCTGAAAGTGTAGAGTTGTTGCTTTGCACAAAGGGCAGGACTACCTTTTTATTTTCTTTTTTGATCGAATGAAAGGAAGGTCAAGAAATCATAATAGAGGACCAACCCACTCAGCACCCTATAGAGGAGGTCATCTCAAAAAGGGACAACATAAGTATGTAAAAATCAAACTTCAAATGAATAAATATGCTTTGAAAGAGCTAAAAGAAGGTGGGTGGCAAAAAGTATGTACCCCCTTAGACAAAATAAAGAAGGGGGCAAGAAGTATGCACTCTCAAAGTCAAAAAGCACAACGAACCGAAAAGCCATGCAAAAGTCAAAAGTCATTCGTACCAAAGTAAGACCAAGTCCTAAAAAGTACTGAGTCAGGGCGAGAGCTAAAAGGTTATCCTTGCCGACTAATCGAAGACTTCCTATTTTCTTCTTCCCTTCTCTCTTGGGTAGTTCTGCCCCAAGAGTTAGCAAAAGTGAGGATATATCGAAAAGGGTGGAAATGAACTCTGAGAATGCCAATTTTTTTGCACAATCATCTATCGTGACTCTAATTGTAGGAGGGGAAATGAGAATTTTAACTAAACTAGCAAGCCGCTATTGTTTGCAAAAGACAAACCTTAACTTGAAGCATAACATTCTAAAATGATTGGTATTCCTAAATTTTCACTGATTGCATTCCTAAGGGATTTGCAATGATTAAGTTGGGGGATGTGATAATTGCACATTTTTAGGTATTCAGAGATGGAATTCATGCATTGTACTTGTAATTTTATATGCAAAACCACATAGAATGATAGATGATTTAGTGCTCTTTCCAATGATATCAATTTTATCAAATTTCAAGTTAAAAACATTGTCATTTCATGTTAAAAATTGTGTGTCAGTGTATTTGTATAAATTCTATTCTCAATAGGGTTTTCTCAGTAATTTTTGAGGCTTGAGGGGTGTTTAAATAATTTTATCATGGCATAAGCACACTTTTCTTCTTTATAGAGACTTCACCTTTTTTTTTTATGTGTGCAGGACATAAAGAATGTGTGGCTCTGTTGGTTAGGTCACTTGGTTACCACTAGAGTGACTAGGGTTCAAATCCTGGCAATTACAACATTTTTTTCAAGCGGGCCAAAAGTGAGCATTATGGAGAAAGCGACAACACGAGGGGTGCCCAAACTTCTCATGCCTGGCCCGCGTTCTCTCGTAGCCATCATGCGCTTCTTTGGAGCACAAGAAAATAGATTTCCTTTCCTATTTTTGGGGAGGGAAAAGTGGAGAATAAATCTTAGTGTAAACTCTAATTTCCTCTCCCCTTTAAAAGAGAACCCAAAGGAAGCTGCCGGTTGATCTAATTTCCTTTATCTATTCTCTCTCTTTCTCTCTCTCACTCTTACCTGAGCCTCCTTTCTCTCTCCCTATTATTCTCTCTCTCTCTCTCTCTCTTTCTCTCTCTCTCGCTTCCTAGCCGCACAACAACCACCTCTCTCTCCTTCTTCCCCTTCATCTTCTTCTTCCTTTGTCCTCTTCTTCTTCGTCATTTTCTCCCTCTCGCTCTCTACTTCTCCCCCCCCCCCCCCCTCTCTCTCTCTCCCTTCTACCTCTCTTCTTCAGCGAACACCACCAAAGTAGCTGCCACTCCACGCCATGTGGCGAGCACACAGATTTCATACCGCATGAACATCATAGCTCGTGCCCTCGTGAAAGTGCAGCCTGCCATGTGCCCATGCCATGCATCGCCCCTAGAGATGCTCCTGCTCGACCCCGCTACACGCCGCCACCACACATCGCATCTAGGTGTAATCCCACTTGAGCGCCACCTACCCTGCCATGCCATGCAGCATTCTATCGCTCGCCTGCGCATCCTGCCACCTACTTTGTTACTACGTCAGGTCCTGCTACTTCTCTCTCATGTTAATTTAGATTTAGTCATTTTTACAGTTTATTTCTTTTGTTTAGTGGGTATTAATATTCATCACTTCGTAGTTTTCTTTTTCCTTTAAATTTTGGTGTAATCTTTTTAATTTAGAAGGACCGGTAAAGTTGTTATTTCTTTAAATCTTGTTTTCTTCTCTTAATCTCTCTCTTTTAAATGTGGTTTTGTTTGTTTCCTTTCTAGAATTAATTTTGCTTAGTTAAATTTGTGTGCCTTGTTAGTTCTAATCAATTAGCTTACTGCATCTTCGTAGTAATATTTAGCGTTAATAAGGCACTTAATTCGTGCAATGAACTTCTTTCAAAATTTTAATTAGTTTGCTTTCAATCTTAAGATAGATCAAGTAGTTGCAAGTGTTTTTGTGTTATTGTATTCTGTTTTCAAATCTCTCTTTCTTTTAAGATTTTCATTAGAAGTCGAAGGTTTTGAAAACTAAACTCTAGGTGTCGATATCTTCGGTGCATGACCTGCTACAGGTTGATGCCTTCGAGGCGGTTGGGCTTGCCCCCACCACCTCACGGGGTAAGCTCGGCTCCAACCTCTGTCAACTTCTTTCTTCTTGTGGCAATACTGATGCCTTGTCTCTTGCAGAAAAATGGTGTCCGCTAACCTCTTCTGGGCCATGGCGGAGAAGAGAAAGAAGGGGAAGCAGGTCGCTCCCTCCCCTCCTACTCCGGAGCAGCTGAGGAAGAAGGTGAAGCACTCGGTCATCCGCCCTGAGAATACGCCGAGGAGTCCCTTGCTTGGAATGTGGGGAGTATCAAAGGATCGAACTGGGGGGTGGCTCTAGGGCTGACCACGCAACCTAATTCCCTTAGCTTACCTTGAGCTCAAATAGCTTGCTGGTGGACTCCGACGTTGCCATGCAGCTTAGCCGAGCCTACCTCTAATTGGTTGACAAGGCCGCGCATAGCCCAGTCCCCACGTCCACCATCTTTTGCACCATTATGCACTAGGCCTGCCACATTGCCACCTAGGTGTACATGCTATGTTAGTCTTAGGTGCCCTACAAGCCAATCTAACTTTTTAAATCTTCTTCATTTATTAATAATATAACATTATTTCATTATGTGTAATTCGTTCTTTTACCGTCTCATAATGAAGTCCATGTGTAAGGATCGAGACTTTCGGATCCGGTATTCGGATCAGACCTTGTTGTCCTAACCCTTGTGGGGGGCGGAAGTTCTGACTTGAATCGCGTCAGGACCTGGCGACGCGTTTTAAACGGCGTCCACCTTGGCAGACGCGTTTCAGGTGCTGCCACGTGGGTGCCGCGGGGGTTGGCCTTGGGCCACGTGGGTACGGCCCTGTCAGATCGTCTGAACGGCGTCTGCGAAGGACGACGCCTTTCAGACTGCGACTCTGGGTGTGTCAGAATACGGCCCTGACAAGTTGTCTGAATGGCGTCTGTGTAGGACGACGCGTTTCAGAATCTTGTCAGAGCGGCCGTCACATCACCTGATTGGCGTCCGTAGATGTCGACGCGTTTTAGCCAGTTTCTGGTTAACCCCGTGAGCCCTCCTTCTTTCCCTCATTTTCTCCTACTCTCCTTCTCTCCTCCTCCTCCGGCGACCGGCGGCGGCCACCTCCTCCTCCCTCTTTTCCTCCCACCATTTCGCCTCTCCCTCCACTCCATCCTCTACCTAACTCATACCACTACCACCTCCACTTCCACTGCGGCGTTCTACTCTCCGGACGGCGGCCGACGTCACGGTGGAGCTAGGACGACACGGCGGTACCGGCGGCGGCGTGGGGCGAGAAGGGTGAACGGCGTGGAGCTTGAGGAGTTCGAGTGTCCGGTAGGGTGACGTTCTCCGTGGCATTGTGTTCAAAATCATGTTTTCCTCAATATGCATGTGGTAGATCTTCGGTTTTTGGGGGTTAGAATGAGCATGTTTAGGATCTCTATGGGGTGTTTGCCTATGAATTGTCTTGCTCTTCGTTTCCCTCCAATTTGTTTGATTTTTGGGGTTATTTAGGGTTGAAAAGGGAGCCCTCGGGTTTAGGGCGTTCCTGGTTCCCGGGGCTGAAAGACGTCGTGCATGGACGGCGCCTTTTTGAAGGGCGTCGGGCCATCACGACGCCTTTTAGACGGGAATTGACTGACAGACAGTTTGCCAGGTTGGGGTTTCTGTGACTGAAAGGCGTCATGGGTAAACGACGCGTTTTTGAACAGCGTCAGGCATCCATGACGCGTTTCAACCGCAGAAATCCCTTGGATAAGGCCTTGGGAATTCCGGATTTCGGTGTAGAATGGCGTCTGAGGATGTCGACGCCTTTTAAAAAGGCGACCATGAGGGTCGACGCCTTTTAAGGCCAGATTCTGAAGACTGATTTATATAGACCTGTAATTGGAGCTTGAATGGCGTCGACCTTGGTCGACGCGATTCAAGACAGAATCTCACTAATGCATGCCAGTAAAACGTGTTTATACTGCTAGATAGATGATTAGCACATGTTTTAGTGCACCCGAAAGAGATGGGTTTCTTATGATCGGATGGTTCTATGTGTGTTATGCGATCGCGGGCTTTTCACGTGACCGGATCGCACTGTGTTGGGTTTTCAGTTACTGTGGACCTGGAGTGACATTGTAGCACTTTATCACCCTGTGCTGGTGGGGGCGTGAGCACAGCGCCGGTGGGGGCGTGGGCGGGGTGACGCCTAGTGAGAGAGGGTCACCTGGTGAACCCCGGGGTCAGCTAGTACCGGTGTCGGAGTGGTACATTCGGAGAGTCACTCATGCTGGGGGAAGGGGTAGTCACCTGAGCCAGTGGGGCCGGAGTAGCGAGCGTGCTATCCGAGGGGCTATTCCTTGGTCTCAGCAGGTCGAGGTTTCCCCACCGTTGTTTGTACGGTCGGCGAGTTCTATCGAGATGACGGTTGTAGATTTTCTAACGGCTGGTTTAGAATGTGCATGATTAATATAACTGCGATTGCATGTCTTCTCACGTAGAGAATTAGGAATTGTACCTGCCACTACACGTATTACTTCACCGTTAGCTGTACTTTACACTTGTGGGTGTGTGAGTGGGCAGTGGGGATCGAAGGATCCCTACTGAGTCTTGTTCTTGAGACTCACCCCTGCGGTTTTCAGGTGAGGACTCCCAGCAGACTTAGAGCGCCGTGTGAGGCCGTGTGTTGTGCGTCTTCGGCAGTTGTTCCGGGGTATGCCCCGATGTAGTTGTTATTTATTTCTGGCATGTATGTTTAATTATTTCCTTTCAGCTGGAGTATGTAATTATTTGCTGTAATCGAGTCGCATTGTAATAATTTCAATTTCCTGCACTTTCATTTCAGTTCAATGCGATGTGAATGTTTAGCTTAGTTTATTATTTATTTTCCAGACTTACTAGATCCTGGTTTGGTCCCAAATTAATGATTCGGTACCCATTTAGTAATCGGATCCCTGATTATAGGGTGGCGGGTCGTTACAGTTGGTATCAGAGCATACGGTCTGGCAAATAAATAAATAACCAGGTTAAACGTTGTAAATTCGGCAAATAAATACATTATCCCGTACAGGCACGTCGGTAGCATAGGTTTTAGGATTCTAATTAGAACTTTTTGATTTTGTAATTGTAGGCGAGTAGATGGCTCCCAGAAGGAGGATGCCAGTTATCCGAGAACAGGGAGATGTCCCTAGTAGGTCCGAGGCCGGGAGGCCGAGTGTTGAGCAGTTCATGGAGGCGATGATGGATACTATGGCTCGTTATCAGACACGAGACCCTAGTGAGAGTTCCAGTGCGCGAGGAGGGTCCACCGCTACACTTGAGCGGTTTCTGAAGCTGAGGCCACCTCACTTCACCGGTCGTCCCGACCCTGACGAGGCCATCCATTGGCTTAGAGAGATAAAGAAGACTTTCGACACCATGGATTGTGCTGCAGTAGAGCGGACCCCGTTAGCTACCTTCATGCTGAAGGATAGCGCCTACGACTGGTGGACCACCTTGAAGAGTTTGTCCTATGGGGACAAGAGTCTTAGGGAGATATCTTGGGAGACCTTTGTCCAGGAGTTTAATGCACAGTATTTCCCTAGACATGTCCAGCGAGCCAAGGAGAGGGAATTCATGGATCTGACACAGGGGAGCATGACAGTACTTGAATACGAGGCGAAGTTTGTTTCGCTGGGACGGTTCGTGCCTTTCATATCTCAGGACGAGGAACGTCGCACGGAGAGGTTTGTGGATGGGCTTAGGCTCAGTTTGAGGAACTTTGTGGCGTCCCATTGTTGTACAGACTTGGCGTCAGCAGTTAGGCGTGCGGCAGCTGTAGAGGCTCAGCAGATCCAGTCGGCCCGGGAGAGAGGGCAGACTGTCCAGGGGCCTTCTCGGGGCAGGGGTAAAGCAGCGGCACCGGCTCCTTCAGCCGGATCGGGATCGTCTTCTCTCGGCTCCCGATTCAGGAGGTTCTTCAGGGGTGGTGGCAGTAGTAGCGGCAGCAGCGGTAGCAGCCGGCCCAGACAGTTGCAGCAGAGTCAGACGGTGTCCAGTGCACAGCAGGAGCCAGCTCAGAGGCTTCCGGCAGTCTGTCAGCAGTGTGGTGGTACCCATGGTGGGACTCAGTGTCCCACTCTTCCCAGGAGATGTTTCGCTTGCGGCCAGCAGGGCCACTTGGCGAGGCAGTGCCCGCAAGGGTATGGTCAGGGTCATGGTTCAGGCGAGCAGAAGAAGCCGAGGACCCAGGGGAGAGTGTTAGCTATCACCAGGAGGGAGGCTCGCGCGTCCAACTTGGTGGAAGGTACACTTTCTGTCCTTGGGAACTTTGCACACGTATTGATTGATTCAGGGGCTTCGCATTCTTTTATTTCTGAGCAGTTCTTAGATATCCTTTCTGCGCCTGTTGTTGAGTTATCTGATGGTTTGATGGTGGAAGTTCCTTCTGGAGACTATATGATATCTTACAACTGCTTGAGGAATGTTCCCTTGACCATTGAGGGTCATGTGCTCCCTGCCCAGTTGGTTGTGCTTGCCATTCGAGACTTTGATGTCATCCTGGGTATGGATTGGTTGGAAGCCTTTTATGCAGAGGTGGACTGCCACAGGAAGAGGGTGCGATTCTCCATTCCGAACATCCCGACCTTCTTCTTCCAAGGTATTAGGCTTTCTTCCCGAGGTACTCTTATTTCTGCCTTTAAGGCACGGAGGTTGCTTGATGGTGGCTGCGAGGCTTTCCTTGCCTCTGTTGTTGTCTCCGATGTCCAGAGTAGTCTCAGCCCTGAGGAGGTACCTGTTGTGTGTGAATTCATCGATGTTTTTCCTGAGGAGCTGCCTGGCCTTCCTCCTCAGCGAGAGGTCGAATTCACCATCGAGCTTGCACTAGGTACGGCGCCCTTGTCTAAGGCCCCGTATCGGATGGCGCCAGCCGAACTCGCTGAGTTGAAGGCACAGTTGCAGGAGCTGTTGAATAAGGGTTTCATTCGCCCCAGTACATCCCCATGGGGTGCTCCAGTCCTGTTTGTTAGAAAGAAAGATGGTTCTCTGAGGTTGTGCATTGACTATAGGCAGCTGAACCAGGTAACAATAAAGAATAAATACCCACTTCCAAGGATTGATGATTTAATGGATCAGCTGCAGTCTGCGAAAGTATTTTCCAAGATCGACTTGAGATCCGGGTATTATCAGATGAGGATCCGGGATGTTGATGTTAGCAAATCGGCCTTCAGAACTCGGTACGGACACTATGAGTTTTTGGTTATGCCCTTTGGCCTGACCAATGCTCCGGCGGCTTTTTTGGAGCTAATGAACCGAGTCTTCAGGACTTATCTGGACCAGTTTGTGGTTGTGTTTGTAGATGATATCCTGATCTATTCTTCTTCTGAGGAAGAGCATGCCGCCCATCTTCGGGCAGTATTGCAGGTCCTGAGGGAGCATCGACTCTATGCCAAGTTCAGTAAATGTGAATTTTGGCTGAGCGAGGTGCACTTTCTTGGGCACGTTATTTCTGGTGAAGGTATCGCAGTAGACCCAGCGAAGATAGAGGCAGTGATGGACTGGAACAGGCCGACTTCAGTGACCGAGATCAGGAGCTTTCTGGGGCTTGCTGGGTATTACAGACGGTTTGTTCAAGGATTCTCTTCGATAGCGATCCCCTTGTCGAGGTTGACTCGAAAGGGAGTTCGCTTTGAGTGGACCGAGGATTGTGAGCAGAGTTTTATTGAGCTAAAAACTCGTCTCACGTCAGCCCCAGTGCTGGTGCTTCCATCTGGGTCAGGTGGATTTGTGGTTTATTCGGATGCGTCCCGTCGAGGATTGGGAGCAGTCCTTATGCAGCATGGCAGGGTAGTTGCTTATGCTTCTCGGCAGCTGAAGAAGCATGAAGAGAACTATCCTACTCATGATTTGGAGCTGGCAGCAGTGGTATTTGCACTCAAGATCTGGAGGCATTATTTATATGGGGAGAAATTCCAGGTTTTCACGGATCACAAGAGCTTGAAATATGTATTCACACAGAGGGATCTGAATTTGAGGCAGCGAAGATGGATGGAGTTCATTAAAGATTATGACTTTGACCTTTCTTATCATCCGGGCAAAGCGAATGTGGTGGCAGACGCTTTGAGTCGGAAGACGGTCATGTCATACCTCATGATTCAGGAGTGGAAATTATTCGAACAAGTGGTGGAATCTTCCTTTAGGGTTCCACGTGAAGATGACAGAGCTGTGCTGGTCAGTTTGACTGTGAGACCAGCAGTGTATCATGCAGTTATTGAGGCCCAGAGGGCAGATGCGGAGTTACCCCAGATTCTCCAGAGGTCCGAGGTGGAGTTATGGGATGATGGTACCGTCAGATTCAGAGGCAGACTCTATGTCCCGACTGAGGAAGATGTGCGCAGATGTGTTCTTGATGAGGCGCACCGATCGAGGTATGCAGTGCATCCCGGGACAACAAAGATGTATCACTGTTTGAGGAGGCACTTCTGGTGGCCCGGTATGAAGAGAGATGTGGCTGAGTATGTGGCCAGATGCATGACTTGTCAGCAGGTCAAGGCCGAGCATCAGAGACCTGGTGGATTGCTACAGCCTTTGCCAATCCCAGAGTGGAAATGGGAGCATGTGACTATAGACTTCGTGATGGGATTGCCTACATCTCCTAGCAGGAGAGATGCCATCTGGGTCATCGTAGCTCGGCTGACCAAGTCGGCACACTTCCTAGCTGTTAGGAAGGACTGGTCGGTCGGCAAGTTGGCCAAGTTGTTTGTAGACCGGATCATTTCTCTGCACGGGGTCCCTTTGTCCATTGTATCAGATCGAGATCCGAGGTTTACTTCCAGATTCTGGAAGAGCTTTCAGCAGGCGTTGGGGACTCAGTTGGCTTTCAGTTCAGCTTATCATCCCGAGACTGACGGACAATCGGAAAGAACTATTCAGACATTGGAAGATATGCTCAGAGCTTGTTGTCTAGACTGGGGAGGTTCTTGGGAGCAGCATTTGTCCACTGTGGAATTTGCCTACAACAACAGCTACCATTCTAGCATCGGCATGGCGCCTTATGAGGCTTTGTATGGGCGGCCGTGTCGATCACCAGCGTGTTGGTCTGAGATCGGTGAGAGGCAGATTGCAGGGCCCGAGTTGGTGCAGCAGTGTGCTGAGGTCGCCAGGACGGTTCAGCAGAGGTTGACCGCAGCTCAGAGTAGACAGAAGAGTTATGCCGACATCCGACGGAGACCACTTGAGTTTGAGGTTGAGGACCATGTGTTTCTCCGAGTTTCACCCTCCAAGGGTGTGATGAGATTCGGGAAGCGAGGCAAGCTGAGTCCGCGTTATATCGGACCTTTTCCCATTCTTGCTCGAATCGGGGAAACCGCGTATCAGTTGGCCTTGCCACCCAGTCTGGCAGGAGTGCACGATGTGTTCCATGTGTCCTTGTTGAGGAAGTATGTTCAGGATCCGTCCCATGTGTTGGACTTTTCAGAGTTGGAGGTCTCTGAGGACCTGTCATTTCCAGAGTACCCGGTTCGTATTGAGGATCGCAGAGAGCAGGTCTTGCGGAACAAGGTCGTACCGCTGGTCAAGGTGATTTGGCAGTACCGCTCCGGAGGTGAGGCAACCTGGGAGCGAGAGGACGAGATGCGGGAGCAGTTCCCTTACCTCTTCTCGTGAGTCTTATTGTAAACTTGTATCCTTGTTTTGACCTTGTTGATTCTAGCAGTCAATTTCGAGGACGAAATTTCTTTAAGGGGGGGAGAATGTAAGGATCGAGACTTTCGGATCCGGTATTCGGAACATACCTTGTTGTCCTAACCCTTGTGGGGGGCGGAAGTTCTGAGTTGAATCGCGTCAGGACCTGGCGACGCGTTTTAAACGGCGTCCACCTTGGCAGACGCGTTTCAGGTGCTGCCACGTGGGTGCCGCGGGGGTTGGCCTTGGGCCACGTGGGTACGGCCCTGTCAGATCGTCTGAACGGCATCTGCGAAGGACGACGCCTTTCAGACTGCGACTCTGGGTGTGTCAGAATACGGCCCTGACAAGTTGTCTGAATGGCGTCTGTGTAGGACGACGCGTTTCAGAATCTTGTCAGAGCGGCCGTCACATCACCTGATTGGCGTCCGTAGATGTCGACGCGTTTTAGCCAGTTTCTGGTTAACCCCGTGAGCCCTCCTTCTTTCCCTCATTTTCCCCTACTCTCCTTCTCTCCTCCTCCTCCGGCGACCGGCGGCGGCCACCTCCTCCTCCCTCTTTTCCTCCCACCATTTCGCCTCTCCCTCCACTCCATCCTCTACCTAACTCATACCACTACCACCTCCACTTCCACTGCGGCGTTCTACTCTCCGGACGGCGGCCGACGTCACGGTGGAGCTAGGACGACACGGCGGTACCGGCGGCGGCGTGGGGCGAGAAGGGTGAACGGCGTGGAGCTTGAGGAGTTCGAGTGTCCGGTAGGGTGACGTTCTCCGTGGCATTGTGTTCAAAATCATGTTTTCCTCAATATGCATGTGGTAGATCTTCGGTTTTTGGGGGTTAGAATGAGCATGTTTAGGATCTCTATGGGGTGTTTGCCTATGAATTGTCTTGCTCTTCGTTTCCCTCCAATTTGTATGATTTTTGGGGTTATTTAGGGTTGAAAAGGGAGCCCTCGGGTTTAGGGCATTCCTGGTTCCCTGGGCTGAAAGACGTCGTGCATGGACGACGCCTTTTTGAAGGGCGTCGGGCCATCACGACGCCTTTTAGACGGGAATTGACTGACAGACAGTTTGCCAGGTTGGGGTTTCTGTGGCTGAAAGGCGTCATGGGTAAACGACGCGTTTTTGAACAGCGTCAGGCATCCATGACGCGTTTTAACCGCAAAAATCCCTTGGATAAGGCCTTGGGAATTCCGGATTTCGGTGTAGAATGGCGTCTGAGGATGTCGACGCCTTTTAAAAAGGCGACCATGAGGGTCGACGCCTTTTAAGGCCAGATTCTGAAGACTGATTTATATAGACCTGTAATTGGAGCTTGAATGGCGTCGACCTTGGTCGACGCGATTCAAGACAGAATCTCACTAATGCATGCCAGTAAAACGTGTTTATACTGCTAGATAGATGATTAGCACATGTTTTAGTGCACCCGAAAGAGATGGGTTTCTTATGATCGGATGGTTCTATGTGTGTTATGCGATCGCGGGCTTTTCACGTGACCGGATCGCACTGTGTTGGGTTTTCAGTTACTGTGGACCTGGAGTGACATTGTAGCACTTTATCACCCTGTGCTGGTGGGGGCGTGAGCACAGCGCCGGTGGGGGCGTGGGCGGGGTGACGCCTAGTGAGAGAGGGTCACCTGGTGAACCCCGGGGTCAGCTAGTACCGGTGTCGGAGTGGTACATTCGGAGAGTCACTCATGCTGGGGGAAGGGGTAGTCACCTGAGCCAGTGGGGCCGGAGTAGCGAGCGTGCTATCCGAGGGGCTATTCCTTGGTCTCAGCGGGTCGAGGTTTCCCCACCGTTGTTTGTACGGTCGGCGAGTTCTATCGAGATGACGGTTGTAGATTTTCTAACGGCTGGTTTAGAATGTGCATGATTAATATAACTGCGATTGCATGTCTTCTCACGTAGAGAATTAGGAATTGTACCTGCCACTACACGTGTTACTTCACCGTTAGCTGTACTTTACACTTGTGGGTGTGTGAGTGGGCAGTGGGGATCGAAGGATCCCTACTGAGTCTTGTTCTTGAGACTCACCCCTGCGGTTTTCAGGTGAGGACTCCCAGCAGACTTAGAGCGGCGTGTGAGGCCGTGTGTTGTGCGTCTTCGGCAGTTGTTCCGGGGTATGCCCCGATGTAGTTGTTATTTATTTCTGGCCTGTATGTTTAATTATTTCCTTTCAGCTGGAGTATGTAATTATTTGCTGTAATCGAGTCGCATTGTAATAATTTCAATTTCCTGCACTTTCATTTCAGTTCAATGCGATGTGAATGTTTAGCTTAGTTTATTATTTATTTCCCAGACTTACTAGATCCTGGTTTGGTCCCAAATTAATGATTCGGTACCCATTTAGTAATCGGATCCCCGATTATAGGGTGGCGGGTCGTTACACCATGAATATGTGCAATAGTGATCAGATTATGATGAGATCATACTAATAAGACTGGTCACTTATACATACATATTCTTAATAGTTCCTAGTCGGAGGATATCCGAAAATGACATCGGATATCCAATTAGACTAGTACATATTATTCTTGCTCATATGATGAGGGTGACTGATCTCATAGTCACTTGTGTAGAGATACTAAGGCGAATCTGTGGGTGCTAATTTGAGAACGAGTTCACTGAACTAAATCGCTGGATGGTAATATACCTGATTGTCAACCAGCTTAATTCTATTGTCGTAGTTGCGTGGATGGTCCCCGGACCTGAGACACCAAGGACACTTGTCGGTGGAATTCTGTACTTTGACTTTGATTTACAGATCTCTATTCACGGGATTCTAAATAGCCAAGGATCGGATACAGCGGTATACCGTCGAACGGAATTGAGTGTCAATAGGGAATCATTCACTCTCGGTAATCAAAGAGAGAATACTCTAGGTAGGAAGCGCAGGAGTCCTTTGCCAAGGCGGACAATAATATCGGGAAAAGAGTTTTCCGATATTATACGGCAATATCCAATCCAAGTGAGTCGACCGAGTAGGGTTTGACGGTTCACTATACCCTGAGTTGACTCGAGAGTATTGTACTAAGGAAGGATTATATCCACGTGATAATTGTCGGCGGAAAGGTTCTAAAAGTGGGTTGCTTAACCCCAATGTCTTTCGGGTTTACGTGGTGTTGTTTGACACCCAACGTGATCGGAGGCCCGACTGAATTTAATGTGCGACATTAACTAATTCGGTTGATTAATTAATTAATATGAGTTATTAATTGTTTAATTAAGTTATTAAGAGTCACTAGGCTTATTGGGCCATTAACTGGATTGGTAATTGGGCCTAGAGAGTCACACGCAAAAGATTCTCAGGGCGATGAATTAAAAGTGGGATTATATTATTACGGGGGTTTTTATGAAAAATTGCACAGTTAATATAAAATATAGCGAACGAGCTGAGTAGGTCAAACTACTGCTCAGCCCTGGCCATCCCCTCCTCTCTCCCTCTCTCTCTCTCTGGCGCCCTAGTCTCTCTCCCCTCTCTGGAGACAACATCGCCGTCTTTCCTGACTCCCATCCGACGGGAATTCGACCGCGCATTACAGCGGTTGTTACAACAAATGGCGAATTGTTCGTGGGCTGCGAAGAACGAGGAACGTGAGGAAATCCACCGCGAGGAAGATCACATGGACTTCACTAGAGGCCGGGCTTTTGCGCGGGTGGTGGTGTCACACCAATGGAACCGTTCGGACGTGGATTCGAATCCGCGCGAGGTAATATTCGATTACCCGTTAATAGTTTTTGTTTATTCGAAACGGACAAAGATCGCAACATTTGAATTATTTATTTCCGTTGCGTTTGCGATTCCGAGAAACCCAAAGAACCTTACAATGGTATCAGAGCCAGGTTCCACTATTTCTCGTCCGTTTCAGACTCCAGAATTAATTTTTTCATGATTTATTCCATGCGCGAGTTCGATTATTTACTGGATCCGTGTTCGTACGATGAACACAAAATTAATTAGATTAAATTTCTATTGGGGTATTTTGTGTTCTTCGTGAGACGAAGAACAATGAGATTCGGCAGCCTTGTTTGGGCGTCCCCATGTGATGAGGAGGTAGCCAAGTGGTCCTGGTATGACCAGGGACCCCGCCGGTCACCAACAACACCGGTGGCCGGCACCGGAGAGGCTGCTAGAGGTGGCCGGAAAGGAGGGAGTGTTTCTTCTTCTTCCTCTCGGTTTGGAAACCAGAAAAAGGGGAAACAAAGGGGACTCGGCCTGCAGTTTAAAGGGGCTTCCGGCGGCCCTACCGGCGCCGGGAGCGTCGCCGGCGGGATCGGGTAGCACCGGAAGCTCGACCGCTGGGTCCCCTACAGCCTCAATTAACCTTAAGAGTTAGATTAGTTATTAACCTTAATTAACTAATCTAAAGGTTATACTATAAATTATTAATTAATTAGTGTTAATTATTAGTTTATGAGTTAAATTAGTAATTAACATTAATTGTCTAATTTAAGAGTTTGATTAGTAGTTAATAATTAATTAGAGTTGATTATTAATTTAAGTGTTAAATTAATAATTAACTTTAATTGACTAATCTAAGAGTTAGATTAGTAATTAATCATTAATAGTTTAATTGTTAGATTATTAATATTGTTTAATCTAAATGTTAGATTGTTTTAAATTTTAGAAATGTTCTAATTTATATGGAATATTATCGAATTATTAATTTGGAGTGTGTGCACATGTCATGTGTGTTATATGCTTTTAAATTTGATTTAATTGCATGTTAAGAAAATAAAATGAGTTTTTGAAATTCAAATGCTAATTTTGATTGGAACCAAGTTTTTTGAAAGCCAAAAATTATTTATTTTCGAAACTCTTTTATTTTAACCATGTTATGCGCTTATCTTGTGTGGAATGGATAAAACACACTGTAGTTATAGATATGCACTTATTTAATACTTCATGTGATGATGTATGTAGATCATGGATGTGTGAATGAATGTTTATTAATTGTTAATAAATAAATATCTGCGTACCTCTCCCTCTCATACTCCGATGTATTTCTACCTCCTTCTCTTTTGTACTCGCCATAAGGCCTTCTTCAATTTATATGTAAATTTAGAATTTAATATAATATGATCGAGGCAATCGAGGAAGGAGCGAGAACGATGCACAGCTGCAACTAGGAAGGCGATATGATGAAGATCTCTTGCCTATGTGTTTGCAAGTAGTCTAATGTAAATGTTATATTAGATTATGTGTGCATGTGACTATTTGGCTCCAGTCAAACCACGGCGCTATCCATGACCACACTTGACATGTATGAGATGCATTGTTTTTATTTTTTATTATGAATCAAAGTAGGTATAGTATGTAGTAAATATATACGATATATTCATATACTATCACCTAAGTGAGACCAAGATAAAAGTTATCTAAAACCCTCACTAAATTTTAAGTCGTAATATGAGTAGTTGAGAACTTACTGCGTGGTCCTCCATCCTTATAGTCATAGAATTCAAATTACTTTAGGTAGGTTTGTTGTGCTATCCACAAGGCATGTCCATTGTAACAAGAGACTATGACTATGGCATAAGATGCCTATTGATCGGGATAGAGGAACCATATAGTCTTATTGTTCTATCCACAAGGGCTGCATATAAATCTATTTTCATCTCGTAATGATGGTAATGCTTAGATTAGAATTAATTGTCTGTTGTGTTATCCACAAGGCCATTAAATTTCTGAGGACCAAAAATATGATCGGATATTGCAAGGAGTTGTAAGTTCCAAGAGATTGGTACTCTTTGATTGTATTACAGCTTGTTGTTGTAACGACCCGCCACCCTATAATCGGGGATCCGATTACTAAATAGGTATCGAATCATTAATTTGGAGCCAAACCAAGATCCAGATAAGTCTGGGAAATAAAGAATAAACTAAGCTAAACATTCACATCACATTGAATTGAAAAGAAAGTGCAAGAATTAAAAATTATTACAATGCGACTCGACACAGCAAATAATTACATACTCCAACTGAAAAGAAATAATTAAGCGTACATGCCAGAAAATAAAATAACAACTACGTCGAGGCATACCCCGGAACAACAGCTGCTGGCGCGCAACCCAAGGCAGCACTCTCCTCGCTACGCCTGCCTGGAACCCTCACCTGAAAACCGCAAGGGTGAGTCTCATCGAAAAGACTCAGTAGGGATCCTTCGATCCCCACCGCCCACTCACGCACCCACAAGTGCAGCAACACAAATATAGGTAAACTAAGCAAGTAAAGCAGTAACACAATTCCTAAATTTCGATATAAAACACATGCATTCGAAATTTAACATGCACAACTCTGAAACCATTTTACCAAGAAGCCTACAACCAGCGTCTCGGCAAAACACGCCAACCACACAGCCGAACGCGGGAAACACCGACCCGCTGAGACCAAACAGTAACCCCTCGGATAGCACGCTAGCTACTCCGGTCCAACTGGCTCTAGGTGGTTTCTGCTTCCCCCAGCATAAGTGACACTCCAAAGGTATCACTCCTACACCGGTACTAGCTAACCCCGGGGTACACCATGTGACCCTCTCTCTAGGCGTCACCCCACCACTCCCACACCAGCGCTGTGTCCCTCCCACACCGACATAGGGTGCCTAAACACTACAACTGTCACTCTAGGTCTACGGTCGCACGAAACACACCATAGTGCGATCCGATCACGTAAAAATCCTCATCCGCGAGTACGATTTCAAGCATGCATTTAACCAAACCTTCTAACATTGTGAAGATATGTTAATAGCATGAATTAATGTGATTCTGTCTTGAATCGCGTCACCCAAGGCCGACGTCATTCAAGCCTCCTAAATTGGTTCATGTGAAATCTGGCCTCGGAAATGGCCTAAAACGCGTCGTCATATGTAGCCGCTTTTTGAAAGGCGTCGCTGTCCCTAGTCACCTGATAGCGACAAAAGCAAAGACAGGCTACGGGTGATTTTCACTTAAAACGCGTCGCCCATGCAAGTCGCCTTTTGAAAGGCGTCGTTGTCCCTGGACGCTCATCAGTCCAGAGACAGAGTCTGGTATTTGGGCTAAATCGCGTCCTGGGTGGAAGCCACCTTTCTAAAAGGCGTCGCTGTCCCCCGACGTCATTTAAGCCTCACAGACAGGTTCTCCCTCCGTCATCTCCTGATCCACGGGGTGGGATTTCTGTTAGTATTAGATGGTCTCAAAGCCAATCCGATACTGTGTACATATTCAGATTATTAATAAATGGCAATAATTCATTGTGTGTAATTAATTCGATCTGTGTTTATCGTATCACGATGAAGTCCATGAACATGTGCAATAGTCTTTGGATTATGATGAGATCATAATTACGGGACCGAAGACTTATAAACACATGTTCTTAATTGTTCCTAGTCATAGGATGTTTGAGATAGGACATCGAACATCCGGATAGACTAGTATAGGTTACTTCAGCTCATATGATGAGGGTGACTGATCCCATAAGTCACTTGTGTGGAGACACTATGCTGAACCTATAGGTGCTCATTGGTGAATGAGTTCACTGAACTGATCCGACTATGAATCGCTGGATGGTAATCACCTCACTGTTAACCAGCTCGATTCAATTGTCACGGTTGCGTGGATGATCCTTGGACCTGAGACTCCAAGGATACCTTGTTGGTAGGTTTCTGAGCTTTGACCTTGACAAACGAATCCCTAACCATGGGATATCAATAAGTTAAGCGATCGGGTTCAGGGAGATGCCCTCGAAGGTAATTGTGTGTTCAATACGGGATCATCCGCTCTCGGTTGTATGAGAGAGAATGTTCCGGGAATGATGCGCTTAAAGTCCCTGGCCAGGGCGGACTCTGTAATCGATAAGGAGTTATCGGATTCAGAATAGCAGCATCTGATTCAAGTGAATCGACCAAATAGGGTTTAACAGTAAACCATGCCCTAAGTCGATTCGGGAACATTGTACGGATGAAGGATTATATCCGCGCGCTAACCGATGACAGAAAGGTTCCAATAGAGGGTTGCGATAACCCCAGTGCCATCCAGGATCACGCGATGTTGCTTGGCATCCAACGTGATCGGCAGTCCGTCCGAATTTATTGTGGGACATTAAATTCGGCTGATTAATTGAATATAAGGATATTAATTAATACAGTGGGTCAGTAAAGGGTTACTGGACTTAATGGGCTATTAATTGGACTGGTATTTGGGCCTAGAGGGTCACACGCAAATGGTTTTCAAGTCGATGGATAATCCGACAGGATTTCGGATAAGTCTGGGTTTTTGTGAAAAACCGCAAACTGACTTTTTATAAAAGAACGGATTCTACGTCCGGGGCCAGCAACCCTGACCTAGCCGTCATTCGTTCTTCCCACTTTCTCTCTCCTCTGGGCGTGCCGTTCCCAACTGCTCCACTTCCCGTTCGACGGGGATTCTGGATCCGCATGTCGCGGCGGATCACGCGCAGTCAGACGGGATCTTCGAGCGCCGCAGCGAGCGAGGAAGCGAGGACGATCCATCGCGAGGAGAACCGCGTGGATACCGCTAGAGGTCGGGCATCTGCGCGACTTGCGGCATCGCTCCGACGGAACCGGAAAACGGAAGCGGATTCGAATCCGCGTAAGGTAAATTCGGTTTACACCAGTTTAGTTTTAACGACCGAAACGGGACAGATCCGATCCCGAACTCCTTTATTCCGCTGCGTTTTAGGATCGGATCCCGACACAGCGATCCAAACAGTGGTATCAGAGCCAGGTTCCACTGTGTTTTCGCCGTTTCGATCTCTTTTTGATAATTTTGTAATTGATTCCATGCATATGATGCGTTCATGAGATGAACACAGCAAGTTTAAGAGAAACTGTAAGCATTAAAATTTTATTTTTCTGCAATTTTCGTGTGTGTTCTTCGCCGGACGAAGAACTACTCGTATCGGTTTGTTCACGGGCATCCCAAGCGTTGGGAAGGGCTCGATGGAGCATGGGATTCCTTCCATGGGGTCGTGGATCGAGATTCTGATCTTGCATCATGACCGGGAGGATCATAAACCCCTAGATTTATTTTTATTTTTCAAAGATATGGGGTTCCTAATTTTTTTTGCAGAAAACGGATTTCGGGGGGGGGGGTTTTGGAAGCTCCCCGCCGGCAACCAGGGGTTGCCGGCGACGGCACCGGTGCCTCCGGGCACCGGAGACCGCCCCACGGCCGGGGCCCTGCCGGCCGGCACCTGCGGGGCAGGTTGCCGGCGGCAGGGAGCCGCCGCCCCCCACCCTGCGCGCAGCTAGGGTTTCCTAGCTGCGCTCGGGTGGGGGGGGTGGGCCCGACGGGCCTGGCCGGGCCCCCGGGTCCGAGCCAGTCGGCCCTGGACCCGGACCAGGTCCGCGCCCTTGTGGGCGGACCTGGGTCCGAGCCAGGGACCGGCTGGGTTCGGCCCAGGTCCGGTCCGGTCCATTGGACCGCTGCCCCCTTTCCCCTTTATTTTTTTTTGTTTTTGTTTTTAATCCTTAATTAATCTGTTTTTGTTCCAAATTAAAAACAGAATTTAATTTTCATTTGTAATGAAATTTTACAATAAGATTGAGCTCTGTTTTTAATTTTATGGTCCAATAATTAGATTAATATGGATTAAAATAGTAATTAACAAGTTGTTGTTAATTCAATCTACTTGTTAGATTAAAGGAAATAATTGGGGAATAAATTTAATTGTTAAATTTATAATTTAATGCCAGTTAATCTTATCTGCATGGAATGTTACAATCTTGTCAAATTAGAGTTTATGTGCATTTATTGATGTGCATTTATTTGCTTGTTTAAATTAGATTTAAATTAGCATGCTTGAAATAAATACTAAAGTTTTCGAAAATCCTAAATCCAATTTTGATTGGTCCCTGGTTTTATGAAACCAAAATTATAAGTTATTTTCGAAAATTTTATTTAGCCATTTGATGCGCAATTCATGTGTGGTTTGTTTAATAAAACACATGGTGGTCATGGACGAGCATTAATTGTGGATGTGGAATGTGATTGTGTGGTTTATTGTGTATTAATAAATAGAGGTCTGCGAACCTCTCCCTCTCATATTCCATTGTACTTCTATCTTCCACCTCGATGTAATCGCCATAAGGCTTCCTCATTTAAATTATCATGTAATTGAGAATTACGATGTAATTTGATCGAGGCGGATGCGCGCGGAGCGAGGATGATCCACAACTGCTGACCAGATGAAAATGAAGGAGTTCATTGCATTCATGGGTTTGCAGACTCATGATATAAGATGTTATATTGTGTGAATGTGTGCGTTTGACTGTCTGGCTCAAGTCAAACCGCAGTGCCGTCCATGACCACACTAATGACATGTATGTGATGCGTGTGCTTTATATTTGCTAGGTTATTAGTATTAATAAATATATTCGATATATTTAATACTATCACCTAGGATGAGACCAAATTAAATAAGTAAAACCTTCGTTACAAACTCTAAGCCGTAGCGCGAGTCATTGAGAATGTACCGCGTGGCTCTCCATCAATATGATTGATAGAACTTAATTCGGTGGTGGCAGATACTATGTGTTTACCCGAGGTCTGTCATTAACTGATGAGAGGACTGTTGATCATGGCATTAGATGCCTTTGGATAAGAGTAGAGGAACGATATAGTCATCCACGTGTTTACCCGGGAACTATGTTTCTACTTTACTCTGTCACGTATTGATGGTAAAGCTTAGACCGGGGATAATGGTCTACTGTGTTTACCCGGGACCATTAAACTTGGGAGCCGAAGTACGATCGGATATTGCAAGGAGTTGCAATTATCATGAGATGATTGCTCTGAGATAGCAGTATGATACTATGTGTTTACCCGAGGTCATACTGTGATGCTTGGAGATTCTGATCCCCACTAGGAGACAGTCGGCGTCTCCCGTTCTGTATATCTGAAGGTTATACAGTCCGTCGAAAATTAGTGGGAATAAAACTAGATAATAAAAGACCATATCTTGTTTTAGATAATCTGAATATCTGCTAATTATCGATTGATTATCTCCTGTAGGCGAGAATGTCTCACCATAACCCGTTGAGAGGCATACTTGATGCCAACCGTTTGACAGGCACCAATTACTCAGATTGGCTCAGAAACTTGAAGATAGTCCTCAGGTCTGAGCAGATTGCCTACGTCTTGGATACTGAACCTCCTGCTGAACCAGTATTAGATGCTCCAGAGGAGGAAATGATAGCGTATGAAAAATGGAAGGAGGATTCCACCATGGCCCAATGCTATATGTTAGCCTCTATGAGCAATGAGTTGCAGAGGCAACATGAAGAGATGGATGCTAGATCCATCATGCTCCATTTGAAGGAGCTCTTTGGTGAGTAGAGCAGAATCGAACGATATGAGATATCGAAGAATCTGTTCAAAGCTCAGATGGCAGAGGGAACTTCAGTACAGAATCATGTGCTGAAGATGATTGAGTGGGTGGAGAGGCTGGATGCTCTTGGGATTACACTTCCCAAGGAGATGCACACAGACCTTGTGTTGTCTTCACTTCCACCTTCATATGCTCAGTTCATCGTCAATTTCAACATGAACAAGATCCAGGCGACCTTAGCTGAACTGCTGAACATGTTAAAGACTGCTGAGGGGAACCTTGTGAAGGACAAACCCCAAGTCCTAATGGTTGGTAAGACCAACAGAAAAAGACTTGCAGTCCAAGCTTTTCGAAAGAATAAGAACAAGGTTCAGAGAAAGGCAAAGGTTGTCAAGAAAGACAAGGGTAAAAATGCTGAGAAAGGTGATTGCTTCTACTGTCACCAGAAAGGGCATTGGAAGAGGAATTGCAAGGAATACCTCAAGGACAAGGCTCAAGGAACTGTGAAGCAGCAGGACGCTTCAGGTATCTATATGATAGATGTAAACTTGTCAATAAGAGATTGTACATCATGGGTATTAGATACTGGATGTGTATCTCATATCTGCAATTCTGTACAGGCACTGACAAGAAGACGTAAGCTGAGGACCGGAGAGGTGGAGCTGAGGCTAGGTAACGGCGCAAGGGTTGCGGCGATCGCTGTGGGGACAGTGAAGCTCAAGCTACCATCCGGAGACACATTTTTATTAGATGATTGTTATTATGTACCTAGCATAATAAGGAACATCATTTCTATTTCATGTTTAGATAGAATTGGATACAATTTAAATTTTGGGAACAATAGTTGTTCAATTTATTTCAGAAATAAATTAATAGCTTCAGCTATTTTGTCCAATGGATTGTATCTATTGAATGTGTCTCATGATAATTTACATATCGGTTCTTCGATTAAAAGAAGTAAGTATGAAATGAACAAAGCCTACTTATGGCATTGTAGGCTTGGACACATTGGTGAAAACAGACTCCAAAGGTTGCATAAAGATGGATATTTGGATCCATTTGATTATGAATCATATGCAACCTGTGAGTCATGTTTAATGGGTAAAATGGCT
The DNA here is from genome assembly GCA_030544215.1 of Zantedeschia hybrid cultivar. Lineage (NCBI taxonomy): Eukaryota > Viridiplantae > Streptophyta > Magnoliopsida > Alismatales > Araceae > Zantedeschia > Zantedeschia hybrid cultivar. Next base: position 41,316,354 of record JARZZO010000002.1, on the reverse strand, counting down.
AAGTCTCCATTTAGTGGAACTGGAGAACGAGCCAAAGGCATATTAGAACTCATACATTCAGATGTATGTGGTCCTATGTCAACCCAAGCCATTGGTGCTTTCTCATACTTCATTACATTCACTGATAATTACTCAAGGTTTGGATATATATACTTATTGAAGTATAAATCTGAAGCCTTTGAGAAATTCAGAGAATTTAAGAATGAAGTAGAAAAACAAACAGGAAAGAGTATAAAAACCATCCGATCTGATCGGGGTGGTGAATACTTGAGTACTGAGTTCATTAAATACTTAAAGGATAATGGTATCCTTTCTCAGCTTACACCTCCTTATACACCTCAAATGAATGGTGTATCAGAAAGGAGAAATCGCACATTAATGGAAATGGTGCGATCCATGATGAGCATGTCCAAATTACCAGTGTCCTTATGGGGATATGCACTTAGCTCGGCTATGTATATCCTGAATAAGGTACCCAGCAAATCTGTTGAGAACACTCCATATGAGATATGGAATGGAAGGAAACCAGACCTTAAACATGTTAAAGTCTGGGGATGTCCTGCTCATGTTAAAAGACATGACGCAGATAAGCTGGAATCCAGAACTGACAAATGCAGATTTGTGGGATATCCAAAGGAAACTTATGGATATTACTTCTATCATCCTAGCGAACAAAAGGTGTTTGTGGCCAGGAGAGCTGTCTTTCTGGAAGAAGATTATATTCTCCAGAAAGACAGTGGGAGTAAAGTAATTCTGGAAGAAGTTCCAGACCCACAAACTGGCAATGGTTCATTAGATGAACCGTTAGTTTCTGAACCTGTTCAAAATGATACACAGGAACCTCGTAGGTCTGAAAGAGTACCTAAACCACCAGAAAGATATGTGGGACATATTAATTTGGATGGTTCAAGGATATTCTATAATGAGGATGATGATCCCAAGACTTACCAGGAGGCCATTGAAAGTTCAGAGGCCGGGAAATGGCGGGAAGCCATGAATTCTGAAATACAGTCCATGTACATCAACCAAGTTTGGAACTTGGTAGATTTACCCGATGGTATAGTACCTATCGGCTGCAAATGGATCTTTAAAAGAAAGATCGGTGCAGATGGACGTATTGAGACTTATAAGGCAAGATTAGTGGCAAAAGGCTATCGTCAAAGACAAGGCGTTGACTATGACGAAACTTTTTCACCCGTTGCTATGATTAAGTCCATCAGAATTCTTCTTGCCATTGCTGCCTACCATGATTATGAAATCTGGCAGATGGATGTGAAGACTGCCTTCCTCAATGGAAACCTTGAGGAGGAGGTGTATATGATACAACCAGAAGGATTCACATCCAAAGAATCTCCAGACATGGTATGCAAGTTGCAGAGGTCCATTTATGGACTGAAACAAGCATCCCGAAGCTGGAACATAAGATTTGATGAGGCGATCAAATCTTATGGCTTCATTAAGAATGAAGATGAGCCATGTGTATACAAGAAAAATAGTGGGAGCGCAATCATATTTCTGGTTCTTTACGTTGACGACATCCTACTCATTGGGAATGATGTAGGAATGATGTCATCCGTAAAGATATGGCTGTCAAAGAACTTCTCCATGAAGGATTTGGGAGAAGCATCTTACGTATTAGGAATACGGATCTATAGGGATAGATCAAAGAAGATGATGGCTTTAACCCAATCCATGTACATAGAAACCATTGTCAAAAGGTTTGGCATGGAAAATTCCAAGAGAGGTCTCATACCGATGAGACATGGAATTTCACTCTCTAAAGGTCAGTCTCCCAAGACACCTGAAGAGAGGGCAGTGATGGATAAAGTCCCCTATGCTTCTGCCATAGGGTCCATCATGTATGCCATGCTATGTACCAGACCTGATGTAGCATATGCTCTAAGTGTTACGAGCAGACATCAGGCAGATCCAGGTGATGAACACTGGAAGGCTGTGAAATGCATCCTTAAGTACTTGAGAAGGACTAAGGATCTATTTCTAGTCTATGGAGGAGGAGACTTAAAGCTGCAAGGATATACTGACTCGAGTTTTCAGTCTGATCCTGACGACAGCAAGTCAACATCAGGTTTTATTTTCACACTCAACGGGGGAGCAGTGAGCTGGAAAAGTTCCAAGCAGGAAACCACTGCTGATTCGACAACAGAAGCCGAGTATATTGCTGCTGCTGAAGCCGCCAAGGAAGCTGTGTGGATGAAGAAATTCATCAGCGATCTTGGTGTGGTGGAAAGCATATCTGGTCCCGTCCCACTGCTGTGTGACAACAATGGGGCGATTGCTCAAGCGAAAGAGCCGAGGTCTCATCAGAAGTCGAAGCACATTCTGCGGCGCTTTCATCTGATCAGAGAGATTATAGCTCGAGGAGATGTCGTGGTGGAAAGAGTTCCCTCAGCCGACAACATAGCAGATCCACTTACAAAGCCTTTGTCTCAAAATGTTTTTGAGCGTCACTTAGAGAATATGGGTATTCTGTATAAAAGTGATTGGCTTTAGCCCAAGTGGGAGATTGTTAGTATTAGATGGTCTCAAAGCCAATCCGATACTGTGTACATATTTAGATTATTAATAAATGGCAATAATTCATTGTGTGTAATTAATTCGATCTGTGTTTATCGTATCACGATGAAGTCCATGAACATGTGCAATAGTCTTTGGATTATGATGAGATCATAATTACGGGACCGAAGACTTATAAACACATGTTCTTAATTGTTCCTAGTCATAGGATGTTTGAGATAGGACATCGAACATCCGGATAGACTAGTATAGGTTACTTCAGCTCATATGATGAGGGTGACTGATCCCATAAGTCACTTGTGTGGAGACACTATGCTGAACCTATAGGTGCTCATTGGTGAATGAGTTCACTGAACTGATCCGACTATGAATCGCTGGATGGTAATCACCTCACTGTTAACCAGCTCGATTCAATTGTCACGGTTGCGTGGATGATCCTTGGACCTGAGACTCCAAGGATACCTTGTTGGTAGGTTTCTGAGCTTTGACCTTGACAAACGAATCCCTAACCATGGGATATCAATAAGTTAAGCGATCGGGTTCAGGGAGATGCCCTCGAAGGTAATTGTGTGTTCAATACGGGATCATCCGCTCTCGGTTGTATGAGAGAGAATGTTCCGGGAATGATGCGCTTAAAGTCCCTGGCCAGGGCGGACTCTGTAATCGATAAGGAGTTATCGGATTCAGAATAGCAGCATCTGATTCAAGTGAATCGACCAAATAGGGTTTAACAGTAAACCATGCCCTAAGTCGATTCGGGAACATTGTACGGATGAAGGATTATATCCGCGCGCTAACCGATGACAGAAAGGTTCCAATAGAGGGTTGCGATAACCCCAGTGCCATCCAGGATCACGCGATGTTGCTTGGCATCCAACGTGATCGGCAGTCCGTCCGAATTTATTGTGGGACATTAAATTCGGCTGATTAATTGAATATAAGGATATTAATTAATACAGTGGGTCAGTAAAGGGTTACTGGACTTAATGGGCTATTAACTGGACTGGTATTTGGGCCTAGAGGGTCACACGCAAATGGTTTTCAAGTCGATGGATAATCCGACAGGATTTCGGATAAGTCTGGGTTTTTGTGAAAAACCGCAAACTGACTTTTTATAAAAGAACGGATTCTACGTCCGGGGCCAGCAACCCTGACCTAGCCGTCATTCGTTCTTCCCACTTTCTCTCTCCTCTGGGCGTGCCGTTCCCAACTGCTCCACTTCCCGTTCGACGGGGATTCTGGATCCGCATGTCGCGGCGGATCACGCGCAGTCAGACGGGATCTTCGAGCGCCGCAGCGAGCGAGGAAGCGAGGACGATCCATCGCGAGGAGAACCGCGTGGATACCGCTAGAGGTCGGGCATCTGCGCGACTTGCGGCATCGCTCCGACGGAACCGGAAAACGGACGCGGATTCGAATCCACGCAAGGTAAATTCGGTTTACACCAGTTTAGTTTTAACGACCGAAACGGGACAGATCCGATCCCGAACTCCTTTATTCCGCTGCGTTTTAGGATCGGATCCCGACACAGCGATCGCAACAATTTCCTCCCCAAAATCGTGTAAAAACACGAAAAATGTGGAGAATGAGGAGAAGAACCTAAATACCCATTAAAACACTCAATTTCTCATTACATGCATTTAGTATTTTCACCCCAAGAAAATCCCTAAACATGCTCCAAAGCGGGAAAACATAGTTTTTAAACGAAATACAATGAGGTTCGTCACCCTACCGGTTACTCGAACTCCTCCTAACTCTAAGCCGCCAACCCGCCTCACCACACACCGCCGCCGATACCACCGTGGACGCCGTTACTCTACCGGGACGTCAGCCGCCGTCCGGAGAGAAGTGCGCCGCGGAGGAAGTGGTGGTGGTAGTGGAGGAAGTTGGTAGGTTAATGGAGTGGAGGGAGAGGAGGAATGGAGAGAGGAAAGGAAGGAGAGGAGGGAAAGGGTTCGCCGGAGGGAAGAGAGGAGAGAGAAGAGGAAGGAGAGAATAAGGGAAAGGAGAGAGGGTTCACGGGGTCAACTAGAAGCTGGGTAAAACGCGTCGTGCGAGCCCGACGTCATTCAGATGACAAGACCGGGCCGTACACTGACAAACCAGGGTCGTACTCTAAATGGCGTTGTCCATGCAAGACGTCATTCAGACGATAAGACCGAGGCCGTACTCTCGCGCCCCAAGACCAGTCCACGTGGCGCCCACATGGCACAACCTAAAACACGTCTACATTGCTGGACGCCGTTTAAACCGCGTCTCGCAAGCTCGACACGAAACCGAAACTAAGTCTCAGCCCCATCAGGGCCCAAACTAAAGGATCCGACCCCGAAACTGACCCGATAACCGAATCCAAAACCTCAATCCTTACAGTTGTGCTATCCACAAGACTGGACTACAAGTCATTGAGATTCTGATCCCCACTAGGAGACTGTCGGTGTCTCCCGTTCTGCATATCTGAGAGTTACATAGTCCGTCGAAACTTAGTCGGAGTTAAAACTTGATTAAAAAAAATTCATATCTTGTTTTAAATTTAATAATTGAACATCTGTTAAATAGATTTTATTTATCTCCTGTACGGAAATAATGTCATCGAATAGTCCACTCTGTGGCATACTTGATGCCAATATTTTGACAAATACGAACTACTTGAATTAGTTCAAAAACTTGAAGATTGTCTTCAGGTCTGAGCACATTGCCTACGTCCATAGAGATGATCCTCCTGCTGAACTGGCATTAGATGCCCTTGAGGCAGAGATGATCGCATATGATATATGGAAGAGGAAGATGTTAGAAGCTATTGGGATTCCTTTGCCCAATGAGATGCACACTAACCTCGTGCTTGCCTCGCTCCTAGCACCATATGCACTGTTCACTATTGACTTCAACATGAACAAGATGCATACATCATTGGCTGAGCTTCATAATATGCTTATAACTACAGAGGGCAACCTTGTGAAGGAAAAGCCCAATGTCCTCTTAATTGGTGAGACCAATAAAAGGAGAAAAGCAGCAGTTTCTTTTGAGAAAGGTAAAAGCAAGAAGCTGGAAAAGCCAACGTCTGTGCTTAAGAAGTATCATGGCAAAGGAGTAGTAAAGGATGACTACTTCTACTATAAGTAAAATGGTCACTAGAAGAGGAACTGCAAGGAGTACCTCTCCGATAAAGCTCATGGAAAAGTGAAGCTTTCAGAAACTTCTGATATCTATATGATAGATATCAACTTATCAGTTAGAGATTCCACATCTTGGGTATTAGATATTGGATGTGCTTCTCATGTCTGTCATGATGTGAAGATGCTGACAAGTAAGCGTAAGCTAAGAAAAGGCAAGGTGAATCTGAGGCTAAGAAATGGCGCAAAAGTTGCGGCGGTTGCTGTAGGGATAGCAAACCTCAGGCTTCCATCGGGAGACGTCTTATCATTGGAAGATTGTTATTATGTTCGTAGCATAATAAAGAACATAATATCTTTTTCTTGTTTGGACAAGATAGGATATAGGTTGACTATTGAGAACAAAAGTTATTCGATTTATTATGGTAATAAATCAATTGCTTCGGCACCTTTAGTCAATGGTCTATATCTTTTAGATGTTTCTTACTACACTCTTCACATTGATAATGCTCTTAAAAAGAGTAAGAATTGTGCGAACCAAGCCTACATGTGGCATTGTAGACTTGGACACATTGGCGAAAGCAGGCTGCAAAAGTTGCAAAAATATAGTTATTTAAATGCATTCTATTATGAATCGTTTGCGACATGTGAGTCCTGCCTTATGGGAAAGATGGCGCAATCTCCATTTACTAGACATGGAGAACGTGCCAAGAACATTTTGGAACTAATACATTCAGATGTATACGGTCCTATGTCTATCCAAGTCAAAGGTGACTTCTTATACTTCATCACGTTTACCGATGACTTCTCGAGATTCGGCTATATATACTTAATGAAGTACAAGTCAGAAATATTTGAGAAGTTCAAGGAGTTCAAGAATAAAGTAGAGAAGTAAACAGAAAAGAGTATTAAAACTCTTCGATCTGATCGGAGAGGAGAATACTTGAATATTAATTTCACACAATTCTTAAAGGATAATGGTATCCTTTCTCAGTTGACCCTTCCATATATACCACAAATAAATGGTATATCTGAAAGGATCACACCTTGTTAGACATGGTGCGATCCATGATGAGTTTTTCGGATTTATCAGTGTCCCTCTAAGGATATGTTCTAGAGTCAACAGCATACCTACTGAACAGAATATCCAGTAAGTCTGTGACCTCTACTCCATATGAGATATGGAAAGACAGAAAATCAGAATTTAAACATGTTAAAGTCTGGGCTTGTTCTGCTCATGTTAAGAGGCATGATCCAGACAAGATAGAATCAAGAACTGATAGATGCAGGTTTGTGGGATATCCAAAGGAGATCTTTAGATACTATTTTTACCATCCTGGTAAACAAAAAGTGTTTACCGTTAGAAAAGCTAGAAAATGAATATCTTCTCCAGGAAGACAGTGAGAGTAAAATAGTACTGTAAGAGGTTTCAAAACCCCAAACAGTTGCGATATCATTAGATGAGTTATCAGTTCATGAATCTGTTCAGGTACATATAGATGAGCCTCGTAAATCTAATAGAGTACCTAGACTATCCGAACGATATGAGAGACATATCGCTAAAGGAGAGTCTAAGGTAAAATATAATGAGGATGATGATCTTAAAAATCTTAATGTCTCCATACAACTGACTATAAGACCAGTCACCTTCATCCTATGAGAATGAGTAACATGCACTATTTTCACCGAATATTTGATGATTTTCTTAAATATCTTCTTATTAGGAATAATTAAAATATATGCCTAAAAAAAATTAATCTCATTATAATGATCTCACAATTCAATATTCATTACATATATTTACGGAGTTTGTTATGAAATAATAAATATATATTACACATAATAAATATAATATTTTTATTATTAATTTATGAGAACAAAAATATATAAAATAATTATGAGATTAACTTGACATACACTACTGACCAATAAGAGTTATATCAAAGATTTTAAGAGTACATTGACAATTTATCTATTTTTTATTTTATTCTTTTAAGGTCGGATCTCATATGTCCGATTTGTCAACTTTTAGATTATGTGATTGAAAGTCAGATTGTATAGATAGATAGGATATATTAGAACCGACCTCAAAAAAGTCAAAAAAACAATGCCCCTCACTGTCGCACTAGGGACATTGCAGGAAGTAGCTGAGATCTCTACAACGCTTAACTACATTGGATGTTGTTCGATTTGACCTGCGGATCCTATGATTTGTCTTTTACTTTGGGAAAGGGTTTTTACTTAAATTTGTAGTTGTTCAGTTTGACCAACGGGCCTAACGATTTGTCTTTTGCTTAGAAAAAGGGTTTCGGTTTGAACACGGATACCATCTATAAGAACTCATCCTATTACGCTCATTTCCGTGGAGATATAGGAGTTGTTTGTTTTGCTGTAAAATTATGTACTTGTTTTGTTTTACATTGTTTTCCAGATGTTTGATTGTATGTAAAATTCTGCAATTAAGAATACTGTCGGCAGGCTGTCGGCCAACGTGGCACCCCAAACCTCTTGTTTTGGTTTACAGGCTGCACCTTTCAAAAACAAAATACGAGATTATGCCATGTTCTGATTACGGTAGAAATGCTTCATGTCACCACGTCCATGCCTTGTTTTGATTACCGTAGAAATGTTTTCCGTTTTAGTTCTCGTCCTCGATCACCTTAAGCTGTCCCATAATGTAGACGATGATGAAGGCTCACATGTCTTGTTTGATAATACAAACAACAGCAAAAAGTTCAGCCATCCCAATGTTTGAAACGATAAATTGCTATACTTTGTGTACGTCGTCACCTCTGGAAATTAGTATATAAAACATTTCTTATTATTTTTTCAACTAGTTTTTATATTAATTAAAAAATAGTATTATTACTATAAGCATGACAATAAAATGAAATGTAACTTTACCTCCCAAAATGGGGGTGATATGACCCAAGATTTCAGCAAAACCAAACAAACTACCTTGTTTTATTTTCATGTGTTTTACGGATACCCAAACAAAATATTTTCTGGTTTTAAAACCACAAAAAATTATTGATTTGAAAACCGGTGATTTTAGAACCGAAGAATTACAATATTTTACGGTGAAACAAACAACCACCCCATAGTGTGGCCGAAATTAGTTCCATACTAGCTGTCTAGAAAGGTGGTTATGAGATGCATCAGTTCTCTTTTTTTTTATTAGTCTTGTTGCAATTAATGATACTTAATATGCAGTTCTTTTCTTTGAAATTTTTTTAAGACTGGTCCCGATCTAACTTAGATGTTGGTACAATTCAATTTACGTTCAAACCACTCAAAAAAAAATCTAAAAAATAAAAAATCACATTGGGACTTAGGGCACGTTTGTTATCAATTTTTATGACCTCGGCTAGTATGTGGCATGTGGAAGCAAGTAGATTTCCCTAGTATCTAATTTTTTCTGGATTCTAAGATAATCGGTTCACACCATCTTCTTTCTTTTTTAATGCTGCCACATTAACAAAAAGCACATAGAAGAGTGTGTCACCACCTAGAAATCGGTGGACAAGACAGAATCACATTTGTTCTGCCTACCTCTTATTCCAATTCTAAAAAACTTTATTCTCAGGTTATCCTAAAAATCTGTCATCAATATTGATAACAAACGCACCCTTAGTTTTTCTAAAACTTTTAAGGGTTGTCCAATTGGAGATCAACATATAGAGTACAATGAAGTCGACCTAAATAATTTTAAAAGTTTTTTTACTACATTGACAGTCAATGTAAAAAATAAAACTCTTTTTGTATTGAAGATTTGATAAAATCTCACTTCCATTCTAGAGACAACAACCGAGCAGGGAACTAAACACTAGCAAAAATACCTTAACAAGTAGGGTTGCAAGTCGGGGATGGTTGTCAGGTTAAGATCAATCGTAATCAATCCACCATATGATCTCTTCAGCAGGAATCCGACCCAACACGAGTTTCAATCTAACTATAGCAAACCGTCCCACTGAAATATTAGCTTTTCTAACCCAACTCAATTTTAACTCGAGTCTAAATATATTTAACCTTATCTAACTTGACACACTTGAAGAATCACATCACAAAAATTAATTTATTTTAGAGTAATATTTGCTGCACCACTTATAGCTTAGTTAGAATGAGTTCTCCTATCCTGTTGCGTCATTTGGGAAGCTCATATGGCTCATATCCCCTATTAAATGTATCTAATATCATCCGCATGTCAGCACACACAGGGAGCACTAGATTAAAAAATTTATAAAAAAATTAGTCTAATTAAAAAATATAAAAAAATTACTCATCAGACTAATTTTTTAGAGCATCCCAAAACGCTCGAGCATCATGCGCTCGAGAGCTTTAAGACGCGTCCAAGAGCATAAAGATGCTCTCAAGTGTTTTCGGATGCTCTCAAATCTTTTGATGCTTTCGAGAGCATCTTAAGGAGCTCGAGTGCATTCTAATGTTCTTAAGCGCATTATGCTTAGACGTGTTCAAGAATATCAGCATGCACTCGAGCACTCCAAGATGTACTTGAAAATTAGTTCGACAGATAAAATTTTTTAATTTTTTTAATCCCGCCATCTCCATGTGCGCTAATGTGTGATCAACATAGAAATATATTTAATGGAGGACATGGGCCATGTGAGCCTTTGAGATTGCAAAATGGGATAGGAGGCTTATTCTAGCTCACTTTTCCCTTCGTGCAGTCTAGCTAGTTTTTCTCTTTATTTTATAAGAAATTTTTTTCTTCTCGGATTTTAAAAGGGTCGGGTTGACACAGGGATCAAATTTGACCCAATCCAAACAAAGATAGGTCAGGTTGAGTGTAAGCCCCCAAGCCGAATTGGGGTCCATTTGTTTACACAAAAAATGGGCCACGGGAAAAGTTTTTTTCAAAAAGTATATCACGATCACTTATTTGATAATCCGTAAAATTTAATTTGTTTACTTCTTCTTTTTCTGATTTTAGCATCTATAGGATAAGATCAAATGTCCATTTTCAAAAGAGCGGAAAATATTTTCTAGAGTACCAGATGACGAATTTTGTTTTCATTGTTTTATAAATGTATTTTCTTAAAAAATCATTTCAGTCTAATTACATTTTACGTATAACTAAAGGAACCTTTAGTGCACCTCCAACAACAATGTCTATTTTCTCCATCTAGAAAGGAAAATTCAAAAAATGCCAGCGGGAGTTTGTAAGATTATAAAGCATCTTATCTTATTCAAGAATGACCATAAGGTAAGTCTAATCAATCGTTACTAATGTTTGACGGAGACCTCAAAGTATGACGTCATTACATGGCCGATCCTTATCAAGTTTGGGTGGTGTTTGGCACAACTTTTATTTGGAAACATTTTTGCACTTTCATTTAGTTATATTTTGTAAAAGTCATTAGATCTTAGAAGTCATTTATATAGTATTTTACTTGTGCTTTGACTTCCAACTAAAAACTAGTAGAGTAGAACGTCTAAAATTAGAGAAAAAGTGAAGTTGTTACGAAAGAGTTGACTTTTGCAACAAACTAAAATTAGTTAAAAACCTCTCTCCCTTAACTCATTATATACGAGAAGTGGAAGCAAAAAGTGACTTTCAAATAAAAGTTTCGTCAAACATGCCCCTTAGATTGGGCCACCCGGATTAATGTTTCAACTAGTCAGTAGCGAGGATGAGGTTATCCCAATTCACGTTGTCCACAATCACCATCGGGCCATTTTTTTCTCCTTTGTTCATTGGGCCAACCCAACTTGCTAGGAGAAGGCCGAAAAGAAAAGCAAATTTTTTTTAATCCAACATCCCAAGGACCAGGCTGCTCAGCATTGTGCGTTCATCAGTGATAAGAATAAGCCTATCCAGTGAAGGAAAAAGTTTTTTTCCAAAATAAAAAACATCTATTTTTTTAGATATCACCCTTACAACTTATCATATTTGATGATTAACCTTTCTGATCTTAATATTTATTTATCACCTTTCACAATTTTTATGTTATTTGACTAACCTTCCAGTAAATTAGGAAAATCTTTCCCGATTTTAAAAGCAGCTTGCAAATAGAGAGTTTTTCAAATAAACTTCTAAGTACAAAGTTTTAAAAAACCATAATTTGTACGTATGTCTATCTATACATATTAGGGGTACTACTTGCTACACCGTATGCGATTTAGATAGGATGGCTGCAGCAGCCACATTTTCTTTTTTTCTTTTTCTTTTTTAATTTCGTAAAAAAAAAATTAAGGTTGGCCCCATCATGCCTGCAAACACATCCGTACAATTCGATTTCTAACAGGATGACCCAAGAAATCTAAAAAGTAAAAATATCAAGTCCAATGAACAGTGGTGTTTTTTTATTTTTAGATTTTTTGAGCCACTCGAATGGAGATTGGATTGTACCGACATATAGGACATGGTGGGGCTGACTTTAACAAATATTTTTTTTTATTACTTTTTGTGCCGCACGCCATGCAGTGCAACAAATATTATTCGTATTTTAAAGAATCATATTAGATATTTAGACATGGTATGACATTGGAACACGTGTCCAAAACTTTATTTAAGAACAAGTCTAAAAAATCATACATTCTTACATGCAAATATGCATTTGTTTTTATACTTCCATACCTTACATGTTATTTTTTGAAATTTTGACGTATCCAACCTGAATAGTTATGTGAATACTTGTGTGTGCATATCAGTAATTATATATTAAAAATAAATATCAAATTATAAAAAATCATTGGATTTGATGCATAATACTGTAAAATTTAAATTGCTAAATCCCTCATTTTAAAATCTTTGATTTTAGTTTCTGTAATTTTCAATTGTAAATAGAAATCGGGAAAAAAGGAGTGCAATACAGAAGATCATGATTGTATACTAGTTTATAACATTCTAAATATAAGGAAAGCATCTTTATAATATTTCAAACGTGTTATAATACTTTACAATATACTAAAAAGAACATCTAATAGGACTGATACCTAAATATGATAAATTATAAAAGATGCATGATATCCTTTATTTTAATACCGCGATCTCATTCATCGATTCCCGCCCAGTCGTCATTCTGGCTTCATGTGTTTGGTTGGACAAGCGCGTATGGTCCAGTTCGAACCTACGTCAGATTTAACCAATGCAGTGATAGATACCCTTATCAGATCATGCAACTTACACTTATATTTAGAAGCACTCACATCAGGTTTATCCAATGCATTATTTAAATTCACATATCAGATCGTGACCTTCATTTAGGGGGCACTACAAGGAAGACATGTTTTGTCAGCAAATATATGTCCACGGCTATAGACACTTATCGACAAAGATAATATTAGTCGACGGCCAAGAATGCACCGTTTACAATAGATTTATATGTCAACGGCTAATATAACCGTTTACATATACGTAATAGATGTCAACGGCTATGCTGTAGCCGTTGACATACGTAGGTTATATGTTAACGGCTCTTGTTTATCCGTCGACATATGTAATAAATAGAAAAAAAATAATTAGTAAAAATTATATGTCAACGACTCTAAGGTTAGTTGTTGACATATCTATTATATGTTAGCGGCTAAACTTGGAGCCGCCGACAAAACCTCTTCAAAAAAAATCCGCCGCGAGCCCTTTCCCTGTCTCCCTCCCAAGCCCTAGTTCCATGTCTCCCTCTTTTCCCTCTCCTAGCCCTAACCACCGCCGCGCTCCCTCCGCTCTGCCCACCATTGTCGCCGGTCGCGTCCGCTCGGCTCGCCAACGTGCTCGCCCACCCCCCACCGTTGCCGGTCGCGTCCGCTCGGCCCACCATCGTGCTCGCCCACCCGCCATCGTGGCCTACGCTTCCTCTATTGCCAGGCCTCCCCCGCCAGCGCCTCCACCCGATAAGATTTCCCCCTCTCTCTCTATAGTATGTATGTGTTTGTGTGTGTGAGAGAGAGAGAGAGATTGGGTTGGTATTGTTCTTTATTGCCATGGGATATATTTGCTATCTTGAGATCAAGCTTTGAGATCCATGAAATACATCCACTGTTGGGCCTTGCCCTTCTCGCGGGAGATGTCGGCACCGGAGCTAAAGATGGACATGGCCAAGAGCAGGTCCATTGTCCAACACCCTGTAAGGAATCGCCATGAACGCAGCGGAAATAAAAATGATTCCATTGTATCGGTTGCTGGTGTCGTAAAACGGACATTAAAATCTTAGCGGGAAGAACAGTTCTTCACCTTTGCGGGGTTTCGAATCTCCCGTGGATGATACCGACTCGGTAATCGCGCACGCGCACGATCTCTAGAGGTATCCACACGAGTTCCCACAGCATACGCGATTTCCTCCTCGACTTGAGTGCTCCGACCAGATCTCAAATCCACCATGCGCGGAGAGAGACAGATCCACTCCAAGAGAGAGAGAAGGAGAGAGAGAGAGAGGAGAGAGAGAGAATCTGGAGAGTAAAATTCGTCCAACTAACTTTTTACCACTCCTCCTTGGCCCTCCTTATATAGAAATAAGGATAAGCACAAGAGTTAATGTAAGGATCGTGACCTTCGGATCCGGTTTTCGGGATCGGACCTTGTAGTTCTAACCTTAGTGAGGGCGGAGGTTCTGAGTTGATTCGCATCAGGACGCCGAGACGCGTTTTAAACGGCGTCCACCGTCGCGGACACATTTCAAGTTCTGCCACGTGGGTGCCACGTGGGCTGGCTTCGGGCCGCGAGGGTACGGTCCTGTCTTGTCGACCTAAACGGCGTCCACGTGTGTCGACGCCTTTCAGACTACGACTCTGGGTTGTCAGAGTACGGCCCTGACATATCGTCTGAACGGCGTCTGCCTTGAACGACGCATTTCAGAGTCTTGTCAGAGCAGCGGTCACATCAACTGATTGGCGTCCGTGGATGTCGACGCGTTTTATCCAGTCTCTGGTTAATCCCGCGAGCCCTCCTTCTTTCCCTCATTTTCTCCTCTCTTCCTCTCTTTCCCCTTCCGGCGAACTCGACGGCGATCTCTCATCCTCCCTCTTTTCCTCCCACCGTTTCATCTCTCCCTCAACTCCATCCTCTACCTAGCTCCTACCACTACCACCTCCACTTCCACTGCGGCGTTCTACTCTCTGGACGGCGGCCGACGTCACGGAGGGGCGAGGACGACCACGGCGGTACCGACGGCGGCGTGGGGCGTGTCGGGTGGACGGCTTGAAGCTCGGAGGCGTTCAAGTATCCGGTAGGGTGACAGTTCCCCTTAGCATCGCGTTTTAGACCATGTTTACCCCGTTTAAGCTTGTTTGGATCTTTGGTTTCGAGGGGTAGAATGAGCATGTTTAGGAGTTCTTTTGATAACATGGGGGATTTCTATGAATGTGTTGCTTGTGGATAGCATTGCTCCTCTTTTTCCCTCCGTTTTTGGGTGAATTAGGGGTTGTTTGGGGTTGGATAAGGAGCCCTCGGGCTCAGGCGACTCTGGTTCCTGGGGCTGAAACACGTCGTGCATGGACGACGCCTTTTTGAAGGGCGTCGAGCCATCACAACGCCTTTTAGACAGGAATCGCCTGACAGAGAGTCTGCCAGTTCGGGGATTCTGGGACTAAAAGACGTCATGGGTGAACGACGCGTTTTTAAATGACGTCGGTTAACCATGACGCCTTTTAAAGGCAGAAATCCCCTGGGTAAGGGTCTTGGAAATTCCGGATTTCTGTGTTGAATGGCGTCTGAGGATGTCGACGCCTTTTAAAAGGCGACCACTGGTGTCGACGCCTTTTAGGGCCTGATTCTGAAGAATGTTTTGCATAAACCTGTACATGGAGTCTGAATGGCGTCGACCCTGGGCGACGCGATTCAGGACAAAACAACATTAACTCATGCCAGTAAAACGTGTTCATACGGCTAGATATTCAGTTAATGCATACTTGAGTGTACATGGATTCTTCGGGACCGGATGACACTGTGTTGTGTGCCGTGCGATCGCGGGCTTTTCACGTGACCGGGTCGTACTGTGCCGGGTTTTGGTGGTTTTGTGTTACTGTGGACCTAGAGTGACATTGTAGCGCTATATCACCTTGTGCTGGTGGGGGCGTGAGCACAGCGCCGGTGGGGGCGTGGGCGGGGTGACGCCTAGTGAGAGAGGGTCACCTGGTGAACCCCGGGGTCAGCTAGTACCGGTGTCGGAGTGGTACATTCGGAGAGTCACTCATGCTGAGGGAAGGAGTAGCCACCTGAGCCGGTTGAGCCGGAGTAGCTAGTGTTCTATCCGAGGGGTTACTGTTTGGTCTCAGCGGGTCGAGGTTTCTCCACCGTTGTTGTATGGTTGGCGGGTTCTATCGAGGCGATAGTTGTGGATTTCCTAGTCGGCTGGTTTAATATATGCATGTTTATATATTACAATTGCACGAGATTTCACATTAAGAATTAGGAATCGTACATCTTGTGCTTATCACCTTTCTGTTAGCTGTACCTTGCACTTGTGGGTGTGTGCGTGGGCAGTGGGGATCGAAGGATCCCTACTGAGTCTTGTCTTTGAGACTCACCCTCTACGGTTTTCAGGTGAGGACTCCCAGCAGACTTAGCGAGGAGAGTGCGGCCGTGAGTTGAGCACCGTGAGCAGTTGTTCCGGGGTATGCCCCGACGTAGTTGTTATTTTATTTCTGGCCTGTACATTTAACTATTTCTTTTCTGTTGGAATATGTAATTATTTGCTGTATCGAGTCGCATTGTAATAATTTAATTCCTGCACTTTTACTTCTGTTCAATGCGATGTGAATGTTTGGCTTAGTTTATTATTTATCTCCCAGACTTGATTTGATCCTGGTTTGGTTCCAAATTAATGATTCGGTACCCATTTAGTAATCGGATCCCCGATTATAGGGTGGCGGGTCGTTACAGTTGGTATCAGAGCATACGGTCTGGCAAATAAATAAATAACTAGGTTAAATATCATAAATTCAGCAAATAAATACATTATCCTGTACAGGCACGGCGGTAGCATAGGCTTTAGGAATCTAATTAGAACTTTTTGATTTTGTAATTGTAGGCGAGTAGATGGCTCCCAGAAGGAGGATTCCAGTTATTCGAGAGCAGGGAGATGTCCCTAGTGGGTCCGAGGCCGGGAGGCCGAGTGTTGAGCAGTTCATGGAGGCGATGATGGACACTATGGCTCGTTATCAGACACGAGACCCTAGTGAGAGTTCCAGTGCGCGGGGAGGGTCCACCGCTACACTTGAGCGATTTCTGAAGCTGAGGCCACCTCACTTCACCGGTCGTCCCGACCCTGACGAGGCCATCCACTGGCTTAGAGAGATAGAGAAGACTTTTGACACTATGGATTGTGCTGCGGTAGAGCGGACCCCGTTAGCTACCTTCATGCTGAAGGATAGCGCCTACGACTGGTGGACCACCTTGAAGAGTTTGTCCTACGAGGACAGGAGTCTTAGGGATATTCCATGGGAGACATTTGTTAAGGAGTTCAATGCTCAGTATTTCCCTAGACACGTCCAGAGGGCCAAGGAGAGGGAGTTCATGGATCTGACACAGGGGAGCATGACAGTACTTGAGTACCAGGCGAAGTTTGTTTCGCTAGGTCGGTTCGTGCCTTTCATATCTGGGGACGAGGAGCGTCGTACTGAGAGGTTCGTTGACGGACTGAGGCTCAGTTTGAGGAACTTCGTGGCGTCTCACTGTTGCACGGATCTGGCTTCCGCGGTTAGATGTGCGGCAGCGGTGGAGGCTCAGCAGAGCCAGTCGGCCCGGGAGAGAGGACTGGCTGCTCAGAGCCCAGTTCGTGGCAGGGGTAAGGCAGTGGCAGCGGCAGCGGCCCCTTCTGCTGGATCGGGATCGTCGTCACTCGGCTCCCGATTCAGGAGATTCTTCAGGGGTGGTGGCAGCAGTAGTGGCACTAGCGGCAGCAACAGGCCCGGGCAGGGTCAGCAGAGTCAGTCTGTTTCCAATGCACCGCAAGGGCCAGCTCAGAGGCTTCCGGCAGTCTGTCAGCACTGTGGGGGTACCCATGGTGGGACTCAGTGTCCCACTCTTCCCAGGAGATGTTTCGCTTGCGGCCAGCAGGGCCACTTGGCGAGGCAGTGCCCGCAAGGGTATGGTCAGGGACATGGTTCAGGTGAGCAGAAGAAGCCGAGGACCTAGGGGAGAGTGTTAGCTATCACCAGGAGGGAGGCTCGCGCGTCCAACTTGGTGGAAGGTACACTTTCTGTCCTTGGGAACTCTGCACACGTATTGATTGATTCGGGTGCTTGGCATTCTTTTATTTCTGAGCAGTTCTTAGATATCCTTTCTGCGCCCGTTGTTGAGTTATCTGATGGTTTGATGGTGGAGGTTCCTTCTGGAGACTATATGATAACTTATAACTGCTTGAGGAATGTTCCCTTGACCATTGAGGGTCATGTGCTCCCTGCCCAGTTGGTTGTGCTTGCCATTCGAGACTTTGATGTCATCCTGGGTATGGATTGGTTGGAAGCCTTTTATGTAGAGGTGGACTGCCACAGGAAGAGGGTGCGATTCTCCATTCCGGACATCCTGACCTTCTTCTTCCAAGGTATTAGGCTTTCTTCCCGAGGTATTCTTATTTCTGCCTTTAAGGCACGAAGGCTGCTTGCTGGTGGCTGTGAGGCTTTCCTTGCCTCTGTTGTTGTCTCTGATGTCCGGGTTAGTCTCAGCCCTGGGGAGGTACCTGTTGTGTGTGAGTTTATAGATGTTTTTCCCGAGGAGCTGCCTGGCCTTCCTCCTCAGCGCGAGGTCAAATTTACCATCGAGCTTGCACCAGGTACGGCGCCCTTGTCTAAGGCCCCGTATCGGATGGCGCCAGCTGAACTCGCTGAGTTAAAGGCACAGTTGCAGGAGCTGCTGAATAAGGGTTTCATTCGCCCCAGTACATCCCCATGGGGTGCTCCAGTCCTGTTCGTTAGAAAGAAAGATGGTTCTCTGAGGCTGTGCATTGACTATAGGCAGCTGAACCAGGTAACGTTAAAGAATAAATACCCACTTCCAAGAATTGATGATTTGATGGATCAGCTGCAGTCCGCGAAGGTATTTTCCAAGATCGACTTGAGATCCGGGTATTATCAGATGAGGATCCGGGATGTTGATGTTAGCAAGACGGCCTTCAGAACTCGGTATGGACATTATGAGTTTTTGGTTATGCCCTTTGGCCTGACCAATGCTCCGGCGGCCTTTATGGAGCTGATGAACCGAGTCTTCAGGACTTATCTGGATCAGTTTGTGGCTGTGTTTATTGATGATATCCTAATCTATTCTTCTTCTGAGGAAGAGCATGCCACCCATCTTCGGGCGGTATTGCAGATCCTGAGGGAGCATCGACTCTATGCCAAGTTCAGCAAATGTGAGTTTTGGCTAGACGAGGTGCATTTCCTCGGGCATGTTATTTCTGGCGATGGTATCGCAGTGGATCTAGCCAAGATCGAGGCAGTGATGGATTGGAGCAGGCCGACTTCAGTGACTGAGATCAGAAGCTTTCTGGGGCTTGCCAGTTATTACAGGCGGTTTGTTCAGGGATTTTCTTCGATAGCAGTCCCCTTGTCGAGGTTGACTCGAAAGGGAGTTCGCTTTGTGTGGTCCGAGGATTGTGAGCAGAGTTTTATTGAGTTAAAGAACCGTCTCACGTCAGCCCCTGTACTGGTGCTTCCATCTGGATCAGGTGGATTTGTGGTTTACTCCGATGCGTCCCGTCGAGGTTTGGGCGCAGTTCTAATGCAACATGGCAGGGTAGTGGCTTATGCTTCTCAACAGCTGAAGAAGCATGAAGAGAACTATCCTACTCATGATTTGGAGCTGGCAGCTGTGGTATTTGCACTCAAGATCTGGAGGCATTATTTATATGGGGAGAAATTCCAGGTTTTCACGGATCACAAGAGTTTGAAATATGTGTTCACTCAGAGGGATCTGAACTTGAGGTAGCGAAGGTGGATGGAGTTCATTAAAGACTATGACTTTGACCTTTCTTATCATCCGGGCAAAGCGAATGTAGTTGCAGACGCTTTGAGTCGGAAGACGGTCATGTCATACCTTATGGTTCAGGAGTGGAAATTATTCGAGCAAGTGGTGGAATCTTCCTTTAGGGTTCCACGTGAAGATGACAGAGCCGTGCTGGTCAGTTTGACTGTGAGACCAGCTATGTATCATGCAGTTATTGAAGCTCAGAGGGCAGATGTTGAGCTACCACAGATCCTCCAGAGGTCAGAGGTGGAGTTATGGGACGACGGTACGGTCAGGTTCAGAGGTAGACTTTATGTTCCGACCGAGGAGGATGTGCGCAGATGTGTTCTTGATGAGGCGCACCGTTCGAGATATGATGTGCATCCGGGCTCGACTAAGATGTATCATTGTCTGAGGAGGCACTTCTGGTGGCCCGGTATGAAGAAAGATATAGCTGAATATGTGGCCAGATGCATGACTTGTCAGCAGGTTAAGGCCGAGCATCAGAGACCTGGTGGATTGCTACAGCCCTTGCCCATTCCAGAGTAGAAATGGGAGCATGTGACAATGGACATCGTGATGGGACTGCCTACATCCCCTAGCAGGAGAGATGCCATCTGGGTCATCGTGGATCGGCTGACTAAGTCGGCACACTTCCTAGCTATTAGGAAGGACTGGTCAGTCGGCAAGCTGGCAAAGTTGTTTGTAGACCGGATCATCTCTCTGCACGGGGTGCCCTTGTCTATTGTATCAGATCGAGATCCAAGGTTTACTTCCAGATTTTGGAAGAGCTTTCAGCAGGCATTAGGCACACAGTTGGCTTTCAGCTCAGCCTACCATCCTGAGACTGACGGACAGTCGGAAAGGACTATTCAGACCTTGGAAGATATGCTCAGAGCTTGTTGTCTAGACTGGGGAGGTTCTTGGGAGCAGTATCTGTCCACAGTGGAATTTGCCAATAACAACAGTTACCATTCCAGTATCGGCATGGCGCCTTACGAGGCTTTGTATGGGCGGCCGTGTCGATCTCCTGTATGTTGGTCAGAGATCGGTGAAAGGTAGATAGCAGGACCCGAGTTAGTTCAGCAGTGTGCTGAGATTTCCAGGTTAGTTCGACAGAGGTTGATCGCAGAGCAGAGTAGGCAGAAGAGGTATGCTGACATCCGACGGAGACCGCTTGAGTTTGAAGTTGGGGACCACGTGTTTCTCCGAGTCTCACCCTCCAAGGGTGTAATGAGATTCGGGAAGCGAGGCAAACTGAGTCCGCGCTATATTGGGCCTTTTCCCATCCTTGCTCGGATTGGGGAAACCGCGTACCAGCTGGCCTTGCCGCCCAGTCTTACAGACGTGCACGATGTGTTCCATGTTTCCTTACTGAGGAAGTATGTTCAGGATCCGTCCCATGTCCTGGACTTTTCAGAGTTGGAGGTCGCTGAGGACCTGTCCTTTCCAGAATATCCTGTTCGTATTGAGGATCGCAGGGAACAAGTCCTGCGGAACAAGATTGTACCATTGGTCAAGGTGATTTGGCAGTACCGCTCCGAAGGTGAGGCAACCTGGGAGCGTGAGGATGAGATGCGAGAGCAATTCCCTTACCTCTTTTCGTAAGTTTCCTTGTGAACTTGTATCCCTGTTAGACTTTGTTTTTCTAAGCAGTCAATTTCGGGGACGAAATTCTTTTAAGGGGGGGAGATTGTAAGGATCGTGACCTTCGGATCCGGTTTTCGGGATCGGACCTTGTAGTTCTAACCTTAGTGAGGGCGGAGGTTCTGAGTTGATTCGCGTCAGGACGCCGAGACGCGTTTTAAACGGCGTCCACCGTCGCGGACGCATTTCAAGTTCTGCCACGTGGGTGCCACGTGGGCTGGCTTCGGGCCGCGAGGGTACGGTCCTGTCTTGTCGACCTGAACAGCATCCACGTGTGTCGACGCCTTTCAGACTGCGACTCTGGGATGTCAGAGTACGGCCCTGACATATCGTCTGAACGGCGTCTACCTTGAACGACGCGTTTCAGAGTCTTGTCAGAGCAGCGGTCACATCAACTGATTGGCGTCCGTGGATGTCGACGCGTTTTATCCAGTCTCTGGTTAACCCCGCGAGCCCTCCTTCTTTCCCTCATTTTCTCCTCTCTTCCTCTCTTTCCCCTTCCGGCGAACTCGACGGCGATCTCTCATCCTCCCTCTTTTCCTCCCACCGTTTCATCTCTCCCTCGACTCCATCCTCTACCTAGCTCCTACCACTACCACCTCCACTTCCACTGCGGCGTTCTACTCTCCGGACGGCGGCCAACGTCACGGAGGGGCGAGGACGACCACGGCGGTACCGGCGGCGGCGTGGGGCGAGTCGGGTGGACGGCTTGAAGCTCGAAGGTGTTCAAGTATCCGGTAGGGTGACGGTTCCCCTTAGCATCGCGTTTTAGACCATGTTTACCCCGTTTAAGCTTGTTTGGATCTTTGGTTTCGGGGGGTAGAATGAGCATGTTTAGGAGTTCTTTTGATAACATGGGGGATTTCTATGAATGTGTTGCTTGTGGATAGCATTGCTCCTCTTTTTCCCTCCGTTTTTGGGTGAATTAGGGGTTGTTTGGGGTTGGATAAGGAGCCCTCGGGCTCAGGCGACTCTGGTTCCTGGGGCTGAAACACGTCGTGCATGGACGACGCCTTTTTGAAGGGCGTCGAGCCATCACGACACCTTTTAGACAGGAATCGCCTGACAGAGAGTCTGCCAGTTCGGGGATTCTGGGACTAAAAGACGTCATGGGTGAACGACGCGTTTTTAAATGACGTCGGTTAACCATGACGCCTTTTAAAGGCAGAAATCCCCTGGGTAAGGGTCTTGGAAATTCCGGATTTCTGTGTTGAATGGCGTCTGAGGATGTCGACGCCTTTTAAAAGGCGACCACTGGTGTCGACGCCTTTTAGGGCCTGATTCTGAAGACTGTTTTGCATAAACCTGTACATGGAGTCTGAATGGCGTCGAACCTGGGCGACGCGATTCAGGACAAAACAACATTAACTCATGCCAGTAAAACGTGTTCATACTGCTAGATATTCAGTTAATGCATACTTGAGTGTACATGGATTCTTCGGGACCGGATGGCACTGTGTTGTGTGCTGTGCGATCGCGGGCTTTTCACGTGACCGGGTCGTACTGTGCCGGGTTTTGGTGGTTTTGTGTTACTGTGGACCTGGAGTGACATTGTAGTGCTATATCACCCTGTGCTGGTGGGGGCGTGAGCACAGCGCCGGTGGGGGCGTGGGCGGGGTGACGCCTAGTGAGAGAGGGTCACCTGGTGAACCCCGGGGTCAGCTAGTACCGGTGTCGGAGTGGTACATTCGGAGAGTCACTCATGCTGAGGGAAGGAGTAGCCACCTGAGCCGGTTGGGCCGGAGTAGCTAGTGTGCTATCCGAGGGGTTACTGTTTGGTCCAAGCAGGTCGAGGTTTCTCCACCGTTGTTGTATGGTTGGCGGGTTCTATCGAGGCGATAGTTGTGGATTTCCTAGTCGGCTGGTTTAATATATGCATGTTTATATATTACAATTGCACGAGATTTCACGTTAAGAATTAGGAATCGTACCTCTTATGCTTATCACCTTTCTGTTAGCTGTACCTTGCACTTGTGGGTGTGTGCGTGGGCAGTGGGGATCGAAGGATCCCTACTGAGTCTTGTCTTTGAGACTCACCCTCTACGGTTTTCAGGTGAGGACTCCCAGCAGACTTAGCGAGGAGAGTGCGGCCGTGAGTTGAGCACCGTCAGTAGTTGTTCCGGGGTATGCCCCGACGTAGTTGTTATTTTATTTCTGGCCTGTACATTTAATTATTTCTTTTCTGTTGGAATATGTAATTATTTGCTGTATCGAGTCGCATTGTAATAATTTAATTCCTGCACTTTTACTTCTGTTCAATGCGATGTGAATGTTTGGCTTAGTTTATTATTTATCTCCCAGACTTGATTTGATCCTGGCTTGGTTCCAAATTAATGATTCGGTACCCATTTAGTAATCGGATCCCCGATTATAGGGTGGCGGGTCGTTACAGTTAATCCTCATGATTATCCAAGAGTTTGGCCTTAGATAATTCTCCATTAAATCTTCATGTTTATCCTGCAGCTTTTCACAAAAACCCAGATAAGCATGAAATTTAACATCTCTCACCGTCTGACGAGAACTCTTATGTGTGTGACCCTCTAGGCCCATATATCAGTCCGGTTGCAGGCTCATTAAACTTAGAACTGTTTCTTGAGTTTAATATTTATTAATTAACATTTAAACATCACATGTTAAATGATTAATTTAATAAACAAGTGAATTATCATCTGATGATCAAATCACTTGGCCTTCTGATCATGAACAGCACCAAACACTACCTCATGATCCCAGAAGATATAAGGGATACTGTTCCCTTCAATTGAACCTTTCCGTCTGCCGATACCGCACAGATATAATCCTTCACTCATTCAATGTCCCAATAACGCAAGGGTATGGTTTTATAGTCAAACCCTATATCGCATTATCCAGATGGATTCCAGTGCACAGTTAATATCTAGAAAGACATCTCTTTCATTTGACCCTGCCCAGGGATTTCTGTGTACACATCCATAGGACATTCTCTCTCCAGTCTTATACCAAGAGTGAGTGATCCCTTGTTGTTCACTCAATTACCTTCGCAAGCTTTTCACTGTATCTGAAAGACCGATTATGGTGGACTTAATGGTTAAAGTCCACAAGTCAGAGAATCAAGATACAATGGTCCACAAACAAGGTATCATTGGTGACTCAGGTCAAAGGACCAACTGTACTACTGCAACGATTGAATTCCCTGGTTGACTAATAGGTATAATTACCATCCAGGAATTCTTATTTGGGTATGTTCAGTGAACTCATTCTCTAATGAGCACCCATTTGTTTGTCTTAGTGTCACCACACGAGTGAATGTGAGATCATTCACCCTCGTTATATGAGCAGACATAACTTGTGTCGATCTTATTGGATATTTAATGTCCATCTCAAATATCCTATGATCGAGAACTATTTAAGACAATTGCCTTAGAATATTGATCTCACTATCATGATCTCATCATGATTCAATATCCCATACATTTGTCAATGGACCTTCATTACGATAGTCGTTTGCGAGAACTATTAAATAAAGAAATGATTGACTTTATTAATAATCTGAACTAGAATGTACAATGATTGGCTTTGAGGCCACCCAATTCTAACACACCCAGCAACTGGAACACCACCACCTTACTTCTGCGCGTACGTGATGTGTGTGTAAGAGAGAGCGGGAGATGCATATGGGTAGGAAGGGAGCGCCTTCCTTTTATATGTGCGTGATGGGGATGCGCGAAGCTTCCGGCGTAGGGACGAAGGTGATCGGAGATGGGGAACCGCGTGGGGGCTGCGTGTGATGCATGACCGGGAATTTGGCATCTAGGTTCTTCTTGAGACGATGACAACCTACTGGTCTTGACGATGGGGTACGAGTGGAACACCGTCGAGCCCATCTTGGACACGTGCGAGTCTCGAAGAAGGCAAGACAATAGAAAAGTTTGATGCTTAATTTTAAAGCGGTCAAAAATTCAAGTTGATTAAAATTTTAAAAATTTTATTATTATTTGATTAAGATGTATTTTGAGATTATTTCTTCTAGTTTATAAGATTATTTTTCTAGAGGTCAATTTGAGTCCATAATGATCTCCTAATTGAGTAGAACTGTCGATGCTATTGGACTTTGTCCAAAGTTTTATCCTAATCTCCTATATATATATATAGACTTTCTCTCTCTCGACTCTCTCTTTCTACTGTTCCTTCTTAAAATAGACTTCAAAAAGGAGGGATAGCTTTAGAATAAAAACCGTGAAATCTTTTCACATGTGCTCTCTCAATTTCAAACAGCTCTATCTGAAGTTATATTTGTTCTATTTGAGTTTGATTTTGCATTCTAGAAAATGCTTTATCTTATACCTTTTTGATATTTTTACAAATATATCTATCAAATCTGTTCAATTCGCAGAGGACCTATGAAATAGAGCTATTATTTTTATTACACTGATATTTTAAAAAAAAAATGTGTTTGCTCTCACCGCCGACACTGTTTATCTTAGGACAAAAATGACTAATTTCACGCAAATTTTGTAACGATCTTTTGTACATATGCTCTTACAATTGTTTGGACAGAAAAGGTCTCGACAAGATTTTGTTTTACATTATTTTACATCATACAAAAAATGTATAAACATTGTAAGTGAAACAATTTTTTACATTACACTATTTTACATCGAAACAAACAACCTCTTAATGTATATGATTTCTTATCTTGAACAGGTTTTTACCGTGCACTTCAGCTCTATTTCCTGCTTGCTTGTGGATAGATTCAGCTGCAATTAGTTGAACTGCTTACGCTAATGTTGACTCTATTTTTACTAGTTTGTTTGTTAATTTCAAGTGCCTCTAATTATTTGCCTGCTCATGGTTGGCAGAAATCTTATTATCCTGCAGAACAAGTTTACATGTTTTTTTTTTTAAAGTGGATGGTACTGTTGGAATTTCTCGGGTTTCTCCGGATCGCTCACACAATGGAAAATAAAATATTTACAGCGATCCGTTCCCGTTTCGAAAAACTAAAACCTACGATTATCGGATAATCGATTCTCACCGTGTGCGGATTCGAATCCACAACCGTTCGGTTCCGTCGGTGCGACACCACAAGCCGCGCAAGCGCCCGGCCTCTAGTGAGGTCCACACGATTCTCCCCGCGACGGATATCCTCGCATTCCTCGTTCTTCGCAGCTTACGAAACCTCCGCCGGTCGCCGTAACGATCGCCGCAACGCGCGGACGATTTTCCGTCGAACGGGATTCGGAGAAGCGGCGGAGCAGATCTGGATCTGTCTAGACGCCAGAGAGAGAGAGAAACTGAGGAGGGGCGGCTAGGGTTAGCAGCAGCTTTGCCTGCTCAGCCCATTCGCTATGTTTTATACTAACCGCGCGATTTTTCATAAAAACTCACGGTTTGTATAAAACCCACTTATTTATCCATCGCCTTGAGAATCATTTGCGTGTGACCCTCTAGGCCCAAGTACCAGTCCAGTTAATGGCCCAACAAGCCCAGTGACTCCTCACTGGCTTTATTAATTAATTAATAACCATTTATTAATTAATTAATCAATCGAATTGATGTCGCACATCGAATTCGACCGGGCCTCCGATCACGTTGGGTGCCAAGCAACACCGCGTGAACCCGGAAGGTATTTGGGGTTAAGTAACCCACTGTTGGAACCTTTCCGCCGACAGTTACCGCGTGGACATAATCCTTCATTCGTACAATGCTCTCCAGTCAACTCAGGGTATGGCGAGCAGTCAAACCCTAATCGGTCGACTCATTTGGATTGGATGCCGCTGATGAATATCGGAAAACTCATTTCCCGATATTATCGTCCGCCCTGGCCAGGGACTTTCGCGCATCCTTCCTAGAGCATTCTCTCTCTAAGTACCGAGAGCGAATGATTCCTTATTGACACACAATTCCCTTCGACGGTATTCCGCTGTACCCAATCCTTGGCGTATTAGAATCCCGTGGCTATAGATTCATAAACAAAGGTCAAAGCACAGAAGTCCACCGACAAGATGTCCTTGGTGTCTCACGTCAGAGGACCATCCACGCAACTGCGACAATAGAATCAAGCTGGTTGACAGTGAGGTACAATACCATCCAACGATGCAGTCGGATCAGTTCAGTGAACTCATTCTCCAATGAGCACCTACAGATTCACCTTAGTGTCTCCACACAAGTGACTTATGAGATCAGTCACCCTCATCATATGAGCAGGAGTAATCTGTACTAGTCTAACCGGATATCCGATGTCTTTCTCGGATATCCTCCGACTATGAACAATTAAGAATATGTGTGTTTAAGTGATCAGTCTCATTAGTATGATCGCATCATAATCTGATCACTATAGCACATATTCACGGACTTCATTATGAAACAATAATTAATGGGATTTACATATAATGAATATTATGCCATTTTATTAATAAATTAACGAGATTTACATAGTCAGATTGGCTTGTAGGCCACCTAAAACTAACAATCTCCCACTTGGACTAAAGCCAATCACCTTTATACAATAAGCCCATAGACTCTAGGTGACGCTCAAACACAATTTGAGCCAACGGTTTTGTCAGTGGATCTGCTATATTGTCGGCAGATGGAACTCGTTCCACTACTATATCTCCTCTGGATATGATCTCTCTGATAAGATGAAAGCGCCTCAGAATATGCTTCGATTTCTGATGAGACCGCGGCTCTTTCGCTTGCGCAATTGCTCCATTGTTGTCGCACAACAGTGGAACAGGCTTAGAGATGCTGGGAACGACGCCGAGGTCAGTGATGAATTTCTTCAACCACACTGCTTCCTTGGCGGCTACAGCTGCAGCAATGTACTCAGCTTCAGTCGTCGAATCTGCAGTGGTTACTTACTTGGAACTCTTCCAGCACACTGCGCCTCCGTTCAAAGTAAACACGAATCCAGATGTAGACTTGCTATCATATGGATCTGACTGGAAACTCGAGTCCGTAAAGCCTCGCAGTTTCAAGTCACCTCCTCCATAGACAAGAAACATATCCTTAGTTCTTTTCAAATACTTAAGGATACATTTTACTGCCTTCCAGTGCTCTTCGCCTGGATCAGCCTGAAATCTGGTCGTAACAGTTAGAGCAAATGCAACATCATGCCGTGTATATAGCATGGCATACATGATAGATCCTATGGCAGAGGCATAGGATATTCTATCCGTGAATGCCCTCTCATCAGGAGTCTTAGGAGACTGCTCCTTTGAGAGACTAATTCCATGTCTCATCGGTATGAAACCTCTCTTGGAATTTTCCATACCAAACCTTTTGACTATGATATCTATTTACAAGGATTGGGTCATTCCAAGCATCCTCTTTGATCTATCTCTATAGATCCGTATTCCTAATACGTAGGATGCTTCTCCCAAATCCTTCATGGAGAAGTTTTTCGACAACCAGATCTTTACTGATGACATCATAGCTACATCATTCCCAATGAGTGGTATGTCATCTACGTAAAGAACTAGAAAAGTGACTGCACTCCCACTGGTCTTCTTGTATACACAAGGCTCATCTTCATTCTTAATGAAGTCATAAGACTTGACAGCCTCGTCAAATCTTATGTTCCAGCTCCGGGAAGCTTGCTTCAGTCCATAAATGGACTTCTGAAGCTTGCACACTTTATCTGGAGATTCTTTGGATGTGAAACATTCTGGTTGTATCATACACACCTCTTCCTCAAGGTTACCATTAAGGAAGGCAGTCTTCACATCCATCTACCAGATTTCATAATCAAAATGTGCAGCAATGGCGAGCAAAACTCTGATCGACTTTATCATGGCAACTGGTGAGAAAGTCTCGTCATAGTCAATTCCTTGTCTTTGACGATATCCCTTTGCCACCAACCTTGTCTTATAAGTATCGATCCGTCCATCAGCACCGATCTTTCTCTTAAAGATCCACTTGCAACCGATGGGTACAATACCCTCGGGCAAGTCCTCCAAGTTCCAAACTTGGTTGGTGTACATTGACTGGATTTCTAAGTTCATGGCTTCTTGCCATTTCCCGGCTTCTGGGCCTTCTATGGCCTCCTGGTAGGTTTTCGGATTATCATCCTCATTATATTGTACCTTAGACTTACCTTCAGCAATATGTCCCACATATCGTTCGGGTAGTCTAGGTACTCTACCAGATCTACGAGGCTCATCTGTGTGTACTTGAACAGATTCAGGAACTGATTTCTCATCTGATGATAATGTAGCTGTTTGGGGATCTGGAGCCTCTTCCAGTACTATTTTACTCCAACTGTTCTCCTGGATAAGGTATTCCTCTTCTAGGAAGACAGCTTTCCTGGCGACAAACACCTTTTGTTCACCAGGATGGTAAAAAAAGTATCCAAAGATTTCCTTTGGATATCCCACAGACCTACATTTATCAGTTCGTGATTCTAGCTTGTCTGGATCATGCCTCTTTACATGAGCAGGACAACTCCATACTTTAACATGTTTAAATTCTGGTTTCCTACATTTCCATATCTCATATGGAATAGAGGCCACAGACTTGTTCGGTACTATGTTCAGTAGGTATGCTGCGGACTCTAGAGTATACCCCCAAAGGGACACTGGTAATCCCGAAAAGCTCATCATGGATCGCACCATGCCCAACAAGGCGCGATTCCTCCTTTCTGATACACCATTCGTCTGTGCGTATATGGAGGGGTCAGCTGAGAAAGGATACCATTATCTTTTAAGAATTGTGTGAAATTAGTACTCAAGTATTCTCCTCCTCGATCTGATCGAAGAGCTTTAATACTCTTTCCTAACTGCTTCTCTACTTCATTCTTGAACTCCTTGAACTTCTCAAATGCTTCCGACTTATACTTCATTAAGTACACATAGCCGAATCTTGAGAAGTCATCGGTGAACGTGATGAAGTAAGAAAAGCCACCTTTGGCTTGGGTGGATATTGGACCACATACATCTGAATGTATTAGTTCCAAAATGTCCTTGGCACGTTCTCCATGTCTAGTAAATGGAGATTTTGCCATCTTTCCCATAAGGCAGGATTCACATGTTGCAAACGATTCGTAATAGAATGCAGTTAAGTAACCATGCTTGTGCAACTTTTGCAACCTACTTTCGCCAATGTGCCCAAGTCTACAATGTCACATGTAGGCCTGGTTCACACAATTCTTGCTCTTCTTAAGAGTATTATCAATTTGAAGATTGTAATAAGAAACATCTAAAAGATATAGTCCGGTAACTAAAGATGCCGAAGCTATCGATTTATTACCGTAATAAATCGAACAACTTCTATTCTCAATAGTCTACCTATATCCTATCTTGTCCAAACAAGATATTGATATGATGTTCTTTATTATGCTAGAAACATAATAACAATTTTCTAATAGTAAGGTGTCTCCCGATGGAAGCTTGAGGTTTGCTGTCCCAACAGCAATCGCCGCAACTTTTGCGCCGTTTCCTAGCCTCAATTCCACCTCACCTTGTCTCAGCTTGCGCTTACTTGTCAGCATCTGCACATCATGGCAAATATGAGAAGCACATCCGGTATCCAATACCCAAGATGTGGAATCTCTAACTGATAAGTTGATATCTATCATATAGATATGCGAAGCTTCAGACAACTTCACTCTTCCATGAGCTTTATCGTTAAAGAACTCCTTGCAGTTCCTCTTCCAGTGATCATACAGCTTATAATAGAAGCAGTCACCCTTCACTACTATTTTGCCTTTATCCTTAGATCTTTTATCGTTAGCTACCATCTCTGCTTCAGGGGCATCCAATGTCGATTCAGCAGGAGGATCAGCTCCAGGGACAAAGTCAATGTGCTCAGATCAGAAGACATTCTTCAGGTTTCTGAACCAATCCGAGTAGATCAGGTAAGTCAAAAGTGTTGGGTTTTTCTCGGTTTCTCCGGATCGCTCACGCAGCGGAAAATAAAATTTTACAGCGATCCGTTTCCCGTTTCGAAGAACTAAAATACGATAATCGGATTATCGAAGTTCTCACCATGTGCAGATTCGAATCCGCAGCCGTTCGGTTCCGTCGGTGTGACACCGCAAGCCGCGCAAGCGCCCGGCCTCTAGCGAAGTCCACGCGATCCTCCCCGCGACGGATATCCTCGAGTTCGTCGTTCTTCGCAGCCCGCGAAGCCTCCGCTGGTCGCCGCAATGATCGCCGCAGTGCGCGGACGATTTCCCGTCGAACGGGATTCGGAGAAGCGGCGGAGCAGATCTGGATCTGTCTGGGCGTCGAAGGAAGAACAGAAATTGAGGAGGGGCGGCTAGGGTTAGCAGCAGCTTGGCCTGCTTAGCCCGTTCGCTATGTTTTATACTAACTGCGCGGTTTTTCACAAAAACCCCCGGTTTGTATAAAACCCACTTATTTATCCATCGCCTTGAGAATCATTTACGTGTGACCCTCTAGGCCCAAGTACCAATCCAGTTAATGGCCCAGTTAGCCCAGTGACTCCTCACTGGCTTTATTAATTAATTAATAACCCTTTATTAATCAATTAATCAATCGAATTGATGTCGCACATCGAATTCGACCGGGCCTCCGATCACGTTGGGTGCCAAGCAACACCGCGTGAACCCGGAAGGTATTTGGGGTTAAGTAACCCACTCTTGGAACCTTTCCGTCGACAGTTACCGCGTGGATATAATCCTTCATTCGTACAATGCTCTCGAGTCAACTCAGGGTATGGCCCCTAACCGGTCGACTCACTTGGATTGGATGCCGCTGATGAATATCGGAAAACTCCTTTTTCCGATATTATCGTCCGCCCTGGCCAGGGACTTCCGCGAATCCTTTCCTAGAGCATTCTCTCTCTAAGTACCGAGAGCGAATGATTCCTTATTGACACACAATTTCCTTCGACGGTATTCCGCTGTACCCAATCCTTGGCGTATTAGAATCCCGTGGCTAGAGATTCGTAGACCAAGGTCAAAGTACAGAAGTCCACCGCCAAGGTGTCCTTGATGTCTCAGGTCCGAGGACCATCCACGCAACTGCGCCAATAGAATCAAGCTGGTTGACAGTGAGGTACAATACCATCCAGCGATTCAGTCGGATCAGTTCAGTGAACTCATTCTCCAATGAGCACCTACAGATTCGCCTTAGTGTCTCCACACAAGTAACTTATGAGACCAGTCACCCTCATCATATGAGCAGGAGTAATCTGTACTAGTCTAATCGGATATCCGATGTCCTTCTCGGATATCCTCCAACTAGGAACGATTAAGAATATGTGTGTTTAAGTGATCAGTCTCATTAGTATGATCTCATCATAATCTGATCACCATAGCACATATTCACGGACTTCATTATGAAACGATAATTAACGTGATTTACACATAATGAATATTATGCCATTTTATTAATAATGAACGAGATTTATATTGTTAGATTGGCTTGTAGGCCACCTAAACTAACAATCTCCCACTTGGACTAAAGCCAATCACCTTTATACAATAAGCCCATAGACTCTAGGTGACGCTCAAACACAATTTGAGCCAACGGCTTTGTCAGTGGATCTGCTACATTGTCGACAGATGGAACTCTTTCCACTACTACATCTCCTCTGGATATGATCTCTCTGATAAGGTGAAAGTGCCTCAGAATATGCTTCGATTTCTGATGAGACCGCGGCTCTTTCGCTTGCGCAATCGCTCCATTGTTGTCGCACAACAGTGGAACAGGCTCAGAGATGCTGGGAACTACGCCGAAGTTGGTGATGAATTTCGTCAACCACACTGCTTCCTTGGCGGCTTCAGCTGCAGCGATGTACTCAGCTTCAATCGTCGAATCTGCAGTGGTTACTTGCTTGGAACTCTTCCAGCACACTGCCCCTCCGTTCAATGTAAACATGAATCCAGATGTTGACTTGCTATCATCTGGATCCAACTGGAAACTCGAGTCAGTAAAGCCTCGCAGTTTCAGGTCACCTCCTCCATAGACAAGAAACATATCCTTAGTTCTTCTCAAGTACTTAAGGATGCATTTCACTGCCTTCCAGTGCTCTTCGCCTGGATCAGCCTGAAATCTACTCGTAACACTTAGAGCAAATGCAACATCAGGCCGTGTACATAGCATGGTATACATGATAGATCCGATGGCAGAGGCATAGGGTATTCTATCCATGAATGCCCTCTCATTAGGAGTCTTAGGAGACTGCTCCTTTGAGAGATTAATTTCATGTCTCATCGGTATGAAACCTCTCTTGGAATTTTCCATGCCAAGGCTTTTGACTATGGTATCTATGTACAAGGATTGGGTCATTCCAAGCATCCTCTTTGATCTATCTCTATAGATCCGTATTCCCAATACGTAGGATGCTTCTCCCAAATCCTTCATAGAGAAGTTTTTCGACAGCCAGACCTTTACTAATGACATCATAGCTACATCATTCCCAATGAGTAGTATGTCATCTACGTAAAGAACTAGAAAAGTGACTGCACTCCCACTGATCTTCTTGTACACACAAGGCTCATCCTCATTCTTAATGAAGTCATAAGACTTAACTGCCTCGTCAAATCTTATGTTCCAGCTTCGGGAAGCCTGCTTCAGTCCATAAATGGACCTCTGAAGCTTGCACACTTTATCTGGAGATTCTTTGGATTTGAAACCTTCTGGTTGTATCATATACACCTCCTCCTCAAGGTTACCATTGAGGAAGGCAGTCTTCACATCCATCTGCCAGATTTCATAATCAAAATGTGCAGCAATTGCGAGTAGAACTCTGATCAACTTTATCATGGCAACTGATGAGAAAGTCTCGTCATAGTCAATTCCTTGCCTTTGACGATATCCCTTTGCCACCAACCTTGCCTTATAAGTGTCGATCCGTCCATCAGCACCGATCTTTCTTTTAAAGATCCACTTGCAACTGATGGGTACAATACCCTCAGGCAAGTCTACCAAGTTCCAAACTTGGTTGGTGTACATGGACTGGATTTCTGAGTTTATGGCTTCTCGCCATTTCCCGGCTTCTGGGCCTTCTATGGCCTCCTGGTAGGTTTTAGGATCATCATCCTCATTATATTGTACCTTAGACTCACCTTCAGCGATATGTCCCACATATCGTTCGGGTAGTCTAGGTACTCTACCAGATCTACGAGGCTCATCTGTATGTACCTGAACAGATTCAGGAACTGATATCTCATCTGATGATAATGCAGCTGTTTGGGGATCTGGAACCTCTTCCAGTACTATTTTACTCCCACTGTTTTTCTGGATAAGGTATTCCTCTTCCAGGAATACACATTTCCTGGCGACAAACACCTTTTGTTCACCAGGATGGAAAAAATAGTATCCAAAGATTTTCTTTGGATATCCCACAAACCTGCATTTATCAGTTCGTGATTCCAGCTTGTCTGGATCATGCCTCTTTACATAAGCAGGACAACCCCAGACTTTAACATGTTTAAATTCTGGTTTCCTGCCTTTCCATATCTCATATGGAGTAGAGGTCACAGACTTGCTGGGTACTCTGTTCAGTAGGTATGCTGCTGACTTTAGAGCATACCCCCAGAGGGACACTGGTAATCCCGAAAAGCTCATCATGGATCGCACCATGTCCAACAAGGCGCGATTCCTCCTTTCAGATACACCATTCATCTGTGGTGTATATGGAGGGGTCAGCTGAGAAAGGATACCATTATCCTTTAAGAATTGTGTGAAATTAGTACTCAAGTATTCTCCTCCTCGATCTGATCAAAGAGCTTTAATACTCTTTCATAACTGCTTTTCTACCTCATTCTTGAACTCCTTAAACTTCTCAAATGCTTCCGACTTGTACTTCATTAAGTACACATAGCCGAATCTTATGAAGTCATCGGTGAACGTGATGAAGTAAGAAAAGCCACCTTTGGCTTGGGTGGACATAGGACCACATACATCCGAATGTATTAGTTCCAAAATGTCCTTGGCACATTCTCCATGTCTACTAAATGGAGATTTTGCCATCTTTCCCATAAGGCAGGATTCGCATGTTGCAAACGATTCATAATCGAATGCAGTTAAGTAACTATGCTTGTGCAACTTTTGTAACCTGTTTTCGCCAATGTGCCCAAGTCTACAATGTCACATGTAGGCCTAGTTCACGCAATTCTTGCTCTTCTTAAGAGCATTATCAATCTGAAGATTGTAATGAGAAACATCTAATAGATATAGACCGTTGACTAAAGATGCCGAAGCTATTGATTTATTACCATAATAAATCGAACAACTTCTATTCTCAATTGTCAACCTATATCCTATCTTGTCCAAACTAGATATTGATATGATGTTCTTTATTATGCTAGGAACATAATAACAATCTTCCAATAGTAAGGTGTCTCCCGATGGAAGCCTGAGGTTTGCTGTCCCAACAGCAATCGCCGCAACTTTTGCGCCGTTTCCTAGCCTCAATTCCACCTCACCTTGTCTCAGCTTGCGCTTACTTGTCAGCATCTGCACATCATGGCAGATATGAGAAACACATCCGGTATCCAATACCCAAGATGTGGAATCTCTAACCGATAAGTTGATATCTATCATATAGATATCTAAAGCTTCATACAGCTTCTCTCTTCCATGAGCTTTATCATGAAGGAACTCCTTGCAGTTCCTCTTCCAGTGACCATACTGCTTATAGTATAAGCAGTCACCCTTCACTACTCTTTTATCTTTGTCCTTCGATCCTTTATCGTTAGCTATCATATCTGCTTCAGGGGCATCCAATGCCGGTTCAGCAAGAGGATCAGCTCCAGGGACAAAGTTATTGTGTTCAGATCTGAAGACATTCTTCAGGTTTCTGAACCAATCTGAGTAGATCAGGTAAGTCAAAAGGGCATCAAGTATGCCACGGAGTGGGTTATTCGACGACATAATTGTAATGAATCGCCAAGAACGCAGCGGAAATAAAAATGATTCCATTGTATCGGTTGCTGGGGTCGTAAAACAGACATTAAAATCTAAGCGGGAAGAACAGTTCTTCACCTTTGCAGGATTTCGAATCTCCCGTAGATGATGCCGACTCGGTAATCGCGCACGCGCACGATCTCTAGAGGTATCCGCATGAGTTCCCGCAGCAGACGCGATTTCCTCCTCGACTTGAGTGCTCCGACCAGATCTCAGATCCACCATGCGCGGAGAGAGACAGATCCACTCCGAGAAGGAGAGAGAGAGAGGAGAGAGAGAATCCGGGGAGTAAAATTCGTCCAACTAACTTTTTACCACTCCCCCTTGGCCCTCCTTATATAGAAATAAGGATAAGCACAAGAGTTAATC
Organism: Zantedeschia hybrid cultivar; assembly: GCA_030544215.1. NCBI lineage: Eukaryota > Viridiplantae > Streptophyta > Magnoliopsida > Alismatales > Araceae > Zantedeschia > Zantedeschia hybrid cultivar. The sequence continues at coordinate 41,279,941 of JARZZO010000002.1, read as the reverse complement.
CTCGTGATTATCCAAGAGTTTCGCCTTGGATAATTCTCTATTAAATCTTCATGTTTATCCTGCAGCTTTTCACAAAAACCCAGATAAGCATGAAATTTAACATCTCTCACCGTCTGACGAGAACTCTTATGTGTGTGACCCTCCAGGCCCATATATCAGTCCGGTTGCAGGCCCATTAAACTTAGAACTGTTTCTTGAGTTTAATATTTATTAATTAACATTTAAACATCGCATGTTAAATGATTAATTTAATAAACAAGTGAATTATCATCTGATGATCAAATCACTTGGCCTTCTGATCATGAACAGCACCAAACACTACCTCATGATCCCAGAAGATATAAGGGATACTGTTCCCTTCAATTGAACCTTTCCGTCTGCAGATACCGCACAGATATAATCCTTCACTCATGTAATGTCCCGATAACGCAAGGGTATGGTTTTATAGTCAAACCCTCTATTGCATTATCTAGATAGATTCCAGTACACAGTTAATATCTAGAAAGACATCTCTTTCATTTGACCCTAGCCAGGGATTTCTGTGTACACATCCATGGGACATTCTCTCTCCAGTCTTATACCAAGAGTGAGTGATCCCTTGTTGTTCATTCAATTACCTTCGCAAGCTTTCCACTGTATCTGAAAGACCGATTATGGTGGACTTAATGGTTAAAGTCCACGAGTCAGAGAATCAAGATACAATAGTCCACAAACAAGGTATCATTGGTGACTCAGGTCAAAGGACCAATTGTGCTACTGCAACGATTGAATTCCCTGGTTGACTAATAGGTATAATTACCATCCAGGAATTCTTATTTGGGTCTGTTCAGTGAACTCATTCTCTAATAAGCACCCACTTGTTTGTCTTAGTGTCACCACACGAGTGAATGTGAGATCATTCACCCTCATCATATGAGCAGACATAACTTGCGTCGATCTTATCGGATATTTAATGTCCATCTCAAATATCCTACGATCGAGAACTATTTAAGACAATTGCCTTAGGATATTGATCTCACTATCACGATCTCATCAAGATTCAATATCCCATACATTTGTCTATGGACCTTCATTACGATAGTCGTTTGCGAGAACTATTAAATGAAGAAATAATTGCCTTTATTAATAATCTGAACTAGAATGTACAATGATTGGCTTTGAGGCCACCCAATTCTAACATTCTCCCACTTGGACTATAGCCAATCACCCATGTGTCTAAGTCCCATAGACTTAAGGTGACGTTCTAAGTTGTTTTGAGACAATGGCTTAGTCAAGGGATCTGCTACATTATCTTCAGATGAGACTTTCTCAACTACTATATCTCCTCGGGCGATGATCTCACGAATCAGGTGAAATCGTCTCAGAATGTGCTTTGACTTCTGATGTGATCTGGGCTCCTTCGCTTGAGCTATTGCCCCATTGTTGTCACACAATAATGGAACAGGATCTGAAATGCTTGGAACGACTCCAAGCGCCGAGATGAACTTCTTCATCCAAACCGCCTCCTTGGCCGCTTCAGCTGCAGCAATGTATTCTGCTTCGGTCGTCGAATCTGCAGTAGTTTCCTGTTTGGAACTCTTCCAACTTACTGCACCTCCATTTAACATGAACACTAATCCAGACATGGATTTGCTGTCATCCATATCCGACTGGAAACTCGAGTCAGTAAATCCTCGAAGTTCCAAGTCGTTTCTGTAGGTGCTGAAAATGCTCGTGTGATTAATATGAAAAATCTATGTTGTTTAGTGTAAACTAACCTATTAAAAACAGTAACTAAAGTGCAGTGATCGCCAGAAACTTTTAACTTAAAAGTTTCAAAAGAGATATGATCGCCTACCTGTTTGAACGCGGAAGATTGAGTCCTTGGTTCCCCTCCTTCAGCCGACTGAAGAAAGAGAGCCCCTTTCTTTCTTCTTTTTGTTCTTGTTGTTGAATTTGAGGTTGAGGATCGTCCAGAAGTCCTTCTGGCTTGGTGTTTGATTTCCCCCTTTTGATCTCTTGTTGTTGTTGTTGAGTGCAGCAGAGACAGAGAAAGAAAAATGAAATGAAGAAACACTGATGAGAATTTAAGTAGAAGTAATATCAAAACTAACCATGATTATAAACATACTTAAACAGCAAACTCACTTGTTTAATTGGCTTTGAAACCCCTTAAATCAAATGGGTTTTGGAAAATTAATGCTGTGGTCTGTGTTGCATGAAGTGAATATGAGGCATGAAACTAATGAAGATGTAAAATGAAATTAAAAAATGAAACACTTATGCCCAGTTGGTTTGAAGCCTTGAAAGGATGAAGATCTTGAAAGGGACGCCGACTTCTGGAAATGGCAGCGCTCCGGCGTTCCGACGTTGTTGCTTCGATCTTCAAATTGCTATAACGCTATGGCTCAACTCAACTTAATTCTCTTTTTTTTTTTTAAACTCTTCGAGATGCAAGGTATTTATAGGCATTTTCTGCGTTCGCGATTAACATAGAAAAATCTAAGATTTATCTACCTTAACCGACAGATAAATACTGATTAATTCATCTTTATCTGTAATTATCTAAAACGCGTCCACCATGGCTGACGCCTTTCAGATTTAATTAAGATAAGGATAAATATCCGGGAAAACTTATCTTTATCTTTATTAGCTAAAACGCGTCCACTTATGTAGACGTCTTTTACACTAATTAAGATAAGGATAAACATCCGGAAGAGAAGTTAAAATAGCTTAGGAAACCTAAAACGCGTCGACCTTTACAGACGCCTTTTATCTAATAAATCAATTAATTAAAATTCAAATTTAAACGCTAAAACAGGAATAAACTCTAAACGGCGTCCACATAGGTTGACGTCTTTTAGAATTATGCATATTTTAACTGAAATTTGAGCTAAAATCAATTCAATTGATTAACTTAAACATGTCTGTTAAACCTGACACTCAAAAATATCAATAAAAATTAATCAATGATTAATTATCAGACCATTCTGAAGCATTATTATATGATATGAAATTTACTCGAAATGACGTCAAAATTAGCGTGTCTACAGCTGCCTCACCTTGGCATCGTCTTTGCAAGGGAGTGAAATGAAATGGAATGTACTGAAAAGGTGATGCCAAGGTGTGATGAGACACGCTCTTAACATCACATGATTGTAATTTTTCTCGAAATCATCAATGAAGATAGCTCAATGAGATCAATGGAATTAATCCTGTCTGGATGAGGTAGACAAGGAAATAAAATAAAGTCGATCAACCTCCTCGGAGTGGGAAGTACCCCAGGTCGTAGACACTGTAAGTTTCATCATGGGGAGCGTTTGTCAGCCAATGTGGACGTGCTGCAGCCATGATGGATCTTAAAAGAAAACAAGAAATATTGGATAAAGAATCCAAGAAAGGATAGAATTCCAAGGATATCTTTAAACGAACCTCAAAGATAATCAAGATACTCAATTCAGAATGGAATATTTCATATCATGTTAGGATTATTTGATTAAATGGTCTGAAACTTAATCAATAATTAATCCTTATCACAATAATTTCAAAGTCCTACATGATGCATGCTGGGCTAAAAGAAAAATATAAAGTCAAATAAAATATAAATTAATTAAGGATAATATTGTTAAATTGTCATTAATGAGTCAAGATACCAATTCTTGTAATCCAGTGCTAAGCCGAAGCTCGTTTATCCAGGCACTGTTTCACAAAAGTGGAACCATCGTCCTCACTAATTAACAATCAAACGGCCTATCCGTGCGATTAAGAATCCTCTGGAATTATCACTGTTTCTGTTGAAGGGGAACTCAAATTCCAGTTTTATCAAAACCACAAGGTCCTTGATATGATCTAATAAATACTTAACATATAGTAATGCGAATGCAAAATAATTACATGAAATAATACATGGGATAGAAATAACCGTCTTTTTAGCCACGGTCAAGACTTCTTGATTCCCACAGTGAGATCTTCTTGACATTTTCAGCTTTACTCAAGTTTTCTTGAATTTTCTGCAATCAAAATCATTAGTAATTCCAAACCAACATTTAATCAAAACCCACAGAATTTCGAAAAGCTAAAATGCGTCATGTCGAGCAGACGCCGTTTAAGGTTGAAACGCGTCAGTGCTACTCGACGCCTTTCACTCACAGAAACAGGTTTCTGGCTGTTCTCTATTCGGATTCCAACTCTATCAATGCCTTGTGTCCTGTATACAACTTGAACAAATATGTTAAGTATCTGTTCAGACTTAGCCCCTTGCCTGATTAAGTAACCGACTACTTGATCATATCTTTGATAGAAGGGTCAAGGGGCATAGCCTTTATTAACAAAGGTAATGAGAATAATCAAACTTAAGCAAAATGCAACATGCAAGCAGACAGATGCTTACTGAAAATAAAAGGAATGAAACATACTAAATGCAACAAGCAGATGCTAATTGAAATATTTTTGTTGTTTTGAAATATTCATTTTTGTTTGGGATTTTGAAATATATGCTTTTTTTTTTAATTTTGACATATGTATTTTTTTTGAATTTTTTTTGAAACATATGTATTTTTTCTTGACTTTTGACGTATGTATTTTTTTTTTGTTTTTGACATATGTATTTTTTTTTGGGTTTTTGACTAAAAGATCAGCATGGTACTTAGATCAAAAGATCATATTCATTTATTAACTTAATCTCCAAATTGTTCTTTAACAACTTAACTTAAACCCATCGTGTTTGAATTTGTGTTTCCATTCGTGATCCCATTTGATGATTTGACCATTAGTCAATGTAAGCAATTCCTTAAGTTTAAAGTACATCTCTTTAGAAAGAAAAAAAGAATAAGTTTAGAAAGCCCATAAGAAGGTTCCGGGGACTTAAAAAGATGTTCCTTTTCTACCCTAATATCCGTTGGGGTTCGGTAATTTTCTTTCCGGGGTATTTATCGACCTTGCGTTCCCTTTTATTTCATCTCACGGCCTTGATGTAACATTTGTAATGTAATAGCCTTTTGATTTGACATTTGGCTTTTTTCCATGCTTTTTCTTTTCTACTCTTTTTTTTTCTTCTGGACGGATCTCCCCCTTTTTTTTTTATGACGGCCTCCTACTAAGATGGCGGGTATTCTCGGTAGTCTATTCTAAGCCTCGTTCCGACATCATGGGCCGAGTATAAAACAAAATTTTTTCTTTTAAAACGAATGATTTGTACTTTACACTTTCGGTCAAGCTTTCGATATTCTTTAGGACTTGTCATCTCTTGTTACTCACGAATCAAACGTGTCAGTGTGTGCAGTAATGGGTTTGAAATTAAGTTATCCAGACTGATAAGAAAATTTGAGTTTATAAATTTTCTGATTCCACTGGTCTTTGTACCATACTGATCGACTCTTTAACCTAATTTCTTAAAATGTAAACCATTCCAAGGATGTTTTAGCTCTTCTCCTTCTGCATTAACAAGACGATAAGCATTACCAGGAAAAGCGTGCGATACAACATAAGGTCCTTCCCAGTTGGGTTGGAGCTTAGAACGCGGACCACCAGGTTTTATAAAAATTCTTTTGACAACCATTTCACCGACTTTGAACTTACGTTCAATGACTTTCTTTTGATAAAAACGTGCTAGTCTATTTTGATAAACTTTTGCATGATTAGCAGCTGACCATCTTTTCTCGTCTAAAAGTTCCAATTGAGCAAGGAGTGCTGAACGATGTTCATCAATGGAAAATTCCTTATTCAATTGTACTCTTAATGACGGTATGAGGATCTCATATGGAACTACCGCCTCCATTCCAAATGTTAAGGAATAAGGAGTTTGCCCAGTAGGTGTGCGGATTGAAGTTCGGTAGGCCCATAGAGCCTCAACCAATTTTTCTGGCCAATCTGCAAATTTGTTAGATTTGCACGTCTTTTTGATAATTTTTATCAAAGTTTTATTTGTTGCCTCTGCTTGGCCATTGCCTTGCGGATAATAAGGAGATGAATGATGCAATGCAATTTTATACCTGTTACAGAGGTCCTTCAATTCCTGTGACACGAACTGCGGTCCGTTGTCGGTGACGATGGTGCTTGGAATTCCAAATCGAGTGATGATGTTCTTCATGATGAACTTGCAGACGGTTGATGCTTTGATTTCCACGTATGCTTCAGCTTCTGCCCACTTGGTGAAGTATTCCGTTGCCGTGAGAATGAAAGATTTTTGCTTGATGCCGGAATCTGGATTACCAAGAGGTCTAATGATGTCGAAAGCCCACATGGAGAAAGGCCATGGGGAAGAAACAGGATGGAGTGAAGATGCAGGAGAATGAATTTTGTCAGCGTGAAGTTGACACTTAGCACACCTACGGACATATCCTACACAGTCTTCTTCCATGGTTGGCCAGTAAAATCCTTGTCTAAGGATCTTCTTTGCTAGCATCTGTCCATTGACATGGCCACCACAAACTCCACTATGAGCCCCTTCCATAACCTTCCAAAGCTCATCTTCGTCTAGACATCTCAGAAGAACTCCATCAAAACCTCTCTTATATAATGCTCCTCCAACTAGGGTGTATCGTTGAGCAATTCTCCTGATAGCTCTCTTCTCCTCAGTTGTAGCTTCCTCAGGATACGATTGATCTTCACAATATTTTGCGATTTTATAATACCATGGCTTCTGTTCATCATCCATCTCTTCTAACAGCTCTATTAACATGATTTCTCTCTTTTCAATGATATCTCCGTCTCTGACTTTCTTCAGCAACTTTTCCTTAGTTCTAAGAAATGAAGGATCTTTCACGGCGGGTGAAAGACGCCTATGAACTATGATTGATTCAGATTGTTTGCTGATTGGAAAATCAAGAGAAGATGCGAGTGAAGCTAGAGCGTCAGCTAAGATGTTTTGATTCCTAGGGACATGGACAAAGATCAATTTTGTGAAAAGTTTTGAGTAAGCAGAAGTAAGCTCTTGATAAGGCTTGAGCTTGGGATCAAGAGTTCGATACTTGGTCAGCACTTGGCGAAGAATCAGTTGGCTATCACCCACAATCCTGAGTTTGGTGGCACCATAAAAATGAGCGGCCTCGAGGCCAGCAAGGAGTACCTCGTATTCAGCTATATTGTTGGTAACTGGAAAATCAAGCTGAAAGGCTTGTGGAATGGTGATACCTTCAGGTGATAACAGAACGATACCTATCCCTTTTCCATGAGAATTCAGAGCTCCGTCAAAATGCAGAGTCCACATATCATCTCTGATTTGATTAACGGACATCAGTTCCTCATCCGGAAACTCCGATCGTACTGGATCAAATCGAGGAAGGGGATGATGAGCGAGATGTTCTGCTATGGCATAGCCTTTAATCGCTTTCTGCTGAATATAGATGATATCGAATTGAGATAGAAAGCTTTGCCATCGTGCTAACCTATCAGTAAGAACATATTTCTCCAGAAGGAATTTGATCGGATTCATCCTAGCGATGAGATGGACTTCATGGGCCAGAAAATAATGCTTTAATTTCTGCACAATCCATACCAATGCTGCACATGTTTTCTCCATCGCCGTATATCTCTGTTCAGCGGGGTTGAGAAGTTTAGAGAGATAGTAGGCTGCCCTCTCTTTTCCTTCTTCATCCTCTTGTGCTAGGACAGCCCCCACTGCATCATCCAGGACTGAAATATAAAGTATCAATGGTTTGCCTGGATATGGTGGTCTCAAAACAGGAGGACTTGCTAAATAGTTCTTTAATCCATCGAATGCCTCCTGGCACTTATCGTCCCAATCGAATTTGACTCCCGGCTTGGTAAGCTCGTAAAACGGCTTACACCTTTGTGAGTGCTGGGAGACAAAACGGCGAATAAATTGTAACCTCCCGATTAATCCTCTCAACTCTTTCAAGTTTTTAGGAGGTGGCATTTCTCTGATAGCCTTCGCCTTATTAGGATCGATTTCAATTCCCCGTTTGCTGACAATGAATCCAAGCAATTTCCCTGAAGATACCCCGAATACACATTTCTTGGGGTTCATCTTTAACTGATATTCTCTCGATCTCTCTAATACCCTTGCCAAAACTTTGGCGTGCTCAGCCTTTGTTTTCGATTTAACCAATAAGTCATCCACGTACACTTCCAGATCTATGTGCATCATGTCATGAAATATCGCCATCATAGCCCTCTGATAAGTGGCTCCAGCATTCTTTAATCCAAATGGCATGACAACATAGCAGTATGTTCCCCAAGGTGTAGTGAATGACGTTTTCTCTTGATCCTCTTCTGCCAGCTTAATCTGATTATATCCTGAAAATCCGTCCATAAACGATAACGTCTCATAGCCAGCAGTGTTATCGATGAGTACATCAATATGAGGCAATGGAAAATCGTCTTTAGGACACGCCCGGTTCAGATCGCGAAAGTCAATGCAAATTCTGACCTTCCCGTCCTTCTTCATAACCGGGACTATATTGGCCACCCATTGTGGATAGAGGACAACTCTAATAAATTTGGCTTTATGCAATTTGTCGACTTCTTCCTTCATTTTTAGAGCCATTTGTGAGTGGAATCGCCTTAATTTCTGTTTGACAGGGCTAGCTCCGTCCTTTAATGTTAATCTATGTTCAACTAAAGATGAGTCTAACCCCGGCATATCTTCATAACTCCAGGCGAAAGTATCCTTATAGTCCTTTAGCACTTGTACCATTGCGTTCTCATCCTCTGTGGAAAGACTTTTACTGACGAGGACAACCTTAGGTTCGTCTTCAGTCCCTAAATTAATTTCTTTGATGGGCTCCTCTACGGCAGCTGAGGGTTCATCGAATCTCTTCACTCCACTGGCATATGCCTCAGCCGCGTCCTCGTCATCTTCCTTAATGGGGTCCTTTTCATATACTAATTCATATACCCCGTACCCATCATTGACTGACTCATCGTCCATGCAATCTTCTGGCATCTGAATTGGATTTTCTAAAAGCTGAGGGATTAAAGAACAAGAAGAGCACTTATCAGCTAAGTCCTGGAGGTATCTATCTGGAATTTGCCTACCCTTAGGCTTCCTAGACTTCCTAACCTGACTAGACTGTCTAAAATTAGACTGCCTAACTTCACTATCATAACCTAACGAAGACGAAGCAGGATAAAAATCCTGGGATACAAGTGGAAATACAAGAGAATCCTCCCGAGGGGAGGGACAGAGTAAATCTAGGAGAGAATCTTGACCGAAGGACCCGCGCGGCGGGGTGCAATCGGACAAGTAAGATGTTTCCTCAATGAGGATCTGGGAAGAATTTGTTGCCAAATTGGCGTTTTTTTTTGGACAATGAAAGAATTAAACATAAAGCAGGAATGAATACAAATAAGAGGAGAATCAGACGGAGGAAGTGGCACCAAGGCCAAAGGATTAGGGGAATCATATAGTAATATGTCCCAGATCAAATTATACAACCTCTCTAGATCGAGAGGAGGTTGTGGTATAATGTCCCGAGGGGACAGAGTAATCATGACAGGCGGAGCCCGTGGAATATTTTCAATTATGACCTGCGACCAAGTCGGGGTCAAGAGTAGTGTACGAAAAAGAGTATGGAGCATGAAGACATGTGAAGGATATGTCCCCCTCCAGAGCAGATCTGTTGTGTAACCAGCTTCATAGGGGTCATCTGGTTCCCCTTCGTCAGTCTCTTCAGACAGCAGTATCCGCTTGTCAAATATGGCACCAGGGCTTTCAATCAGTTCATCAATCTGCGGCGGCCACTTAGGTTCTGCAAGATCCAGGAATAGTCTGTTCAGTGCAATATACAGGTCTCTGAGGTCGAACCACCTGTACCATTCACATTCAGGATCATGAATTTTCCTCCTTTTCATAGGCCGCAGAGCCTCTAAGGATTGGTACGTAAGTAGTTCAGAGCAATGTCTGGCCAAATCCCTCCCATATATATCATAGAAGTCAAAACAGGAAGTAATGACCACCGTGTTGTCATAGCTAAGTATGGGCCCTTTCACAAAGTGCGTACACAGGGTCCATGTTAGGGGATCTCGGCCTTCTTTGGGTGGTGTGGACATTGCCTCCCAGATCTTCGGGCCTTCTTCGCTCTCTGCTTTCTGAACCAGATCTTGCTTCAATTTTATTGGCCTATAGCCCAGACCACTTCCAGGTGCCGCTCGATGATTTTTGACAGGAGTGGTCCTGCCTTGCAATTGTGTGCCCAGACCTTTCCCAGGTTCGTAGCCGTTCTTCATCATAATCCTCCATCCTGGGGTACTCATGCACTTCCCCCTTTTGATAGCATCTAATGGGTATGGAGAAATAGTGGCGGCTTTCAGAGGATCAGCCACTGGACGATAGACCTGTAATACCGACAGAAAAGGTTGTCGGCCAGGTAAAACAGCAGATTTAATGTTCAAGGTACGAGCAGCAGCAAGGATCGGCATGCTCGTTACTTTAACTATTCGTCCTTTATAAGGGAATTTGAGGCATTGATGATTCGTAGAGGGAATCGTCTCAAGAGTTTTAATATAAGGACGACCTAAAATGGCATTTATGGAAGGGTCGATTTCCAGGATGTGAAATTCGACCTTTGCGTGACTTACGGGGCCCAGCTCCACCTTTAAATAGACCATTCCCAGAGGGGAACGGGTAGAATTGTCATATGCTGTCACTGAGATGGGGCTGGGCAGCCATTTCTCTTTGGGCACACCGCACAGCTCCAGGGTCTTCGGAGGTAGAACATTGATCGAAGCTCCTGTGTCGACCAGGCATGCATCTACGGCCTTCTTACAGATGTTGACCGTGATACTCAGAGCCATGCTTCTGGCTGCTGGCGGTGCTAGTTCCGATGTATGAAATGTAATGGAGGGCTGATCCCCCTGAGGAACTAGTAGTGCTGCAATCTTCTCTACCGGCACGTCTTCATTGACCATCACCTTTTGCAGATATTCCATTAAAGCTTCTTGGTGACTCTTGGATCTTTTGATCAGTTCGAGTATAGTGATCCGTGCCGGTGTCCGATCCAGGTGTTTCAACAAGTCATATTGAGTTCCTGGTGCACTCTCTTCATTGTGGGCTTCCTCAGTTGGCTGTGATGGGCCGTCTCTGACTGTGGACTGAGGAAAGACCTTGTTGAAAATCCTTCCACTCCGGAGCGCGTGTTCCTCAACCGTGGAGGATCCGGGTGACACTTTAAGTACCGCAGGGTTGGATGGTGCGGATGGCGTAGAGGGTTGGTAGGTAGGTGATGGCGTAGGGCTAGATGGTGATGGCGCGGTGCGGATTAGAGGCCTCGAGGGTTGGATGGTGGATGGGTAAGTGGTTGGCGAAGTGGGGAATGGTACGCGCAATAGTGGTCTAGATGGTAAGGGCATATCTGGATAAGCGGTGGTGGTAGCGGGTGAAGTAGGGAATGGTACGCGTAATAGTGGCCTAGATGGTAGGAGGGGTGCGTTATTGGTTTGCGGGGGGTTATATGATGGAGGCGTAGGAGTGCGGGGCGTAATGGGTCTAAGGAAGGCGGGTAGTGGTAATGGCTTATTGGGTATGGGCGAGTGATATGTGGGTGTGGGTATAGGGGTGATAGTAACGGGTTGTGGTCTGGGTATGTGGATGGTGCGGCGTGGTGGTCGCTCTGCGGTACTTTGAACGTGACCCGTTGAACAAAGAGAGGAAGAGTCCTCTACTCTCCACTGCTGCCCACGACCAGCCTCAGACTGGCTGTTCGTCAGAATGGGAGCAACCTGGTTTTGGTTCTGGTGCTCCGGGAGTGGATTCTGCACTATGCCCATGTTGGGTGGTGCTGCTGCTTGTGCCGGTGGTCTTGCTTGCTGCTGCTGCTGCTGCGGTCTCCTCGCCTTCAGCGCTGTTATGTACTTTTTCATCTCCTCCCAGTCTATGCCGCCCTGCTCGTTGAGATCATGAATATAATCTCTGAACTGAAAGCAGGTGTCAATGGTATGCCCAGGTTGCCTATGGAAGTAGCAATACCTAGACGTATCGGCATTTTGAGGCCAGACGGCCTTTTCTCTTGGCAAAACTAAGGCATTAGCTGCCATTAAAGCGCTGAAGATATCCGCCAAGGATTCTGGGAGGGCCGGGTATTCTGCCCTTTTCGGGCCTGGAGGTCTCCTCTGTTGGTTGTAGTCACCAGGAGGAGGGACATTGTGGTACGCCGACGGTGCACGCGGCTGGTACTGTGGCTGTTGCTGTTGCTGCTGATATGGCTGCTAAGGGGGCTGCTGATACTGTTGTTGCCGTTGCGGCTGTTGCTGTAGCTGTTGCTGGTTCTGATTCGGCTGCTGGGGCCGCTGGTACTGCTGTTGGTAATGGGGGTTCTGCTGTTGCCTGTACCCTTGTTGGTTCAGCTGTGGTGGCCTCTGGTACTGCTGCTGGTTCCTCACAAACTGGGGCGAATTATTGTTATTCATGGTACTGACTTGCTCGTGAGAGAGCGTGCCCTCAGTAGTCGGACCTGTGCTGGGAGAATTTGACACTGCAGGCTTCCGAGGTGGAGGCATGCTAGGTCTGTGAGGATCAAAGACGCTAGAGAACGTAGCGTCCTTGAAGGCATTCTGACAGTACCGTGCTCTTTCATAGAGCTCTGCCATGTTAGTCAAATTGTTGAAGGAGAGGACTAGCCTGAACTGGGGCGTGGCATTAGAAATTAACATTTTCACTTGTTCAGATTCGGACAAGTGATATTTCACCTTTTCAGTCAGGCCCCGCCACCTGTCAGCAAAACTGACAAACTCCTCATCCGGTTTCATCTTTTCTGCAATGAGGTCCGTGATAGGCAAGGAGGGTGCAACTCTGTCCTGGTATCGTTGGATAAATTTGCGTGAAACGATACCGTAATCCTCTACTTCGGAGGGTTCCAGAGAAAAGAACCACTCGAGGGCTGGTCCCTCTAGAGATCTCCTGAACAAGAAGGCCAACGACCTCTTATCGTTCTGCCAGAAAGAGGATTCGTACATGAACTCCTTCAGGTGCGTGAAGGGGTTACCAGTACCGTTATACTTTCGATACACTGGCATTTCAGAGGGTGGCAGATGGAATACTGGCAGGCTCGGTAAATTGATTTCTGGCACAGCTTTAACCCCCATCATCTTCTGGAGGTTGTTGAACTGTTCATCCATGCGCTCCATCTTGTCCAGCAACGCTTGCGTGGTCAGATCTGCCTGGGGAGGAGGAGGAGGTGGAAGTACTTGATAGGCCTGCTGCCTAGAGTACGTTGGACAGGGAGGACAATAAGGAGGAGGTCCGGCAGAGCTTCCGCCATGCCCGAGGGCATTTTGATAAATAGGCGTTTGCGGTCTAGCCGGTTGCCTAGATGATGAAAGCTGCGGCCCAGCTGGCCGAGAAGCAATGTGAAGGCCTTCCATGGCCTGATGGATATAAGGAGGAGGAGGAGGAGGTTGTTGAGTAACAACGGGGGGAGCCATAGGGTTCGGCTCAGCAGGCTGCATGGGTGCCTTCCCCTTCAAGATAGACTGGATGGCCTCGAACTGCTGAGGGTCCAGTCGGGAGGCAAGAACTCCCAGGGCGTTGACAAGATCCATAGGATCGGAGGATGAGGGATCATTCTGATTCATGTCCCCCTCTAGATCAGGATTAGGGATCGCATATTCATGCGGGGGAAGATCAGGATATTGATCGTGTTGATGAAAAAGAGGAGTTCAGACATTCCCGTCATGTCGAACCGGAATGGGGACAGAATTACGGGAGGCATCAGCATCTCTCCCGTTCTCATAGTTGAAGTCTGAATCGCGAGGGGCATTAGCATCTCCCTCGTAATTGATGATGGCGTCTTGGGCCATACTCAAGTCTCTGCCTGATCGCAGCAACATGATATTAGATTCCCTTTTCAAAGATTTAATCAAACAAGTTGTACAGAGATTAATCAAACAAGTGGATGCTTAACGTGATTTTAGGGTTCCTTGTTGAGTTATTTGAATTGGATTAAACCACAATTTCGCTCAAGGAAAGGATCCTAGTTTCAGTTCAGTTTCCACCGTTATTCTCTAGGGTTCTCTCTCACAACGCTTTCGGAATCTAGCCGGGACTTCAATTGATACAACCAGCCCGATGATCAAGGAGGAATACCTTGATTTTGGGGACTTATGGAGGTCTCAACGTCAACTTCTCTAGTCTGATCAAGGGACCAACCCAATCAGAGAGAGTTGCTGACGTCGAGTAATGTGTTCCTAAGAAGAGGAGGGTTTTCGCCTGAATGCGTATGTCCTGCGGCCTGGATGGCCTCTAATGCTTAATAAAATAATGGGTAGCTAGCACTCAAAACACAGAAATCTGGAAACTGAAAAATAATTAAGAAACTGTCTGAATCGCGTCGATGGTAGTCGACGCTATTCAAAACAGAGCTTAATTCTTTCGCAGAAACAGATCTGAAAAATAACTAAAAAACTGTCTGAATCGCGTCGATGGTGGTCGACGCTATTCAACACAGAACTTAATTATTTCGCAGAAACAGATGCAAACAGCAGAGAAAGTCTGAAGACTAAAAGGCGTCTTGGTATGCTGACGCGGTTTTGAAACGCGTCAGTTCTCTTGGACGCTTTTTAGTTCGCAGAAACAGATTTGCAGGAGGATTTTCTGGGTCGAATCCTCCTCAAACAGGGTAAAAAACAGTAAACAATCGACTCATGCAAAGATTTTTAGTTTCAGATTTTAAACAGGATGATTTACTAACTAAACAACTAGGAAATCACTCAATCACACATCATTTTTATCACAAAAACAGTTTTTTGAACTAATCAAGGGGAGGGCAAGATCTTGCCACTGGGGTGTGCACGTGGTGCACGAGGGAAATTAATTAAACTAAACACTCACCAATTGGTGAGGACGTGTCGAGAGACACAAATGGTGCACCGTGGGTGCCCGATATGATGATAGCAAGAACAAAAAGAAACTAAAAGACGGCGAGACCAAGTCCCCACCGTGATCGCCAAAAGAGCTGTAGGTGCTGAAAATGCTCGTGTGATTAATATGAAAAATCTATGTTGTTTAGTGTAAACTAACCTATTAAAAACAGCAACTAAAGTGCAGTGATCGCCAGAAACTTTTAACTTAAAAGTTTCAAAAGAGATATGATCGCCTATCTGTTTGAACGCGGAAGATTGAGTCATTGGTTCCCCTCCTTCAACCGGCTGAAGAAAGAGAGCCCTTTCTTTGTTCTTTTTGTTCTTGCTGTTGAATTTGAGGTTGAGGATCGTCCAGAAGTCCTTCTGGCTTGGTGCTTGATTTCTCCCTTTTGATCTCTTGTTGTTGTTGTTGAGTGCAGCAGAGACAGAGAAAGAAAAACGAAATGAAGAAACACTGATGAGAATTTAAGTAGAAGTAATATCAAAACTAACCATGATTATAAACATACTTAAACAGCAAACTCACTTGTTTAATTGGCTTTGAAACCCCTTAAATCAAATGGGTTTTGGAAAATTAATGCTGTGGTGTGTGTTGCATGAAGTGAATATGAGGCATGAAACTAATGAAGATGTAAAATGAAATTCAAAAATGAAACACTTATGCCCAGTTGGTTTGAAGCCTTGAAAGGATGAAGATCTTGAAAGGGACGCCGACTTCTGGAAATGGCAGCGCTCCGGCATTCCGACGTTGTTGCTTCGATCTTCAAATTGTTATAATGCTATGGCTCAACTCAACTTAATTCTCTTTTTTTTTTTTAACTCTTCGAGATGCAAGGTATTTTAACGCTACGATTTCTCCTTTCCAATACACCATTTAACTGAGGTGTATAGGGAGGAGTCCACTGAGACAAAATACCATTATCCTTAAGATATTCTGTGAATTCTGTACTTAAGTATTCTCCCCCTCGATCTGATCGAAGAGTTTTAATACTCTTTCCAGTCTGGTTCTCAACTTCGTTTTTAAACTCTTTAAATTTCTCAAAGACTTCTGACTTATATTTCATTAAATATATGTAGCCATATCTTGAGAAATCATCTGTAAATGAAACAAAGTATGAGTAACCACCCATAGCATGAGTGGACATTGGACCACATACATCACTATTTATTAGTTCCAATAAGTCCTTAGCTCTTACTCCATGTCCTGAGAATGGAGCTTTGGTCATCTTTCCCATGAGACAAGCTTCACAGGTTGCAAATGATCCATAATCAAATGGATCAAGATATCCATTCTTTTGCAACCTTATGATCCTATTCTCATTTATATGACCTAGTCTACAATGCCATAGGTACGATTTATTCATATCCTTATCTAAGCGTTCAAGAGAATTATTTACCAGACAAACATCATATGAAATATCAAGTAAATATAATTCATTCAATAAATATCCGGAAGCAAACAATTTGTCTCCTTGATAAATTGAACAACCTTTATTCTCTAGCTTCATAGAATATCCTTGTCTTTCTAAACATGAAATAGATATGATATTCCTAATAATGGTTGGAACATAATAACAATCTATCAGTTCCAAAGAGTCTCCTGACGGCATCTGAAGTCTTGCTGTCCCCACAGCTAACGCAGCAACTTTTGCTCCATTCCCGAGCCTCAGATCCACGTCTCTGCGATTCAATCTTCTTTTACTTGTTAACACCTGCAAGTTATTGCAGATATGAGAAACACATCCAGTATCTAATACCCAGGATGTTGATTCTCTATAAGACAAGTTAAGATCGATCATGAGAATACCTGAAGCTTCACCAAGCTTCTCCTTCGCTTTTTCTGCAAGATAAATCTTGCAGTTTCTCTTCCAATGACCTTCTTTATGGCAGTGGAAACACTGACCTTTATCATTGACTTTAGCTTTGTCCTTTTGAACCACCGGTTTGCTTTTCATTGGCTTCTTAGGCTTACCTTTCTTAAAGGTCTGTCCAGCTTTTCTTTTCTTGTTGGTCTTACCAACAAGCATTACATTTGGCTTATCTTTCTAGATAGTGCCTTCTGCTGTCTTCAACATGTTGAGCAGCTCAGCCAGTGAAACTTCAATTTTGTTCATATTGAAGTTGATAATGAATTGTGAAAATGAATCTGGAAGGGACTGTAGGATTAAGTCAATGCTCAGGTCATTGTTCATAACAAAGCCGAGCACAGCAAGCCTCTCAATCCATTCTATCATCTTTAGCACATGAGTTTGCACAGATGTGCCCTCACTCATTCTGGTCCTGAACAATTTCTTAGATATCTCATATCTTTCTGTTCTGGATTGTTCACCAAACAACTCTTGTAGGTGATTCAGAATGGTCTTAGGTTCCATGTTATCATGCTGTCGCTGCAGTTCATTATTCATTGAACCGAGCATATAACACTGGACCTTGACAGAGTCCTCCTTCCAATTTTCAAACATCATTAATTCATCTTCGTTAGCATTATAACCGGGTTGCACTGGATCTGGTTGATCCAGGACATAGGCTAGTTTTTCGCACCTGAGGACAATCTTCAGGTTGCGTAACCAGTCAATGTAATTTGGTCCCGTGAGTTTGTTTGCATCAAGTATGCAACGGAGGGGGTTAGGTGACGACATAGCGACCTACATGGAAATATATAAAATGAGCAGATAGTTCTTAAAATCAGATTTAGGACTTTTAATCTAGATTTATACTCCCACTATTTTTTCGGCGATCTGTATGACCCTCTAAGATACAGAACGGGAGATTCCGGTGATCTCCTAGTGGGGATCAGAATCCTTCGGGCAACATGCATGTGACCTTGTGGTAGCACAACAAATCACATCAAGTCCCTTAGGCAGTCAACTCTTGACAGTTGCAACGATTGCAATATCCGATCGATTTAACCCCTGAATCAGAATGACATTGTGGTAGCACAACAAATCAATTTGATTCAGTTAAGTTTATCCATCATTACTTAGATGACATGAATTCATAGTGCAATCCTTGTGGTAGCACAACAA
Source organism: Zantedeschia hybrid cultivar (assembly GCA_030544215.1). Taxonomy (NCBI): domain Eukaryota; kingdom Viridiplantae; phylum Streptophyta; class Magnoliopsida; order Alismatales; family Araceae; genus Zantedeschia; species Zantedeschia hybrid cultivar. The sequence continues at coordinate 41,262,119 of JARZZO010000002.1, read as the reverse complement.
AACTACACTATTTGTCCATTCATCTTAATGACATCACATGTCGTAGACCTAGTTTAATTTCTAAATCAAACAGACCTTGTGGTAGCACAACAAATCCGTTTGAGATAAGAATTATCCTAAGATCTATAATGATGGTGGGTTACGTGGATTATTCTTAATATCTCACGTTTACAACTTAAGTTTTAAAAGAAGGTTTTTGATTTTGATTTGTAAAAATCGTGCTATCAATAGTATTTCAATTTGAAGTATCAATATACTTAATAGAAATATATATATATGATAGCATAGTCCGCAAACATCACATATATGCAGAAAAATTAAATGGGGATGATCATGGACTGCTTAAACTACTATGGAATCATCGGAGCCAAACGATGATCCATAATAGGATCCTAATGTGAAAACAGCAACACTGGTTCCATTTAATGCGAGTCCTCCCTCCAGAGGTGTCTTCAGAAGATCCCGTTCTCTAAACTTAATCCGATACATTTAAATACAAAATTCAGGACTCGCAGGTCCACAAATGTACATTTAAACAATTAGAAACCTTGATCTTATCAAGGGGAGTACAATTTTATAGGAAGGTAGAAAGTACACTTGGATTAAGAGAGAGGAGGACACGCAGATCCTATTTTAAAATACCAAATGAAATAAGCATCGCATCCATTCACATCATTCATCACATGAAAATTCTAAGTCCATGATCATCCCACCATAAAACACATCACATGCATCACAATCATCACATAATTGCTGTTTGGTATTAAATTTTATAAATATAAAATTATAATACCAATTAGTTTTCGAAATAACATTTATTTCAACATTGTCAATAATATTCAAAACATTATTGACTAATAAACTAACTAAACCATTCAGTTAATATAAATAATGATTCAAACAATTTGAACAGTAATAGTGTAATCAAGTTATGCATGAATTTAGTTTAAAACAATTTTAAACTAATTAAATTAACAGGGAATTAATTATCTAAAACAATTTTAAATAATTAACTAACACCCATTAATTATAAAGCCCTTTAATAGACTAACAGTTATTAAACACTTTAATAACCTGTTAATAATCATAAAAATAATTATTAATAATTATTAATTATTTCTATAAATTTTCTGTTTTAAAACAATTTTAAAACTGGCTTAAATGGGCTAAAATTGGGTTTAATGGGGTTAAACAGGCATTAAAAAATTAATTTTTAATTAACCAAAAATGGGCCCAGCCCATTAGAGCCCAAGCGGTCCGGGCCCAGGACCCTGGCTCGGCCAGGGGCCCTGGCTCGGCCAGGGGCCCTGGCTCGGCCAGGGCCACACCCTGGCTCGGCCAGGGCGCACCCTGGCTCGGCCAGGGCGCCGCCCGGCCCCGCCCGGTCCGACCGGATCGGGACCGGGCGGTCCGGCCCTCTCCACCCCGCTCGACCGGCCCCTTTCCCCTAGAACAGTAACCTGCAACCCTAATTATTCAGGCCGGCGGCGATGGAAGCGATGCCAGCGCCGCCAGGCGCCGGCGACGGCGCCGCCAGGCACCGCCGGCGACGCCCCCACCTCCGGCGGTCAGCCCGGCACCGGTGGGGCAGCCGGCGGTGGCCAAATGGCCCTTGAATCGTGCCCTAAACTCCCCTTGAAAATCTGATTTTCCATGTTTAAAAACCCGAGTTCGGGCTCGATTTTTAGCATCTCCAAGGGGTGCCGATCTCCATGCCTAATGAGAAGTGGTGACTATCACCAAGAGATCTAGGGATTCTTCCGGCCATCCCAACGCTTGGCATGCACATACGAAGCCGCCGAAGTACCCCGGTTCATCATCACATGACGAACTCCGAAAAACCCAAATAAAAATCCGAAAACTACAGAAAAATAATAAAATTGATCGTGATCATCATATGAACACTAATCTGTCATTTTTAATCGGATTATACTCAAGAACACGTACAATACGGGTTCTTTACGCATAACGAGAAAACACACAAAACGGTGCCGTTTTACAATCGAACCAGCAAACCTAGCTCTGATACCACTGTAATGAATCGCCAAGAACGCAGCGGAAATAAAAATCATTCCATTGTATCGGTTGCTGGGGTCGTAAAACAGACATTAAAATCTAAGCGGGAAGAACAGTTCTTTACCTTTGCGGGGTTTCGAATCTCCCGTAGATGATGCCGACTCGGTAATCGCGCATGCGCACGATCTCTAGAGGTACCATACGAGTTCCCGTAGCAGACGCGATTTCCTCCTCGACTTGAGTGCTCCGACCAGATCTCAGATCCACCATGCGCGGAGAGAGACAGATCCACTCCGAGAAGGAGAGAGAGAGAGGAGAGAGAGAATCCGGGGAGTAAAATTCGTCCAACTAACTTTTTACCACTCCCCCTTGGCCCTCCTTATATAGAAATAAGGATAAGCACAAGAGTTAATCCTCGTGATTATCCAAGAGTTTGGCCTTGGATAATTCTCCATTAAATCTTCATGTTTATCCTGCAGCTTTTCACAAAAACCCAGATAAGCATGAAATTTAACATCTCTCACCGTCTGACGAGAACTCTTATGTGTGTGACCCTCCAGACCCATATATCAGTCCAGTTGCAGGCCCATTAAACTTAGAACTGTTTCTTGAGTTTAATATTTATTAATTAACATTTAAACATCGCATGTTAAATGATTAATTTAATAAACAAGTGAATTATCATCTGATGATCAAATCACTTGGCCTTCTGATCATGAACATCACCAAACACTACCTCATGATCCCAGAAGATATAAGGGATACTGTTCCCTTCAATTGAACATTTCCATCTGCAGATACCGCACAAATATAATCCTTCACTCATGTGTAGACACGCTAATTTTGACGTCATTTCGAGTAAATTTCATATCATATAATAATGCCTCATAATGGTCTGATAATTAATCATTGATTAATTTTTATTGATCTTTTTGAGTGTCGAGTTTAACAGACATGTTTAAGTTAATCAATTAAATTGATTTTAGCTTAAATTTCAGTTAAAATATGCATAATTCTAAAAGACGTCGACCCATGTGGACGCCATTTAGAGTTTATTCCTGTTTTAGCGTTCAAATTTGAATTTTAATCAATTGATTTATTAACTAAAAGGCGTCTGTGAGGGTCGACGCGTTTTAGGTTTCCTAGGCTATTTCTACTTCTCTTACGGATGTTTATCCTTATCTTAATTAGTGTAAAAGACGTCTATACATGTAGACGCGTTTTATATAATAAAGATAAAGATAAGTTTTCCCGGATATTTATCCTTATCTTAATTAATATGAAAGGCGTCAGCCTATGTGGACGCGTTTTAGATAATTACAGATAAAGATGAATTAATCAGTATTTATCTGTCGGCTAAGATAGATAAATCCTAGATTTTTCTATGTTAATCACGAACGCAGAAAATGCCTATAAATACCTTACATCTTGAAGAGTTAAAAAAAAGTGAAGGTTGAGTTGAGTTGAGCCATAGCATTATTATAGCGAGTTGAAGATCGGAGCAACAACGTCGGAACGCCGGAGCGCTGCCATTTCCAGAAGACAGCGTCCCTTTCAAGATCTTCATCCTTTCAAGGCTTCAACCCATTGGGCATAAGTGTTTCAATTCTGCATTTTTTTTCTACATCTTCATTAATTTCATTCTTCATAATCACTTCATGCAACACACACCACAGCATTAATCTTCCAAAACCTATTAGATTTAAGGGGTTTCAAAACCATTTAAACAAGTAAGTTTGCTGTTCAATTAAATGCTTATAATCATGATCAGTTTGGATATTGCTTCTACTTAAATTCTCATCATCATTGTTCCTTCGTTTTCTTTCTCTATTTCTGCTGCACTCAACAACAACAAGAGATCAAAAGGGGAAATCAAGCATAAAACCAGAAGGACTTCTGGACGATCCTCAACCTCAAATTCAACAGCAAGAACAAAAGAACCAAGAAAGGGCTCTCTTTCTTCAGCCGGCTGAAGGAGGGGAACCAAGGATTCGATATCTTCCGCATTCAAACAGGTAGGCGATCAAAACTCTCTTTTGAAACTTTTAAGTCAAAAGTTTCTGGCGATCACTGCACTTTAGTTGCTGTTTTTAATAGGTTAGTTTACACTAAACAACATAGCTTTTTCATGTTAATCACACGAGCATTTTCAGCACCTACATCATGCAATGTCCCGATAACGCAAGGGTATGGTTTTTTAGTCAAACCCTCTATTGCATTATCCAGATGGATTCCAGTACACAGTTAATATCTAGAAAGACATCTCTTTCATTTGACCCTGGCCAGGGATTTCTGTGTACACATCCATGGGACATTCTCTCTCCAGTCTTATACCAAGAGTAAGTGATCCCTTGTTGTTCACTCAATTACCTTCGCAAGCTTTCCACTGTATCTGAAAGACCGATTATGGTGGACTTAATAGTTAAAGTCCACGAGTCAGAGAATCAAGATACAATAGTCCACAAACAAGGTATCATTGGTGACTCAGGTCAAAGGACCAACTGTGCTACTGCAACGATTGAATTCCCTGGTTGACTAATAGGTATAATTACCATCCAGGAATTCTTATTTGGGTCTGTTCAGTGAACTCATTCTCTAATGAGCACCCACTTGTTTGTCTTAGTGTCACCACACGAGTGAATGTGAGATCATTCACCCTCATCATATGAGCAGACATAACTTGTGTCGATCTTATCGGATATTTAATGTCCATCTCAAATATCCTACGATCGAGAACTATTTAAGACAATTGCCTTAGGATATTGATCTCACTATCACGATCTCATCATGATTCAATATCCCATACATTTGTCTATAGACCTTCATTACGATAGTCGTTTGCGAGAACTATTAAATGAAGAAATAATTGCCTTTATTAATAATCTGAACTAGAATGTACAATGATTGGCTTTGAGGCCACCCAATTCTAACAATAATTCCCTACAGGAGATAAGTAAAATCTATTTAGCAGATGTTCAATTATTAAAATTTAAAACAAGACAAGGTCTTTTGTTCAAGTTTAACTCCCACTAATTTTCGACGGACTGTATAACCCTCTATTATACAGAACGGGAGACGCCGACAATCTCCTAATGGGGATCAGAATCTCAATGACTTGCACTACAGCCTTGTGGATAGCACAACAAACTGTAATACAATCAGAGAGCACCCAACTTATGGGACTTGCAACTCCTTGCAATATCTGATCATAGCTTCGGTCCCCAGAGATTTAATGGCATTGTGGATAGCACAACAAACCACTAATTCTGGTCTAAGCTAACCATCGTTACGCGACGAGCATAGATTTGCTTGCAGCCCTTGTGGATAGCACAACAAAGCTACATGGTTCCTCTACCCCTATCTATAGGCATCTAATGCCATAGCCACAGTTTCTCCTCCCAATTAAGCAGGCCTTGTGGATAGCACAACAAACCTGCGTAAAGTGATTTGAATCCTATGACTATAATGATGGTGGACCACGCGGTAAGTTCTTAACTACTCGCGTTACGGCTTAGAGTTTATCTGAGGGTATTTAGATAACTTTTTATCTTGGTCTCTCCTAGGTGATAGTATATAAATACATCGTATATATTTACTAAATACTATAACCTGCTTTGATTCATAATCAAAAGATAAACAATGCATCACATACATGTCATTAGTGTGGTCATGGATAGCACAGCGGGTTTGACTGGAGCCAACAGTCAAACGCACACACAATCTAACACAACAATTATATTAGATAACCTGCAAACACAGGCAAGAGATCTCCATCTTTTCGCCTTCCTGGTTGCAGTTGTGGATCGTCCTCGCTCTTTCCTTGGTTGCCTCGATCACATTACATTAATTCTAAAATTAACAAGTAAATTGAAGAAGGCCTTATGGCGAGTACAAGAGAGAGAGGGAGGTAGAAATACATCGGAGTATGAGAGAGAGAGGTGCGCAGACCTCTATTTATTAACAATTAATAATCAAACATACATCCACGATCCACACAATCCATTCATCACATGAATAATAAAAAGTGCATATCCATGACCACGGTGTGTTTTAGACATCCACACATGATTCAGCGCATCACATGGCTAAAACAAATGACTTTTCAAAAATAGATAAATTTTGGCTTTCAAAAAACTGGGATCCAATCAAAAATTGGCATTTGATTTTCGAAAACTCATTTTATTATCTTAACATGCAATTAAATCAAATTTAAAAGCAATAAACACACATCACATGTGCTCACACTCCGAATTAATAATTCCAGATTATTCCATGCAAATTAGAACATTTCTAATAATCTAACACTTAGATTAAACCCCTTTAATAATCTAACAATTAGACTATTAAAGATTAATCTAACTCTTAGATTAATCCATCAAAATTAATTAACAATTTAACACTTAAATTATTAATTAACTCTAATTATTAATTAACTACTAATCCAACTTTTAGATTAGTTAATTAATGTTAATTAGTAATTTAACACTTAAATTATTAATTAACACTAATTAATTAATAACTATAATCTAACAATTAGATTAAAAGATTAAAGTTAATCATTAATTTAACCCTTAAATTAATAACTAACAATTAATCATTAAATACAACTAATTTAACACATAAATTAATCATTTAAGTTAATTATTAATTTAACAATTAAATTAATAACTAACTCAAATATTAATTAACAATTAGTTGAAATAACAATTAATAATCTAACTATTAGATTAATAATTATTAATTACTAATTTAACTATTAAATTAGTATTATTAAGATTAATCATTAGTTTAACTATTAAACTAACAATTAACATTAATCAATTAACAACTAATTGTTAATCAAAAATTGATTCAAAAAATCATTAATTAAAAGGCCCATTTTAAATTTCAAAACAATTTTGAACCTTTTAAAATAAAAATCAAATTTTTAATTTAATTTTAAATGGGCAATAGGAGATTAAATTGATTAAAATTGGGGAAAAACAATGGAGTTGGCCTAGCCGCATAGGCTGTGCCTTGGGCTCGGGCCCTGGCCGAGCCAGGGCTCGGACCAGGCACCCACAGTGGGCGCCTGGTGCGGGCCTGGTTCGACCAGGCCCTGGACCCGGTCCGGTCCGGTCCGGTCCGACCGGCTCGGGACCGGGCCCCCCACACGATTCAACCCCCTTTTCTTCAACCCCAACCCAGCAGCCAAAACCCTAACCTGCAGGTGGCCGACGGCCGTGGGAAGGGGAGTTAGGGGCCCGACGGCGGCGCCCCTCGGCGACCGGCGGCCGGCGGCCGGTCTCACGGCGCCGTCCGGTCCCAACCTGGCCGGTGAGTTCGCCGGAAAAGGGCCAAAAGCACCAAGGCCGAGCCCCCGAAATTCTGTTTCCTGGTTTTTCACAAAACCCAAGAACAATGAAGAAGATGGGGGGTTCTCCGGCGACGGCCTTGCAACCCGTGGTGCCCAGTGATAATCTCCAGAACATCCGGAGTGCCGATCCTCCATCCCAACACTTGGGAGGTCCGAACAAAGCGGAAATAATCTTTGTTCTTCATCACATGAAGAGCCCCCGAAAAAACCCCAATTATTTCGAAAAATTGCAGAATCATAATCTGATTATTAGTGTTCATCTCATGAAATCAGATCCAGCAAAAAATCGACTTTTAAGCATGGAATAAATCAGGGAAAAATTAATTTCGGAGATCGAAACGGAACGAGAAACAGTGGAACCTGGCTCTGATACTACTGTTGGGTTTTTCTCGGTTTCTCCGGATCGCTCACGCAGCGGAAAATAAAATTTTACATCGATCCGTTTCCCGTTTCGAAGAACTAAAATACGATAATCGGATTATCGAAGTTCTCACCGTGTGCGGATTCGAATCCGCAGCCGTTCGGTTCCGTCGGTGTGACACCGCAAGCCGCGCAAGCGCCCGGCCTCTAGCGAAGTCCACGCGATCCTCCCCGCGACGGATATCCTCAAGTTCGTCGTTCTTCGCAGCCCGCGAAGCCTCCGCTGGTCACCGCAATGATCGCCGTAGTGCGTGGACGATTTCCCGTCGAACGGGATTCGGAGAAGCGGCGGAGCAGATCTGGATCTGTCTGGGCGTCGGAGGAAGAACAGAAATTGAGGAGGGGCGGCTAGGGTTAGCAGCAGCTTGGCCGGCTTAGCCCGTTCGCTATGTTTTATACTAACCGCGCGGTTTTTCATAAAAACCCCCGGTTTGTATAAAACCCACTTATTTATCCATCGCCTTGAGAATCATTTGTGTGTGACCCTCTAGGCCTAAGTACCAGTCCAGTTAATGGCCCAGTTAGCCCAGTGACTCCTCACTGGCTTTATTAATTAATTAATAACCCTTTATTAATCAATTAATCAATCGAATTGATGTCGCACATCGAATTCGACCGAGCCTCCGATCATGTTGGGTGCCAAGCAACACTGCGTGAACCCGGAAGGTATTTGGGGTTAAGTAACCCACTGTTGGAACCTTTCCGCCGACAGTTACCGCATGGACATAATCCTTCATTCGTACAATGCTCTCCAGTCAACTCAGGGTATGGCGAGCTGTCAAACCCTAATCGGTCGACTCATTTGGATTGGATGCCGCTGATGAATATCGGAAAACTCATTTCCCGATATTATTGTCCGCCCTGGCCAGGAACTTTCGCGCATCCTTCCTAGAGCATTCTCTCTCTAAGTACCGAGAGCGAATGATTCCTTATTGACACACAATTCCCTTCGACGGTATTCCGCAGTACCCAATCCTTGGCGTATTAGAATCCCGTGGCTAGAGATTCGTAGACCAAGGTCAAAGTACAGAAGTCCACCGCCAAGGTGTCCTTAATGTCTCAGGTCCGAGGACCATCCACGCAACTGCGACAATAGAATCAAGCTGGTTGACAGTGAGGTACAATACCATCCAGCGATTCAGTCGGATCAGTTCAGTGAACTCATTCTCCAATGAGCACCTACAGATTCGCCTTAGTGTCTCCACACAAGTAACTTATGAGACCAGTCACCCTCATCATATGAGCAGTAGTAATCTGTACTAGTCTAATCGGATATCCGATGTCCTTCTCGGATATCCTCCGACTATGAACGATTAAGAATATGTGTGTTTAAGTGATCAGTCTCATTAGTATGATCTCATTATAATCTGATCACCATAGCACATATTCACGGACTTCATTATGAAACGATAATTAACGCGATTTACACATAATGAATATTATGCCATTTTATTAATAATGAACGAGATTTACATTGTTAGATTGGCTTGTAGGCCACCTAAACTAACAAAAAGGGCATCAAGTATGCCACTGAGTAGGTTATTCGACGACATAATTCCCTACAGGAGATAAGTAAAATCTATTCAGCAGATGTTCAATTATTAAAATTTAAAACAAGACATGGTCTTTTGTTCAAGTTTAACTCCCACTAATTTTCGACGGACTGTATAACCCTCAGTTATACAGAACGGGAGAAGCCGACAGTCTCCTAGTGGGGATCAGAATCTCAATGACTTGCACTACCGTCTTGTGGATAGCACAACAAACTGTAATACAATCAGAGAGCACCCAACTCATGGGACTTGCAACTCCTTGCAATATCTGATCATGGCTTCGGTCCCCAGAGATTTAATGGCCTTGTGGATAGCACAACAAACCACTAATTCTGGTCTAAGCTAACCATCGTTACGCGACGAGCATAGATTTGCATGCAGCCCTTGTGGATAGCACAACAAAGCTACATGGTTCCTCTACCCCGATCATGTAGGCATCTAATGCTATAGCCACAGTTTCTCCTCCCAATTAAACAGGCCTTGTGGATAGCACAACAAACCTGCCTAAAGTGATTCGAATCCTATGACTATAACGATGGTGGACCACGCGGTAAGTTCTCAACTACTCGCGTTACGGCTTAGAGTTTATCTGAGGGTATTTAGATAACTTTTATCTTGGTCTCTCTTAGGTGATAGTATATAAATACATCGCATATATTTACTAAATACTATAACCTGCTTTGATTCATAATCAAAAGAACAACAATGCATCTCATACATGTCATTAGTGTGGTCATAGATAGCACAGTGAGTTTGACTGGAGTCAACAGTCAAACTCACACACAATCTAACATAACATTTACATTAGATAAACCTGCAAACACATAGGCAAAGGATCTTCATCTTTTCGCCTTCCTGGTTGCAGCTGTGGATCGTCCTCGCTCCCTCTTCGGTTTCCTCGATCATATTACAATAAATTCTAGAATTTCAAGTAAATTGAAGAAGTCCTTATGGCGAGTACAAGAGAGAGAGGGAGGTAGAAATACATCGGAGTATGAGAGAGAGAGGTGCGCAGACCTCTATTTATTAACAATTAATAAACAATCATACATCTACGATCCACACAATCCATTCATCACATGAATAATAAATTAAGTGCATATCCATGACCGCGATGTGTTTTAAACATTCCACACATGATTCAGCGCATCACATGGCTAAAACAAATGAGTTTTTCAAAATAAATAATTTTGGCTTTCAAAAAGCTGGGATCCAATCAAAATTGGCATTTGAATCTCGAAAACTCATTTTATTAACTTAACATGCAATTAAATCAAAATTTAAAAGCATTAAACACACATCACATGTGCACTCACTCCAAATTAATAATTCAAGATTATTCCATGCAAATTAGAACAATTCTAATAATCTAACACTTAGATTAAGCCCCATTAATAATCTAACAATTAGACTATTTAAAGACTAATCTAACTCTTAGATTAATCCAACTAAGTTAATTAATAATTTAACACTTAAATTAATAATCAACCAAATTAATTATTAATTACTAATCTAACATTTAGATTAGCCAATTAATGTTAATTATTAATTTAACTTTTAAACTAATAATTAACACTAAGTAATTAATAATCAATTAATCTAACTCTTAGATTAAATAATTAAAGTTATCATTAATTTAACTATTAAATTAATGACTAACAATAATTAATTAAGGACTGTCAATTTAACATTTAAATCAGTCATTTAAGTTAATTATTAACTTAATAATTAAATTAATAACTAACTCAAATATTAATTAACAATTAGTTGAAATAATAATTAATAATCTAACTATTAGATTAATAATTATTAATTACTAATTTAACGATTAAATTAGTATTATTAAAATTAATTATTAGTTTAACCATTAAACTAACAGTTAATGTTAATCAACTAACAACTAAATGTTAATTAAAGTGATTCACAAATCATTAGTAAGCCCAGTTTAAAATTACAAAACACTTTTGAATTTATTGAAATTAAAATCAAATTTTAATTCATTTTAAATGGGCAAAGGGGAATTAAATAGGAAAAATGGGGTGGGGTTGGCCCAGCCGGATGGGCTGAGCCCTGGGCTCGGGCCCTGGCCGAACCAGGGCTCGGACCAGGCTGGTGCCTGGCTCTTGGCCTGGCTCGGCCAGGCCCTGGACCCGGCCCGTCCGGTCCGACCGGCTCGGGACCGGGCCCAGGGCCGGTTCAGTGCCTAAACCCATCGCCCACCCCCCCAAACCCGACGCCCATCGAGTTGCAGAAACCCTAGGCGGCGGCGGCTGGAGTTGCAGGCAGCGCCAGCGGCCGCCCCCGGCCCTAGCGCCAGCGACGTGCCCGGCGCCGGCAGGGCCGCCGGTGACCGGCGATGGGGAGCAGTCCAAGCCCCAAAAACCCAAAATTCTGGTTTTTCAGGTTTCAAAAACCCGACTTTGGGCTCGATTTTGCAGCTCTTCAAGGCCACCTTTGCCCCGGCTATCATGCCCGGTGTGTAGTGGTGACTATCACCAAGAGATCCAGAGATCTAACCCGCCATCCCAACACCTGGGAGGCATGTACGAAGCCGCCAAAGTACCTCGGTTCATCATCTCATGAAGAACTCCGAAAACTCCAAATAAAATCCGAAAAATCACAGAAAAATAATCAAATTATTTGTGTTCATCTTATGAACACTATTCCGTCATTTTAATCGGATTAAACTCATGGAATAACTCAAGAAAAATTAATTTAGAGATCCGAAACGGGACGAGAAACAGTGGAACCTGACTCTGATACCACTGTTGGAATTTCTCGGGTTTCTCCGGATCGCTCACGCAGCGGAAAATAAAATATTTACAGCGATCCGTTCCCGTTTCGAAAAACTAAAACCTACGATTATCGGATAATCGATTCTCACCGTGTGCGGATTCGAATCCACAACCGTTCGGTTCCGTTGGTGCGACACCGCAAGCCGCGCAAGCGCTCGGCCTCTAGCGAAGTCCTCGCGATCCTCCCCGCGACGGATATCCTCACGTTCCTCGTTCTTCGCAGCCCACGAAACCTCCGCTGGTTGCCGCAACGATCGCCGCAACGCGCGGACGATTTCCCGTCGAATGGGATTCGGAGAAGCGGCGGAGCATATCTGGATCTGTCTGGACGCCAGAGAGAGAGAGAAACTGAGGAGGGGCGGCTAGGATTAGCAGCAGCTTGGCCTGCTCAGCCCGTTCGCTATGTTTTATACTAACCGCGCGGTTTTTCATAAAAACCCCCGGTTTGTATAAAACCCACTTATTTATCCATCGCCTTGAGAATCATTTGCGTGTGACCCTCTAGGCCCAAGTACCAGTCTAGTTAATGGCCCAACAAGCCCAGTGACTCCTCACTGGCTTTATTAATTAATTAATAAACCTTTATTAATTAATTAATTAATCGAATTGATGTCGCACATCGAATTCGACTGGGCCTCCAATCACGTTGGGTGCCAAGCAACACCGCGTGAACCCGGAAGGTATTTGGGATTAAGTAACCCACTCTTGGAACCTTTCCGCCGACAGTTACCACGTGGATATAATCCTTCATTCGTACAATACTCTCGAGTCAACTCAGGATATGGCGAGCTGTCAAACCGTAACCGGTCGACTCACTTGGATTGGATGCCGCTGATGAATATCGGAAAACTCCTTTCCCGATATTATCGTCCGCCCTGGCCAGGGACTTTCCCGCATCCTTCCTAGAGCATTCTCTCTCTAAGTACCGAGAGCGAATGATTCCTTATTGACACACAATTCCCTTCGACGGTATTCCGCTGTACCCAATCCTTGGCGTATTAGAATCCCATGGCTATAGATTCGTAAACCAGGGTCAAAGCATAGAAGTCCACCGACAAGGTGTCCTCGGTGTCTCAGATCCGAGGACCATCCACGCAACTGCGACAATAGAATCAAGCTGGTTGACAGTGAGGTACAATACTATCCAGCGATTCAGTCGGATCAGTTCAGTGAACTCATTCTCCAATGAGCACCTACAGATTCGCCTTAGTGTCTCCACACAAGTGACTTATGATATCAGTCACCCTCATCATATGAGCAGGAGTAATCTGGACTAGTCTAACCGGATATCCGATGTCCTTCTCGGATATCCTCCGACTATAAACAATTAAGAATATGTGTGTTTAAGTGATCAGTCTCATTAGTATGATCTCATCATAATCTGATCACTATAGCACATATTCACGGACTTCATTATGAAACGATAATTAATGCGATTTACACATAATGAATATTATGCCATTTTATTAATAAATGAACGAGATTTACATAGTCAGATTGGCTTGTAGGCCACCTAAAACTAACAGGTACCACATTTGTACTAATAAAAAAAGGATGTACAATTATAGATTGTATGCTCAATCTCAACCTTGTGTACAAAAACACCAAGAAGGTGTCAAGAATCAACCCCGCAACAGCAAAATAAGAAAGGATGACATATCCACATCCACATTCCCCAAAAGACTCACCACTCTCTAATACTATTACAAATAAAGTCCACCACCCTTTTGGGTATGGAAGCCTCTTTCTTAAATATCCATTTGTTCCTTTCAGACCATATCGCCCACCCCGTAGTATGCAGGATCAGCCACACATAGAAGACTCATGTTGAAATAATGCATCCACACCGGTCCTCCTTGGGCCTAGGATCTGAAACACTTGAGAACAAGAAGTTCCAAATTTCTTCCTCAGAAGTACATCCCGAGAAGAGGTTCATCCTCTTCTCCGCACATGGAACACAAAGGAATCACATCACATCCAAAGCGAATTAACCTATCACAAGTTGACAGCCTTCCAATGGATACCCTCCACATAAAGCACCTTCACCTTCCATGGAGAAATAGGGTCCCAAATCTGATGTAAGTGTGGGGACCTAGTACCTCCATCTGCTATCATGTGATACACAGACCTGACAGAGAAGGCCCCCTTATTGGTCCAGCCCCATATCCAAGAGTCCTACATTGATGGGTCAAACTTATGCAGCAAAGACATGAGGTCCACAAAGTCCTATATCTCCTCCTTTCGCAAATCTTGCCTGTAGCACGGTGCCCACTTCCCATTTTGATCCCTCGTCTGTGCCACATTAGCCCTTGGAGAGGAAAAAATACTAAATATCCTAGTGTAAATGTTGGCCAGTGTAGGCGGAGCACACCATTTATCTTAACCAAAAGAGGCAAAGCTGTCCGTCTCCCACTGCAAAATGAGTACCTGCTAAGATTATGTCTGAAGCCTGTAGGATGCCTTTTCAAACATGAGAGACATTGTATATCACCTAGAGGAAAATAGGCTTAGCAGCTTCAATGGTTCATATCCACTCTCCAGCCTGTGAACTTTGCTGAAATGGATCACAGTGGCTTGAAGCCTTCCTTTTCTCTCTAGGAGATGACATAGTGATTAGTGATTCTAAGGTAGTAGAACAGTACCTAGCTATCATATTAGATGCTGCAGTGGTAATATTGAAAGAGAAGTCACTTGTGTAATACTGGGGCTTTGCAATTTGCCAAGAGGTTCATTATTGATTGAGGCACTAGGGATTTATCCTTTGTGTCTTTTCATGTTTTTGATGACCTACAGTTGGTGTTCGAGTGGATATCTGAAAATTGCAAAATGGGTTACTTGTTCTTGAATAGATTGTTGAGTTGAAGTTTAGGAAATTGATATTATCTTGAAAGGCTTCCAATGCATTGGTATGTATGTATGCTAGCTTTCATTTTCTTTTGTATTTCATACCTTTCAGGGTTTATAGGAAGTGAAGTATAACCAAATTGTCCAACTTTATCCATATTTCTAGACAACCAAGAGATAAAGTTGTAGTTGTTGTGGAGTTGTGCGCTTTCTTTTACACAACCCGTATCCAACGTTACCCATATTTGTAGTTGACAAATGGATAAGGTTGTGGATTGATAAATTAGTATTTTCTATTATTAAAAGAACAAATGCATGCACTATATTTATGTTTATGATGTTTAAAATAGCATGAAATGTTAGACAACTTCGTACCGATTCCAACGGTACCAATTTCGTCAAATTCTGAGTTAAAAACATCATCATTTCATATATTTGCGGTTTTCTCAGCAAAACCGTGAGAAATCAATTTATTTAAGCATAAATGTAATTTTATTCATGATAATATCCTAATTTACATTTATTTTATGTGAACAGGGCTTGAAGAAGATGCAGTGCAATTGGCTAAGTTTCTAGTCGTTTGTGGGAAGGACGGGAGTTCGAATCCCAACTAAATCGACTTTATTTTGGCAAAAATACTAAGGCGGGGGTAAAAGGGTCTTTTTTTACCCTAAATGGTTGTCCTAATTCTTACATAAGAAGGGAACAAGAGGAGCCAGCCGCCATCCACTTTCTTCCTTTCTTTATTTTAAAAATTCTCTCTCCCTTTTTAAGAAGTCTCTCCTTCCTTCCTTCCCCTCCCCCTACTTTTCTTCTCCCTCCTACCTTCTCTCCCCTTGCTCCCTCACTTTTTCTCCCTCTCTGCTACAGTACCCTCGGTACTGTAGCTACAATACCGCGCAACTGTAGCACTCTTTCTCTCTCTCTAGCTTCGTTCCCTCCCTCTCTCGCTCGCTCGCTCTCTCTCTCTCTACATCTCTCTCAAACCGGCGGCTGTCAAGGGCAAGAGGTGGACTCTAGGCACTACAACTAACTATTGAAAGGAGTATAGGGCGGGCGACGATGGCTGCAAGCACCAGTTTTCTCTCTCCATCGCCTCTCTCTCTAACTTTTGAGTTCTCCATGTTACACTGTATTTAGAATATTTTATGTAAAATATTTCTTATAAAAGTCATGTTATTTTTTTATTTTCAATGTTTATGTAAAATTTCATATATTTTTGTCAACGAGTGACAGTAGCTCCTTTGAAAAAAGTTATCTTTTCTCCCTCTTTTTGTTCTACAACTTTTATTTTTCTTATGTTGATATTACTCAAACTTTATATTCTACTTTTAATTAGTATTTTAGAGGTAGTCTTAGTTCAATAGATGGTCTGATTATACTCGTTTAGGGGTGCTCCTTTTGTGAGTTCATAGTAAGTCCGATTAGTTTCAATTGTTGTTTATTAAATCATCATGCTCCATCTTCTTTCTTCTCTGTTTTTCCTCTAAAAAAATCTAAGGTTTTCAACTTTAAAAATCTATTTCCCTGTGGATTCGACTCGGACTCACCATTGTTATTGTTAAAGTTTAATTTGAATGAGCCGATTAATTTAGATTGTTAGCTTTGATTTTTAACGACACAATCTTAAGCTATCAATTTTTGGCACCGTTGCCGAAGATTTAAATTTTTAATTTTGATTATTTTGGATTTAGTGTAATTATTGTTTATCTAACATCCTTTTGCTTATTTGTGTAGATGCATAAAAAAAAAAAAGAGGAAAGCGAAATCATGGTAACTATGTTCCAACTTTCTATGTTTCAATTTCCTTATTTTAGTTAGTTTTTTTTTTGTAGTTGCTAAGATTAGATAGGTTGCCATTAACATAAAAAAAGGAAAGAAAAATTCAAATTCAAAATCTCCATTCCAAGATTAGAAACTTTCCATACTAGGCATTCATCATTTTAAGAAAGCATGCATTAGTTTTTATTTTTAGTCATTTCCATAAATTGTTGAAGATTGCAGGGGAAAGGTACATATTTCAATTATAGCAAGTCATTCATGATTGCATCAACACACCCTGCCTTGATTTGCTTATTGCCTTACAATGCATTCAAAAAGACTTTAAGGGCAACAACTTTAACCACATAAGGTAGGGATTTGATCACCCTTCCTTAGCCCACAAATCACCTTCCTTGCATTGGCATTTCCTAATCCAATTAAAAGCAGGTCGAAAGAGAATCTAGGATTTACACCGTGAGTGGTTTAAATTCGGGTTACCTCCACTTTTGGCAACGGTGTCTAGGCTAGAGGTTAAAAAGGCAAACGCCTAAGCGGGAAAGTGGTTCTCTAATTAGGTCCCTACAAAAGTAGGGGGAGCCTCCCACTACCCCACCTCTAACCTGGCCGTTGATTGATTGTGGTTGTGACTTGAGGTGGACCCCATTCTCCTTGTAAGAAAATTCACATAGAGAGTCTAGGTCAACATTAGATCATTAGGGTAATTTGATTGTCAAAATTGTTTGCATTTATATAAAAAAAAAAAAAACAAGAAATTGAAAACAAAATTCAAATCCATCTTCTCTCTCTTAGTCCTAGTGTATGCAAGGTAGGAGATCTCAAAACCCTAACCTTCTAGGACCATTTGCTGAAATCGAGAGAATCCTACACCAAGGAAACCCACCACACGATCAAATGGCTGATAATCATGATCCACCGAAACAAATGAAGTACTATTTCATTCCAAATTAATACCAACCTTCATCCTGTATTCATCTTCTTAAGAATCCAGCCAATCAATATGAAATTAAATCTAGCACCATTCAGATGCTCCCATCCTTTTGTGGGAACACGAACGAAGATCCTTATAAGCATCTGGATGAATTTCTAGAAATCTGTTCCACGGTGAAAATCTAGAATTTCACCGATGATGGCCTTAAGCTGACCTTATTTCCCTTCTCATTAAAGGATAAGGCTAAATATTGGTTGGGGACTATAGGTAGGCCCATTAGGACATGGGAACAAATGCAAAAAGAATTTCTGAAGAAGTTCTATCCCATAGGGCGGACTAATACCATGAGAAAGGCTATCATGAGTTTTACCCAAACTCCCGATAAAATGATTCATGAATCTTGGGAAAGACTAAAAGAATTACTTAGGAAATGCCCTCATCATGGACTTTCAAAATGGCAAATTATCCAAGCATTCTATGAAGGATTGTCTGAACAGTTCAGACAAATGGTGGATGCCTCATGTGGAGGAGCGTTTATGATGAAAAATAAAGATGAGACTTATGATCTTTTTGAGATGTTAAGCGAAAATTCCATCAATCATGCCTCATTATCATCTTATGAGAGGTCTGTTGGGCCATCTAAATAGGTTGGAATGTATGAACTTAAGGCCCGCGGGGAGCCTGAATCCAGAATGGACATAAATCTGATTAATCAGAAATTGGATAAGGTAGATATCTTGGCCCAAAAATTAGACCAACTCTTGACCTTAAACAAGCAAGAGCCTACTTACCCAACACAATCTAGTCCATATGAAGGCCCATCTTCTGTCAATCATGACATTTGTGCCTTATGCGCAAGTCCGACCCATCAAGTGAATGAATGCCCAGCCGCGGCCCAACTTCCACCATTCATTCAAGAACAAGTTCAGGCTGCCCAGGGATTCTCCAGGCCCAATAATGATCCTTTCTCAAATACTTACAATCCTAGCTGGAGAAACCATCATAATTTTTCTTGGAAGAATCAGCAGGCCCCATTACCAATGTCCAATCCTTCCATGCATCAAGCCCAAAAGCCACATAATTCATTTCAACATCAATCTAATTTCTACAGAAATGCTCAGGCTAGGGGATTCCAGGCCAATTCTCTCAACCGGTCCACTACCAATCATTCCTATCAGGACAACCAACCCAATACCATCCTCCACCCACTTACCAACAACCTCCTTAGCCCAACTTTGATGACAAATTCACTCAACTCCAACAGCTGATTTTGACCCAGCAACAATCCATTTCTAAGTTGGAAAGTTAAATGGGCCAACTAGCTGAAGCTACGATGAGAAGAGAAGTGGGTCAACTTCCTAGTCAACCCATTGCCAATCCAAGGAATCAACCTCCGGGGTTTTCCCAGCAATCGGGCATCTTACCTCAGCCTGGCCCATTACCACAACCTAAAGGGACGCAATTTGAAAATGCTAAAGCCATTTCAGCCCTTAGGAGTGGGAAAAGTTTAGAAAACCCACATGCAGATGGAGAGTTAGCCGAAGGTTCCACTGATGGGCCTCATGAAATTGAAAGTGAGAGTGAGGCTGAACCCAACATGGAGAAGTTGGAGGAGGATCCGAAAGGAAAAGGGAAGATGGATGAAGGCCCAAGTTCTTATCAACCTAGGGTGCCATTTCCAAATGCTTTGTTAGCTAAGCCCAATACCAGGAAGAAACTAGCCCAGAATGAGGAGTTGCTAGACTTATTCAAACAAGTTCAGATTAATATTCCACTCATCGATGCCATCAAGCATGTGCCAGCTTATGCTAAGTTCCTCAAGGAATTATGTACTCCACGAAGAGAATCTAGAATGGCACCCGAAAAGGTTCGGCTTTCAGAAGATGTGAGTGCGATTGTAATGAATCATCTTCCCAAGAAGTTGAAGGATCCTGGAGCACCTTTGATCTCATGTGACTTAGGTGGAGTTACATTTGATAGAGCTTTATTGGATTTAGGTGCTAGTGTGAACCTCTTGCCAACAGCCATTTATGAGAAATTTGATATTGGGGAATTAAAGCCCACATCTATCATCTTGCAGTTGGCTGATAGGTCTGTGAAGACTCCACGAGGATTAATTGAGGATGTTATTGTGAAGGTTTCTGATTGTTATTTTCCCGTAGATTTTCTTATTCTGGATATGGCATTACCTGAGGAACTCATTCACACCCCGATCATCCTAGGTCGTCCATTCTTAGCCACTGTCAAAGCTAATATAAATTGTGAAACTGGCATGATGGACATTTCATTTGGGGGTCAAAAAGTCAAGATTAATGTCTTCAAAACATCTCAATATCCAGATCATGAAGAAGAATGCCATACTATTGATATCTTGGATAATTTGGTTGAAGAAAATGCGATGATCATGCATGACCATCTAAAGGAAGCGAATGCTTTAAAAGATTCTCCGAGCCCATTAACATCTTGGCCCAAGGTTGAACCATTACCAGCCTTGCAATCTGAACCTGCTTTGCCATCTTTAAAGGACCCTCCTGTGCTCGAACTCAAGACATTACCTGAATCTCTTAAGTATGACTTCTTGGGCCCCGACCAGACTCTTCCGGTCATCATTGCGGCAAACCTATCATCGCCGCAAGAAGCCCAGTTAATTGAGGTCCTTAAAGCCCATAAAGGTGCCATTGGTTGGTCAGTGGCAGATTTAAAAGGAATAAGTCCGTCTATTTGCATGCATCATATCTACATGGAAGAGAATTCCAAACCAAGTCAGGAGATGCAAAGGCGGCTTAATCTAAATATGAAAGAAGTGGTGAAAAAGGAAGTTGTGAAATGGCTGGACGCGGGTATCATTTACCCCATATCGGATAGTAAATGGGCCAGCCCAACCCAAGTGGTACCCAAGAAATCTAGATTAACGGTTATTAAGAATGATCGTGGGGAAGAGGTGCCCACTAGGTTCACCACGGGATGGAGAGTGTGCATTGATTACAGAAAACTTAACCTCATGACTAAAAAGGACCATTTCCCACTTCCGATCATGGATCAGATCTTAGAAAAGTTATCGGGCCAGAAGTACTTTTGCTTCTTAGATGGGTATTCCAGGTATAATCAAGTAGCTATTTACCCAGAAGATCAAGAAAAGACCACCTTTACGTGCCCCTATGGCACGTTTGCTTTCAGAAGAATGCCATTTAGATTATGCAACGCACCAGCCACATTTCAACGGTGTATGATGGCTATATTCTCCGATATGGTGGGAGAATTCCTCGAAGTTTTCAAGGATGATTTCTCAATCTTCGGAGATTCTTTTGAAAATTGCTTGGAAAATCTTAAACAGGTGCTAGCTAGATGCATTGAAACCAACCTGATACTTAGCTGGGAGAAGAGTCATTTTATGGTTCGAGAGGGCATTGTTCTAGGCCACATTGTATCTGAAAGGGGGATAGAGGTAGATAAAGCTAAGATCGATCACATATCTAATCTTCCTCCTCCCACCTCGGTCAGACAAATCCGTTCATTCCTTGGCCATGCCAATTTCTATCGCCGGTTTATCTACAATTTCTCTCAAATTGCCCGGCCTCTAACTCTTCTCCTAGCTAAGGATGTTCCCTTCCAAATGGATGAATCTTGCATCAAGGCATTCAATTCTCTGAAGGAATCTTTGACCAAAGCTCCGATTCTTCAATATCTAGATTGGTCTTTGCCCTTCGAAATCATGTGCGATGCCTCTGACTATACTATCGGTGCGGTATTGGGACAAAGAATCAACAAGTGTCCCATGGTGATCTATTATGCAAGTCGCACCCTTGCAAATGCTCAAATGAATTATACCACCACAGAAAAGGAATTATTAGCTGTGGCTTTTGCCTTAGAAAAATTCAGATCATATATTTTAGGGGCAAAAGTCATAATCTATTCCGATCACTCAGCTTTCAAATATCTTTTGACCAAGAAGGATGCGAAGCCCAGACTTATCAGATGGATCTTACTCCTTTAGGAATTTGATTTGGAAATTTGGGATAAGAAGGGTTCTGAGAATGTGGTAGCTGACCACCTATCCCGAATTCTGATTTCCAAGAGTGCACCAATAACTGATTCATTTCCTGATGAGCATCTGCTGGTCATTTCTCACACTGTTACACCTTGGTATGCTCATCTTGTTACAAGGTAACCAATCAACTTCCAGAAGGATGGACTAAAAGTGAGAAGGACATATTCTTTTCCCAGGAGAAGTATTATTTCTGGGATGATCCAGAACTATTCAAATTATGTCCTGATCAAATCATTAGGAGATGTGTTCCAGAAGAAGAACAACCGAGTGTTCTCACTTCTGCCATAATATGGCTTGTGGGGGCCATTTCTCAGGGAAGAAAACTGCAGCCAAGATCCTGCAAAGTGGTTTTTACTGGCACACACTCTTTAAAGATGCCCATGAATTTAGCAGAACTTGCCTCCGATGCCAGGCTGTAGGAAATATGGCAAAAAGGGATATGATGCCACTCAATCCAATCTTGGTGGTTAAAGTTTTTGATGTTTGGGGGATTGACTTTATGGAATCTTTTCCACCTTCTTTTGGACATACATATATCCTGGTAGCGGTGGATTATGTCTCTAAGTGGATTGAAGTAGTAGCCACCCGAACCAATGATCATAAAGTGGTCATTAAATTTGTCCAGAAAAATATCTTTTCTCGGTTCGGGTGGCCTAAAGCTATCATAAGTGATGGGAGAACGCATTTCACAAATTACCAATTTCGAGTTTTGCTTAAGAAATATGGGATTAATCACAAGATGGCTACCCCTTATCATCTCCAAACCAGTGGCCAAGTGAAAGTTTCCAATAGAGAGATTAAGAATATTCTGTAAAAGTCCGTTAGGCCCGATAGAAAAAATTGGTCTGAAAGATTGGATGATGCCTTATGGGCCTATCGGACTGCTTACAAAATTCCTATTGGCATTGTTAGTATTAGATGGTCTCAAAGCCAATCCGATACTGTGTACATATTCAGATTATTAATAAATGGCAATAATTCATTGTGTGTAATTAATTCGATCTGTGTTTATCGTATCACGATGAAGTCCATGAACATGTGCAATAGTCTTTGGATTATGATGAGATCATAATTACGGGACCGAAGACTTATAAACACATGTTCTTAATTGTTCCTAGTCATAGGATGTTTGAGATAGGACATCGAACATCCGGATAGACTAGTATAGGTTACTTCAGCTCATATGATGAGGGTGACTGATCCCATAAGTCACTTGTGTGGAGACACTATGCTGAACCTATAGGTGCTCATTGGTGAATGAGTTCACTGAACTGATCCGACTATGAATCGCTGGATGGTAATCACCTCACTGTTAACCAGCTCGATTCAATTGTCACGGTTGCGTGGATGATCCTTGGACCTGAGACTCCAAGGATACCTTGTTGGTAGGTTTCTGAGCTTTGACCTTGACAAACGAATCCCTAACCATGGGATATCAATAAGTTAAGCGATCGGGTTCAGGGAGATGCCCTCGAAGGTAATTGTGTGTTCAATACGGGATCATCCGCTCTCGGTTGTATGAGAGAGAATGTTCCGGGAATGATGCGCTTAAAGTCCCTGGCCAGGGCGGACTCTGTAATCGATAAGGAGTTATCGGATTCAGAATAGCAGCATCTGATTCAAGTGAATCGACCAAATAGGGTTTAACAGTAAACCATGCCCTAAGTCGATTCGGGAACATTGTACGGATGAAGGATTATATCCGCGCGCTAACCGATGACAGAAAGGTTCCAATAGAGGGTTGCGATAACCCCAGTGCCATCCAGGATCACGCGATGTTGCTTGGCATCCAACGTGATCGGCAGTCCGTCCGAATTTATTGTGGGACATTAAATTCGGCTGATTAATTGAATATAAGGATATTAATTAATACAGTGGGTCAGTAAAGGGTTACTGGACTTAATGGGCTATTAACTGGACTGGTATTTGGGCCTAGAGGGTCACACGCAAATGGTTTTCAAGTCGATGGATAATCCGACAGGATTTCGGATAAGTCTGGGTTTTTGTGAAAAACCGCAAACTGACTTTTTATAAAAGAACGGATTCTACGTCCGGGGCCAGCAACCCTGACCTAGCCGTCATTCGTTCTTCCCACTTTCTCTCTCCTCTGGGCGTGCCGTTCCCAACTGCTCCACTTCCCGTTCGACGGGGATTCTGGATCCGCATGTCGCGGCGGATCACGCGCAGTCAGACGGGATCTTCGAGCGCCGCAGCGAGCGAGGAAGCGAGGACGATCCATCGCGAGGAGAACCGCGTGGATACCGCTAGAGGTCGGGCATCTGCGCGACTTGCGGCATCGCTCCGACGGAACCGGAAAACGGACGCGGATTCGAATCCACGCAAGGTAAATTCGGTTTACACCAGTTTAGTTTTAACGACCGAAACGGGACAGATCCGATCCCGAACTCCTTTATTCCGCTGCGTTTTAGGATCGGATCCCGACACAGCGATCGCAACAATTTCCTCCCCAAAATCGTGTAAAAACACGAAAAATGTGGAGAATGAGGAGAAGAACCTAAATACCCATTAAAACACTCAATTTCTCATTACATGCATTTAGTATTTTCACCCCAAGAAAATCCCTAAACATGCTCCAAAGCGGGAAAACATAGTTTTTAAACGAAATACAATGAGGTTCGTCACCCTACCGGTTACTCGAACTCCTCCTAACTCTAAGCCGCCAACCCGCCTCACCACACACCGCCGCCGATACCACCGTGGACGCCGTTACTCTACCGGGACGTCAGCCGCCGTCCGGAGAGAAGTGCGCCGCGGAGGAAGTGGTGGTGGTAGTGGAGGAAGTTGGTAGGTTAATGGAGTGGAGGGAGAGGAGGAATGGAGAGAGGAAAGGAAGGAGAGGAGGGAAAGGGTTCGCCGGAGGGAAGAGAGGAGAGAGAAGAGGAAGGAGAGAATAAGGGAAAGGAGAGAGGGTTCACGGGGTCAACTAGAAGCTGGGTAAAACGCGTCGTGCGAGCCCGACGTCATTCAGATGACAAGACCGGGCCGTACACTGACAAACCAGGGTCGTACTCTAAATGGCGTTGTCCATGCAAGACGTCATTCAGACGATAAGACCGAGGCCGTACTCTCGCGCCCCAAGACCAGTCCACGTGGCGCCCACATGGCACAACCTAAAACACGTCTACATTGCTGGACGCCGTTTAAACCGCGTCTCGCAAGCTCGACACGAAACCGAAACTAAGTCTCAGCCCCATCAGGGCCCAAACTAAAGGATCCGACCCCGAAACTGACCCGATAACCGAATCCAAAACCTCAATCCTTACAGTTGTGCTATCCACAAGACTGGACTACAAGTCATTGAGATTCTGATCCCCACTAGGAGACTGTCGGTGTCTCCCGTTCTGCATATCTGAGAGTTACATAGTCCGTCGAAACTTAGTCGGAGTTAAAACTTGATTAAAAAAAATTCATATCTTGTTTTAAATTTAATAATTGAACATCTGTTAAATAGATTTTATTTATCTCCTGTACGGAAATAATGTCATCGAATAGTCCACTCTGTGGCATACTTGATGCCAATATTTTGACAAATACGAACTACTTGAATTAGTTCAAAAACTTGAAGATTGTCTTCAGGTCTGAGCACATTGCCTACGTCCATAGAGATGATCCTCCTGCTGAACTGGCATTAGATGCCCTTGAGGCAGAGATGATCGCATATGATATATGGAAGAGGAAGATGTTAGAAGCTATTGGGATTCCTTTGCCCAATGAGATGCACACTAACCTCGTGCTTGCCTCGCTCCTAGCACCATATGCACTGTTCACTATTGACTTCAACATGAACAAGATGCATACATCATTGGCTGAGCTTCATAATATGCTTATAACTACAGAGGGCAACCTTGTGAAGGAAAAGCCCAATGTCCTCTTAATTGGTGAGACCAATAAAAGGAGAAAAGCAGCAGTTTCTTTTGAGAAAGGTAAAAGCAAGAAGCTGGAAAAGCCAACGTCTGTGCTTAAGAAGTATCATGGCAAAGGAGTAGTAAAGGATGACTACTTCTACTATAAGTAAAATGGTCACTAGAAGAGGAACTGCAAGGAGTACCTCTCCGATAAAGCTCATGGAAAAGTGAAGCTTTCAGAAACTTCTGATATCTATATGATAGATATCAACTTATCAGTTAGAGATTCCACATCTTGGGTATTAGATATTGGATGTGCTTCTCATGTCTGTCATGATGTGAAGATGCTGACAAGTAAGCGTAAGCTAAGAAAAGGCAAGGTGAATCTGAGGCTAAGAAATGGCGCAAAAGTTGCGGCGGTTGCTGTAGGGATAGCAAACCTCAGGCTTCCATCGGGAGACGTCTTATCATTGGAAGATTGTTATTATGTTCGTAGCATAATAAAGAACATAATATCTTTTTCTTGTTTGGACAAGATAGGATATAGGTTGACTATTGAGAACAAAAGTTATTCGATTTATTATGGTAATAAATCAATTGCTTCGGCACCTTTAGTCAATGGTCTATATCTTTTAGATGTTTCTTACTACACTCTTCACATTGATAATGCTCTTAAAAAGAGTAAGAATTGTGCGAACCAAGCCTACATGTGGCATTGTAGACTTGGACACATTGGCGAAAGCAGGCTGCAAAAGTTGCAAAAATATAGTTATTTAAATGCATTCTATTATGAATCGTTTGCGACATGTGAGTCCTGCCTTATGGGAAAGATGGCGCAATCTCCATTTACTAGACATGGAGAACGTGCCAAGAACATTTTGGAACTAATACATTCAGATGTATACGGTCCTATGTCTATCCAAGTCAAAGGTGACTTCTTATACTTCATCACGTTTACCGATGACTTCTCGAGATTCGGCTATATATACTTAATGAAGTACAAGTCAGAAATATTTGAGAAGTTCAAGGAGTTCAAGAATAAAGTAGAGAAGTAAACAGAAAAGAGTATTAAAACTCTTCGATCTGATCGGAGAGGAGAATACTTGAATATTAATTTCACACAATTCTTAAAGGATAATGGTATCCTTTCTCAGTTGACCCTTCCATATATACCACAAATAAATGGTATATCTGAAAGGATCACACCTTGTTAGACATGGTGCGATCCATGATGAGTTTTTCGGATTTATCAGTGTCCCTCTAAGGATATGTTCTAGAGTCAACAGCATACCTACTGAACAGAATATCCAGTAAGTCTGTGACCTCTACTCCATATGAGATATGGAAAGACAGAAAATCAGAATTTAAACATGTTAAAGTCTGGGCTTGTTCTGCTCATGTTAAGAGGCATGATCCAGACAAGATAGAATCAAGAACTGATAGATGCAGGTTTGTGGGATATCCAAAGGAGATCTTTAGATACTATTTTTACCATCCTGGTAAACAAAAAGTGTTTACCGTTAGAAAAGCTAGAAAATGAATATCTTCTCCAGGAAGACAGTGAGAGTAAAATAGTACTGTAAGAGGTTTCAAAACCCCAAACAGTTGCGATATCATTAGATGAGTTATCAGTTCATGAATCTGTTCAGGTACATATAGATGAGCCTCGTAAATCTAATAGAGTACCTAGACTATCCGAACGATATGAGAGACATATCGCTAAAGGAGAGTCTAAGGTAAAATATAATGAGGATGATGATCTTAAAAATCTTAATGTCTCCATACAACTGACTATAAGACCAGTCACCTTCATCCTATGAGAATGAGTAACATGCACTATTTTCACCGAATATTTGATGATTTTCTTAAATATCTTCTTATTAGGAATAATTAAAATATATGCCTAAAAAAAATTAATCTCATTATAATGATCTCACAATTCAATATTCATTACATATATTTACGGAGTTTGTTATGAAATAATAAATATATATTACACATAATAAATATAATATTTTTATTATTAATTTATGAGAACAAAAATATATAAAATAATTATGAGATTAACTTGACATACACTACTGACCAATAAGAGTTATATCAAAGATTTTAAGAGTACATTGACAATTTATCTATTTTTTATTTTATTCTTTTAAGGTCGGATCTCATATGTCCGATTTGTCAACTTTTAGATTATGTGATTGAAAGTCAGATTGTATAGATAGATAGGATATATTAGAACCGACCTCAAAAAAGTCAAAAAAACAATGCCCCTCACTGTCGCACTAGGGACATTGCAGGAAGTAGCTGAGATCTCTACAACGCTTAACTACATTGGATGTTGTTCGATTTGACCTGCGGATCCTATGATTTGTCTTTTACTTTGGGAAAGGGTTTTTACTTAAATTTGTAGTTGTTCAGTTTGACCAACGGGCCTAACGATTTGTCTTTTGCTTAGAAAAAGGGTTTCGGTTTGAACACGGATACCATCTATAAGAACTCATCCTATTACGCTCATTTCCGTGGAGATATAGGAGTTGTTTGTTTTGCTGTAAAATTATGTACTTGTTTTGTTTTACATTGTTTTCCAGATGTTTGATTGTATGTAAAATTCTGCAATTAAGAATACTGTCGGCAGGCTGTCGGCCAACGTGGCACCCCAAACCTCTTGTTTTGGTTTACAGGCTGCACCTTTCAAAAACAAAATACGAGATTATGCCATGTTCTGATTACGGTAGAAATGCTTCATGTCACCACGTCCATGCCTTGTTTTGATTACCGTAGAAATGTTTTCCGTTTTAGTTCTCGTCCTCGATCACCTTAAGCTGTCCCATAATGTAGACGATGATGAAGGCTCACATGTCTTGTTTGATAATACAAACAACAGCAAAAAGTTCAGCCATCCCAATGTTTGAAACGATAAATTGCTATACTTTGTGTACGTCGTCACCTCTGGAAATTAGTATATAAAACATTTCTTATTATTTTTTCAACTAGTTTTTATATTAATTAAAAAATAGTATTATTACTATAAGCATGACAATAAAATGAAATGTAACTTTACCTCCCAAAATGGGGGTGATATGACCCAAGATTTCAGCAAAACCAAACAAACTACCTTGTTTTATTTTCATGTGTTTTACGGATACCCAAACAAAATATTTTCTGGTTTTAAAACCACAAAAAATTATTGATTTGAAAACCGGTGATTTTAGAACCGAAGAATTACAATATTTTACGGTGAAACAAACAACCACCCCATAGTGTGGCCGAAATTAGTTCCATACTAGCTGTCTAGAAAGGTGGTTATGAGATGCATCAGTTCTCTTTTTTTTTATTAGTCTTGTTGCAATTAATGATACTTAATATGCAGTTCTTTTCTTTGAAATTTTTTTAAGACTGGTCCCGATCTAACTTAGATGTTGGTACAATTCAATTTACGTTCAAACCACTCAAAAAAAAATCTAAAAAATAAAAAATCACATTGGGACTTAGGGCACGTTTGTTATCAATTTTTATGACCTCGGCTAGTATGTGGCATGTGGAAGCAAGTAGATTTCCCTAGTATCTAATTTTTTCTGGATTCTAAGATAATCGGTTCACACCATCTTCTTTCTTTTTTAATGCTGCCACATTAACAAAAAGCACATAGAAGAGTGTGTCACCACCTAGAAATCGGTGGACAAGACAGAATCACATTTGTTCTGCCTACCTCTTATTCCAATTCTAAAAAACTTTATTCTCAGGTTATCCTAAAAATCTGTCATCAATATTGATAACAAACGCACCCTTAGTTTTTCTAAAACTTTTAAGGGTTGTCCAATTGGAGATCAACATATAGAGTACAATGAAGTCGACCTAAATAATTTTAAAAGTTTTTTTACTACATTGACAGTCAATGTAAAAAATAAAACTCTTTTTGTATTGAAGATTTGATAAAATCTCACTTCCATTCTAGAGACAACAACCGAGCAGGGAACTAAACACTAGCAAAAATACCTTAACAAGTAGGGTTGCAAGTCGGGGATGGTTGTCAGGTTAAGATCAATCGTAATCAATCCACCATATGATCTCTTCAGCAGGAATCCGACCCAACACGAGTTTCAATCTAACTATAGCAAACCGTCCCACTGAAATATTAGCTTTTCTAACCCAACTCAATTTTAACTCGAGTCTAAATATATTTAACCTTATCTAACTTGACACACTTGAAGAATCACATCACAAAAATTAATTTATTTTAGAGTAATATTTGCTGCACCACTTATAGCTTAGTTAGAATGAGTTCTCCTATCCTGTTGCGTCATTTGGGAAGCTCATATGGCTCATATCCCCTATTAAATGTATCTAATATCATCCGCATGTCAGCACACACAGGGAGCACTAGATTAAAAAATTTATAAAAAAATTAGTCTAATTAAAAAATATAAAAAAATTACTCATCAGACTAATTTTTTAGAGCATCCCAAAACGCTCGAGCATCATGCGCTCGAGAGCTTTAAGACGCGTCCAAGAGCATAAAGATGCTCTCAAGTGTTTTCGGATGCTCTCAAATCTTTTGATGCTTTCGAGAGCATCTTAAGG
This sequence comes from Zantedeschia hybrid cultivar, assembly GCA_030544215.1. Lineage (NCBI taxonomy): Eukaryota > Viridiplantae > Streptophyta > Magnoliopsida > Alismatales > Araceae > Zantedeschia > Zantedeschia hybrid cultivar. Next base: position 41,231,927 of record JARZZO010000002.1, on the reverse strand, counting down.
AGCTCGAGTGCATTCTAATGTTCTTAAGCGCATTATGCTTAGACGTGTTCAAGAATATCAGCATGCACTCGAGCACTCCAAGATGTACTTGAAAATTAGTTCGACAGATAAAATTTTTTAATTTTTTTAATCCCGCCATCTCCATGTGCGCTAATGTGTGATCAACATAGAAATATATTTAATGGAGGACATGGGCCATGTGAGCCTTTGAGATTGCAAAATGGGATAGGAGGCTTATTCTAGCTCACTTTTCCCTTCGTGCAGTCTAGCTAGTTTTTCTCTTTATTTTATAAGAAATTTTTTTCTTCTCGGATTTTAAAAGGGTCGGGTTGACACAGGGATCAAATTTGACCCAATCCAAACAAAGATAGGTCAGGTTGAGTGTAAGCCCCCAAGCCGAATTGGGGTCCATTTGTTTACACAAAAAATGGGCCACGGGAAAAGTTTTTTTCAAAAAGTATATCACGATCACTTATTTGATAATCCGTAAAATTTAATTTGTTTACTTCTTCTTTTTCTGATTTTAGCATCTATAGGATAAGATCAAATGTCCATTTTCAAAAGAGCGGAAAATATTTTCTAGAGTACCAGATGACGAATTTTGTTTTCATTGTTTTATAAATGTATTTTCTTAAAAAATCATTTCAGTCTAATTACATTTTACGTATAACTAAAGGAACCTTTAGTGCACCTCCAACAACAATGTCTATTTTCTCCATCTAGAAAGGAAAATTCAAAAAATGCCAGCGGGAGTTTGTAAGATTATAAAGCATCTTATCTTATTCAAGAATGACCATAAGGTAAGTCTAATCAATCGTTACTAATGTTTGACGGAGACCTCAAAGTATGACGTCATTACATGGCCGATCCTTATCAAGTTTGGGTGGTGTTTGGCACAACTTTTATTTGGAAACATTTTTGCACTTTCATTTAGTTATATTTTGTAAAAGTCATTAGATCTTAGAAGTCATTTATATAGTATTTTACTTGTGCTTTGACTTCCAACTAAAAACTAGTAGAGTAGAACGTCTAAAATTAGAGAAAAAGTGAAGTTGTTACGAAAGAGTTGACTTTTGCAACAAACTAAAATTAGTTAAAAACCTCTCTCCCTTAACTCATTATATACGAGAAGTGGAAGCAAAAAGTGACTTTCAAATAAAAGTTTCGTCAAACATGCCCCTTAGATTGGGCCACCCGGATTAATGTTTCAACTAGTCAGTAGCGAGGATGAGGTTATCCCAATTCACGTTGTCCACAATCACCATCGGGCCATTTTTTTCTCCTTTGTTCATTGGGCCAACCCAACTTGCTAGGAGAAGGCCGAAAAGAAAAGCAAATTTTTTTTAATCCAACATCCCAAGGACCAGGCTGCTCAGCATTGTGCGTTCATCAGTGATAAGAATAAGCCTATCCAGTGAAGGAAAAAGTTTTTTTCCAAAATAAAAAACATCTATTTTTTTAGATATCACCCTTACAACTTATCATATTTGATGATTAACCTTTCTGATCTTAATATTTATTTATCACCTTTCACAATTTTTATGTTATTTGACTAACCTTCCAGTAAATTAGGAAAATCTTTCCCGATTTTAAAAGCAGCTTGCAAATAGAGAGTTTTTCAAATAAACTTCTAAGTACAAAGTTTTAAAAAACCATAATTTGTACGTATGTCTATCTATACATATTAGGGGTACTACTTGCTACACCGTATGCGATTTAGATAGGATGGCTGCAGCAGCCACATTTTCTTTTTTTCTTTTTCTTTTTTAATTTCGTAAAAAAAAAATTAAGGTTGGCCCCATCATGCCTGCAAACACATCCGTACAATTCGATTTCTAACAGGATGACCCAAGAAATCTAAAAAGTAAAAATATCAAGTCCAATGAACAGTGGTGTTTTTTTATTTTTAGATTTTTTGAGCCACTCGAATGGAGATTGGATTGTACCGACATATAGGACATGGTGGGGCTGACTTTAACAAATATTTTTTTTTATTACTTTTTGTGCCGCACGCCATGCAGTGCAACAAATATTATTCGTATTTTAAAGAATCATATTAGATATTTAGACATGGTATGACATTGGAACACGTGTCCAAAACTTTATTTAAGAACAAGTCTAAAAAATCATACATTCTTACATGCAAATATGCATTTGTTTTTATACTTCCATACCTTACATGTTATTTTTTGAAATTTTGACGTATCCAACCTGAATAGTTATGTGAATACTTGTGTGTGCATATCAGTAATTATATATTAAAAATAAATATCAAATTATAAAAAATCATTGGATTTGATGCATAATACTGTAAAATTTAAATTGCTAAATCCCTCATTTTAAAATCTTTGATTTTAGTTTCTGTAATTTTCAATTGTAAATAGAAATCGGGAAAAAAGGAGTGCAATACAGAAGATCATGATTGTATACTAGTTTATAACATTCTAAATATAAGGAAAGCATCTTTATAATATTTCAAACGTGTTATAATACTTTACAATATACTAAAAAGAACATCTAATAGGACTGATACCTAAATATGATAAATTATAAAAGATGCATGATATCCTTTATTTTAATACCGCGATCTCATTCATCGATTCCCGCCCAGTCGTCATTCTGGCTTCATGTGTTTGGTTGGACAAGCGCGTATGGTCCAGTTCGAACCTACGTCAGATTTAACCAATGCAGTGATAGATACCCTTATCAGATCATGCAACTTACACTTATATTTAGAAGCACTCACATCAGGTTTATCCAATGCATTATTTAAATTCACATATCAGATCGTGACCTTCATTTAGGGGGCACTACAAGGAAGACATGTTTTGTCAGCAAATATATGTCCACGGCTATAGACACTTATCGACAAAGATAATATTAGTCGACGGCCAAGAATGCACCGTTTACAATAGATTTATATGTCAACGGCTAATATAACCGTTTACATATACGTAATAGATGTCAACGGCTATGCTGTAGCCGTTGACATACGTAGGTTATATGTTAACGGCTCTTGTTTATCCGTCGACATATGTAATAAATAGAAAAAAAATAATTAGTAAAAATTATATGTCAACGACTCTAAGGTTAGTTGTTGACATATCTATTATATGTTAGCGGCTAAACTTGGAGCCGCCGACAAAACCTCTTCAAAAAAAATCCGCCGCGAGCCCTTTCCCTGTCTCCCTCCCAAGCCCTAGTTCCATGTCTCCCTCTTTTCCCTCTCCTAGCCCTAACCACCGCCGCGCTCCCTCCGCTCTGCCCACCATTGTCGCCGGTCGCGTCCGCTCGGCTCGCCAACGTGCTCGCCCACCCCCCACCGTTGCCGGTCGCGTCCGCTCGGCCCACCATCGTGCTCGCCCACCCGCCATCGTGGCCTACGCTTCCTCTATTGCCAGGCCTCCCCCGCCAGCGCCTCCACCCGATAAGATTTCCCCCTCTCTCTCTATAGTATGTATGTGTTTGTGTGTGTGAGAGAGAGAGAGAGATTGGGTTGGTATTGTTCTTTATTGCCATGGGATATATTTGCTATCTTGAGATCAAGCTTTGAGATCCATGAAATACATCCACTGTTGGGCCTTGCCCTTCTCGCGGGAGATGTCGGCACCGGAGCTAAAGATGGACATGGCCAAGAGCAGGTCCATTGTCCAACACCCTGTAAGGAATCGCCATGAACGCAGCGGAAATAAAAATGATTCCATTGTATCGGTTGCTGGTGTCGTAAAACGGACATTAAAATCTTAGCGGGAAGAACAGTTCTTCACCTTTGCGGGGTTTCGAATCTCCCGTGGATGATACCGACTCGGTAATCGCGCACGCGCACGATCTCTAGAGGTATCCACACGAGTTCCCACAGCATACGCGATTTCCTCCTCGACTTGAGTGCTCCGACCAGATCTCAAATCCACCATGCGCGGAGAGAGACAGATCCACTCCAAGAGAGAGAGAAGGAGAGAGAGAGAGAGGAGAGAGAGAGAATCTGGAGAGTAAAATTCGTCCAACTAACTTTTTACCACTCCCCCTTGGCCCTCCTTATATAGAAATAAGGATAAGCACAAGAGTTAATGTAAGGATCGTGACCTTCGGATCCGGTTTTCGGGATCGGACCTTGTAGTTCTAACCTTAGTGAGGGCGGAGGTTCTGAGTTGATTCGCATCAGGACGCCGAGACGCGTTTTAAACGGCGTCCACCGTCGCGGACACATTTCAAGTTCTGCCACGTGGGTGCCACGTGGGCTGGCTTCGGGCCGCGAGGGTACGGTCCTGTCTTGTCGACCTAAACGGCGTCCACGTGTGTCGACGCCTTTCAGACTACGACTCTGGGTTGTCAGAGTACGGCCCTGACATATCGTCTGAACGGCGTCTGCCTTGAACGACGCATTTCAGAGTCTTGTCAGAGCAGCGGTCACATCAACTGATTGGCGTCCGTGGATGTCGACGCGTTTTATCCAGTCTCTGGTTAATCCCGCGAGCCCTCCTTCTTTCCCTCATTTTCTCCTCTCTTCCTCTCTTTCCCCTTCCGGCGAACTCGACGGCGATCTCTCATCCTCCCTCTTTTCCTCCCACCGTTTCATCTCTCCCTCAACTCCATCCTCTACCTAGCTCCTACCACTACCACCTCCACTTCCACTGCGGCGTTCTACTCTCTGGACGGCGGCCGACGTCACGGAGGGGCGAGGACGACCACGGCGGTACCGACGGCGGCGTGGGGCGTGTCGGGTGGACGGCTTGAAGCTCGGAGGCGTTCAAGTATCCGGTAGGGTGACAGTTCCCCTTAGCATCGCGTTTTAGACCATGTTTACCCCGTTTAAGCTTGTTTGGATCTTTGGTTTCGAGGGGTAGAATGAGCATGTTTAGGAGTTCTTTTGATAACATGGGGGATTTCTATGAATGTGTTGCTTGTGGATAGCATTGCTCCTCTTTTTCCCTCCGTTTTTGGGTGAATTAGGGGTTGTTTGGGGTTGGATAAGGAGCCCTCGGGCTCAGGCGACTCTGGTTCCTGGGGCTGAAACACGTCGTGCATGGACGACGCCTTTTTGAAGGGCGTCGAGCCATCACAACGCCTTTTAGACAGGAATCGCCTGACAGAGAGTCTGCCAGTTCGGGGATTCTGGGACTAAAAGACGTCATGGGTGAACGACGCGTTTTTAAATGACGTCGGTTAACCATGACGCCTTTTAAAGGCAGAAATCCCCTGGGTAAGGGTCTTGGAAATTCCGGATTTCTGTGTTGAATGGCGTCTGAGGATGTCGACGCCTTTTAAAAGGCGACCACTGGTGTCGACGCCTTTTAGGGCCTGATTCTGAAGAATGTTTTGCATAAACCTGTACATGGAGTCTGAATGGCGTCGACCCTGGGCGACGCGATTCAGGACAAAACAACATTAACTCATGCCAGTAAAACGTGTTCATACGGCTAGATATTCAGTTAATGCATACTTGAGTGTACATGGATTCTTCGGGACCGGATGACACTGTGTTGTGTGCCGTGCGATCGCGGGCTTTTCACGTGACCGGGTCGTACTGTGCCGGGTTTTGGTGGTTTTGTGTTACTGTGGACCTAGAGTGACATTGTAGCGCTATATCACCTTGTGCTGGTGGGGGCGTGAGCACAGCGCCGGTGGGGGCGTGGGCGGGGTGACGCCTAGTGAGAGAGGGTCACCTGGTGAACCCCGGGGTCAGCTAGTACCGGTGTCGGAGTGGTACATTCGGAGAGTCACTCATGCTGAGGGAAGGAGTAGCCACCTGAGCCGGTTGAGCCGGAGTAGCTAGTGTTCTATCCGAGGGGTTACTGTTTGGTCTCAGCGGGTCGAGGTTTCTCCACCGTTGTTGTATGGTTGGCGGGTTCTATCGAGGCGATAGTTGTGGATTTCCTAGTCGGCTGGTTTAATATATGCATGTTTATATATTACAATTGCACGAGATTTCACATTAAGAATTAGGAATCGTACATCTTGTGCTTATCACCTTTCTGTTAGCTGTACCTTGCACTTGTGGGTGTGTGCGTGGGCAGTGGGGATCGAAGGATCCCTACTGAGTCTTGTCTTTGAGACTCACCCTCTACGGTTTTCAGGTGAGGACTCCCAGCAGACTTAGCGAGGAGAGTGCGGCCGTGAGTTGAGCACCGTGAGCAGTTGTTCCGGGGTATGCCCCGACGTAGTTGTTATTTTATTTCTGGCCTGTACATTTAACTATTTCTTTTCTGTTGGAATATGTAATTATTTGCTGTATCGAGTCGCATTGTAATAATTTAATTCCTGCACTTTTACTTCTGTTCAATGCGATGTGAATGTTTGGCTTAGTTTATTATTTATCTCCCAGACTTGATTTGATCCTGGTTTGGTTCCAAATTAATGATTCGGTACCCATTTAGTAATCGGATCCCCGATTATAGGGTGGCGGGTCGTTACAGTTGGTATCAGAGCATACGGTCTGGCAAATAAATAAATAACTAGGTTAAATATCATAAATTCAGCAAATAAATACATTATCCTGTACAGGCACGGCGGTAGCATAGGCTTTAGGAATCTAATTAGAACTTTTTGATTTTGTAATTGTAGGCGAGTAGATGGCTCCCAGAAGGAGGATTCCAGTTATTCGAGAGCAGGGAGATGTCCCTAGTGGGTCCGAGGCCGGGAGGCCGAGTGTTGAGCAGTTCATGGAGGCGATGATGGACACTATGGCTCGTTATCAGACACGAGACCCTAGTGAGAGTTCCAGTGCGCGGGGAGGGTCCACCGCTACACTTGAGCGATTTCTGAAGCTGAGGCCACCTCACTTCACCGGTCGTCCCGACCCTGACGAGGCCATCCACTGGCTTAGAGAGATAGAGAAGACTTTTGACACTATGGATTGTGCTGCGGTAGAGCGGACCCCGTTAGCTACCTTCATGCTGAAGGATAGCGCCTACGACTGGTGGACCACCTTGAAGAGTTTGTCCTACGAGGACAGGAGTCTTAGGGATATTCCATGGGAGACATTTGTTAAGGAGTTCAATGCTCAGTATTTCCCTAGACACGTCCAGAGGGCCAAGGAGAGGGAGTTCATGGATCTGACACAGGGGAGCATGACAGTACTTGAGTACCAGGCGAAGTTTGTTTCGCTAGGTCGGTTCGTGCCTTTCATATCTGGGGACGAGGAGCGTCGTACTGAGAGGTTCGTTGACGGACTGAGGCTCAGTTTGAGGAACTTCGTGGCGTCTCACTGTTGCACGGATCTGGCTTCCGCGGTTAGATGTGCGGCAGCGGTGGAGGCTCAGCAGAGCCAGTCGGCCCGGGAGAGAGGACTGGCTGCTCAGAGCCCAGTTCGTGGCAGGGGTAAGGCAGTGGCAGCGGCAGCGGCCCCTTCTGCTGGATCGGGATCGTCGTCACTCGGCTCCCGATTCAGGAGATTCTTCAGGGGTGGTGGCAGCAGTAGTGGCACTAGCGGCAGCAACAGGCCCGGGCAGGGTCAGCAGAGTCAGTCTGTTTCCAATGCACCGCAAGGGCCAGCTCAGAGGCTTCCGGCAGTCTGTCAGCACTGTGGGGGTACCCATGGTGGGACTCAGTGTCCCACTCTTCCCAGGAGATGTTTCGCTTGCGGCCAGCAGGGCCACTTGGCGAGGCAGTGCCCGCAAGGGTATGGTCAGGGACATGGTTCAGGTGAGCAGAAGAAGCCGAGGACCTAGGGGAGAGTGTTAGCTATCACCAGGAGGGAGGCTCGCGCGTCCAACTTGGTGGAAGGTACACTTTCTGTCCTTGGGAACTCTGCACACGTATTGATTGATTCGGGTGCTTGGCATTCTTTTATTTCTGAGCAGTTCTTAGATATCCTTTCTGCGCCCGTTGTTGAGTTATCTGATGGTTTGATGGTGGAGGTTCCTTCTGGAGACTATATGATAACTTATAACTGCTTGAGGAATGTTCCCTTGACCATTGAGGGTCATGTGCTCCCTGCCCAGTTGGTTGTGCTTGCCATTCGAGACTTTGATGTCATCCTGGGTATGGATTGGTTGGAAGCCTTTTATGTAGAGGTGGACTGCCACAGGAAGAGGGTGCGATTCTCCATTCCGGACATCCTGACCTTCTTCTTCCAAGGTATTAGGCTTTCTTCCCGAGGTATTCTTATTTCTGCCTTTAAGGCACGAAGGCTGCTTGCTGGTGGCTGTGAGGCTTTCCTTGCCTCTGTTGTTGTCTCTGATGTCCGGGTTAGTCTCAGCCCTGGGGAGGTACCTGTTGTGTGTGAGTTTATAGATGTTTTTCCCGAGGAGCTGCCTGGCCTTCCTCCTCAGCGCGAGGTCAAATTTACCATCGAGCTTGCACCAGGTACGGCGCCCTTGTCTAAGGCCCCGTATCGGATGGCGCCAGCTGAACTCGCTGAGTTAAAGGCACAGTTGCAGGAGCTGCTGAATAAGGGTTTCATTCGCCCCAGTACATCCCCATGGGGTGCTCCAGTCCTGTTCGTTAGAAAGAAAGATGGTTCTCTGAGGCTGTGCATTGACTATAGGCAGCTGAACCAGGTAACGTTAAAGAATAAATACCCACTTCCAAGAATTGATGATTTGATGGATCAGCTGCAGTCCGCGAAGGTATTTTCCAAGATCGACTTGAGATCCGGGTATTATCAGATGAGGATCCGGGATGTTGATGTTAGCAAGACGGCCTTCAGAACTCGGTATGGACATTATGAGTTTTTGGTTATGCCCTTTGGCCTGACCAATGCTCCGGCGGCCTTTATGGAGCTGATGAACCGAGTCTTCAGGACTTATCTGGATCAGTTTGTGGCTGTGTTTATTGATGATATCCTAATCTATTCTTCTTCTGAGGAAGAGCATGCCACCCATCTTCGGGCGGTATTGCAGATCCTGAGGGAGCATCGACTCTATGCCAAGTTCAGCAAATGTGAGTTTTGGCTAGACGAGGTGCATTTCCTCGGGCATGTTATTTCTGGCGATGGTATCGCAGTGGATCTAGCCAAGATCGAGGCAGTGATGGATTGGAGCAGGCCGACTTCAGTGACTGAGATCAGAAGCTTTCTGGGGCTTGCCAGTTATTACAGGCGGTTTGTTCAGGGATTTTCTTCGATAGCAGTCCCCTTGTCGAGGTTGACTCGAAAGGGAGTTCGCTTTGTGTGGTCCGAGGATTGTGAGCAGAGTTTTATTGAGTTAAAGAACCGTCTCACGTCAGCCCCTGTACTGGTGCTTCCATCTGGATCAGGTGGATTTGTGGTTTACTCCGATGCGTCCCGTCGAGGTTTGGGCGCAGTTCTAATGCAACATGGCAGGGTAGTGGCTTATGCTTCTCAACAGCTGAAGAAGCATGAAGAGAACTATCCTACTCATGATTTGGAGCTGGCAGCTGTGGTATTTGCACTCAAGATCTGGAGGCATTATTTATATGGGGAGAAATTCCAGGTTTTCACGGATCACAAGAGTTTGAAATATGTGTTCACTCAGAGGGATCTGAACTTGAGGTAGCGAAGGTGGATGGAGTTCATTAAAGACTATGACTTTGACCTTTCTTATCATCCGGGCAAAGCGAATGTAGTTGCAGACGCTTTGAGTCGGAAGACGGTCATGTCATACCTTATGGTTCAGGAGTGGAAATTATTCGAGCAAGTGGTGGAATCTTCCTTTAGGGTTCCACGTGAAGATGACAGAGCCGTGCTGGTCAGTTTGACTGTGAGACCAGCTATGTATCATGCAGTTATTGAAGCTCAGAGGGCAGATGTTGAGCTACCACAGATCCTCCAGAGGTCAGAGGTGGAGTTATGGGACGACGGTACGGTCAGGTTCAGAGGTAGACTTTATGTTCCGACCGAGGAGGATGTGCGCAGATGTGTTCTTGATGAGGCGCACCGTTCGAGATATGATGTGCATCCGGGCTCGACTAAGATGTATCATTGTCTGAGGAGGCACTTCTGGTGGCCCGGTATGAAGAAAGATATAGCTGAATATGTGGCCAGATGCATGACTTGTCAGCAGGTTAAGGCCGAGCATCAGAGACCTGGTGGATTGCTACAGCCCTTGCCCATTCCAGAGTAGAAATGGGAGCATGTGACAATGGACATCGTGATGGGACTGCCTACATCCCCTAGCAGGAGAGATGCCATCTGGGTCATCGTGGATCGGCTGACTAAGTCGGCACACTTCCTAGCTATTAGGAAGGACTGGTCAGTCGGCAAGCTGGCAAAGTTGTTTGTAGACCGGATCATCTCTCTGCACGGGGTGCCCTTGTCTATTGTATCAGATCGAGATCCAAGGTTTACTTCCAGATTTTGGAAGAGCTTTCAGCAGGCATTAGGCACACAGTTGGCTTTCAGCTCAGCCTACCATCCTGAGACTGACGGACAGTCGGAAAGGACTATTCAGACCTTGGAAGATATGCTCAGAGCTTGTTGTCTAGACTGGGGAGGTTCTTGGGAGCAGTATCTGTCCACAGTGGAATTTGCCAATAACAACAGTTACCATTCCAGTATCGGCATGGCGCCTTACGAGGCTTTGTATGGGCGGCCGTGTCGATCTCCTGTATGTTGGTCAGAGATCGGTGAAAGGTAGATAGCAGGACCCGAGTTAGTTCAGCAGTGTGCTGAGATTTCCAGGTTAGTTCGACAGAGGTTGATCGCAGAGCAGAGTAGGCAGAAGAGGTATGCTGACATCCGACGGAGACCGCTTGAGTTTGAAGTTGGGGACCACGTGTTTCTCCGAGTCTCACCCTCCAAGGGTGTAATGAGATTCGGGAAGCGAGGCAAACTGAGTCCGCGCTATATTGGGCCTTTTCCCATCCTTGCTCGGATTGGGGAAACCGCGTACCAGCTGGCCTTGCCGCCCAGTCTTACAGACGTGCACGATGTGTTCCATGTTTCCTTACTGAGGAAGTATGTTCAGGATCCGTCCCATGTCCTGGACTTTTCAGAGTTGGAGGTCGCTGAGGACCTGTCCTTTCCAGAATATCCTGTTCGTATTGAGGATCGCAGGGAACAAGTCCTGCGGAACAAGATTGTACCATTGGTCAAGGTGATTTGGCAGTACCGCTCCGAAGGTGAGGCAACCTGGGAGCGTGAGGATGAGATGCGAGAGCAATTCCCTTACCTCTTTTCGTAAGTTTCCTTGTGAACTTGTATCCCTGTTAGACTTTGTTTTTCTAAGCAGTCAATTTCGGGGACGAAATTCTTTTAAGGGGGGGAGATTGTAAGGATCGTGACCTTCGGATCCGGTTTTCGGGATCGGACCTTGTAGTTCTAACCTTAGTGAGGGCGGAGGTTCTGAGTTGATTCGCGTCAGGACGCCGAGACGCGTTTTAAACGGCGTCCACCGTCGCGGACGCATTTCAAGTTCTGCCACGTGGGTGCCACGTGGGCTGGCTTCGGGCCGCGAGGGTACGGTCCTGTCTTGTCGACCTGAACAGCATCCACGTGTGTCGACGCCTTTCAGACTGCGACTCTGGGATGTCAGAGTACGGCCCTGACATATCGTCTGAACGGCGTCTACCTTGAACGACGCGTTTCAGAGTCTTGTCAGAGCAGCGGTCACATCAACTGATTGGCGTCCGTGGATGTCGACGCGTTTTATCCAGTCTCTGGTTAACCCCGCGAGCCCTCCTTCTTTCCCTCATTTTCTCCTCTCTTCCTCTCTTTCCCCTTCCGGCGAACTCGACGGCGATCTCTCATCCTCCCTCTTTTCCTCCCACCGTTTCATCTCTCCCTCGACTCCATCCTCTACCTAGCTCCTACCACTACCACCTCCACTTCCACTGCGGCGTTCTACTCTCCGGACGGCGGCCAACGTCACGGAGGGGCGAGGACGACCACGGCGGTACCGGCGGCGGCGTGGGGCGAGTCGGGTGGACGGCTTGAAGCTCGAAGGTGTTCAAGTATCCGGTAGGGTGACGGTTCCCCTTAGCATCGCGTTTTAGACCATGTTTACCCCGTTTAAGCTTGTTTGGATCTTTGGTTTCGGGGGGTAGAATGAGCATGTTTAGGAGTTCTTTTGATAACATGGGGGATTTCTATGAATGTGTTGCTTGTGGATAGCATTGCTCCTCTTTTTCCCTCCGTTTTTGGGTGAATTAGGGGTTGTTTGGGGTTGGATAAGGAGCCCTCGGGCTCAGGCGACTCTGGTTCCTGGGGCTGAAACACGTCGTGCATGGACGACGCCTTTTTGAAGGGCGTCGAGCCATCACGACACCTTTTAGACAGGAATCGCCTGACAGAGAGTCTGCCAGTTCGGGGATTCTGGGACTAAAAGACGTCATGGGTGAACGACGCGTTTTTAAATGACGTCGGTTAACCATGACGCCTTTTAAAGGCAGAAATCCCCTGGGTAAGGGTCTTGGAAATTCCGGATTTCTGTGTTGAATGGCGTCTGAGGATGTCGACGCCTTTTAAAAGGCGACCACTGGTGTCGACGCCTTTTAGGGCCTGATTCTGAAGACTGTTTTGCATAAACCTGTACATGGAGTCTGAATGGCGTCGAACCTGGGCGACGCGATTCAGGACAAAACAACATTAACTCATGCCAGTAAAACGTGTTCATACTGCTAGATATTCAGTTAATGCATACTTGAGTGTACATGGATTCTTCGGGACCGGATGGCACTGTGTTGTGTGCTGTGCGATCGCGGGCTTTTCACGTGACCGGGTCGTACTGTGCCGGGTTTTGGTGGTTTTGTGTTACTGTGGACCTGGAGTGACATTGTAGTGCTATATCACCCTGTGCTGGTGGGGGCGTGAGCACAGCGCCGGTGGGGGCGTGGGCGGGGTGACGCCTAGTGAGAGAGGGTCACCTGGTGAACCCCGGGGTCAGCTAGTACCGGTGTCGGAGTGGTACATTCGGAGAGTCACTCATGCTGAGGGAAGGAGTAGCCACCTGAGCCGGTTGGGCCGGAGTAGCTAGTGTGCTATCCGAGGGGTTACTGTTTGGTCCAAGCAGGTCGAGGTTTCTCCACCGTTGTTGTATGGTTGGCGGGTTCTATCGAGGCGATAGTTGTGGATTTCCTAGTCGGCTGGTTTAATATATGCATGTTTATATATTACAATTGCACGAGATTTCACGTTAAGAATTAGGAATCGTACCTCTTATGCTTATCACCTTTCTGTTAGCTGTACCTTGCACTTGTGGGTGTGTGCGTGGGCAGTGGGGATCGAAGGATCCCTACTGAGTCTTGTCTTTGAGACTCACCCTCTACGGTTTTCAGGTGAGGACTCCCAGCAGACTTAGCGAGGAGAGTGCGGCCGTGAGTTGAGCACCGTCAGTAGTTGTTCCGGGGTATGCCCCGACGTAGTTGTTATTTTATTTCTGGCCTGTACATTTAATTATTTCTTTTCTGTTGGAATATGTAATTATTTGCTGTATCGAGTCGCATTGTAATAATTTAATTCCTGCACTTTTACTTCTGTTCAATGCGATGTGAATGTTTGGCTTAGTTTATTATTTATCTCCCAGACTTGATTTGATCCTGGCTTGGTTCCAAATTAATGATTCGGTACCCATTTAGTAATCGGATCCCCGATTATAGGGTGGCGGGTCGTTACAGTTAATCCTCATGATTATCCAAGAGTTTGGCCTTAGATAATTCTCCATTAAATCTTCATGTTTATCCTGCAGCTTTTCACAAAAACCCAGATAAGCATGAAATTTAACATCTCTCACCGTCTGACGAGAACTCTTATGTGTGTGACCCTCTAGGCCCATATATCAGTCCGGTTGCAGGCTCATTAAACTTAGAACTGTTTCTTGAGTTTAATATTTATTAATTAACATTTAAACATCACATGTTAAATGATTAATTTAATAAACAAGTGAATTATCATCTGATGATCAAATCACTTGGCCTTCTGATCATGAACAGCACCAAACACTACCTCATGATCCCAGAAGATATAAGGGATACTGTTCCCTTCAATTGAACCTTTCCGTCTGCCGATACCGCACAGATATAATCCTTCACTCATTCAATGTCCCAATAACGCAAGGGTATGGTTTTATAGTCAAACCCTATATCGCATTATCCAGATGGATTCCAGTGCACAGTTAATATCTAGAAAGACATCTCTTTCATTTGACCCTGCCCAGGGATTTCTGTGTACACATCCATAGGACATTCTCTCTCCAGTCTTATACCAAGAGTGAGTGATCCCTTGTTGTTCACTCAATTACCTTCGCAAGCTTTTCACTGTATCTGAAAGACCGATTATGGTGGACTTAATGGTTAAAGTCCACAAGTCAGAGAATCAAGATACAATGGTCCACAAACAAGGTATCATTGGTGACTCAGGTCAAAGGACCAACTGTACTACTGCAACGATTGAATTCCCTGGTTGACTAATAGGTATAATTACCATCCAGGAATTCTTATTTGGGTATGTTCAGTGAACTCATTCTCTAATGAGCACCCATTTGTTTGTCTTAGTGTCACCACACGAGTGAATGTGAGATCATTCACCCTCGTTATATGAGCAGACATAACTTGTGTCGATCTTATTGGATATTTAATGTCCATCTCAAATATCCTATGATCGAGAACTATTTAAGACAATTGCCTTAGAATATTGATCTCACTATCATGATCTCATCATGATTCAATATCCCATACATTTGTCAATGGACCTTCATTACGATAGTCGTTTGCGAGAACTATTAAATAAAGAAATGATTGACTTTATTAATAATCTGAACTAGAATGTACAATGATTGGCTTTGAGGCCACCCAATTCTAACACACCCAGCAACTGGAACACCACCACCTTACTTCTGCGCGTACGTGATGTGTGTGTAAGAGAGAGCGGGAGATGCATATGGGTAGGAAGGGAGCGCCTTCCTTTTATATGTGCGTGATGGGGATGCGCGAAGCTTCCGGCGTAGGGACGAAGGTGATCGGAGATGGGGAACCGCGTGGGGGCTGCGTGTGATGCATGACCGGGAATTTGGCATCTAGGTTCTTCTTGAGACGATGACAACCTACTGGTCTTGACGATGGGGTACGAGTGGAACACCGTCGAGCCCATCTTGGACACGTGCGAGTCTCGAAGAAGGCAAGACAATAGAAAAGTTTGATGCTTAATTTTAAAGCGGTCAAAAATTCAAGTTGATTAAAATTTTAAAAATTTTATTATTATTTGATTAAGATGTATTTTGAGATTATTTCTTCTAGTTTATAAGATTATTTTTCTAGAGGTCAATTTGAGTCCATAATGATCTCCTAATTGAGTAGAACTGTCGATGCTATTGGACTTTGTCCAAAGTTTTATCCTAATCTCCTATATATATATATAGACTTTCTCTCTCTCGACTCTCTCTTTCTACTGTTCCTTCTTAAAATAGACTTCAAAAAGGAGGGATAGCTTTAGAATAAAAACCGTGAAATCTTTTCACATGTGCTCTCTCAATTTCAAACAGCTCTATCTGAAGTTATATTTGTTCTATTTGAGTTTGATTTTGCATTCTAGAAAATGCTTTATCTTATACCTTTTTGATATTTTTACAAATATATCTATCAAATCTGTTCAATTCGCAGAGGACCTATGAAATAGAGCTATTATTTTTATTACACTGATATTTTAAAAAAAAAATGTGTTTGCTCTCACCGCCGACACTGTTTATCTTAGGACAAAAATGACTAATTTCACGCAAATTTTGTAACGATCTTTTGTACATATGCTCTTACAATTGTTTGGACAGAAAAGGTCTCGACAAGATTTTGTTTTACATTATTTTACATCATACAAAAAATGTATAAACATTGTAAGTGAAACAATTTTTTACATTACACTATTTTACATCGAAACAAACAACCTCTTAATGTATATGATTTCTTATCTTGAACAGGTTTTTACCGTGCACTTCAGCTCTATTTCCTGCTTGCTTGTGGATAGATTCAGCTGCAATTAGTTGAACTGCTTACGCTAATGTTGACTCTATTTTTACTAGTTTGTTTGTTAATTTCAAGTGCCTCTAATTATTTGCCTGCTCATGGTTGGCAGAAATCTTATTATCCTGCAGAACAAGTTTACATGTTTTTTTTTTTAAAGTGGATGGTACTGTTGGAATTTCTCGGGTTTCTCCGGATCGCTCACACAATGGAAAATAAAATATTTACAGCGATCCGTTCCCGTTTCGAAAAACTAAAACCTACGATTATCGGATAATCGATTCTCACCGTGTGCGGATTCGAATCCACAACCGTTCGGTTCCGTCGGTGCGACACCACAAGCCGCGCAAGCGCCCGGCCTCTAGTGAGGTCCACACGATTCTCCCCGCGACGGATATCCTCGCATTCCTCGTTCTTCGCAGCTTACGAAACCTCCGCCGGTCGCCGTAACGATCGCCGCAACGCGCGGACGATTTTCCGTCGAACGGGATTCGGAGAAGCGGCGGAGCAGATCTGGATCTGTCTAGACGCCAGAGAGAGAGAGAAACTGAGGAGGGGCGGCTAGGGTTAGCAGCAGCTTTGCCTGCTCAGCCCATTCGCTATGTTTTATACTAACCGCGCGATTTTTCATAAAAACTCACGGTTTGTATAAAACCCACTTATTTATCCATCGCCTTGAGAATCATTTGCGTGTGACCCTCTAGGCCCAAGTACCAGTCCAGTTAATGGCCCAACAAGCCCAGTGACTCCTCACTGGCTTTATTAATTAATTAATAACCATTTATTAATTAATTAATCAATCGAATTGATGTCGCACATCGAATTCGACCGGGCCTCCGATCACGTTGGGTGCCAAGCAACACCGCGTGAACCCGGAAGGTATTTGGGGTTAAGTAACCCACTGTTGGAACCTTTCCGCCGACAGTTACCGCGTGGACATAATCCTTCATTCGTACAATGCTCTCCAGTCAACTCAGGGTATGGCGAGCAGTCAAACCCTAATCGGTCGACTCATTTGGATTGGATGCCGCTGATGAATATCGGAAAACTCATTTCCCGATATTATCGTCCGCCCTGGCCAGGGACTTTCGCGCATCCTTCCTAGAGCATTCTCTCTCTAAGTACCGAGAGCGAATGATTCCTTATTGACACACAATTCCCTTCGACGGTATTCCGCTGTACCCAATCCTTGGCGTATTAGAATCCCGTGGCTATAGATTCATAAACAAAGGTCAAAGCACAGAAGTCCACCGACAAGATGTCCTTGGTGTCTCACGTCAGAGGACCATCCACGCAACTGCGACAATAGAATCAAGCTGGTTGACAGTGAGGTACAATACCATCCAACGATGCAGTCGGATCAGTTCAGTGAACTCATTCTCCAATGAGCACCTACAGATTCACCTTAGTGTCTCCACACAAGTGACTTATGAGATCAGTCACCCTCATCATATGAGCAGGAGTAATCTGTACTAGTCTAACCGGATATCCGATGTCTTTCTCGGATATCCTCCGACTATGAACAATTAAGAATATGTGTGTTTAAGTGATCAGTCTCATTAGTATGATCGCATCATAATCTGATCACTATAGCACATATTCACGGACTTCATTATGAAACAATAATTAATGGGATTTACATATAATGAATATTATGCCATTTTATTAATAAATTAACGAGATTTACATAGTCAGATTGGCTTGTAGGCCACCTAAAACTAACAATCTCCCACTTGGACTAAAGCCAATCACCTTTATACAATAAGCCCATAGACTCTAGGTGACGCTCAAACACAATTTGAGCCAACGGTTTTGTCAGTGGATCTGCTATATTGTCGGCAGATGGAACTCGTTCCACTACTATATCTCCTCTGGATATGATCTCTCTGATAAGATGAAAGCGCCTCAGAATATGCTTCGATTTCTGATGAGACCGCGGCTCTTTCGCTTGCGCAATTGCTCCATTGTTGTCGCACAACAGTGGAACAGGCTTAGAGATGCTGGGAACGACGCCGAGGTCAGTGATGAATTTCTTCAACCACACTGCTTCCTTGGCGGCTACAGCTGCAGCAATGTACTCAGCTTCAGTCGTCGAATCTGCAGTGGTTACTTACTTGGAACTCTTCCAGCACACTGCGCCTCCGTTCAAAGTAAACACGAATCCAGATGTAGACTTGCTATCATATGGATCTGACTGGAAACTCGAGTCCGTAAAGCCTCGCAGTTTCAAGTCACCTCCTCCATAGACAAGAAACATATCCTTAGTTCTTTTCAAATACTTAAGGATACATTTTACTGCCTTCCAGTGCTCTTCGCCTGGATCAGCCTGAAATCTGGTCGTAACAGTTAGAGCAAATGCAACATCATGCCGTGTATATAGCATGGCATACATGATAGATCCTATGGCAGAGGCATAGGATATTCTATCCGTGAATGCCCTCTCATCAGGAGTCTTAGGAGACTGCTCCTTTGAGAGACTAATTCCATGTCTCATCGGTATGAAACCTCTCTTGGAATTTTCCATACCAAACCTTTTGACTATGATATCTATTTACAAGGATTGGGTCATTCCAAGCATCCTCTTTGATCTATCTCTATAGATCCGTATTCCTAATACGTAGGATGCTTCTCCCAAATCCTTCATGGAGAAGTTTTTCGACAACCAGATCTTTACTGATGACATCATAGCTACATCATTCCCAATGAGTGGTATGTCATCTACGTAAAGAACTAGAAAAGTGACTGCACTCCCACTGGTCTTCTTGTATACACAAGGCTCATCTTCATTCTTAATGAAGTCATAAGACTTGACAGCCTCGTCAAATCTTATGTTCCAGCTCCGGGAAGCTTGCTTCAGTCCATAAATGGACTTCTGAAGCTTGCACACTTTATCTGGAGATTCTTTGGATGTGAAACATTCTGGTTGTATCATACACACCTCTTCCTCAAGGTTACCATTAAGGAAGGCAGTCTTCACATCCATCTACCAGATTTCATAATCAAAATGTGCAGCAATGGCGAGCAAAACTCTGATCGACTTTATCATGGCAACTGGTGAGAAAGTCTCGTCATAGTCAATTCCTTGTCTTTGACGATATCCCTTTGCCACCAACCTTGTCTTATAAGTATCGATCCGTCCATCAGCACCGATCTTTCTCTTAAAGATCCACTTGCAACCGATGGGTACAATACCCTCGGGCAAGTCCTCCAAGTTCCAAACTTGGTTGGTGTACATTGACTGGATTTCTAAGTTCATGGCTTCTTGCCATTTCCCGGCTTCTGGGCCTTCTATGGCCTCCTGGTAGGTTTTCGGATTATCATCCTCATTATATTGTACCTTAGACTTACCTTCAGCAATATGTCCCACATATCGTTCGGGTAGTCTAGGTACTCTACCAGATCTACGAGGCTCATCTGTGTGTACTTGAACAGATTCAGGAACTGATTTCTCATCTGATGATAATGTAGCTGTTTGGGGATCTGGAGCCTCTTCCAGTACTATTTTACTCCAACTGTTCTCCTGGATAAGGTATTCCTCTTCTAGGAAGACAGCTTTCCTGGCGACAAACACCTTTTGTTCACCAGGATGGTAAAAAAAGTATCCAAAGATTTCCTTTGGATATCCCACAGACCTACATTTATCAGTTCGTGATTCTAGCTTGTCTGGATCATGCCTCTTTACATGAGCAGGACAACTCCATACTTTAACATGTTTAAATTCTGGTTTCCTACATTTCCATATCTCATATGGAATAGAGGCCACAGACTTGTTCGGTACTATGTTCAGTAGGTATGCTGCGGACTCTAGAGTATACCCCCAAAGGGACACTGGTAATCCCGAAAAGCTCATCATGGATCGCACCATGCCCAACAAGGCGCGATTCCTCCTTTCTGATACACCATTCGTCTGTGCGTATATGGAGGGGTCAGCTGAGAAAGGATACCATTATCTTTTAAGAATTGTGTGAAATTAGTACTCAAGTATTCTCCTCCTCGATCTGATCGAAGAGCTTTAATACTCTTTCCTAACTGCTTCTCTACTTCATTCTTGAACTCCTTGAACTTCTCAAATGCTTCCGACTTATACTTCATTAAGTACACATAGCCGAATCTTGAGAAGTCATCGGTGAACGTGATGAAGTAAGAAAAGCCACCTTTGGCTTGGGTGGATATTGGACCACATACATCTGAATGTATTAGTTCCAAAATGTCCTTGGCACGTTCTCCATGTCTAGTAAATGGAGATTTTGCCATCTTTCCCATAAGGCAGGATTCACATGTTGCAAACGATTCGTAATAGAATGCAGTTAAGTAACCATGCTTGTGCAACTTTTGCAACCTACTTTCGCCAATGTGCCCAAGTCTACAATGTCACATGTAGGCCTGGTTCACACAATTCTTGCTCTTCTTAAGAGTATTATCAATTTGAAGATTGTAATAAGAAACATCTAAAAGATATAGTCCGGTAACTAAAGATGCCGAAGCTATCGATTTATTACCGTAATAAATCGAACAACTTCTATTCTCAATAGTCTACCTATATCCTATCTTGTCCAAACAAGATATTGATATGATGTTCTTTATTATGCTAGAAACATAATAACAATTTTCTAATAGTAAGGTGTCTCCCGATGGAAGCTTGAGGTTTGCTGTCCCAACAGCAATCGCCGCAACTTTTGCGCCGTTTCCTAGCCTCAATTCCACCTCACCTTGTCTCAGCTTGCGCTTACTTGTCAGCATCTGCACATCATGGCAAATATGAGAAGCACATCCGGTATCCAATACCCAAGATGTGGAATCTCTAACTGATAAGTTGATATCTATCATATAGATATGCGAAGCTTCAGACAACTTCACTCTTCCATGAGCTTTATCGTTAAAGAACTCCTTGCAGTTCCTCTTCCAGTGATCATACAGCTTATAATAGAAGCAGTCACCCTTCACTACTATTTTGCCTTTATCCTTAGATCTTTTATCGTTAGCTACCATCTCTGCTTCAGGGGCATCCAATGTCGATTCAGCAGGAGGATCAGCTCCAGGGACAAAGTCAATGTGCTCAGATCAGAAGACATTCTTCAGGTTTCTGAACCAATCCGAGTAGATCAGGTAAGTCAAAAGTGTTGGGTTTTTCTCGGTTTCTCCGGATCGCTCACGCAGCGGAAAATAAAATTTTACAGCGATCCGTTTCCCGTTTCGAAGAACTAAAATACGATAATCGGATTATCGAAGTTCTCACCATGTGCAGATTCGAATCCGCAGCCGTTCGGTTCCGTCGGTGTGACACCGCAAGCCGCGCAAGCGCCCGGCCTCTAGCGAAGTCCACGCGATCCTCCCCGCGACGGATATCCTCGAGTTCGTCGTTCTTCGCAGCCCGCGAAGCCTCCGCTGGTCGCCGCAATGATCGCCGCAGTGCGCGGACGATTTCCCGTCGAACGGGATTCGGAGAAGCGGCGGAGCAGATCTGGATCTGTCTGGGCGTCGAAGGAAGAACAGAAATTGAGGAGGGGCGGCTAGGGTTAGCAGCAGCTTGGCCTGCTTAGCCCGTTCGCTATGTTTTATACTAACTGCGCGGTTTTTCACAAAAACCCCCGGTTTGTATAAAACCCACTTATTTATCCATCGCCTTGAGAATCATTTACGTGTGACCCTCTAGGCCCAAGTACCAATCCAGTTAATGGCCCAGTTAGCCCAGTGACTCCTCACTGGCTTTATTAATTAATTAATAACCCTTTATTAATCAATTAATCAATCGAATTGATGTCGCACATCGAATTCGACCGGGCCTCCGATCACGTTGGGTGCCAAGCAACACCGCGTGAACCCGGAAGGTATTTGGGGTTAAGTAACCCACTCTTGGAACCTTTCCGTCGACAGTTACCGCGTGGATATAATCCTTCATTCGTACAATGCTCTCGAGTCAACTCAGGGTATGGCCCCTAACCGGTCGACTCACTTGGATTGGATGCCGCTGATGAATATCGGAAAACTCCTTTTTCCGATATTATCGTCCGCCCTGGCCAGGGACTTCCGCGAATCCTTTCCTAGAGCATTCTCTCTCTAAGTACCGAGAGCGAATGATTCCTTATTGACACACAATTTCCTTCGACGGTATTCCGCTGTACCCAATCCTTGGCGTATTAGAATCCCGTGGCTAGAGATTCGTAGACCAAGGTCAAAGTACAGAAGTCCACCGCCAAGGTGTCCTTGATGTCTCAGGTCCGAGGACCATCCACGCAACTGCGCCAATAGAATCAAGCTGGTTGACAGTGAGGTACAATACCATCCAGCGATTCAGTCGGATCAGTTCAGTGAACTCATTCTCCAATGAGCACCTACAGATTCGCCTTAGTGTCTCCACACAAGTAACTTATGAGACCAGTCACCCTCATCATATGAGCAGGAGTAATCTGTACTAGTCTAATCGGATATCCGATGTCCTTCTCGGATATCCTCCAACTAGGAACGATTAAGAATATGTGTGTTTAAGTGATCAGTCTCATTAGTATGATCTCATCATAATCTGATCACCATAGCACATATTCACGGACTTCATTATGAAACGATAATTAACGTGATTTACACATAATGAATATTATGCCATTTTATTAATAATGAACGAGATTTATATTGTTAGATTGGCTTGTAGGCCACCTAAACTAACAATCTCCCACTTGGACTAAAGCCAATCACCTTTATACAATAAGCCCATAGACTCTAGGTGACGCTCAAACACAATTTGAGCCAACGGCTTTGTCAGTGGATCTGCTACATTGTCGACAGATGGAACTCTTTCCACTACTACATCTCCTCTGGATATGATCTCTCTGATAAGGTGAAAGTGCCTCAGAATATGCTTCGATTTCTGATGAGACCGCGGCTCTTTCGCTTGCGCAATCGCTCCATTGTTGTCGCACAACAGTGGAACAGGCTCAGAGATGCTGGGAACTACGCCGAAGTTGGTGATGAATTTCGTCAACCACACTGCTTCCTTGGCGGCTTCAGCTGCAGCGATGTACTCAGCTTCAATCGTCGAATCTGCAGTGGTTACTTGCTTGGAACTCTTCCAGCACACTGCCCCTCCGTTCAATGTAAACATGAATCCAGATGTTGACTTGCTATCATCTGGATCCAACTGGAAACTCGAGTCAGTAAAGCCTCGCAGTTTCAGGTCACCTCCTCCATAGACAAGAAACATATCCTTAGTTCTTCTCAAGTACTTAAGGATGCATTTCACTGCCTTCCAGTGCTCTTCGCCTGGATCAGCCTGAAATCTACTCGTAACACTTAGAGCAAATGCAACATCAGGCCGTGTACATAGCATGGTATACATGATAGATCCGATGGCAGAGGCATAGGGTATTCTATCCATGAATGCCCTCTCATTAGGAGTCTTAGGAGACTGCTCCTTTGAGAGATTAATTTCATGTCTCATCGGTATGAAACCTCTCTTGGAATTTTCCATGCCAAGGCTTTTGACTATGGTATCTATGTACAAGGATTGGGTCATTCCAAGCATCCTCTTTGATCTATCTCTATAGATCCGTATTCCCAATACGTAGGATGCTTCTCCCAAATCCTTCATAGAGAAGTTTTTCGACAGCCAGACCTTTACTAATGACATCATAGCTACATCATTCCCAATGAGTAGTATGTCATCTACGTAAAGAACTAGAAAAGTGACTGCACTCCCACTGATCTTCTTGTACACACAAGGCTCATCCTCATTCTTAATGAAGTCATAAGACTTAACTGCCTCGTCAAATCTTATGTTCCAGCTTCGGGAAGCCTGCTTCAGTCCATAAATGGACCTCTGAAGCTTGCACACTTTATCTGGAGATTCTTTGGATTTGAAACCTTCTGGTTGTATCATATACACCTCCTCCTCAAGGTTACCATTGAGGAAGGCAGTCTTCACATCCATCTGCCAGATTTCATAATCAAAATGTGCAGCAATTGCGAGTAGAACTCTGATCAACTTTATCATGGCAACTGATGAGAAAGTCTCGTCATAGTCAATTCCTTGCCTTTGACGATATCCCTTTGCCACCAACCTTGCCTTATAAGTGTCGATCCGTCCATCAGCACCGATCTTTCTTTTAAAGATCCACTTGCAACTGATGGGTACAATACCCTCAGGCAAGTCTACCAAGTTCCAAACTTGGTTGGTGTACATGGACTGGATTTCTGAGTTTATGGCTTCTCGCCATTTCCCGGCTTCTGGGCCTTCTATGGCCTCCTGGTAGGTTTTAGGATCATCATCCTCATTATATTGTACCTTAGACTCACCTTCAGCGATATGTCCCACATATCGTTCGGGTAGTCTAGGTACTCTACCAGATCTACGAGGCTCATCTGTATGTACCTGAACAGATTCAGGAACTGATATCTCATCTGATGATAATGCAGCTGTTTGGGGATCTGGAACCTCTTCCAGTACTATTTTACTCCCACTGTTTTTCTGGATAAGGTATTCCTCTTCCAGGAATACACATTTCCTGGCGACAAACACCTTTTGTTCACCAGGATGGAAAAAATAGTATCCAAAGATTTTCTTTGGATATCCCACAAACCTGCATTTATCAGTTCGTGATTCCAGCTTGTCTGGATCATGCCTCTTTACATAAGCAGGACAACCCCAGACTTTAACATGTTTAAATTCTGGTTTCCTGCCTTTCCATATCTCATATGGAGTAGAGGTCACAGACTTGCTGGGTACTCTGTTCAGTAGGTATGCTGCTGACTTTAGAGCATACCCCCAGAGGGACACTGGTAATCCCGAAAAGCTCATCATGGATCGCACCATGTCCAACAAGGCGCGATTCCTCCTTTCAGATACACCATTCATCTGTGGTGTATATGGAGGGGTCAGCTGAGAAAGGATACCATTATCCTTTAAGAATTGTGTGAAATTAGTACTCAAGTATTCTCCTCCTCGATCTGATCAAAGAGCTTTAATACTCTTTCATAACTGCTTTTCTACCTCATTCTTGAACTCCTTAAACTTCTCAAATGCTTCCGACTTGTACTTCATTAAGTACACATAGCCGAATCTTATGAAGTCATCGGTGAACGTGATGAAGTAAGAAAAGCCACCTTTGGCTTGGGTGGACATAGGACCACATACATCCGAATGTATTAGTTCCAAAATGTCCTTGGCACATTCTCCATGTCTACTAAATGGAGATTTTGCCATCTTTCCCATAAGGCAGGATTCGCATGTTGCAAACGATTCATAATCGAATGCAGTTAAGTAACTATGCTTGTGCAACTTTTGTAACCTGTTTTCGCCAATGTGCCCAAGTCTACAATGTCACATGTAGGCCTAGTTCACGCAATTCTTGCTCTTCTTAAGAGCATTATCAATCTGAAGATTGTAATGAGAAACATCTAATAGATATAGACCGTTGACTAAAGATGCCGAAGCTATTGATTTATTACCATAATAAATCGAACAACTTCTATTCTCAATTGTCAACCTATATCCTATCTTGTCCAAACTAGATATTGATATGATGTTCTTTATTATGCTAGGAACATAATAACAATCTTCCAATAGTAAGGTGTCTCCCGATGGAAGCCTGAGGTTTGCTGTCCCAACAGCAATCGCCGCAACTTTTGCGCCGTTTCCTAGCCTCAATTCCACCTCACCTTGTCTCAGCTTGCGCTTACTTGTCAGCATCTGCACATCATGGCAGATATGAGAAACACATCCGGTATCCAATACCCAAGATGTGGAATCTCTAACCGATAAGTTGATATCTATCATATAGATATCTAAAGCTTCATACAGCTTCTCTCTTCCATGAGCTTTATCATGAAGGAACTCCTTGCAGTTCCTCTTCCAGTGACCATACTGCTTATAGTATAAGCAGTCACCCTTCACTACTCTTTTATCTTTGTCCTTCGATCCTTTATCGTTAGCTATCATATCTGCTTCAGGGGCATCCAATGCCGGTTCAGCAAGAGGATCAGCTCCAGGGACAAAGTTATTGTGTTCAGATCTGAAGACATTCTTCAGGTTTCTGAACCAATCTGAGTAGATCAGGTAAGTCAAAAGGGCATCAAGTATGCCACGGAGTGGGTTATTCGACGACATAATTGTAATGAATCGCCAAGAACGCAGCGGAAATAAAAATGATTCCATTGTATCGGTTGCTGGGGTCGTAAAACAGACATTAAAATCTAAGCGGGAAGAACAGTTCTTCACCTTTGCAGGATTTCGAATCTCCCGTAGATGATGCCGACTCGGTAATCGCGCACGCGCACGATCTCTAGAGGTATCCGCATGAGTTCCCGCAGCAGACGCGATTTCCTCCTCGACTTGAGTGCTCCGACCAGATCTCAGATCCACCATGCGCGGAGAGAGACAGATCCACTCCGAGAAGGAGAGAGAGAGAGGAGAGAGAGAATCCGGGGAGTAAAATTCGTCCAACTAACTTTTTACCACTCCCCCTTGGCCCTCCTTATATAGAAATAAGGATAAGCACAAGAGTTAATCCTCGTGATTATCCAAGAGTTTCGCCTTGGATAATTCTCTATTAAATCTTCATGTTTATCCTGCAGCTTTTCACAAAAACCCAGATAAGCATGAAATTTAACATCTCTCACCGTCTGACGAGAACTCTTATGTGTGTGACCCTCCAGGCCCATATATCAGTCCGGTTGCAGGCCCATTAAACTTAGAACTGTTTCTTGAGTTTAATATTTATTAATTAACATTTAAACATCGCATGTTAAATGATTAATTTAATAAACAAGTGAATTATCATCTGATGATCAAATCACTTGGCCTTCTGATCATGAACAGCACCAAACACTACCTCATGATCCCAGAAGATATAAGGGATACTGTTCCCTTCAATTGAACCTTTCCGTCTGCAGATACCGCACAGATATAATCCTTCACTCATGTAATGTCCCGATAACGCAAGGGTATGGTTTTATAGTCAAACCCTCTATTGCATTATCTAGATAGATTCCAGTACACAGTTAATATCTAGAAAGACATCTCTTTCATTTGACCCTAGCCAGGGATTTCTGTGTACACATCCATGGGACATTCTCTCTCCAGTCTTATACCAAGAGTGAGTGATCCCTTGTTGTTCATTCAATTACCTTCGCAAGCTTTCCACTGTATCTGAAAGACCGATTATGGTGGACTTAATGGTTAAAGTCCACGAGTCAGAGAATCAAGATACAATAGTCCACAAACAAGGTATCATTGGTGACTCAGGTCAAAGGACCAATTGTGCTACTGCAACGATTGAATTCCCTGGTTGACTAATAGGTATAATTACCATCCAGGAATTCTTATTTGGGTCTGTTCAGTGAACTCATTCTCTAATAAGCACCCACTTGTTTGTCTTAGTGTCACCACACGAGTGAATGTGAGATCATTCACCCTCATCATATGAGCAGACATAACTTGCGTCGATCTTATCGGATATTTAATGTCCATCTCAAATATCCTACGATCGAGAACTATTTAAGACAATTGCCTTAGGATATTGATCTCACTATCACGATCTCATCAAGATTCAATATCCCATACATTTGTCTATGGACCTTCATTACGATAGTCGTTTGCGAGAACTATTAAATGAAGAAATAATTGCCTTTATTAATAATCTGAACTAGAATGTACAATGATTGGCTTTGAGGCCACCCAATTCTAACATTCTCCCACTTGGACTATAGCCAATCACCCATGTGTCTAAGTCCCATAGACTTAAGGTGACGTTCTAAGTTGTTTTGAGACAATGGCTTAGTCAAGGGATCTGCTACATTATCTTCAGATGAGACTTTCTCAACTACTATATCTCCTCGGGCGATGATCTCACGAATCAGGTGAAATCGTCTCAGAATGTGCTTTGACTTCTGATGTGATCTGGGCTCCTTCGCTTGAGCTATTGCCCCATTGTTGTCACACAATAATGGAACAGGATCTGAAATGCTTGGAACGACTCCAAGCGCCGAGATGAACTTCTTCATCCAAACCGCCTCCTTGGCCGCTTCAGCTGCAGCAATGTATTCTGCTTCGGTCGTCGAATCTGCAGTAGTTTCCTGTTTGGAACTCTTCCAACTTACTGCACCTCCATTTAACATGAACACTAATCCAGACATGGATTTGCTGTCATCCATATCCGACTGGAAACTCGAGTCAGTAAATCCTCGAAGTTCCAAGTCGTTTCTGTAGGTGCTGAAAATGCTCGTGTGATTAATATGAAAAATCTATGTTGTTTAGTGTAAACTAACCTATTAAAAACAGTAACTAAAGTGCAGTGATCGCCAGAAACTTTTAACTTAAAAGTTTCAAAAGAGATATGATCGCCTACCTGTTTGAACGCGGAAGATTGAGTCCTTGGTTCCCCTCCTTCAGCCGACTGAAGAAAGAGAGCCCCTTTCTTTCTTCTTTTTGTTCTTGTTGTTGAATTTGAGGTTGAGGATCGTCCAGAAGTCCTTCTGGCTTGGTGTTTGATTTCCCCCTTTTGATCTCTTGTTGTTGTTGTTGAGTGCAGCAGAGACAGAGAAAGAAAAATGAAATGAAGAAACACTGATGAGAATTTAAGTAGAAGTAATATCAAAACTAACCATGATTATAAACATACTTAAACAGCAAACTCACTTGTTTAATTGGCTTTGAAACCCCTTAAATCAAATGGGTTTTGGAAAATTAATGCTGTGGTCTGTGTTGCATGAAGTGAATATGAGGCATGAAACTAATGAAGATGTAAAATGAAATTAAAAAATGAAACACTTATGCCCAGTTGGTTTGAAGCCTTGAAAGGATGAAGATCTTGAAAGGGACGCCGACTTCTGGAAATGGCAGCGCTCCGGCGTTCCGACGTTGTTGCTTCGATCTTCAAATTGCTATAACGCTATGGCTCAACTCAACTTAATTCTCTTTTTTTTTTTTAAACTCTTCGAGATGCAAGGTATTTATAGGCATTTTCTGCGTTCGCGATTAACATAGAAAAATCTAAGATTTATCTACCTTAACCGACAGATAAATACTGATTAATTCATCTTTATCTGTAATTATCTAAAACGCGTCCACCATGGCTGACGCCTTTCAGATTTAATTAAGATAAGGATAAATATCCGGGAAAACTTATCTTTATCTTTATTAGCTAAAACGCGTCCACTTATGTAGACGTCTTTTACACTAATTAAGATAAGGATAAACATCCGGAAGAGAAGTTAAAATAGCTTAGGAAACCTAAAACGCGTCGACCTTTACAGACGCCTTTTATCTAATAAATCAATTAATTAAAATTCAAATTTAAACGCTAAAACAGGAATAAACTCTAAACGGCGTCCACATAGGTTGACGTCTTTTAGAATTATGCATATTTTAACTGAAATTTGAGCTAAAATCAATTCAATTGATTAACTTAAACATGTCTGTTAAACCTGACACTCAAAAATATCAATAAAAATTAATCAATGATTAATTATCAGACCATTCTGAAGCATTATTATATGATATGAAATTTACTCGAAATGACGTCAAAATTAGCGTGTCTACAGCTGCCTCACCTTGGCATCGTCTTTGCAAGGGAGTGAAATGAAATGGAATGTACTGAAAAGGTGATGCCAAGGTGTGATGAGACACGCTCTTAACATCACATGATTGTAATTTTTCTCGAAATCATCAATGAAGATAGCTCAATGAGATCAATGGAATTAATCCTGTCTGGATGAGGTAGACAAGGAAATAAAATAAAGTCGATCAACCTCCTCGGAGTGGGAAGTACCCCAGGTCGTAGACACTGTAAGTTTCATCATGGGGAGCGTTTGTCAGCCAATGTGGACGTGCTGCAGCCATGATGGATCTTAAAAGAAAACAAGAAATATTGGATAAAGAATCCAAGAAAGGATAGAATTCCAAGGATATCTTTAAACGAACCTCAAAGATAATCAAGATACTCAATTCAGAATGGAATATTTCATATCATGTTAGGATTATTTGATTAAATGGTCTGAAACTTAATCAATAATTAATCCTTATCACAATAATTTCAAAGTCCTACATGATGCATGCTGGGCTAAAAGAAAAATATAAAGTCAAATAAAATATAAATTAATTAAGGATAATATTGTTAAATTGTCATTAATGAGTCAAGATACCAATTCTTGTAATCCAGTGCTAAGCCGAAGCTCGTTTATCCAGGCACTGTTTCACAAAAGTGGAACCATCGTCCTCACTAATTAACAATCAAACGGCCTATCCGTGCGATTAAGAATCCTCTGGAATTATCACTGTTTCTGTTGAAGGGGAACTCAAATTCCAGTTTTATCAAAACCACAAGGTCCTTGATATGATCTAATAAATACTTAACATATAGTAATGCGAATGCAAAATAATTACATGAAATAATACATGGGATAGAAATAACCGTCTTTTTAGCCACGGTCAAGACTTCTTGATTCCCACAGTGAGATCTTCTTGACATTTTCAGCTTTACTCAAGTTTTCTTGAATTTTCTGCAATCAAAATCATTAGTAATTCCAAACCAACATTTAATCAAAACCCACAGAATTTCGAAAAGCTAAAATGCGTCATGTCGAGCAGACGCCGTTTAAGGTTGAAACGCGTCAGTGCTACTCGACGCCTTTCACTCACAGAAACAGGTTTCTGGCTGTTCTCTATTCGGATTCCAACTCTATCAATGCCTTGTGTCCTGTATACAACTTGAACAAATATGTTAAGTATCTGTTCAGACTTAGCCCCTTGCCTGATTAAGTAACCGACTACTTGATCATATCTTTGATAGAAGGGTCAAGGGGCATAGCCTTTATTAACAAAGGTAATGAGAATAATCAAACTTAAGCAAAATGCAACATGCAAGCAGACAGATGCTTACTGAAAATAAAAGGAATGAAACATACTAAATGCAACAAGCAGATGCTAATTGAAATATTTTTGTTGTTTTGAAATATTCATTTTTGTTTGGGATTTTGAAATATATGCTTTTTTTTTTAATTTTGACATATGTATTTTTTTTGAATTTTTTTTGAAACATATGTATTTTTTCTTGACTTTTGACGTATGTATTTTTTTTTTGTTTTTGACATATGTATTTTTTTTTGGGTTTTTGACTAAAAGATCAGCATGGTACTTAGATCAAAAGATCATATTCATTTATTAACTTAATCTCCAAATTGTTCTTTAACAACTTAACTTAAACCCATCGTGTTTGAATTTGTGTTTCCATTCGTGATCCCATTTGATGATTTGACCATTAGTCAATGTAAGCAATTCCTTAAGTTTAAAGTACATCTCTTTAGAAAGAAAAAAAGAATAAGTTTAGAAAGCCCATAAGAAGGTTCCGGGGACTTAAAAAGATGTTCCTTTTCTACCCTAATATCCGTTGGGGTTCGGTAATTTTCTTTCCGGGGTATTTATCGACCTTGCGTTCCCTTTTATTTCATCTCACGGCCTTGATGTAACATTTGTAATGTAATAGCCTTTTGATTTGACATTTGGCTTTTTTCCATGCTTTTTCTTTTCTACTCTTTTTTTTTCTTCTGGACGGATCTCCCCCTTTTTTTTTTATGACGGCCTCCTACTAAGATGGCGGGTATTCTCGGTAGTCTATTCTAAGCCTCGTTCCGACATCATGGGCCGAGTATAAAACAAAATTTTTTCTTTTAAAACGAATGATTTGTACTTTACACTTTCGGTCAAGCTTTCGATATTCTTTAGGACTTGTCATCTCTTGTTACTCACGAATCAAACGTGTCAGTGTGTGCAGTAATGGGTTTGAAATTAAGTTATCCAGACTGATAAGAAAATTTGAGTTTATAAATTTTCTGATTCCACTGGTCTTTGTACCATACTGATCGACTCTTTAACCTAATTTCTTAAAATGTAAACCATTCCAAGGATGTTTTAGCTCTTCTCCTTCTGCATTAACAAGACGATAAGCATTACCAGGAAAAGCGTGCGATACAACATAAGGTCCTTCCCAGTTGGGTTGGAGCTTAGAACGCGGACCACCAGGTTTTATAAAAATTCTTTTGACAACCATTTCACCGACTTTGAACTTACGTTCAATGACTTTCTTTTGATAAAAACGTGCTAGTCTATTTTGATAAACTTTTGCATGATTAGCAGCTGACCATCTTTTCTCGTCTAAAAGTTCCAATTGAGCAAGGAGTGCTGAACGATGTTCATCAATGGAAAATTCCTTATTCAATTGTACTCTTAATGACGGTATGAGGATCTCATATGGAACTACCGCCTCCATTCCAAATGTTAAGGAATAAGGAGTTTGCCCAGTAGGTGTGCGGATTGAAGTTCGGTAGGCCCATAGAGCCTCAACCAATTTTTCTGGCCAATCTGCAAATTTGTTAGATTTGCACGTCTTTTTGATAATTTTTATCAAAGTTTTATTTGTTGCCTCTGCTTGGCCATTGCCTTGCGGATAATAAGGAGATGAATGATGCAATGCAATTTTATACCTGTTACAGAGGTCCTTCAATTCCTGTGACACGAACTGCGGTCCGTTGTCGGTGACGATGGTGCTTGGAATTCCAAATCGAGTGATGATGTTCTTCATGATGAACTTGCAGACGGTTGATGCTTTGATTTCCACGTATGCTTCAGCTTCTGCCCACTTGGTGAAGTATTCCGTTGCCGTGAGAATGAAAGATTTTTGCTTGATGCCGGAATCTGGATTACCAAGAGGTCTAATGATGTCGAAAGCCCACATGGAGAAAGGCCATGGGGAAGAAACAGGATGGAGTGAAGATGCAGGAGAATGAATTTTGTCAGCGTGAAGTTGACACTTAGCACACCTACGGACATATCCTACACAGTCTTCTTCCATGGTTGGCCAGTAAAATCCTTGTCTAAGGATCTTCTTTGCTAGCATCTGTCCATTGACATGGCCACCACAAACTCCACTATGAGCCCCTTCCATAACCTTCCAAAGCTCATCTTCGTCTAGACATCTCAGAAGAACTCCATCAAAACCTCTCTTATATAATGCTCCTCCAACTAGGGTGTATCGTTGAGCAATTCTCCTGATAGCTCTCTTCTCCTCAGTTGTAGCTTCCTCAGGATACGATTGATCTTCACAATATTTTGCGATTTTATAATACCATGGCTTCTGTTCATCATCCATCTCTTCTAACAGCTCTATTAACATGATTTCTCTCTTTTCAATGATATCTCCGTCTCTGACTTTCTTCAGCAACTTTTCCTTAGTTCTAAGAAATGAAGGATCTTTCACGGCGGGTGAAAGACGCCTATGAACTATGATTGATTCAGATTGTTTGCTGATTGGAAAATCAAGAGAAGATGCGAGTGAAGCTAGAGCGTCAGCTAAGATGTTTTGATTCCTAGGGACATGGACAAAGATCAATTTTGTGAAAAGTTTTGAGTAAGCAGAAGTAAGCTCTTGATAAGGCTTGAGCTTGGGATCAAGAGTTCGATACTTGGTCAGCACTTGGCGAAGAATCAGTTGGCTATCACCCACAATCCTGAGTTTGGTGGCACCATAAAAATGAGCGGCCTCGAGGCCAGCAAGGAGTACCTCGTATTCAGCTATATTGTTGGTAACTGGAAAATCAAGCTGAAAGGCTTGTGGAATGGTGATACCTTCAGGTGATAACAGAACGATACCTATCCCTTTTCCATGAGAATTCAGAGCTCCGTCAAAATGCAGAGTCCACATATCATCTCTGATTTGATTAACGGACATCAGTTCCTCATCCGGAAACTCCGATCGTACTGGATCAAATCGAGGAAGGGGATGATGAGCGAGATGTTCTGCTATGGCATAGCCTTTAATCGCTTTCTGCTGAATATAGATGATATCGAATTGAGATAGAAAGCTTTGCCATCGTGCTAACCTATCAGTAAGAACATATTTCTCCAGAAGGAATTTGATCGGATTCATCCTAGCGATGAGATGGACTTCATGGGCCAGAAAATAATGCTTTAATTTCTGCACAATCCATACCAATGCTGCACATGTTTTCTCCATCGCCGTATATCTCTGTTCAGCGGGGTTGAGAAGTTTAGAGAGATAGTAGGCTGCCCTCTCTTTTCCTTCTTCATCCTCTTGTGCTAGGACAGCCCCCACTGCATCATCCAGGACTGAAATATAAAGTATCAATGGTTTGCCTGGATATGGTGGTCTCAAAACAGGAGGACTTGCTAAATAGTTCTTTAATCCATCGAATGCCTCCTGGCACTTATCGTCCCAATCGAATTTGACTCCCGGCTTGGTAAGCTCGTAAAACGGCTTACACCTTTGTGAGTGCTGGGAGACAAAACGGCGAATAAATTGTAACCTCCCGATTAATCCTCTCAACTCTTTCAAGTTTTTAGGAGGTGGCATTTCTCTGATAGCCTTCGCCTTATTAGGATCGATTTCAATTCCCCGTTTGCTGACAATGAATCCAAGCAATTTCCCTGAAGATACCCCGAATACACATTTCTTGGGGTTCATCTTTAACTGATATTCTCTCGATCTCTCTAATACCCTTGCCAAAACTTTGGCGTGCTCAGCCTTTGTTTTCGATTTAACCAATAAGTCATCCACGTACACTTCCAGATCTATGTGCATCATGTCATGAAATATCGCCATCATAGCCCTCTGATAAGTGGCTCCAGCATTCTTTAATCCAAATGGCATGACAACATAGCAGTATGTTCCCCAAGGTGTAGTGAATGACGTTTTCTCTTGATCCTCTTCTGCCAGCTTAATCTGATTATATCCTGAAAATCCGTCCATAAACGATAACGTCTCATAGCCAGCAGTGTTATCGATGAGTACATCAATATGAGGCAATGGAAAATCGTCTTTAGGACACGCCCGGTTCAGATCGCGAAAGTCAATGCAAATTCTGACCTTCCCGTCCTTCTTCATAACCGGGACTATATTGGCCACCCATTGTGGATAGAGGACAACTCTAATAAATTTGGCTTTATGCAATTTGTCGACTTCTTCCTTCATTTTTAGAGCCATTTGTGAGTGGAATCGCCTTAATTTCTGTTTGACAGGGCTAGCTCCGTCCTTTAATGTTAATCTATGTTCAACTAAAGATGAGTCTAACCCCGGCATATCTTCATAACTCCAGGCGAAAGTATCCTTATAGTCCTTTAGCACTTGTACCATTGCGTTCTCATCCTCTGTGGAAAGACTTTTACTGACGAGGACAACCTTAGGTTCGTCTTCAGTCCCTAAATTAATTTCTTTGATGGGCTCCTCTACGGCAGCTGAGGGTTCATCGAATCTCTTCACTCCACTGGCATATGCCTCAGCCGCGTCCTCGTCATCTTCCTTAATGGGGTCCTTTTCATATACTAATTCATATACCCCGTACCCATCATTGACTGACTCATCGTCCATGCAATCTTCTGGCATCTGAATTGGATTTTCTAAAAGCTGAGGGATTAAAGAACAAGAAGAGCACTTATCAGCTAAGTCCTGGAGGTATCTATCTGGAATTTGCCTACCCTTAGGCTTCCTAGACTTCCTAACCTGACTAGACTGTCTAAAATTAGACTGCCTAACTTCACTATCATAACCTAACGAAGACGAAGCAGGATAAAAATCCTGGGATACAAGTGGAAATACAAGAGAATCCTCCCGAGGGGAGGGACAGAGTAAATCTAGGAGAGAATCTTGACCGAAGGACCCGCGCGGCGGGGTGCAATCGGACAAGTAAGATGTTTCCTCAATGAGGATCTGGGAAGAATTTGTTGCCAAATTGGCGTTTTTTTTTGGACAATGAAAGAATTAAACATAAAGCAGGAATGAATACAAATAAGAGGAGAATCAGACGGAGGAAGTGGCACCAAGGCCAAAGGATTAGGGGAATCATATAGTAATATGTCCCAGATCAAATTATACAACCTCTCTAGATCGAGAGGAGGTTGTGGTATAATGTCCCGAGGGGACAGAGTAATCATGACAGGCGGAGCCCGTGGAATATTTTCAATTATGACCTGCGACCAAGTCGGGGTCAAGAGTAGTGTACGAAAAAGAGTATGGAGCATGAAGACATGTGAAGGATATGTCCCCCTCCAGAGCAGATCTGTTGTGTAACCAGCTTCATAGGGGTCATCTGGTTCCCCTTCGTCAGTCTCTTCAGACAGCAGTATCCGCTTGTCAAATATGGCACCAGGGCTTTCAATCAGTTCATCAATCTGCGGCGGCCACTTAGGTTCTGCAAGATCCAGGAATAGTCTGTTCAGTGCAATATACAGGTCTCTGAGGTCGAACCACCTGTACCATTCACATTCAGGATCATGAATTTTCCTCCTTTTCATAGGCCGCAGAGCCTCTAAGGATTGGTACGTAAGTAGTTCAGAGCAATGTCTGGCCAAATCCCTCCCATATATATCATAGAAGTCAAAACAGGAAGTAATGACCACCGTGTTGTCATAGCTAAGTATGGGCCCTTTCACAAAGTGCGTACACAGGGTCCATGTTAGGGGATCTCGGCCTTCTTTGGGTGGTGTGGACATTGCCTCCCAGATCTTCGGGCCTTCTTCGCTCTCTGCTTTCTGAACCAGATCTTGCTTCAATTTTATTGGCCTATAGCCCAGACCACTTCCAGGTGCCGCTCGATGATTTTTGACAGGAGTGGTCCTGCCTTGCAATTGTGTGCCCAGACCTTTCCCAGGTTCGTAGCCGTTCTTCATCATAATCCTCCATCCTGGGGTACTCATGCACTTCCCCCTTTTGATAGCATCTAATGGGTATGGAGAAATAGTGGCGGCTTTCAGAGGATCAGCCACTGGACGATAGACCTGTAATACCGACAGAAAAGGTTGTCGGCCAGGTAAAACAGCAGATTTAATGTTCAAGGTACGAGCAGCAGCAAGGATCGGCATGCTCGTTACTTTAACTATTCGTCCTTTATAAGGGAATTTGAGGCATTGATGATTCGTAGAGGGAATCGTCTCAAGAGTTTTAATATAAGGACGACCTAAAATGGCATTTATGGAAGGGTCGATTTCCAGGATGTGAAATTCGACCTTTGCGTGACTTACGGGGCCCAGCTCCACCTTTAAATAGACCATTCCCAGAGGGGAACGGGTAGAATTGTCATATGCTGTCACTGAGATGGGGCTGGGCAGCCATTTCTCTTTGGGCACACCGCACAGCTCCAGGGTCTTCGGAGGTAGAACATTGATCGAAGCTCCTGTGTCGACCAGGCATGCATCTACGGCCTTCTTACAGATGTTGACCGTGATACTCAGAGCCATGCTTCTGGCTGCTGGCGGTGCTAGTTCCGATGTATGAAATGTAATGGAGGGCTGATCCCCCTGAGGAACTAGTAGTGCTGCAATCTTCTCTACCGGCACGTCTTCATTGACCATCACCTTTTGCAGATATTCCATTAAAGCTTCTTGGTGACTCTTGGATCTTTTGATCAGTTCGAGTATAGTGATCCGTGCCGGTGTCCGATCCAGGTGTTTCAACAAGTCATATTGAGTTCCTGGTGCACTCTCTTCATTGTGGGCTTCCTCAGTTGGCTGTGATGGGCCGTCTCTGACTGTGGACTGAGGAAAGACCTTGTTGAAAATCCTTCCACTCCGGAGCGCGTGTTCCTCAACCGTGGAGGATCCGGGTGACACTTTAAGTACCGCAGGGTTGGATGGTGCGGATGGCGTAGAGGGTTGGTAGGTAGGTGATGGCGTAGGGCTAGATGGTGATGGCGCGGTGCGGATTAGAGGCCTCGAGGGTTGGATGGTGGATGGGTAAGTGGTTGGCGAAGTGGGGAATGGTACGCGCAATAGTGGTCTAGATGGTAAGGGCATATCTGGATAAGCGGTGGTGGTAGCGGGTGAAGTAGGGAATGGTACGCGTAATAGTGGCCTAGATGGTAGGAGGGGTGCGTTATTGGTTTGCGGGGGGTTATATGATGGAGGCGTAGGAGTGCGGGGCGTAATGGGTCTAAGGAAGGCGGGTAGTGGTAATGGCTTATTGGGTATGGGCGAGTGATATGTGGGTGTGGGTATAGGGGTGATAGTAACGGGTTGTGGTCTGGGTATGTGGATGGTGCGGCGTGGTGGTCGCTCTGCGGTACTTTGAACGTGACCCGTTGAACAAAGAGAGGAAGAGTCCTCTACTCTCCACTGCTGCCCACGACCAGCCTCAGACTGGCTGTTCGTCAGAATGGGAGCAACCTGGTTTTGGTTCTGGTGCTCCGGGAGTGGATTCTGCACTATGCCCATGTTGGGTGGTGCTGCTGCTTGTGCCGGTGGTCTTGCTTGCTGCTGCTGCTGCTGCGGTCTCCTCGCCTTCAGCGCTGTTATGTACTTTTTCATCTCCTCCCAGTCTATGCCGCCCTGCTCGTTGAGATCATGAATATAATCTCTGAACTGAAAGCAGGTGTCAATGGTATGCCCAGGTTGCCTATGGAAGTAGCAATACCTAGACGTATCGGCATTTTGAGGCCAGACGGCCTTTTCTCTTGGCAAAACTAAGGCATTAGCTGCCATTAAAGCGCTGAAGATATCCGCCAAGGATTCTGGGAGGGCCGGGTATTCTGCCCTTTTCGGGCCTGGAGGTCTCCTCTGTTGGTTGTAGTCACCAGGAGGAGGGACATTGTGGTACGCCGACGGTGCACGCGGCTGGTACTGTGGCTGTTGCTGTTGCTGCTGATATGGCTGCTAAGGGGGCTGCTGATACTGTTGTTGCCGTTGCGGCTGTTGCTGTAGCTGTTGCTGGTTCTGATTCGGCTGCTGGGGCCGCTGGTACTGCTGTTGGTAATGGGGGTTCTGCTGTTGCCTGTACCCTTGTTGGTTCAGCTGTGGTGGCCTCTGGTACTGCTGCTGGTTCCTCACAAACTGGGGCGAATTATTGTTATTCATGGTACTGACTTGCTCGTGAGAGAGCGTGCCCTCAGTAGTCGGACCTGTGCTGGGAGAATTTGACACTGCAGGCTTCCGAGGTGGAGGCATGCTAGGTCTGTGAGGATCAAAGACGCTAGAGAACGTAGCGTCCTTGAAGGCATTCTGACAGTACCGTGCTCTTTCATAGAGCTCTGCCATGTTAGTCAAATTGTTGAAGGAGAGGACTAGCCTGAACTGGGGCGTGGCATTAGAAATTAACATTTTCACTTGTTCAGATTCGGACAAGTGATATTTCACCTTTTCAGTCAGGCCCCGCCACCTGTCAGCAAAACTGACAAACTCCTCATCCGGTTTCATCTTTTCTGCAATGAGGTCCGTGATAGGCAAGGAGGGTGCAACTCTGTCCTGGTATCGTTGGATAAATTTGCGTGAAACGATACCGTAATCCTCTACTTCGGAGGGTTCCAGAGAAAAGAACCACTCGAGGGCTGGTCCCTCTAGAGATCTCCTGAACAAGAAGGCCAACGACCTCTTATCGTTCTGCCAGAAAGAGGATTCGTACATGAACTCCTTCAGGTGCGTGAAGGGGTTACCAGTACCGTTATACTTTCGATACACTGGCATTTCAGAGGGTGGCAGATGGAATACTGGCAGGCTCGGTAAATTGATTTCTGGCACAGCTTTAACCCCCATCATCTTCTGGAGGTTGTTGAACTGTTCATCCATGCGCTCCATCTTGTCCAGCAACGCTTGCGTGGTCAGATCTGCCTGGGGAGGAGGAGGAGGTGGAAGTACTTGATAGGCCTGCTGCCTAGAGTACGTTGGACAGGGAGGACAATAAGGAGGAGGTCCGGCAGAGCTTCCGCCATGCCCGAGGGCATTTTGATAAATAGGCGTTTGCGGTCTAGCCGGTTGCCTAGATGATGAAAGCTGCGGCCCAGCTGGCCGAGAAGCAATGTGAAGGCCTTCCATGGCCTGATGGATATAAGGAGGAGGAGGAGGAGGTTGTTGAGTAACAACGGGGGGAGCCATAGGGTTCGGCTCAGCAGGCTGCATGGGTGCCTTCCCCTTCAAGATAGACTGGATGGCCTCGAACTGCTGAGGGTCCAGTCGGGAGGCAAGAACTCCCAGGGCGTTGACAAGATCCATAGGATCGGAGGATGAGGGATCATTCTGATTCATGTCCCCCTCTAGATCAGGATTAGGGATCGCATATTCATGCGGGGGAAGATCAGGATATTGATCGTGTTGATGAAAAAGAGGAGTTCAGACATTCCCGTCATGTCGAACCGGAATGGGGACAGAATTACGGGAGGCATCAGCATCTCTCCCGTTCTCATAGTTGAAGTCTGAATCGCGAGGGGCATTAGCATCTCCCTCGTAATTGATGATGGCGTCTTGGGCCATACTCAAGTCTCTGCCTGATCGCAGCAACATGATATTAGATTCCCTTTTCAAAGATTTAATCAAACAAGTTGTACAGAGATTAATCAAACAAGTGGATGCTTAACGTGATTTTAGGGTTCCTTGTTGAGTTATTTGAATTGGATTAAACCACAATTTCGCTCAAGGAAAGGATCCTAGTTTCAGTTCAGTTTCCACCGTTATTCTCTAGGGTTCTCTCTCACAACGCTTTCGGAATCTAGCCGGGACTTCAATTGATACAACCAGCCCGATGATCAAGGAGGAATACCTTGATTTTGGGGACTTATGGAGGTCTCAACGTCAACTTCTCTAGTCTGATCAAGGGACCAACCCAATCAGAGAGAGTTGCTGACGTCGAGTAATGTGTTCCTAAGAAGAGGAGGGTTTTCGCCTGAATGCGTATGTCCTGCGGCCTGGATGGCCTCTAATGCTTAATAAAATAATGGGTAGCTAGCACTCAAAACACAGAAATCTGGAAACTGAAAAATAATTAAGAAACTGTCTGAATCGCGTCGATGGTAGTCGACGCTATTCAAAACAGAGCTTAATTCTTTCGCAGAAACAGATCTGAAAAATAACTAAAAAACTGTCTGAATCGCGTCGATGGTGGTCGACGCTATTCAACACAGAACTTAATTATTTCGCAGAAACAGATGCAAACAGCAGAGAAAGTCTGAAGACTAAAAGGCGTCTTGGTATGCTGACGCGGTTTTGAAACGCGTCAGTTCTCTTGGACGCTTTTTAGTTCGCAGAAACAGATTTGCAGGAGGATTTTCTGGGTCGAATCCTCCTCAAACAGGGTAAAAAACAGTAAACAATCGACTCATGCAAAGATTTTTAGTTTCAGATTTTAAACAGGATGATTTACTAACTAAACAACTAGGAAATCACTCAATCACACATCATTTTTATCACAAAAACAGTTTTTTGAACTAATCAAGGGGAGGGCAAGATCTTGCCACTGGGGTGTGCACGTGGTGCACGAGGGAAATTAATTAAACTAAACACTCACCAATTGGTGAGGACGTGTCGAGAGACACAAATGGTGCACCGTGGGTGCCCGATATGATGATAGCAAGAACAAAAAGAAACTAAAAGACGGCGAGACCAAGTCCCCACCGTGATC
Source organism: Zantedeschia hybrid cultivar (assembly GCA_030544215.1). Taxonomy (NCBI): domain Eukaryota; kingdom Viridiplantae; phylum Streptophyta; class Magnoliopsida; order Alismatales; family Araceae; genus Zantedeschia; species Zantedeschia hybrid cultivar. The sequence continues at coordinate 41,190,705 of JARZZO010000002.1, read as the reverse complement.
GCCAAAAGAGCTGTAGGTGCTGAAAATGCTCGTGTGATTAATATGAAAAATCTATGTTGTTTAGTGTAAACTAACCTATTAAAAACAGCAACTAAAGTGCAGTGATCGCCAGAAACTTTTAACTTAAAAGTTTCAAAAGAGATATGATCGCCTATCTGTTTGAACGCGGAAGATTGAGTCATTGGTTCCCCTCCTTCAACCGGCTGAAGAAAGAGAGCCCTTTCTTTGTTCTTTTTGTTCTTGCTGTTGAATTTGAGGTTGAGGATCGTCCAGAAGTCCTTCTGGCTTGGTGCTTGATTTCTCCCTTTTGATCTCTTGTTGTTGTTGTTGAGTGCAGCAGAGACAGAGAAAGAAAAACGAAATGAAGAAACACTGATGAGAATTTAAGTAGAAGTAATATCAAAACTAACCATGATTATAAACATACTTAAACAGCAAACTCACTTGTTTAATTGGCTTTGAAACCCCTTAAATCAAATGGGTTTTGGAAAATTAATGCTGTGGTGTGTGTTGCATGAAGTGAATATGAGGCATGAAACTAATGAAGATGTAAAATGAAATTCAAAAATGAAACACTTATGCCCAGTTGGTTTGAAGCCTTGAAAGGATGAAGATCTTGAAAGGGACGCCGACTTCTGGAAATGGCAGCGCTCCGGCATTCCGACGTTGTTGCTTCGATCTTCAAATTGTTATAATGCTATGGCTCAACTCAACTTAATTCTCTTTTTTTTTTTTAACTCTTCGAGATGCAAGGTATTTTAACGCTACGATTTCTCCTTTCCAATACACCATTTAACTGAGGTGTATAGGGAGGAGTCCACTGAGACAAAATACCATTATCCTTAAGATATTCTGTGAATTCTGTACTTAAGTATTCTCCCCCTCGATCTGATCGAAGAGTTTTAATACTCTTTCCAGTCTGGTTCTCAACTTCGTTTTTAAACTCTTTAAATTTCTCAAAGACTTCTGACTTATATTTCATTAAATATATGTAGCCATATCTTGAGAAATCATCTGTAAATGAAACAAAGTATGAGTAACCACCCATAGCATGAGTGGACATTGGACCACATACATCACTATTTATTAGTTCCAATAAGTCCTTAGCTCTTACTCCATGTCCTGAGAATGGAGCTTTGGTCATCTTTCCCATGAGACAAGCTTCACAGGTTGCAAATGATCCATAATCAAATGGATCAAGATATCCATTCTTTTGCAACCTTATGATCCTATTCTCATTTATATGACCTAGTCTACAATGCCATAGGTACGATTTATTCATATCCTTATCTAAGCGTTCAAGAGAATTATTTACCAGACAAACATCATATGAAATATCAAGTAAATATAATTCATTCAATAAATATCCGGAAGCAAACAATTTGTCTCCTTGATAAATTGAACAACCTTTATTCTCTAGCTTCATAGAATATCCTTGTCTTTCTAAACATGAAATAGATATGATATTCCTAATAATGGTTGGAACATAATAACAATCTATCAGTTCCAAAGAGTCTCCTGACGGCATCTGAAGTCTTGCTGTCCCCACAGCTAACGCAGCAACTTTTGCTCCATTCCCGAGCCTCAGATCCACGTCTCTGCGGTTCAATCTTCTTTTACTTGTTAACACCTGCAAGTTATTGCAGATATGAGAAACACATCCAGTATCTAATACCCAGGATGTTGATTCTCTATAAGACAAGTTAAGATCGATCATGAGAATACCTGAAGCTTCACCAAGCTTCTCCTTCGCTTTTTCTGCAAGATAAATCTTGCAGTTTCTCTTCCAATGACCTTCTTTATGGCAGTGGAAACACTGACCTTTATCATTGACTTTAGCTTTGTCCTTTTGAACCACCGGTTTGCTTTTCATTGGCTTCTTAGGCTTACCTTTCTTAAAGGTCTGTCCAGCTTTTCTTTTCTTGTTGGTCTTACCAACAAGCATTACATTTGGCTTATCTTTCTAGATAGTGCCTTCTGCTGTCTTCAACATGTTGAGCAGCTCAGCCAGTGAAACTTCAATTTTGTTCATATTGAAGTTGATAATGAATTGTGAAAATGAATCTGGAAGGGACTGTAGGATTAAGTCAATGCTCAGGTCATTGTTCATAACAAAGCCGAGCACAGCAAGCCTCTCAATCCATTCTATCATCTTTAGCACATGAGTTTGCACAGATGTGCCCTCACTCATTCTGGTCCTGAACAATTTCTTAGATATCTCATATCTTTCTGTTCTGGATTGTTCACCAAACAACTCTTGTAGGTGATTCAGAATGGTCTTAGGTTCCATGTTATCATGCTGTCGCTGCAGTTCATTATTCATTGAACCGAGCATATAACACTGGACCTTGACAGAGTCCTCCTTCCAATTTTCAAACATCATTAATTCATCTTCGTTAGCATTATAACCGGGTTGCACTGGATCTGGTTGATCCAGGACATAGGCTAGTTTTTCGCACCTGAGGACAATCTTCAGGTTGCGTAACCAGTCAATGTAATTTGGTCCCGTGAGTTTGTTTGCATCAAGTATGCAACGGAGGGGGTTAGGTGACGACATAGCGACCTACATGGAAATATATAAAATGAGCAGATAGTTCTTAAAATCAGATTTAGGACTTTTAATCTAGATTTATACTCCCACTATTTTTTCGGCGATCTGTATGACCCTCTAAGATACAGAACGGGAGATTCCGGTGATCTCCTAGTGGGGATCAGAATCCTTCGGGCAACATGCATGTGACCTTGTGGTAGCACAACAAATCACATCAAGTCCCTTAGGCAGTCAACTCTTGACAGTTGCAACGATTGCAATATCCGATCGATTTAACCCCTGAATCAGAATGACATTGTGGTAGCACAACAAATCAATTTGATTCAGTTAAGTTTATCCATCATTACTTAGATGACATGAATTCATAGTGCAATCCTTGTGGTAGCACAACAAAACTACACTATTTGTCCATTCATCTTAATGACATCACATGTCGTAGACCTAGTTTAATTTCTAAATCAAACAGACCTTGTGGTAGCACAACAAATCCGTTTGAGATAAGAATTATCCTAAGATCTATAATGATGGTGGGTTACGTGGATTATTCTTAATATCTCACGTTTACAACTTAAGTTTTAAAAGAAGGTTTTTGATTTTGATTTGTAAAAATCGTGCTATCAATAGTATTTCAATTTGAAGTATCAATATACTTAATAGAAATATATATATATGATAGCATAGTCCGCAAACATCACATATATGCAGAAAAATTAAATGGGGATGATCATGGACTGCTTAAACTACTATGGAATCATCGGAGCCAAACGATGATCCATAATAGGATCCTAATGTGAAAACAGCAACACTGGTTCCATTTAATGCGAGTCCTCCCTCCAGAGGTGTCTTCAGAAGATCCCGTTCTCTAAACTTAATCCGATACATTTAAATACAAAATTCAGGACTCGCAGGTCCACAAATGTACATTTAAACAATTAGAAACCTTGATCTTATCAAGGGGAGTACAATTTTATAGGAAGGTAGAAAGTACACTTGGATTAAGAGAGAGGAGGACACGCAGATCCTATTTTAAAATACCAAATGAAATAAGCATCGCATCCATTCACATCATTCATCACATGAAAATTCTAAGTCCATGATCATCCCACCATAAAACACATCACATGCATCACAATCATCACATAATTGCTGTTTGGTATTAAATTTTATAAATATAAAATTATAATACCAATTAGTTTTCGAAATAACATTTATTTCAACATTGTCAATAATATTCAAAACATTATTGACTAATAAACTAACTAAACCATTCAGTTAATATAAATAATGATTCAAACAATTTGAACAGTAATAGTGTAATCAAGTTATGCATGAATTTAGTTTAAAACAATTTTAAACTAATTAAATTAACAGGGAATTAATTATCTAAAACAATTTTAAATAATTAACTAACACCCATTAATTATAAAGCCCTTTAATAGACTAACAGTTATTAAACACTTTAATAACCTGTTAATAATCATAAAAATAATTATTAATAATTATTAATTATTTCTATAAATTTTCTGTTTTAAAACAATTTTAAAACTGGCTTAAATGGGCTAAAATTGGGTTTAATGGGGTTAAACAGGCATTAAAAAATTAATTTTTAATTAACCAAAAATGGGCCCAGCCCATTAGAGCCCAAGCGGTCCGGGCCCAGGACCCTGGCTCGGCCAGGGGCCCTGGCTCGGCCAGGGGCCCTGGCTCGGCCAGGGCCACACCCTGGCTCGGCCAGGGCGCACCCTGGCTCGGCCAGGGCGCCGCCCGGCCCCGCCCGGTCCGACCGGATCGGGACCGGGCGGTCCGGCCCTCTCCACCCCGCTCGACCGGCCCCTTTCCCCTAGAACAGTAACCTGCAACCCTAATTATTCAGGCCGGCGGCGATGGAAGCGATGCCAGCGCCGCCAGGCGCCGGCGACGGCGCCGCCAGGCACCGCCGGCGACGCCCCCACCTCCGGCGGTCAGCCCGGCACCGGTGGGGCAGCCGGCGGTGGCCAAATGGCCCTTGAATCGTGCCCTAAACTCCCCTTGAAAATCTGATTTTCCATGTTTAAAAACCCGAGTTCGGGCTCGATTTTTAGCATCTCCAAGGGGTGCCGATCTCCATGCCTAATGAGAAGTGGTGACTATCACCAAGAGATCTAGGGATTCTTCCGGCCATCCCAACGCTTGGCATGCACATACGAAGCCGCCGAAGTACCCCGGTTCATCATCACATGACGAACTCCGAAAAACCCAAATAAAAATCCGAAAACTACAGAAAAATAATAAAATTGATCGTGATCATCATATGAACACTAATCTGTCATTTTTAATCGGATTATACTCAAGAACACGTACAATACGGGTTCTTTACGCATAACGAGAAAACACACAAAACGGTGCCGTTTTACAATCGAACCAGCAAACCTAGCTCTGATACCACTGTAATGAATCGCCAAGAACGCAGCGGAAATAAAAATCATTCCATTGTATCGGTTGCTGGGGTCGTAAAACAGACATTAAAATCTAAGCGGGAAGAACAGTTCTTTACCTTTGCGGGGTTTCGAATCTCCCGTAGATGATGCCGACTCGGTAATCGCGCATGCGCACGATCTCTAGAGGTACCATACGAGTTCCCGTAGCAGACGCGATTTCCTCCTCGACTTGAGTGCTCCGACCAGATCTCAGATCCACCATGCGCGGAGAGAGACAGATCCACTCCGAGAAGGAGAGAGAGAGAGGAGAGAGAGAATCCGGGGAGTAAAATTCGTCCAACTAACTTTTTACCACTCCCCCTTGGCCCTCCTTATATAGAAATAAGGATAAGCACAAGAGTTAATCCTCGTGATTATCCAAGAGTTTGGCCTTGGATAATTCTCCATTAAATCTTCATGTTTATCCTGCAGCTTTTCACAAAAACCCAGATAAGCATGAAATTTAACATCTCTCACCGTCTGACGAGAACTCTTATGTGTGTGACCCTCCAGACCCATATATCAGTCCAGTTGCAGGCCCATTAAACTTAGAACTGTTTCTTGAGTTTAATATTTATTAATTAACATTTAAACATCGCATGTTAAATGATTAATTTAATAAACAAGTGAATTATCATCTGATGATCAAATCACTTGGCCTTCTGATCATGAACATCACCAAACACTACCTCATGATCCCAGAAGATATAAGGGATACTGTTCCCTTCAATTGAACATTTCCATCTGCAGATACCGCACAAATATAATCCTTCACTCATGTGTAGACACGCTAATTTTGACGTCATTTCGAGTAAATTTCATATCATATAATAATGCCTCATAATGGTCTGATAATTAATCATTGATTAATTTTTATTGATCTTTTTGAGTGTCGAGTTTAACAGACATGTTTAAGTTAATCAATTAAATTGATTTTAGCTTAAATTTCAGTTAAAATATGCATAATTCTAAAAGACGTCGACCCATGTGGACGCCATTTAGAGTTTATTCCTGTTTTAGCGTTCAAATTTGAATTTTAATCAATTGATTTATTAACTAAAAGGCGTCTGTGAGGGTCGACGCGTTTTAGGTTTCCTAGGCTATTTCTACTTCTCTTACGGATGTTTATCCTTATCTTAATTAGTGTAAAAGACGTCTATACATGTAGACGCGTTTTATATAATAAAGATAAAGATAAGTTTTCCCGGATATTTATCCTTATCTTAATTAATATGAAAGGCGTCAGCCTATGTGGACGCGTTTTAGATAATTACAGATAAAGATGAATTAATCAGTATTTATCTGTCGGCTAAGATAGATAAATCCTAGATTTTTCTATGTTAATCACGAACGCAGAAAATGCCTATAAATACCTTACATCTTGAAGAGTTAAAAAAAAGTGAAGGTTGAGTTGAGTTGAGCCATAGCATTATTATAGCGAGTTGAAGATCGGAGCAACAACGTCGGAACGCCGGAGCGCTGCCATTTCCAGAAGACAGCGTCCCTTTCAAGATCTTCATCCTTTCAAGGCTTCAACCCATTGGGCATAAGTGTTTCAATTCTGCATTTTTTTTCTACATCTTCATTAATTTCATTCTTCATAATCACTTCATGCAACACACACCACAGCATTAATCTTCCAAAACCTATTAGATTTAAGGGGTTTCAAAACCATTTAAACAAGTAAGTTTGCTGTTCAATTAAATGCTTATAATCATGATCAGTTTGGATATTGCTTCTACTTAAATTCTCATCATCATTGTTCCTTCGTTTTCTTTCTCTATTTCTGCTGCACTCAACAACAACAAGAGATCAAAAGGGGAAATCAAGCATAAAACCAGAAGGACTTCTGGACGATCCTCAACCTCAAATTCAACAGCAAGAACAAAAGAACCAAGAAAGGGCTCTCTTTCTTCAGCCGGCTGAAGGAGGGGAACCAAGGATTCGATATCTTCCGCATTCAAACAGGTAGGCGATCAAAACTCTCTTTTGAAACTTTTAAGTCAAAAGTTTCTGGCGATCACTGCACTTTAGTTGCTGTTTTTAATAGGTTAGTTTACACTAAACAACATAGCTTTTTCATGTTAATCACACGAGCATTTTCAGCACCTACATCATGCAATGTCCCGATAACGCAAGGGTATGGTTTTTTAGTCAAACCCTCTATTGCATTATCCAGATGGATTCCAGTACACAGTTAATATCTAGAAAGACATCTCTTTCATTTGACCCTGGCCAGGGATTTCTGTGTACACATCCATGGGACATTCTCTCTCCAGTCTTATACCAAGAGTAAGTGATCCCTTGTTGTTCACTCAATTACCTTCGCAAGCTTTCCACTGTATCTGAAAGACCGATTATGGTGGACTTAATAGTTAAAGTCCACGAGTCAGAGAATCAAGATACAATAGTCCACAAACAAGGTATCATTGGTGACTCAGGTCAAAGGACCAACTGTGCTACTGCAACGATTGAATTCCCTGGTTGACTAATAGGTATAATTACCATCCAGGAATTCTTATTTGGGTCTGTTCAGTGAACTCATTCTCTAATGAGCACCCACTTGTTTGTCTTAGTGTCACCACACGAGTGAATGTGAGATCATTCACCCTCATCATATGAGCAGACATAACTTGTGTCGATCTTATCGGATATTTAATGTCCATCTCAAATATCCTACGATCGAGAACTATTTAAGACAATTGCCTTAGGATATTGATCTCACTATCACGATCTCATCATGATTCAATATCCCATACATTTGTCTATAGACCTTCATTACGATAGTCGTTTGCGAGAACTATTAAATGAAGAAATAATTGCCTTTATTAATAATCTGAACTAGAATGTACAATGATTGGCTTTGAGGCCACCCAATTCTAACAATAATTCCCTACAGGAGATAAGTAAAATCTATTTAGCAGATGTTCAATTATTAAAATTTAAAACAAGACAAGGTCTTTTGTTCAAGTTTAACTCCCACTAATTTTCGACGGACTGTATAACCCTCTATTATACAGAACGGGAGACGCCGACAATCTCCTAATGGGGATCAGAATCTCAATGACTTGCACTACAGCCTTGTGGATAGCACAACAAACTGTAATACAATCAGAGAGCACCCAACTTATGGGACTTGCAACTCCTTGCAATATCTGATCATAGCTTCGGTCCCCAGAGATTTAATGGCATTGTGGATAGCACAACAAACCACTAATTCTGGTCTAAGCTAACCATCGTTACGCGACGAGCATAGATTTGCTTGCAGCCCTTGTGGATAGCACAACAAAGCTACATGGTTCCTCTACCCCTATCTATAGGCATCTAATGCCATAGCCACAGTTTCTCCTCCCAATTAAGCAGGCCTTGTGGATAGCACAACAAACCTGCGTAAAGTGATTTGAATCCTATGACTATAATGATGGTGGACCACGCGGTAAGTTCTTAACTACTCGCGTTACGGCTTAGAGTTTATCTGAGGGTATTTAGATAACTTTTTATCTTGGTCTCTCCTAGGTGATAGTATATAAATACATCGTATATATTTACTAAATACTATAACCTGCTTTGATTCATAATCAAAAGATAAACAATGCATCACATACATGTCATTAGTGTGGTCATGGATAGCACAGCGGGTTTGACTGGAGCCAACAGTCAAACGCACACACAATCTAACACAACAATTATATTAGATAACCTGCAAACACAGGCAAGAGATCTCCATCTTTTCGCCTTCCTGGTTGCAGTTGTGGATCGTCCTCGCTCTTTCCTTGGTTGCCTCGATCACATTACATTAATTCTAAAATTAACAAGTAAATTGAAGAAGGCCTTATGGCGAGTACAAGAGAGAGAGGGAGGTAGAAATACATCGGAGTATGAGAGAGAGAGGTGCGCAGACCTCTATTTATTAACAATTAATAATCAAACATACATCCACGATCCACACAATCCATTCATCACATGAATAATAAAAAGTGCATATCCATGACCACGGTGTGTTTTAGACATCCACACATGATTCAGCGCATCACATGGCTAAAACAAATGACTTTTCAAAAATAGATAAATTTTGGCTTTCAAAAAACTGGGATCCAATCAAAAATTGGCATTTGATTTTCGAAAACTCATTTTATTATCTTAACATGCAATTAAATCAAATTTAAAAGCAATAAACACACATCACATGTGCTCACACTCCGAATTAATAATTCCAGATTATTCCATGCAAATTAGAACATTTCTAATAATCTAACACTTAGATTAAACCCCTTTAATAATCTAACAATTAGACTATTAAAGATTAATCTAACTCTTAGATTAATCCATCAAAATTAATTAACAATTTAACACTTAAATTATTAATTAACTCTAATTATTAATTAACTACTAATCCAACTTTTAGATTAGTTAATTAATGTTAATTAGTAATTTAACACTTAAATTATTAATTAACACTAATTAATTAATAACTATAATCTAACAATTAGATTAAAAGATTAAAGTTAATCATTAATTTAACCCTTAAATTAATAACTAACAATTAATCATTAAATACAACTAATTTAACACATAAATTAATCATTTAAGTTAATTATTAATTTAACAATTAAATTAATAACTAACTCAAATATTAATTAACAATTAGTTGAAATAACAATTAATAATCTAACTATTAGATTAATAATTATTAATTACTAATTTAACTATTAAATTAGTATTATTAAGATTAATCATTAGTTTAACTATTAAACTAACAATTAACATTAATCAATTAACAACTAATTGTTAATCAAAAATTGATTCAAAAAATCATTAATTAAAAGGCCCATTTTAAATTTCAAAACAATTTTGAACCTTTTAAAATAAAAATCAAATTTTTAATTTAATTTTAAATGGGCAATAGGAGATTAAATTGATTAAAATTGGGGAAAAACAATGGAGTTGGCCTAGCCGCATAGGCTGTGCCTTGGGCTCGGGCCCTGGCCGAGCCAGGGCTCGGACCAGGCACCCACAGTGGGCGCCTGGTGCGGGCCTGGTTCGACCAGGCCCTGGACCCGGTCCGGTCCGGTCCGGTCCGACCGGCTCGGGACCGGGCCCCCCACACGATTCAACCCCCTTTTCTTCAACCCCAACCCAGCAGCCAAAACCCTAACCTGCAGGTGGCCGACGGCCGTGGGAAGGGGAGTTAGGGGCCCGACGGCGGCGCCCCTCGGCGACCGGCGGCCGGCGGCCGGTCTCACGGCGCCGTCCGGTCCCAACCTGGCCGGTGAGTTCGCCGGAAAAGGGCCAAAAGCACCAAGGCCGAGCCCCCGAAATTCTGTTTCCTGGTTTTTCACAAAACCCAAGAACAATGAAGAAGATGGGGGGTTCTCCGGCGACGGCCTTGCAACCCGTGGTGCCCAGTGATAATCTCCAGAACATCCGGAGTGCCGATCCTCCATCCCAACACTTGGGAGGTCCGAACAAAGCGGAAATAATCTTTGTTCTTCATCACATGAAGAGCCCCCGAAAAAACCCCAATTATTTCGAAAAATTGCAGAATCATAATCTGATTATTAGTGTTCATCTCATGAAATCAGATCCAGCAAAAAATCGACTTTTAAGCATGGAATAAATCAGGGAAAAATTAATTTCGGAGATCGAAACGGAACGAGAAACAGTGGAACCTGGCTCTGATACTACTGTTGGGTTTTTCTCGGTTTCTCCGGATCGCTCACGCAGCGGAAAATAAAATTTTACATCGATCCGTTTCCCGTTTCGAAGAACTAAAATACGATAATCGGATTATCGAAGTTCTCACCGTGTGCGGATTCGAATCCGCAGCCGTTCGGTTCCGTCGGTGTGACACCGCAAGCCGCGCAAGCGCCCGGCCTCTAGCGAAGTCCACGCGATCCTCCCCGCGACGGATATCCTCAAGTTCGTCGTTCTTCGCAGCCCGCGAAGCCTCCGCTGGTCACCGCAATGATCGCCGTAGTGCGTGGACGATTTCCCGTCGAACGGGATTCGGAGAAGCGGCGGAGCAGATCTGGATCTGTCTGGGCGTCGGAGGAAGAACAGAAATTGAGGAGGGGCGGCTAGGGTTAGCAGCAGCTTGGCCGGCTTAGCCCGTTCGCTATGTTTTATACTAACCGCGCGGTTTTTCATAAAAACCCCCGGTTTGTATAAAACCCACTTATTTATCCATCGCCTTGAGAATCATTTGTGTGTGACCCTCTAGGCCTAAGTACCAGTCCAGTTAATGGCCCAGTTAGCCCAGTGACTCCTCACTGGCTTTATTAATTAATTAATAACCCTTTATTAATCAATTAATCAATCGAATTGATGTCGCACATCGAATTCGACCGAGCCTCCGATCATGTTGGGTGCCAAGCAACACTGCGTGAACCCGGAAGGTATTTGGGGTTAAGTAACCCACTGTTGGAACCTTTCCGCCGACAGTTACCGCATGGACATAATCCTTCATTCGTACAATGCTCTCCAGTCAACTCAGGGTATGGCGAGCTGTCAAACCCTAATCGGTCGACTCATTTGGATTGGATGCCGCTGATGAATATCGGAAAACTCATTTCCCGATATTATTGTCCGCCCTGGCCAGGAACTTTCGCGCATCCTTCCTAGAGCATTCTCTCTCTAAGTACCGAGAGCGAATGATTCCTTATTGACACACAATTCCCTTCGACGGTATTCCGCAGTACCCAATCCTTGGCGTATTAGAATCCCGTGGCTAGAGATTCGTAGACCAAGGTCAAAGTACAGAAGTCCACCGCCAAGGTGTCCTTAATGTCTCAGGTCCGAGGACCATCCACGCAACTGCGACAATAGAATCAAGCTGGTTGACAGTGAGGTACAATACCATCCAGCGATTCAGTCGGATCAGTTCAGTGAACTCATTCTCCAATGAGCACCTACAGATTCGCCTTAGTGTCTCCACACAAGTAACTTATGAGACCAGTCACCCTCATCATATGAGCAGTAGTAATCTGTACTAGTCTAATCGGATATCCGATGTCCTTCTCGGATATCCTCCGACTATGAACGATTAAGAATATGTGTGTTTAAGTGATCAGTCTCATTAGTATGATCTCATTATAATCTGATCACCATAGCACATATTCACGGACTTCATTATGAAACGATAATTAACGCGATTTACACATAATGAATATTATGCCATTTTATTAATAATGAACGAGATTTACATTGTTAGATTGGCTTGTAGGCCACCTAAACTAACAAAAAGGGCATCAAGTATGCCACTGAGTAGGTTATTCGACGACATAATTCCCTACAGGAGATAAGTAAAATCTATTCAGCAGATGTTCAATTATTAAAATTTAAAACAAGACATGGTCTTTTGTTCAAGTTTAACTCCCACTAATTTTCGACGGACTGTATAACCCTCAGTTATACAGAACGGGAGAAGCCGACAGTCTCCTAGTGGGGATCAGAATCTCAATGACTTGCACTACCGTCTTGTGGATAGCACAACAAACTGTAATACAATCAGAGAGCACCCAACTCATGGGACTTGCAACTCCTTGCAATATCTGATCATGGCTTCGGTCCCCAGAGATTTAATGGCCTTGTGGATAGCACAACAAACCACTAATTCTGGTCTAAGCTAACCATCGTTACGCGACGAGCATAGATTTGCATGCAGCCCTTGTGGATAGCACAACAAAGCTACATGGTTCCTCTACCCCGATCATGTAGGCATCTAATGCTATAGCCACAGTTTCTCCTCCCAATTAAACAGGCCTTGTGGATAGCACAACAAACCTGCCTAAAGTGATTCGAATCCTATGACTATAACGATGGTGGACCACGCGGTAAGTTCTCAACTACTCGCGTTACGGCTTAGAGTTTATCTGAGGGTATTTAGATAACTTTTATCTTGGTCTCTCTTAGGTGATAGTATATAAATACATCGCATATATTTACTAAATACTATAACCTGCTTTGATTCATAATCAAAAGAACAACAATGCATCTCATACATGTCATTAGTGTGGTCATAGATAGCACAGTGAGTTTGACTGGAGTCAACAGTCAAACTCACACACAATCTAACATAACATTTACATTAGATAAACCTGCAAACACATAGGCAAAGGATCTTCATCTTTTCGCCTTCCTGGTTGCAGCTGTGGATCGTCCTCGCTCCCTCTTCGGTTTCCTCGATCATATTACAATAAATTCTAGAATTTCAAGTAAATTGAAGAAGTCCTTATGGCGAGTACAAGAGAGAGAGGGAGGTAGAAATACATCGGAGTATGAGAGAGAGAGGTGCGCAGACCTCTATTTATTAACAATTAATAAACAATCATACATCTACGATCCACACAATCCATTCATCACATGAATAATAAATTAAGTGCATATCCATGACCGCGATGTGTTTTAAACATTCCACACATGATTCAGCGCATCACATGGCTAAAACAAATGAGTTTTTCAAAATAAATAATTTTGGCTTTCAAAAAGCTGGGATCCAATCAAAATTGGCATTTGAATCTCGAAAACTCATTTTATTAACTTAACATGCAATTAAATCAAAATTTAAAAGCATTAAACACACATCACATGTGCACTCACTCCAAATTAATAATTCAAGATTATTCCATGCAAATTAGAACAATTCTAATAATCTAACACTTAGATTAAGCCCCATTAATAATCTAACAATTAGACTATTTAAAGACTAATCTAACTCTTAGATTAATCCAACTAAGTTAATTAATAATTTAACACTTAAATTAATAATCAACCAAATTAATTATTAATTACTAATCTAACATTTAGATTAGCCAATTAATGTTAATTATTAATTTAACTTTTAAACTAATAATTAACACTAAGTAATTAATAATCAATTAATCTAACTCTTAGATTAAATAATTAAAGTTATCATTAATTTAACTATTAAATTAATGACTAACAATAATTAATTAAGGACTGTCAATTTAACATTTAAATCAGTCATTTAAGTTAATTATTAACTTAATAATTAAATTAATAACTAACTCAAATATTAATTAACAATTAGTTGAAATAATAATTAATAATCTAACTATTAGATTAATAATTATTAATTACTAATTTAACGATTAAATTAGTATTATTAAAATTAATTATTAGTTTAACCATTAAACTAACAGTTAATGTTAATCAACTAACAACTAAATGTTAATTAAAGTGATTCACAAATCATTAGTAAGCCCAGTTTAAAATTACAAAACACTTTTGAATTTATTGAAATTAAAATCAAATTTTAATTCATTTTAAATGGGCAAAGGGGAATTAAATAGGAAAAATGGGGTGGGGTTGGCCCAGCCGGATGGGCTGAGCCCTGGGCTCGGGCCCTGGCCGAACCAGGGCTCGGACCAGGCTGGTGCCTGGCTCTTGGCCTGGCTCGGCCAGGCCCTGGACCCGGCCCGTCCGGTCCGACCGGCTCGGGACCGGGCCCAGGGCCGGTTCAGTGCCTAAACCCATCGCCCACCCCCCCAAACCCGACGCCCATCGAGTTGCAGAAACCCTAGGCGGCGGCGGCTGGAGTTGCAGGCAGCGCCAGCGGCCGCCCCCGGCCCTAGCGCCAGCGACGTGCCCGGCGCCGGCAGGGCCGCCGGTGACCGGCGATGGGGAGCAGTCCAAGCCCCAAAAACCCAAAATTCTGGTTTTTCAGGTTTCAAAAACCCGACTTTGGGCTCGATTTTGCAGCTCTTCAAGGCCACCTTTGCCCCGGCTATCATGCCCGGTGTGTAGTGGTGACTATCACCAAGAGATCCAGAGATCTAACCCGCCATCCCAACACCTGGGAGGCATGTACGAAGCCGCCAAAGTACCTCGGTTCATCATCTCATGAAGAACTCCGAAAACTCCAAATAAAATCCGAAAAATCACAGAAAAATAATCAAATTATTTGTGTTCATCTTATGAACACTATTCCGTCATTTTAATCGGATTAAACTCATGGAATAACTCAAGAAAAATTAATTTAGAGATCCGAAACGGGACGAGAAACAGTGGAACCTGACTCTGATACCACTGTTGGAATTTCTCGGGTTTCTCCGGATCGCTCACGCAGCGGAAAATAAAATATTTACAGCGATCCGTTCCCGTTTCGAAAAACTAAAACCTACGATTATCGGATAATCGATTCTCACCGTGTGCGGATTCGAATCCACAACCGTTCGGTTCCGTTGGTGCGACACCGCAAGCCGCGCAAGCGCTCGGCCTCTAGCGAAGTCCTCGCGATCCTCCCCGCGACGGATATCCTCACGTTCCTCGTTCTTCGCAGCCCACGAAACCTCCGCTGGTTGCCGCAACGATCGCCGCAACGCGCGGACGATTTCCCGTCGAATGGGATTCGGAGAAGCGGCGGAGCATATCTGGATCTGTCTGGACGCCAGAGAGAGAGAGAAACTGAGGAGGGGCGGCTAGGATTAGCAGCAGCTTGGCCTGCTCAGCCCGTTCGCTATGTTTTATACTAACCGCGCGGTTTTTCATAAAAACCCCCGGTTTGTATAAAACCCACTTATTTATCCATCGCCTTGAGAATCATTTGCGTGTGACCCTCTAGGCCCAAGTACCAGTCTAGTTAATGGCCCAACAAGCCCAGTGACTCCTCACTGGCTTTATTAATTAATTAATAAACCTTTATTAATTAATTAATTAATCGAATTGATGTCGCACATCGAATTCGACTGGGCCTCCAATCACGTTGGGTGCCAAGCAACACCGCGTGAACCCGGAAGGTATTTGGGATTAAGTAACCCACTCTTGGAACCTTTCCGCCGACAGTTACCACGTGGATATAATCCTTCATTCGTACAATACTCTCGAGTCAACTCAGGATATGGCGAGCTGTCAAACCGTAACCGGTCGACTCACTTGGATTGGATGCCGCTGATGAATATCGGAAAACTCCTTTCCCGATATTATCGTCCGCCCTGGCCAGGGACTTTCCCGCATCCTTCCTAGAGCATTCTCTCTCTAAGTACCGAGAGCGAATGATTCCTTATTGACACACAATTCCCTTCGACGGTATTCCGCTGTACCCAATCCTTGGCGTATTAGAATCCCATGGCTATAGATTCGTAAACCAGGGTCAAAGCATAGAAGTCCACCGACAAGGTGTCCTCGGTGTCTCAGATCCGAGGACCATCCACGCAACTGCGACAATAGAATCAAGCTGGTTGACAGTGAGGTACAATACTATCCAGCGATTCAGTCGGATCAGTTCAGTGAACTCATTCTCCAATGAGCACCTACAGATTCGCCTTAGTGTCTCCACACAAGTGACTTATGATATCAGTCACCCTCATCATATGAGCAGGAGTAATCTGGACTAGTCTAACCGGATATCCGATGTCCTTCTCGGATATCCTCCGACTATAAACAATTAAGAATATGTGTGTTTAAGTGATCAGTCTCATTAGTATGATCTCATCATAATCTGATCACTATAGCACATATTCACGGACTTCATTATGAAACGATAATTAATGCGATTTACACATAATGAATATTATGCCATTTTATTAATAAATGAACGAGATTTACATAGTCAGATTGGCTTGTAGGCCACCTAAAACTAACAGGTACCACATTTGTACTAATAAAAAAAGGATGTACAATTATAGATTGTATGCTCAATCTCAACCTTGTGTACAAAAACACCAAGAAGGTGTCAAGAATCAACCCCGCAACAGCAAAATAAGAAAGGATGACATATCCACATCCACATTCCCCAAAAGACTCACCACTCTCTAATACTATTACAAATAAAGTCCACCACCCTTTTGGGTATGGAAGCCTCTTTCTTAAATATCCATTTGTTCCTTTCAGACCATATCGCCCACCCCGTAGTATGCAGGATCAGCCACACATAGAAGACTCATGTTGAAATAATGCATCCACACCGGTCCTCCTTGGGCCTAGGATCTGAAACACTTGAGAACAAGAAGTTCCAAATTTCTTCCTCAGAAGTACATCCCGAGAAGAGGTTCATCCTCTTCTCCGCACATGGAACACAAAGGAATCACATCACATCCAAAGCGAATTAACCTATCACAAGTTGACAGCCTTCCAATGGATACCCTCCACATAAAGCACCTTCACCTTCCATGGAGAAATAGGGTCCCAAATCTGATGTAAGTGTGGGGACCTAGTACCTCCATCTGCTATCATGTGATACACAGACCTGACAGAGAAGGCCCCCTTATTGGTCCAGCCCCATATCCAAGAGTCCTACATTGATGGGTCAAACTTATGCAGCAAAGACATGAGGTCCACAAAGTCCTATATCTCCTCCTTTCGCAAATCTTGCCTGTAGCACGGTGCCCACTTCCCATTTTGATCCCTCGTCTGTGCCACATTAGCCCTTGGAGAGGAAAAAATACTAAATATCCTAGTGTAAATGTTGGCCAGTGTAGGCGGAGCACACCATTTATCTTAACCAAAAGAGGCAAAGCTGTCCGTCTCCCACTGCAAAATGAGTACCTGCTAAGATTATGTCTGAAGCCTGTAGGATGCCTTTTCAAACATGAGAGACATTGTATATCACCTAGAGGAAAATAGGCTTAGCAGCTTCAATGGTTCATATCCACTCTCCAGCCTGTGAACTTTGCTGAAATGGATCACAGTGGCTTGAAGCCTTCCTTTTCTCTCTAGGAGATGACATAGTGATTAGTGATTCTAAGGTAGTAGAACAGTACCTAGCTATCATATTAGATGCTGCAGTGGTAATATTGAAAGAGAAGTCACTTGTGTAATACTGGGGCTTTGCAATTTGCCAAGAGGTTCATTATTGATTGAGGCACTAGGGATTTATCCTTTGTGTCTTTTCATGTTTTTGATGACCTACAGTTGGTGTTCGAGTGGATATCTGAAAATTGCAAAATGGGTTACTTGTTCTTGAATAGATTGTTGAGTTGAAGTTTAGGAAATTGATATTATCTTGAAAGGCTTCCAATGCATTGGTATGTATGTATGCTAGCTTTCATTTTCTTTTGTATTTCATACCTTTCAGGGTTTATAGGAAGTGAAGTATAACCAAATTGTCCAACTTTATCCATATTTCTAGACAACCAAGAGATAAAGTTGTAGTTGTTGTGGAGTTGTGCGCTTTCTTTTACACAACCCGTATCCAACGTTACCCATATTTGTAGTTGACAAATGGATAAGGTTGTGGATTGATAAATTAGTATTTTCTATTATTAAAAGAACAAATGCATGCACTATATTTATGTTTATGATGTTTAAAATAGCATGAAATGTTAGACAACTTCGTACCGATTCCAACGGTACCAATTTCGTCAAATTCTGAGTTAAAAACATCATCATTTCATATATTTGCGGTTTTCTCAGCAAAACCGTGAGAAATCAATTTATTTAAGCATAAATGTAATTTTATTCATGATAATATCCTAATTTACATTTATTTTATGTGAACAGGGCTTGAAGAAGATGCAGTGCAATTGGCTAAGTTTCTAGTCGTTTGTGGGAAGGACGGGAGTTCGAATCCCAACTAAATCGACTTTATTTTGGCAAAAATACTAAGGCGGGGGTAAAAGGGTCTTTTTTTACCCTAAATGGTTGTCCTAATTCTTACATAAGAAGGGAACAAGAGGAGCCAGCCGCCATCCACTTTCTTCCTTTCTTTATTTTAAAAATTCTCTCTCCCTTTTTAAGAAGTCTCTCCTTCCTTCCTTCCCCTCCCCCTACTTTTCTTCTCCCTCCTACCTTCTCTCCCCTTGCTCCCTCACTTTTTCTCCCTCTCTGCTACAGTACCCTCGGTACTGTAGCTACAATACCGCGCAACTGTAGCACTCTTTCTCTCTCTCTAGCTTCGTTCCCTCCCTCTCTCGCTCGCTCGCTCTCTCTCTCTCTACATCTCTCTCAAACCGGCGGCTGTCAAGGGCAAGAGGTGGACTCTAGGCACTACAACTAACTATTGAAAGGAGTATAGGGCGGGCGACGATGGCTGCAAGCACCAGTTTTCTCTCTCCATCGCCTCTCTCTCTAACTTTTGAGTTCTCCATGTTACACTGTATTTAGAATATTTTATGTAAAATATTTCTTATAAAAGTCATGTTATTTTTTTATTTTCAATGTTTATGTAAAATTTCATATATTTTTGTCAACGAGTGACAGTAGCTCCTTTGAAAAAAGTTATCTTTTCTCCCTCTTTTTGTTCTACAACTTTTATTTTTCTTATGTTGATATTACTCAAACTTTATATTCTACTTTTAATTAGTATTTTAGAGGTAGTCTTAGTTCAATAGATGGTCTGATTATACTCGTTTAGGGGTGCTCCTTTTGTGAGTTCATAGTAAGTCCGATTAGTTTCAATTGTTGTTTATTAAATCATCATGCTCCATCTTCTTTCTTCTCTGTTTTTCCTCTAAAAAAATCTAAGGTTTTCAACTTTAAAAATCTATTTCCCTGTGGATTCGACTCGGACTCACCATTGTTATTGTTAAAGTTTAATTTGAATGAGCCGATTAATTTAGATTGTTAGCTTTGATTTTTAACGACACAATCTTAAGCTATCAATTTTTGGCACCGTTGCCGAAGATTTAAATTTTTAATTTTGATTATTTTGGATTTAGTGTAATTATTGTTTATCTAACATCCTTTTGCTTATTTGTGTAGATGCATAAAAAAAAAAAAGAGGAAAGCGAAATCATGGTAACTATGTTCCAACTTTCTATGTTTCAATTTCCTTATTTTAGTTAGTTTTTTTTTTGTAGTTGCTAAGATTAGATAGGTTGCCATTAACATAAAAAAAGGAAAGAAAAATTCAAATTCAAAATCTCCATTCCAAGATTAGAAACTTTCCATACTAGGCATTCATCATTTTAAGAAAGCATGCATTAGTTTTTATTTTTAGTCATTTCCATAAATTGTTGAAGATTGCAGGGGAAAGGTACATATTTCAATTATAGCAAGTCATTCATGATTGCATCAACACACCCTGCCTTGATTTGCTTATTGCCTTACAATGCATTCAAAAAGACTTTAAGGGCAACAACTTTAACCACATAAGGTAGGGATTTGATCACCCTTCCTTAGCCCACAAATCACCTTCCTTGCATTGGCATTTCCTAATCCAATTAAAAGCAGGTCGAAAGAGAATCTAGGATTTACACCGTGAGTGGTTTAAATTCGGGTTACCTCCACTTTTGGCAACGGTGTCTAGGCTAGAGGTTAAAAAGGCAAACGCCTAAGCGGGAAAGTGGTTCTCTAATTAGGTCCCTACAAAAGTAGGGGGAGCCTCCCACTACCCCACCTCTAACCTGGCCGTTGATTGATTGTGGTTGTGACTTGAGGTGGACCCCATTCTCCTTGTAAGAAAATTCACATAGAGAGTCTAGGTCAACATTAGATCATTAGGGTAATTTGATTGTCAAAATTGTTTGCATTTATATAAAAAAAAAAAAAACAAGAAATTGAAAACAAAATTCAAATCCATCTTCTCTCTCTTAGTCCTAGTGTATGCAAGGTAGGAGATCTCAAAACCCTAACCTTCTAGGACCATTTGCTGAAATCGAGAGAATCCTACACCAAGGAAACCCACCACACGATCAAATGGCTGATAATCATGATCCACCGAAACAAATGAAGTACTATTTCATTCCAAATTAATACCAACCTTCATCCTGTATTCATCTTCTTAAGAATCCAGCCAATCAATATGAAATTAAATCTAGCACCATTCAGATGCTCCCATCCTTTTGTGGGAACACGAACGAAGATCCTTATAAGCATCTGGATGAATTTCTAGAAATCTGTTCCACGGTGAAAATCTAGAATTTCACCGATGATGGCCTTAAGCTGACCTTATTTCCCTTCTCATTAAAGGATAAGGCTAAATATTGGTTGGGGACTATAGGTAGGCCCATTAGGACATGGGAACAAATGCAAAAAGAATTTCTGAAGAAGTTCTATCCCATAGGGCGGACTAATACCATGAGAAAGGCTATCATGAGTTTTACCCAAACTCCCGATAAAATGATTCATGAATCTTGGGAAAGACTAAAAGAATTACTTAGGAAATGCCCTCATCATGGACTTTCAAAATGGCAAATTATCCAAGCATTCTATGAAGGATTGTCTGAACAGTTCAGACAAATGGTGGATGCCTCATGTGGAGGAGCGTTTATGATGAAAAATAAAGATGAGACTTATGATCTTTTTGAGATGTTAAGCGAAAATTCCATCAATCATGCCTCATTATCATCTTATGAGAGGTCTGTTGGGCCATCTAAATAGGTTGGAATGTATGAACTTAAGGCCCGCGGGGAGCCTGAATCCAGAATGGACATAAATCTGATTAATCAGAAATTGGATAAGGTAGATATCTTGGCCCAAAAATTAGACCAACTCTTGACCTTAAACAAGCAAGAGCCTACTTACCCAACACAATCTAGTCCATATGAAGGCCCATCTTCTGTCAATCATGACATTTGTGCCTTATGCGCAAGTCCGACCCATCAAGTGAATGAATGCCCAGCCGCGGCCCAACTTCCACCATTCATTCAAGAACAAGTTCAGGCTGCCCAGGGATTCTCCAGGCCCAATAATGATCCTTTCTCAAATACTTACAATCCTAGCTGGAGAAACCATCATAATTTTTCTTGGAAGAATCAGCAGGCCCCATTACCAATGTCCAATCCTTCCATGCATCAAGCCCAAAAGCCACATAATTCATTTCAACATCAATCTAATTTCTACAGAAATGCTCAGGCTAGGGGATTCCAGGCCAATTCTCTCAACCGGTCCACTACCAATCATTCCTATCAGGACAACCAACCCAATACCATCCTCCACCCACTTACCAACAACCTCCTTAGCCCAACTTTGATGACAAATTCACTCAACTCCAACAGCTGATTTTGACCCAGCAACAATCCATTTCTAAGTTGGAAAGTTAAATGGGCCAACTAGCTGAAGCTACGATGAGAAGAGAAGTGGGTCAACTTCCTAGTCAACCCATTGCCAATCCAAGGAATCAACCTCCGGGGTTTTCCCAGCAATCGGGCATCTTACCTCAGCCTGGCCCATTACCACAACCTAAAGGGACGCAATTTGAAAATGCTAAAGCCATTTCAGCCCTTAGGAGTGGGAAAAGTTTAGAAAACCCACATGCAGATGGAGAGTTAGCCGAAGGTTCCACTGATGGGCCTCATGAAATTGAAAGTGAGAGTGAGGCTGAACCCAACATGGAGAAGTTGGAGGAGGATCCGAAAGGAAAAGGGAAGATGGATGAAGGCCCAAGTTCTTATCAACCTAGGGTGCCATTTCCAAATGCTTTGTTAGCTAAGCCCAATACCAGGAAGAAACTAGCCCAGAATGAGGAGTTGCTAGACTTATTCAAACAAGTTCAGATTAATATTCCACTCATCGATGCCATCAAGCATGTGCCAGCTTATGCTAAGTTCCTCAAGGAATTATGTACTCCACGAAGAGAATCTAGAATGGCACCCGAAAAGGTTCGGCTTTCAGAAGATGTGAGTGCGATTGTAATGAATCATCTTCCCAAGAAGTTGAAGGATCCTGGAGCACCTTTGATCTCATGTGACTTAGGTGGAGTTACATTTGATAGAGCTTTATTGGATTTAGGTGCTAGTGTGAACCTCTTGCCAACAGCCATTTATGAGAAATTTGATATTGGGGAATTAAAGCCCACATCTATCATCTTGCAGTTGGCTGATAGGTCTGTGAAGACTCCACGAGGATTAATTGAGGATGTTATTGTGAAGGTTTCTGATTGTTATTTTCCCGTAGATTTTCTTATTCTGGATATGGCATTACCTGAGGAACTCATTCACACCCCGATCATCCTAGGTCGTCCATTCTTAGCCACTGTCAAAGCTAATATAAATTGTGAAACTGGCATGATGGACATTTCATTTGGGGGTCAAAAAGTCAAGATTAATGTCTTCAAAACATCTCAATATCCAGATCATGAAGAAGAATGCCATACTATTGATATCTTGGATAATTTGGTTGAAGAAAATGCGATGATCATGCATGACCATCTAAAGGAAGCGAATGCTTTAAAAGATTCTCCGAGCCCATTAACATCTTGGCCCAAGGTTGAACCATTACCAGCCTTGCAATCTGAACCTGCTTTGCCATCTTTAAAGGACCCTCCTGTGCTCGAACTCAAGACATTACCTGAATCTCTTAAGTATGACTTCTTGGGCCCCGACCAGACTCTTCCGGTCATCATTGCGGCAAACCTATCATCGCCGCAAGAAGCCCAGTTAATTGAGGTCCTTAAAGCCCATAAAGGTGCCATTGGTTGGTCAGTGGCAGATTTAAAAGGAATAAGTCCGTCTATTTGCATGCATCATATCTACATGGAAGAGAATTCCAAACCAAGTCAGGAGATGCAAAGGCGGCTTAATCTAAATATGAAAGAAGTGGTGAAAAAGGAAGTTGTGAAATGGCTGGACGCGGGTATCATTTACCCCATATCGGATAGTAAATGGGCCAGCCCAACCCAAGTGGTACCCAAGAAATCTAGATTAACGGTTATTAAGAATGATCGTGGGGAAGAGGTGCCCACTAGGTTCACCACGGGATGGAGAGTGTGCATTGATTACAGAAAACTTAACCTCATGACTAAAAAGGACCATTTCCCACTTCCGATCATGGATCAGATCTTAGAAAAGTTATCGGGCCAGAAGTACTTTTGCTTCTTAGATGGGTATTCCAGGTATAATCAAGTAGCTATTTACCCAGAAGATCAAGAAAAGACCACCTTTACGTGCCCCTATGGCACGTTTGCTTTCAGAAGAATGCCATTTAGATTATGCAACGCACCAGCCACATTTCAACGGTGTATGATGGCTATATTCTCCGATATGGTGGGAGAATTCCTCGAAGTTTTCAAGGATGATTTCTCAATCTTCGGAGATTCTTTTGAAAATTGCTTGGAAAATCTTAAACAGGTGCTAGCTAGATGCATTGAAACCAACCTGATACTTAGCTGGGAGAAGAGTCATTTTATGGTTCGAGAGGGCATTGTTCTAGGCCACATTGTATCTGAAAGGGGGATAGAGGTAGATAAAGCTAAGATCGATCACATATCTAATCTTCCTCCTCCCACCTCGGTCAGACAAATCCGTTCATTCCTTGGCCATGCCAATTTCTATCGCCGGTTTATCTACAATTTCTCTCAAATTGCCCGGCCTCTAACTCTTCTCCTAGCTAAGGATGTTCCCTTCCAAATGGATGAATCTTGCATCAAGGCATTCAATTCTCTGAAGGAATCTTTGACCAAAGCTCCGATTCTTCAATATCTAGATTGGTCTTTGCCCTTCGAAATCATGTGCGATGCCTCTGACTATACTATCGGTGCGGTATTGGGACAAAGAATCAACAAGTGTCCCATGGTGATCTATTATGCAAGTCGCACCCTTGCAAATGCTCAAATGAATTATACCACCACAGAAAAGGAATTATTAGCTGTGGCTTTTGCCTTAGAAAAATTCAGATCATATATTTTAGGGGCAAAAGTCATAATCTATTCCGATCACTCAGCTTTCAAATATCTTTTGACCAAGAAGGATGCGAAGCCCAGACTTATCAGATGGATCTTACTCCTTTAGGAATTTGATTTGGAAATTTGGGATAAGAAGGGTTCTGAGAATGTGGTAGCTGACCACCTATCCCGAATTCTGATTTCCAAGAGTGCACCAATAACTGATTCATTTCCTGATGAGCATCTGCTGGTCATTTCTCACACTGTTACACCTTGGTATGCTCATCTTGTTACAAGGTAACCAATCAACTTCCAGAAGGATGGACTAAAAGTGAGAAGGACATATTCTTTTCCCAGGAGAAGTATTATTTCTGGGATGATCCAGAACTATTCAAATTATGTCCTGATCAAATCATTAGGAGATGTGTTCCAGAAGAAGAACAACCGAGTGTTCTCACTTCTGCCATAATATGGCTTGTGGGGGCCATTTCTCAGGGAAGAAAACTGCAGCCAAGATCCTGCAAAGTGGTTTTTACTGGCACACACTCTTTAAAGATGCCCATGAATTTAGCAGAACTTGCCTCCGATGCCAGGCTGTAGGAAATATGGCAAAAAGGGATATGATGCCACTCAATCCAATCTTGGTGGTTAAAGTTTTTGATGTTTGGGGGATTGACTTTATGGAATCTTTTCCACCTTCTTTTGGACATACATATATCCTGGTAGCGGTGGATTATGTCTCTAAGTGGATTGAAGTAGTAGCCACCCGAACCAATGATCATAAAGTGGTCATTAAATTTGTCCAGAAAAATATCTTTTCTCGGTTCGGGTGGCCTAAAGCTATCATAAGTGATGGGAGAACGCATTTCACAAATTACCAATTTCGAGTTTTGCTTAAGAAATATGGGATT
The DNA here is from genome assembly GCA_030544215.1 of Zantedeschia hybrid cultivar. NCBI lineage: Eukaryota > Viridiplantae > Streptophyta > Magnoliopsida > Alismatales > Araceae > Zantedeschia > Zantedeschia hybrid cultivar. The sequence continues at coordinate 41,165,289 of JARZZO010000002.1, read as the reverse complement.
AATCACAAGATGGCTACCCCTTATCATCTCCAAACCAGTGGCCAAGTGAAAGTTTCCAATAGAGAGATTAAGAATATTCTGTAAAAGTCCGTTAGGCCCGATAGAAAAAATTGGTCTGAAAGATTGGATGATGCCTTATGGGCCTATCGGACTGCTTACAAAATTCCTATTGGCATTGTTAGTATTAGATGGTCTCAAAGCCAATCCGATACTGTGTACATATTCAGATTATTAATAAATGGCAATAATTCATTGTGTGTAATTAATTCGATCTGTGTTTATCGTATCACGATGAAGTCCATGAACATGTGCAATAGTCTTTGGATTATGATGAGATCATAATTACGGGACCGAAGACTTATAAACACATGTTCTTAATTGTTCCTAGTCATAGGATGTTTGAGATAGGACATCGAACATCCGGATAGACTAGTATAGGTTACTTCAGCTCATATGATGAGGGTGACTGATCCCATAAGTCACTTGTGTGGAGACACTATGCTGAACCTATAGGTGCTCATTGGTGAATGAGTTCACTGAACTGATCCGACTATGAATCGCTGGATGGTAATCACCTCACTGTTAACCAGCTCGATTCAATTGTCACGGTTGCGTGGATGATCCTTGGACCTGAGACTCCAAGGATACCTTGTTGGTAGGTTTCTGAGCTTTGACCTTGACAAACGAATCTCTAACCATGGGATATCAATAAGTTAAGCGATCGGGTTCAGGGAGATGCCCTCGAAGGTAATTGTGTGTTCAATACGGGATCATCCGCTCTCGGTTGTATGAGAGAGAATGTTCCGGGAATGATGCGCTTAAAGTCCCTGGCCAGGGCGGACTCTGTAATCGATAAGGAGTTATCGGATTCAGAATAGCAGCATCTGATTCAAGTGAATCGACCAAATAGGGTTTAACAGTAAACCATGCCCTAAGTCGATTCGGGAACATTGTACGGATGAAGGATTATATCCGCACGCTAACCGATGACAGAAAGGTTCCAATAGAGGGTTGCGATAACCCCAGTGCCATCCAGGATCACGCGATGTTGCTTGGCATCCAACGTGATCGGCAGTCCGTCCGAATTTATTGTGGGACATTAAATTCGGCTGATTAATTGAATATAAGGATATTAATTAATACAGTGGGTCAGTAAAGGGTTACTGGACTTAATGGGCTATTAACTGGACTGGTATTTGGGCCTAGAGGGTCACACGCAAATGGTTTTCAAGTCGATGGATAATCCGACAGGATTTCGGATAAGTCTGGGTTTTTGTGAAAAACCGCAAACTGACTTTTTATAAAAGAACGGATTCTACGTCCGGGGCCAGCAACCCTGACCTAGCCGTCATTCGTTCTTCCCACTTTCTCTCTCCTCTGGGCGTGCCGTTCCCAACTGCTCCACTTCCCGTTCGACGGGGATTCTGGATCCGCATGTCGCGGCGGATCACGCGCAGTCAGACGGGATCTTCGAGCGCCGCAGCGAGCGAGGAAGCGAGGACGATCCATCGCGAGGAGAACCGCGTGGATACCGCTAGAGGTCGGGCATCTGCGCGACTTGCGGCATCGCTCCGACGGAACCGGAAAACGGACGCGGATTCGAATCCGCGCAAGGTAAATTCGGTTTACACCAGTTTAGTTTTAACGACCGAAACGGGACAGATCCGATCCCGAACTCCTTTATTCCGCTGCGTTTTAGGATCGGATCCCGACACAGCGATCCAAACAGTGGTATCAGAGCCAGGTTCCACTGTGTTTTCGCCGTTTCGATCTCTTTTTGATAATTTTGTAATTGATTCCATGCATATGATGCGTTCATGAGATGAACACAGCAAGTTTAAGAGAAACTGTAAGCATTAAAATTTTATTTTTCTGCAATTTTCGTGTGTGTTATTCGCCGGACGAAGAACTACTCGTATCGGTTTGTTCACGGGCATCCCAAGCGTTGGGAAGGGCTCGATGGAGCATGGGATTCCTTCCATGGGGTCGTGGATCGAGATTCTGATCTTGCATCATGACCGGGAGGATCATAAACCCCTAGATTTATTTTTATTTTTCAAAGATATGGGGTTCCTAATTTTTTTTGCAGAAAACGGATTTCGGGGGGGGGGGGGTTTTGGAAGCTCCCCGCCGGCAACCAGGGGTTGCCGGCGACGGCACCGGTGCCTCCGGGCACCGGAGACCGCCCCACGGCCGGGGCCCTGCCGGCCGGCACCTGCGGGGCAGGTTGCCGGCGGCAGGGAGCCGCCGCCCCCCACCCTGCGCGCAGCTAGGGTTTCCTAGCTGCGCTCGGGTGGGGGGGGTGGGCCCGACGGGCCTGGCCGGGCCCCCGGGTCCGAGCCAGTCGGCCCTGGACCCGGACCAGGTCCGCGCCCTTGTGGGCGGACCTGGGTCCGAGCCAGGGACCGGCTGGGTTCGGCCCAGGTCCGGTCCGGTCCATTGGACCGCTGCCCCCTTTCCCCTTTATTTTTTTTTGTTTTTGTTTTTAATCCTTAATTAATCTGTTTTTGTTCCAAATTAAAAACAGAATTTAATTTTCATTTGTAATGAAATTTTACAATAAGATTGAGCTCTGTTTTTAATTTTATGGTCCAATAATTAGATTAATATGGATTAAAATAGTAATTAACAAGTTGTTGTTAATTCAATCTACTTGTTAGATTAAAGGAAATAATTGGGGAATAAATTTAATTGTTAAATTTATAATTTAATGCCAGTTAATCTTATCTGCATGGAATGTTACAATCTTGTCAAATTAGAGTTTATGTGCATTTATTGATGTGCATTTATTTGCTTGTTTAAATTAGATTTAAATTAGCATGCTTGAAATAAATACTAAAGTTTTCGAAAATCCTAAATCCAATTTTGATTGGTCCCTGGTTTTATGAAACCAAAATTATAAGTTATTTTCGAAAATTTTATTTAGCCATTTGATGCGCAATTCATGTGTGGTTTGTTTAATAAAACACATGGTGGTCATGGACGAGCATTAATTGTGGATGTGGAATGTGATTGTGTGGTTTATTGTGTATTAATAAATAGAGGTCTGCGAACCTCTCCCTCTCATATTCCATTGTACTTCTATCTTCCACCTCGATGTAATCGCCATAAGGCTTCCTCATTTAAATTATCATGTAATTGAGAATTACGATGTAATTTGATCGAGGCGGATGCGCGCGGAGCGAGGATGATCCACAACTGCTGACCAGATGAAAATGAAGGAGTTCATTGCATTCATGGGTTTGCAGACTCATGATATAAGATGTTATATTGTGTGAATGTGTGCGTTTGACTGTCTGGCTCAAGTCAAACCGCAGTGCCGTCCATGACCACACTAATGACATGTATGTGATGCGTGTGCTTTATATTTGCTAGGTTATTAGTATTAATAAATATATTCAATATATTTAATACTATCACCTAGGATGAGACCAAATTAAATAAGTAAAACCTTCGTTACAAACTCTAAGCCGTAGCGCGAGTCATTGAGAATGTACCGCGTGGCTCTCCATCAATATGATTGATAGAACTTAATTCGGTGGTGGCAGATACTATGTGTTTACCCGAGGTCTGTCATTAACTGATGAGAGGACTGTTGATCATGGCATTAGATGCCTTTGGATAAGAGTAGAGGAACGATATAGTCATCCACGTGTTTACCCGGGAACTATGTTTCTACTTTACTCTGTCACGTATTGATGGTAAAGCTTAGACCGGGGATAATGGTCTACTGTGTTTACCCGGGACCATTAAACTTGGGAGCCGAAGTACGATCGGATATTGCAAGGAGTTGTAATTATCATGAGATGATTGCTCTGAGATAGCAGTATGATACTATGTGTTTACCCGAGGTCATACTGTGATGCTTGGAGATTCTGATCCCCACTAGGAGACAGTCGGCGTCTCCCGTTCTGTATATCTGAAGGTTATACAGTCCGTCGAAAATTAGTGGGAATAAAACTAGATAATAAAAGACCATATCTTGTTTTAGATAATCTGAATATCTGCTAATTATCGATTGATTATCTCCTGTAGGCGAGAATGTCTCACCATAACCCGTTGAGAGGCATACTTGATGCCAACCGTTTGACAGGCACCAATTACTCAGATTGGCTCAGAAACTTGAAGATAGTCCTAAGGTCTGAGCAGATTGCCTACGTCTTGGATACTGAACCTCTTGCTGAACCAGCATTAGATGCTCCAGAGGAGGAAATGATAGCGTATGAAAAATGGAAGGAGGATTCCACCATGGCCCAATGCTATATGTTAGCCTCTATGAGCAATGAGTTGCAGAGGCAACATGAAGAGATGGATGCTAGATCCATCATGCTCCATTTGAAGGAGCTCTTTGGTGAGCAGAGCAGAATCGAACGATATGAGATATCGAAGAATCTGTTCAAAGCTCAGATGGCAGAGGGAACTTCAGTACAGAATCATGTGCTGAAGATGATTGAGTGGGTGGAGAGGCTGGATGCTCTTGGGATTACACTTCCCAAGGAGATGCACACAGACCTTGTGTTGTCTTCACTTCCACCTTCATATGCTCAGTTCATCGTCAATTTCAACATGAACAAGATCCAGGCGACCTTAGCTGAACTGCTGAACATGTTAAAGACTGCTGAGGGGAACCTTGTGAAGGACAAACCCCAAGTCCTAATGGTTGGTAAGACCAACAGAAAAAGACTTGCAGTCCAAGCTTTTCGAAAGAATAAGAACAAGGTTCAGAGAAAGGCAAAGGTTGTCAAGAAAGACAAGGGTAAAAATGCTGAGAAAGGTGATTGCTTCTACTGTCACCAGAAAGGGCATTGGAAGAGGAATTGCAAGGAATACCTCAAGGACAAGGCTCAAGGAACTGTGAAGCAGCAGGACGCTTAAGGTATCTATATGATAGATGTAAACTTGTCAATAAGAGATTGTACATCATGGGTATTAGATACTGGATGTGTATCTCATATCTGCAATTCTGTACAGGCATTGACAAGAAGACGTAAGCTGAGGACCGGAGAGGTGGAGCTGAGGCTAGGTAACGGCGCAAGGGTTGCGGCGATCGCTGTGGGGACAGTGAAGCTCAAGCTACCATCCGGAGACACATTTTTATTAGATGATTGTTATTATGTACCTAGCATAATAAGGAACATCATTTCTATTTCATGTTTAGATAGAATTGGATACAATTTAAATTTTGGGAACAATAGTTGTTCAATTTATTTCAGAAATAAATTAATAGCTTCAGCTATTTTGTCCAATGGATTGTATCTATTGAATGTGTCTCATGATAATTTACATATCGGTTCTTCGATTAAAAGAAGTAAGTATGAAATGAACAAAGCCTACTTATGGCATTGTAGGCTTGGACACATTGGTGAAAACAGACTCCAAAGGTTGCATAAAGATGGATATTTGGATCCATTTGATTATGAATCATATGCAACCTGTGAGTCATGTTTAATGGGTAAAATGGCTAAGTCTCCATTTAGTGGAACTGGAGAACGAGCCAAAGGCATATTAGAACTCATACATTCAGATGTATGTGGTCCTATGTCAACCCAAGCCATTGGTGCTTTCTCATACTTCATTACATTCACTGATGATTACTCAAGGTTTGGATATATATACTTATTGAAGTATAAATCTGAAGCCTTTGAGAAATTCAGAGAATTTAAGAATGAAGTAGAAAAACAAACAGGAAAGAGTATAAAAACCATCCGATCTGATCGGGGTGGTGAATACTTGAGTACTGAGTTCATTAAATACTTAAAGGATAATGGTATCCTTTCTCAGCTTACACCTCCTTATACACCTCAAATGAATGGTGTATCAGAAAGGAGAAATCGCACATTAATGGAAATGGTGCGATCCATGATGAGCATGTCCAAATTACCAGTGTCCTTATGGGGATATGCACTTAGCTCGGCTATGTATATCCTGAATAAGGTACCCAGCAAATCTGTTGAGAACACTCCATATGAGATATGGAATGGAAGGAAACCAGACCTTAAACATGTTAAAGTCTGGGGATGTCCTGCTCATGTTAAAAGACATGACGCAGATAAGCTGGAATCCAGAACTGACAAATGCAGATTTGTGGGATATCCAAAGGAAACTTATGGATATTACTTCTATCATCCTAGCGAACAAAAGGTGTTTGTGGCCAGGAGAGCTGTCTTTCTGGAAGAAGATTATATTCTCCAGAAAGACAGTGGGAGTAAAGTAATTCTGGAAGAAGTTCCAGACCCACAAACTGGCAATGGTTCATTAGATGAACCGTTAGTTTCTGAACCTGTTCAAAATGATACACAGGAACCTCGTAGGTCTGAAAGAGTACCTAAACCACCAGAAAGATATGTGGGACATATTAATTTGGATGGTTCAAGGATATTCTATAATGAGGATGATGATCCCAAGACTTACCAGGAGGCCATTGAAAGTTCAGAGGCCGGGAAATGGCGGGAAGCCATGAATTCTGAAATACAGTCCATGTACATCAACCAAGTTTGGAACTTGGTAGATTTACCCGATGGTATAGTACCTATCGGCTGCAAATGGATCTTTAAAAGAAAGATCGGTGCAGATGGACGTATTGAGACTTATAAGGCAAGATTAGTGGCAAAAGGCTATCGTCAAAGACAAGGCGTTGACTATGACGAAACTTTTTCACCCGTTGCTATGATTAAGTCCATCAGAATTCTTCTTGCCATTGCTGCCTACCATGATTATGAAATCTGGCAGATGGATGTGAAGACTGCCTTCCTCAATGGAAACCTTGAGGAGGAGGTGTATATGATACAACCAGAAGGATTCACATCCAAAGAATCTCCAGACATGGTATGCAAGTTGCAGAGGTCCATTTATGGACTGAAACAAGCATCCCGAAGCTGGAACATAAGATTTGATGAGGCGATCAAATCTTATGGCTTCATTAAGAATGAAGATGAGCCCTGTGTATACAAGAAAAATAGTGGGAGCGCAATCATATTTCTGGTTCTTTACGTTGACGACATCCTACTCATTGGGAATGATGTAGGAATGATGTCATCCGTAAAGATATGGCTGTCAAATAACTTCTCCATGAAGGATTTGGGAGAAGCATCTTACGTATTAGGAATACGGATCTATAGGGATAGATCAAAGAAGATGCTGGCTTTAACCCAATCCATGTACATAGAAACCATTGTCAAAAGGTTTGGCATGGAAAATTCCAAGAGAGGTCTCATACCGATGAGACATGGAATTTCACTCTCTAAAGGTCAGTCTCCCAAGACACCTGAAGAGAGGGCAGTGATGGATAAAGTCCCCTATGCTTCTGCCATAGGGTCCATCATGTATGCCATGCTATGTACCAGACCTGATGTAGCATATGCTCTAAGTGTTACGAGCAGACATCAGGCAGATCCAGGTGATGAACACTGGAAGGCTGTGAAATGCATCCTTAAGTACTTGAGAAGGACTAAGGATCTATTTCTAGTCTATGGAGGAGGAGACTTAAAGCTGCAAGGATATACTGACTCGAGTTTTCAGTCTGATCCTGACGACAGCAAGTCAACATCAGGTTTTATTTTCACACTCAACGGGGGAGCAGTGAGCTGGAAAAGTTCCAAGCAGGAAACCACTGCTGATTCGACAACAGAAGCCGAGTATATTGCTGCTGCTGAAGCCGCCAAGGAAGCTATGTGGATGAAGAAATTCATCAGCGATCTTGGTGTGGTGGAAAGCATATCTGGTCCCGTCCCACTGCTGTGTGACAACAATGGGGCGATTGCTCAAGCGAAAGAGCCGAGGTCTCATCAGAAGTCGAAGCACATTCTGCGGCGCTTTCATCTGATCAGAGAGATTATAGCTCGAGGAGATGTCGTGGTGGAAAGAGTTCCCTCAGCCGACAACATAGCAGATCCACTTACAAAGCCTTTGTCTCAAAATGTTTTTGAGCGTCACTTAGAGAATATGGGTATTCTGTATAAAAGTGATTGGCTTTAGCCCAAGTGGGAGATTGTTAGTATTAGATGGTCTCAAAGCCAATCCGATACTGTGTACATATTCAGATTATTAATAAATGGCAATAATTCATTGTGTGTAATTAATTCGATCTGTGTTTATCGTATCACGATGAAGTCCATGAACATGTGCAATAGTCTTTGGATTATGATGAGATCATAATTACGGGACCGAAGACTTATAAACACATGTTCTTAATTGTTCCTAGTCATAGGATGTTTGAGATAGGACATCGAACATCCGGATAGACTAGTATAGGTTACTTCAGCTCATATGATGAGGGTGACTGATCCCATAAGTCACTTGTGTGGAGACACTATGCTGAACCTATAGGTGCTCATTGGTGAATGAGTTCACTGAACTGATCCGACTATGAATCGCTGGATGGTAATCACCTCACTGTTAACCAGCTCGATTCAATTGTCACGGTTGCGTGGATGATCCTTGGACCTGAGACTCCAAGGATACCTTGTTGGTAGGTTTCTGAGCTTTGACCTTGACAAACGAATCCCTAACCATGGGATATCAATAAGTTAAGCGATCGGGTTCAGGGAGATGCCCTCGAAGGTAATTGTGTGTTCAATACGGGATCATCCGCTCTCGGTTGTATGAGAGAGAATGTTCCGGGAATGATGCGCTTAAAGTCCCTGGCCAGGGCGGACTCTGTAATCGATAAGGAGTTATCGGATTCAGAATAGCAGCATCTGATTCAAGTGAATCGACCAAATAGGGTTTAACAGTAAACCATGCCCTAAGTCGATTCGGGAACATTGTACGGATGAAGGATTATATCCGCGCGCTAACCGATGACAGAAAGGTTCCAATAGAGGGTTGCGATAACCCCAGTGCCATCCAGGATCACGCGATGTTGCTTGGCATCCAACGTGATCGGCAGTCCGTCCGAATTTATTGTGGGACATTAAATTCGGCTGATTAATTGAATATAAGGATATTAATTAATACAGTGGGTCAGTAAAGGGTTACTGGACTTAATGGGCTATTAACTGGACTGGTATTTGGGCCTAGAGGGTCACACGCAAATGGTTTTCAAGTCGATGGATAATCCGACAGGATTTCGGATAAGTCTGGGTTTTTGTGAAAAACCGCAAACTGACTTTTTATAAAAGAACGGATTCTACGTCCGGGGCCAGCAACCCTGACCTAGCCGTCATTCGTTCTTCCCACTTTCTCTCTCCTCTGGGCGTGCCGTTCCCAACTGCTCCACTTCCCGTTCGACGGGGATTCTGGATCCGCATGTCGCGGCGGATCACGCGCAGTCAGACGGGATCTTCGAGCGCCGCAGCGAGCGAGGAAGCGAGGACGATCCATCGCGAGGAGAACCGCGTGGATACCGCTAGAGGTCGGGCATCTGCGCGACTTGCGGCATCGCTCCGACGGAACCGGAAAACGGACGCGGATTCGAATCCGCGCAAGGTAAATTCGGTTTACACCAGTTTAGTTTTAACGACCGAAACGGGACAGATCCGATCCCGAACTCCTTTATTCCGCTGCGTTTTAGGATCGGATCCCGACACAGCGATCCCAACAGGCATGTCTCCTTATCGCCTGGTTTTTGGAAAAGCGTGCCACCTTCCGGTGGAATTGGAACATAGGGCATATTGGGCCATTAAACAAGTCAATCTGGACCTAGCTCAAGCTGGTTCCCACCGAACCTTACAACTGAGTGAGCTAGAAGAGCTGCGCAACGAGGCCTATGAAAATTCAAAGATTTATAAAGCTAAAACTAAAGCTTTCTATAATAAATATATTGTGAGAAAATCTTTTTTTCCAAATCAGAAAGTTTAGCTATTTAACTTTAGGCTTCGCCTATTTCCAAGAAAACTGAAATCCAGATGGGATGGACCGTTCGTGGTCGTTAAAGCCTTCGATCATGGAACTGTTAAAATTCTGAACCTAAGAGTGGGAACACTTTCACCGCTAATGGTCAACGGTTGAAACCATTTATTGAAAACCTTCAAAATGAGCCACCTAAATCCATAGAACTGAGTGATCCACAATAACTGAACTTCCGTCTAGCTGAAGACGATAAACTTAGCGCTTGTCGGGAGGCAACCCAATATCTTTAGTTCAACTTTGTTTTCTTTTCATTTTTTTTAGGTTTGTAAGCGGCAATCGGCTATGGTAAAGTCGCATCCTCATCATTACAGGTTGTTTCTCTCCTTCACAGTTTTCTTATGGCTAGCATGTGTTTTCATTTCTTTTGTGTCATTGAGGACAATGCCATTCAAGTTGGGGGGGGGGGGGGGGGGGGCAATCAATATGTAATTTTTTTGAAAAATCTGTTGAAGAAAACTGAGAAAATGGTCCAAAATTTTTCAAAAACTTCTTTTTCACATCCCACATAAGTTACATGAAATCTTGTTTCATTAAGAGAATCTTAAATAAATCAGTTTTATGTTAGTTAAATTGGATAAAGCCTTTAAAGTTCATAATAGCCCACTTCACAAGAAACCACGATAGGAATGATTTTCACACATATACGGCAACTTAGAATAAGTGAAAGACCTTGAAAGTATAAAATTATTGGAATTAACTCTAAGGATAAGATTACCTATTCTATTTTTTTTTTCTTTTGGATTAAATGAAAAGAACGTTAGGATTCGTAATAGGGGACCAACTCACTCAGCACTCTAAAGAGGCGGTCATTTAAAAAGGGACATTTTTAAACATTAAATGCCAAATAAGGTGTCAAAAAAAGCTAAAGGAAGGTAGGTGGCAAAAAGTACGCACCTCCCCTCAGGCAATTCAAAGAAAGTGACAAAAAGTACGCACTCTCAAAGGCAAAAGTGCAATTAAATGAAAAAGCCGCGCTAAATGAAAAATTTCCTTGTACTAAAAAGACGACCAAGTCGTAAAAGTGCTGAGTTGGGGCGGGAGCTGAAAAATGATCTTCACGGGTTGATCAGAAAATCTCTTTTCTCTTCTCATCCCCAGGTAGTTCTATCTAAAGGATTAGTAAAGGCGATGATATAACGGAAAGGATAGAAACAAGTTCTAAGCATGCCAACTTACATGCACAATCACCTGTCATGAACTAAAGTGTAGTGGGAAATGAAAACTTTAGCTTAACCAATCAGCTACCATTTAATTGATTATGATAGATAGCTATAAATGAAGCATGATAATTCATTGTTGTCCTAATTTTTCTTCTATTTGCATTGCTAAGGGACTAGCAATGAGTAAATTGGAGGGTGTGATAAATTCGTATTTTCTGTTATTAAAAGAACAAATGCATGCACTATATTTATGTTTATGATGTTTAAAATAGCATGAAATGATAGACAACTTCGTACCGATTCCAACGGTACCAATTTCGTCAAATTCTGAGTTAAAAACATCATCATTTCATATATTTGCGGTTTTCTCAGCAAAACCGTGAGAAATCAATTTATTTAAGCATAAATGTAATTTTATTCATGATAATATCCTAATTTACATTTATTTTATGTGAACAGGGCTTGAAGAAGATGCAGTGCAATTGGCTAAGTTTCTAGTCGTTTGTGGGAAGGACGGGAGTTCGAATCCCAACTAAATCGACTTTATTTTGGCAAAAATACTAAGGCGGGGGTAAAAGGGTCTTTTTTTACCCTAAATGGTTGTCCTAATTCTTACATAAGAAGAGAACAAGAGGAGCCAGCCGCCATCCACTTTCTTCCTTTCTTTATTTTAAAAATTCTCTCTCCCTTTTTAAGAAGTCTCTCCTTCCTTCCTTCCCCTCCCCCTACTTTTCTTCTCCCTCCTACCTTCTCTCCCCTTGCTCCCTCTCTGCTACAGTACCCGCGGGTACTTTAGCACTCTTTCTCTCTCTCTCTAGCTTCGTTCCCTCCCTCTCTCGCTCGCTCGCTCTCTCTCTCTACATCTCTCTCAAACCGGTGGCTGTCAAGAGCAAGAGGTGGACTCAAGGCACTGCAACTGACTACTGGAAGGAGTATAGGACGGCCAAGGATCCACGCGAAGGGAGACGAGGGCTGCAAGCACCAGTTTTCTCTCTCCATCGCCTCTCTCTCTAGCTTTTGAGTTCTCTATGTTACACTGTATTTTGAATATTTTCTGTAAAGAATTTATTATAAAAGTCATATTAGTATTTTATTTTCAATGTCTCTGTAAAATTTCATATATTTATGTGAACAAATGACAGTAGATCCTTTGAAAAAAGTTATCTTTTATCCCTCTTTTTGTTCTACAACTTTTATTTTTTCTTCTGTTGACATTACTCAAACTTTATATTCTACTTTTAATTAGTATTTTAGAGGTAGTCTTAGTTCAATAGATGGTCTGATTATTCTCGTTTAGGGGTGCTCCTTTTGTGAGTTCATAGTAAGTCCAATTAGTTTCAATTGTTGTTTATTAAATCATCATGCTCCATCTTCTTTCTTCTCTGTTTTTCTTCTAAAAAAATCTAAGGTTTTCAACTTTAAAAATCTATTTTCCCGTGGATTCGACTCGGACTCACCATTGCTATTGTTAAAGTTTAATTTGAAAGAGCCGATTAATTTAAATTGTTAGCTTTGATTTTTAACGACACAATCTTAAGCTATCATGGGTGTTGTGCGGTTGTTGGTATATTCTTGTACAATCTGCCTATCTTATTCCTCTCTCATTAGAATAAAAGCTTGCAAGTCAATTGATATTTTCTTGTGTTCTCTTTTTTTCGAATTCTTTATGAAATCTACCATTATTAATTTGTTATACTTTCAGCATCCACTTTTTTTCTGCTTCAAGATGGGGATAGGTTCATCTCTCAAACAAGCATTAAAGCTATCAATTGCAGCTTTAACTTGTTCAGTGTTGTTAATGATGTTCTTGTTAAATCACTCTAAGGGCCGGTATACCTTAGGGCAGTTGATCATTCAATGGATCAGACTTTTATTTGGCACTTCTGCTGTCTCTTTCTGTTGGGAGCTAAGTCGGCATTTGCTTGAGGTTGGTGCTTTGTATGCTTTCTTTAGTTGATTTTTAGAATATTTAATAATAAATGGAGACTCTAGAGAAGGCTTTTGACTGTTCTTCATCATCAAGACAATAATGCATGGAAATCATTTTGTAAATTATCATTATGTAGATTATATTTTAATCAAATTGCTACCTCATTTGGAACAACAGTTGATGAGGGAAAACATGTTGACAAAGCATGCTTGCCATTGTTACCCTGATTGTAACAATAGTAGATGTGGGGAAACGATGATGCAATATGCTTGAACTGTCACATAATCTAAAGTGGATGCATGTTGCCCTTTCCATTGCTGGACGACCAACTAATTGAAAGTGGGCATATATCCTTCTTATAAATTTTATATAGAGAATACCGTGTGTGCATCTACTATTCCATCCTTTTCTTTAAAATGGTGTTATAGGATCATTCTTTTTAAACTGTTGTTATAGGTTATACATACAAGAAGGTGTGTCTTTGCACCTGCCCCAGGATCCGCTGTTGTAGAAACAAATCCAAATGGAGCTCTTATTGAAGCACTGGAGCAGAGCCCCCCAGGGTTAGTCTTCCAGTATCTTGCTTATCTTGATCTGTGTATCGTTTCATAAAGCAATGTTGAACTTTGGCGTCATGCTGCCTTGTTCGAAGAAACTGGATAAACTTATAAAAGAGTTATGTCTATATGCTTGAGGCCTTTAGAACAACTCACATCAAGACTTGTTGAAGCCTCATAAGGTTTATACCCAGACAAGTCAAACTTGTTGGCCTTGCAGTTATGTGCTCCATCAGCTACGCCTAGAGACCAAGTGCTGCATGAAGCCTTTAGTGACTTTCAGGTGCTCTTCTCTCTAGATTACACCTTCCCTCATTCTACTCTTTATAATCTTCTATTCTTTTAAAATTTATGTCATAATTTGAGTACTTTTCTTTCCTAAATGTTTCATACAACCATGGGTTACAGCTTCGACATATAAATTGTGCTTTACTTTATGGTCAGAACTTTGTGACTTTGCAAATGTAGGTTCGTATAAATTTTATCGGGAGTATAAACTAAAGTGCTTATGGATTCTACTTTCTCTCTTCTAGGTATTGTTGGAAAAATCAAACTATCGGGCTAAGAAGTAGTTGGGATGAAGTCTCCATAGAAAGGGTGAGGATACCGAAGTGGATGTGTGTAAATCTTAAATAGGCAAAGTTATAAATGACCGTATTTAAAGAAGTTTTCATGTAAGTTTCCACTGCCTCAGAATTAGAGATTTGAATGTCAATTTCAGGCTAAAGATCCTGTGGTCAGAAGTTCAACACCAGTTGAGAAAGAAGAATGTACAATTGAGGTTAGTCACATACATTTCGTTTGCTCTGGGATTTTGGAGGTTGGGTCTAAATCATACAAAGGTAGTGAGATATTGGTTACATTGAATTTACGAAGAACTGATCCTTTTTAGGACTCTTTGCAGTGAAGTGGTTTTCTAGTTCAAATGACCACATCCCTGTAGTGATATGAGCTTTTTTAATTTAAACAGGTGCAAGTCTTAACCTGTCATCATTAGTAATGACTATTTGAAGACCTTCACAGGCCACGCCCTTCAAATAAATTCCGAGTATGGAAGGATGATGTTCTCTCTCTCTCTTTTTGTTGGTAACCATTTGTCAGGGGCTAAGGCCGCTGACAAAAGTTTCTGTGCACATATGTCCACGGCTACAAACCGTGGACACATATACATTTGTCAGCGGTTGTGGTTGCTGACAAAACTTTTATCAGCGGCTAAGAAGTCGTGGACAAAAGTTTTTGTCAGCGGCTATGCAGCCGTCGACATACAACATTTGTCAGCGGTCCAAGTTACTGACAAAACTTTTTGTCAGCGAGTTCGCAGCCGTTGACAAATAGTTTATTTGTCAGCGGCTACCAACCGTTGACATATATTTTCATTTGTCAGCGGCTAGAAGCCGTAGACATATGTGTTCATTGTCAACGGCTTCTATCCGTAGACATATATATTATATGTCAGCGGCTTGTTGTAGCCGTTGACAAATATATGCCAACGGGACTTTTGTTCACGGCTTTGTCAGCAGCCGTATAGCCGTTGACATAAAGTTTTGTCAGCGGCTATTTGTTAGCCGCTGACAAATCCTGTATTCCTTGTAGTGGGGGAAAAGACAAACAAATATATTTTTTTTTATTTAAAGCGTTGGCCTGTCATGTGTAAACTATCCCTCCTGTGGCTGGAGATAAGGGACCTCCATCTCCTGGCTGCCGCATGGAAATAATAATAAAATCTAGCAAATGACATCAGTTTACCTATCCGATACCCATATCGAAGCCATATATTATATACGAGATGGTAGGAGTCTAAGGACCGGAGAGTGATACCTAAAAATTTCTTCATATAAATATCTGTAGCATTGTTAAATATCAGCACATAGTTTGAAGATCGACCTTCACAATTTAGTTTGGAGATTGACCCTCGTAACCTAAGTGCCACTTTGATTGGAGAATAGGAGAAGAATAAGGGCGAATAAGGTAGAATAAGTTAATTTTGCTTTGACAAGCGGAATAACGTATACCGGTGCAAAATAGCGTATTCGAAAAATAAGAAGAATAAGTAATCCCACCTTAGATCCAAGAATTGATTATTCTTTTTATTTCGTTAGCGAGCCCTACAAAACTATCTAACAAAAACACTCATTATTCTAGTATATGTTATTTCGTCAGTCGGTCCTACGTAATAACTTATTCTGCAAACAAAGTGGGGCAAGTGTTTATTTTTGATTAATTGGTCCCCCAATTAGACATTTATTTGATAAATCTCATTTTTTCCATTTTTTTCAAAGAAAAACTATGAAGGGTTATTCCTAACTGGTTTGGGTTCAACTAAATGACATAGGATTGTGCAAGTTTATAACTAAATCTCATCATTAGAAGAGCTAATTAATCGTTGTTTCGTAACGTCCCTCTACCCGATAATCACATATCTGATATCTAATGGGTCCCGGATTGCTATTGCTGGGCCTAAGCCAAGATCACAAACATTTATCTGGAGAAATATGTGAGGAACTAAGCTAAATAAACAAATAGGAAATGAATTGTGAAAACAAAAAGTACAAGGAAATTAATTATTACAATCTGACACAATCCAACAAATAAATACATTATCCAATAAATGTGAAAATTAAATATAGTGTGTATAGACTAGAGAAGTAAAAGTACAACTACATTGGAACATACCCCATAATAAAGTACGGCTACTGACACACACTCCCACCAAGACTAACCTCCTACTCCTAAACTCGTTGGAGCCCTCACCTGAAACACAGAGAGGGAGCCACACTAGTATTGGGGTTAGTAGGAATCATGTGATCTTTACCTCCCACACACGCACCCACAAGCTAGCCGGAAGAGTAAAGTAAAGCAATAAAGTAAAACTGTAAACTACTGAGTAGATACTGTAGACAAACATGAAACACTCTAGAAAGCTCCAGAACTATAGACCCACAAGAAAGTTTGGGAACTCCTTGGACAACATTAGCTTCTTCAACCATACCCAGCTGGAGGTGGTCCCATCGTGCCAAGTCAGAAGATGACAAAGGCACACATATCCACTAGTGCAACGGCTCTAAAGTTGTACAACTCCAAACTCCACTCGGGAGTGTGTCCAAGGACGTCTTACCTTGCTGCCAAACGTCACACCAATCCACCCCATGCAAGCTCTGGATGCCCTCAAGGTGTGGCAATGAGAAATAGGACTAACTTGGGTTCGTGTGTTCATGCAGCGTCCATGCTCCCAGCCACGTTGCCCACACAAGTGGTAAATAGCTACTGTCTTACAATCGGTTTCCCCCCATATGCGGACTCATATTATAAATGTGGGGGCCCTGGGAATCGACTCGACCTATAACTAGACTAACTATGACCTATGCCTCATAGGTCACAACGTACACATAGGCACTAGTTGTACTACTAGTAGATGTCATCACCTCTGGTCCAAACATCATGAAACATAAAATCCACCGCCATGAATGATTCAAGCATGCAAGTATATAGAAATATAATTAACAATTCTACTGAAAAGTAGAATACATAATTTATGTAAAAAATAATTATATTTTATATTCATACACACATGTAACTCAATTTCAACGATAATTAAATTATTTTTCTGAATCACGTCACCTAAGTCCATTGAAATTTGGCACCCACACTATGAGAAAGTGTGGATGGATTGGACTTGCATGGGAGCTATCATTGAAATTTGGCACCCAAAACTCATACTTTCATCTTCTCTACTTTCGAGGCCATTATCCTTCTTGAGGAGACTGAATTGCTATTGGGCTTAAGAAAGACCAAGAAATGAGATGAAGATGAGATGATGCTCATGCCACACCCAATCTCTTGGCGAGAGCTTTTGGCTAACTTCATTGATGATTCAAGTGTGATCAAGAACATGATCACTCAGCGAGATATTCATTTGCAGAATTTGGCTAACTGGCTCATTCAGGCTCTTCCTAAGATTGAGAAAGATGAAGATTATGAGGACTGGACAAAAAGATTTGCAATATTCTTGGAAGGAGTTCCACTATTCCCATCCTAGGACAATGTGCAAGAAGATGATCAGTTGAGTGCAATTTGTGGGACTTGGGAAGGCAAAAAGATAGGTCCAACTATCTTAGCTTATCTCTACAGTGGGCTTATGCTTAAATTCGACTACTGCCAAGATGCTCCAAATGTATCTAGAATTATAAAGAAGAGTCGGATTTACAGTATCGCCAATGTAATAAGCTTCAATGACACCATGATGAACAGAGTTCCTAAACTCAAGACCCGTGCAGATTGGCGCATGCATTTTAAAATTATGGTACATAATCTTTTCACTTTTGAGCCTTCAGCCCTTCTGATTAAGGATCTCCAAGCGAGGTTCTCTTGCGGTGTAGATCTCCGACTCATTGGTGATTCTGATATTGTTCTATACAATGCACATCGTGCCCATTCTCAGATCAACATGCCTCGCTATGAATTCCATGAACTTTCTCATCTCCCTCCTATCAAGCAGAGGATTTTAAGGACAACTCAGGATTTGGAAGAGGTGAAGAGTATTGCTACACTGTGGAAGACCAGCATCCCGAGGCGGGTTACTCTACATGAGGAAGAGAATAGAGAATTGTGGAAGACTTATGTGATAGAACTTAGACAACTTAGGCCTAGATCTTCTAAAAATTGATGTACTCTTCTAAATTTCCTTATGAATGAATTTACCATTTCCAATGCTTGAACAATCATTCCTTCATGTTTATTATGTTTTTACGATTTTTTTCTCAATTAAACAGACGTAAAATACTCAAAATATGAGGCAACTGTAAACGCTACTTTAAATCACATCTTCCCTAGAGATCGCCATTCAACAAAATTAATTTTTCTTCGAAATTTTGATTTTTTCCAAATCATGTCTACTATGATTGACGCCTTTTATATTTTACAAAGAATTCAAATCAAATTTTCATACAGCAGCTCTCTGAAACACATCTATTATGGGGGACGTCTTTTAGAAAAACTAATGATCTTCCTCATATAACAAGTACATTGCTCCTCTGAGACACGTTCGCCATAGTGGACGCGATTAACATATTTCATGATTATTCCGTTCAAGTCAAATTCCACTTATTGCAAATCGCCTCCCTCATGGTGGACGTCTTATAGCCAAGTCATGATCACACCATACATCAAGTACACTAACCTTATCGCTACCATCAATGATGCCCATTAAATCATGGCAATAGAGTAAGGGAAGAAACAGTGTCTTCCACAATAGGTAGTTATAGGTTGATAACTTGAGGGGAAGAAAATGTGTGACATTGGGGATCTGCAGGGAGGCCGTGGACAACGTAGAGGGCACCAAAACAGAGGGAGCAGAATGCTGGCTCTGATACCATGTAAACCCAAAGAATGTTGGGCTCTATGCATTGTCCCTTCTGTGGGATTCTCATATATATATATATATACATATCTCTTATGGTTACAAGTGGTGATAACAACAAGACGTTTGTTTGGCTGAGGGAACTAAGTATGTTTATCCTTAACAAGGCTATTGTTTCTCTTGCCATGAAGGATAATTTGATGATGAACCCATCTAATGTTGCTGGGGAGAAGAAGTCTAGCGCTTCTAGTAATGTGGATGCTCAACATCTTATCAGGTCCAAGGCAAAAGCCACGGGTCAGTCTATTGAACTTTATCCATGAATTTTAATATTGGTTTGATATGCAATATCAGGGGTATAAGCAATGGTTTCTCGAGAAGATCTCCTAAGAAAATCATTTGTAAGTGTTGATAAAACACATAATATCTCCATGCATTAAATAAACAAGCGGAAGCATGCACGGAGATGGATCGCAACGGAAAACGTACCTTAACGACGACGTTCGTAGACGGACGGCGACGGCTCCGTGAGGACGAGGATGAGAACCACGTGACGGGCTTCTCTCCAAAATTCACACTACAAATCCTAGGCCCTTGGTGATAGCCTCTTGGAGAGCAAACCTTAGAGAGGGAGGGAGAGTATGTAGAAAGGAGAGGAGTCTAGAGTGAGAAAGAGGGCTGCCCAAAGTGAGAGTTCTGCAGATTTTCCAAGGAGATGATCTCACGTAATGCCACTCAATCCCTTTTATATCTCTCTCCCCTACACTTTCAAATAAAGGGGGGAATGGTTATATCCAAGGGGTGCTTCTCAAGTGTGGGTAACTCCCCACAACCACTCCCTCAACCACTCCCCCTCATCTCCTATAACCAACTCTTGGCCCCTACGTGGGCATATGCATGGTAACAACCATACTTTGGTTAACATCTCCCACTTGCCCACGGAGGGCAAAGATCAATAAACAATCTCTCAAAGTTGCTACAATCCAACTGTCATACAGGAAATGCAGCGTGCGACCTCACGAGCATAACACTAACAGGCGAGTAGTGATCCATTAAGTTATCACCAAAACTAATGGAACACAATACTCTATAAAATCTCGTGGTACCCCAGACCATCTTATATTCACCTGATTTAACACTCCGGATCTCTCAGATAAATAACTGGCAGTGTTTAAATCCCAAATGTCATGTGATCATAACTCTGTCTGTACACAACTGACTGAGTTCCCCGGGGTATGATCCACATAACATGGTGCAATATATAGATGTCTTCCCCAAGTTCTCATGTCAATTCGATTAATCTCGGCCGCTTTCCTAGTCATGTCCCGCTAGACTGTATCAACCTTAGTCCTAAAGATCATGCTAAAGTAGCGACGCCGAGCTTCCTCTTCATGACATAGTTCCTAGGTCACAAAAGGGTACAAGTAGAATCAACAATATGATCCAAGAGCTCACACAATGATGAAGCAGAGATCCATTCATCATTCTCATTTATCGGTCGTGAATTGCACATGCGGTATGAGACGCATGTTATGGTGTTCTTCCACAAATGTGGGCGTGTCATTTATAGATTTATCATTTAAACACCATATGGATCTTAGTCTAATCACTCCCACTGCGATTAACCTGAGTCTCATGACCCAGTCGCTTCCACTCAGCGCCTTGTCTCAAGACTCACATCCGGCTTTTCCAGACTATACAGGTTGGGCTCAATTATTCCCGTATTCAATCTTTAAAGATCTCATCTCGGCTCTTATCCGAGGCGACATAAATAAATATTTTAAGTGTATCTTGTTCGCTCTTCTAGCGCCATAGATACATAATGTCTCATCTTGCTCGCTATCTCAGCGCCAAGGCGAATTACCCGTGTGAGAGGGTCAATTCTAGTCTGGTGACACTCATTGATGTGTAAACAAGCATTCCATCAAAACACTCAATTAGAGAATGCATCAAAGTCAACAATAACTGTTCTTCACATTACAGTTTACATAAACCCATGGCTCTACTATGGGTCGTGAAAGCCTCTCTAGTGATCTGTTTAGTTAGCGGGTCTGCTACCATACGATCGGTAGAAATATGCCGAAGGACCACTGCTTCTTTTGCTAACAGATCTCGTATGAAGTGATATCTAATGTCAATGTGTTTGGTTTTACCATGGTACTTAGGGTCCTTGGCGTAGGCCAAAGCTGATGTACTATCAACATAGAGAAGTACACTCTCCTCCGCATGAGGAGTGACAGCTAATCGCCGCAGGAAACTCCTTAACCAAACTGCTTCTTGACAAGCTGCTGAACATGCCACATATTCCGATTCCATAGTGGATAGAGCAATGCACGTCTGTTTCTTGCTACACCAAGAAATGGCCGCGCCACCGAGTATGAACACATACCCTGACGTAGACTTTCTTTCGTCTTTGTCGCTGGCCCAATCAGCATCACTATAACCTTTCAACCTTAGATCACCTCCTTCGTAACATAAGGCAAGGTTCGTTGTTCCACATAAATATCGGAATATTCTCTTGACTGCCTTCCAGTGAGCAGGACCAGGGTTACTTTGATAACGGCTAGCTAATCCGACAGCATAACTGATGTCGGGTCGAGTACACAACATAGCATACATCAGACTCCCAATAGCTGCCGCATATGGCACTTTATTCATTTGATTCTTCTCTTCTTCATTCTGTGGGCATTGGCTTACACTTAAAACACAACTTTTATCAACTGGAGTATCAATAGGCTTGGAGTGATTCATTCGGTATCGCTCTAGAATCTTATTAATGTAGGTTTCCTGAGACATACTCAAAAACCTTCTAGAGCGATCTCTTACTATTTTCACACCTAACACATAGTTAGCTTCGCCCATATCTTTGGTCTCGAAGACGGAAGATAACCACTGCCTAGTGGCATTGATAAACTCCATATTATTCCCAGCCAGCAAAATGTCGTCAACATACAATGATAGAATTAGAATCTTCTCTCTCTTTCGTTTGACGTACACACAGTGGTCTTCCTCAATCGTCTCAAAACCGAATGAGGTGATTTCCTTATGAAATCTCAAATACCACTGTCTAGACGATTGTTTGAGGCCGTAAATGGAACGTTTTAGGCGGCAAACTTTGCGCTCTTGTTCCTTTACCTCAAAACCCTCTGGTTGGAACATGTAAATTTCCTCGTCTAGTTCTCCATTAAGAAATGCCGTCTTAACATCCATCTGAAAGAGTTCTAAATCTAAATGTGCGACAATAGCTAGGATCAGGCGAATAGACGTAAATCTCACCACCGGGGAGAACGTCTCATCAAAATCAATACCCTCCTTCTGGGTATATCCTTTCGCCACTAGTCGTGCTTTGTATTTATCAATTGATCCATCTGCCTTGCGTTTAATTTTGAAAACCCATTTGTTTCCAATAGCTTTACGCCCAGGCGGAAGATCAACTAACTCCCAGACCTTATTCTTTTCCATTGAATCCATTTCGTCTAGCATAGCAGCTTCCCATTCTTTCTTTGATAATGATGAATATGCCTCTTGGACATTTCTCGGTTCTTCATCATCCGCAGGCTGACACATTAAAATCTCCTCTTCAATCTCAAAACGTCGACGAGGAGTGTGGCCGCGTTTACTTCGACGTACTTGGGTGTCGGCATCTTCCGATTCTAATGGAGTACTCCCACTCGGTAAATTAATAGGTATACTCCCACTAGCTTGATCATCTATACTATCTCCAGCGATGACATGGTTAGGAACTAATTCCCTCCCTTCGCTGGAAGATGGTAAGAGAGCTGTCTCATCCACTTCATGGAGATCAAAGCTTTTTCCGACATTGCCAAGTTTAGGGTATTCTTTCTCTAAGAATACAACGTCTCGAACCTCTTTCTCTGTCATTCCTCCATCATGATATTGTCCATACATGACATACCCTTGTGAGCTATCAGGATATCTTATGAAGATAAACTTTCTAGCTTTAGGGCCCAGTTTCCCATACTTGTGGGACGAGTCATGGACATATCCAGCTGACCCCCACGGGCGTAGGTTCCCCAAATACGGCTTTTGGCCACGCCACAACTCATAAGGGGTAGAAGGAACTGACTGTGAAGGCACACGGTTAAGTAAATAGGCAGCAGTCAACAAAGCATCCCCCCAGAAGGATATTGGGAGGTTGGCATGCGCCATCATAGACCTAACCATATCTAACAACGTTCTATTCCTTCTCTCGGCAACACCATTTTGTTGCGGAGTATATGGAATAGTCAGTTGTCTTTTAATTCCCTTTTCCTCACATAGAATTCTGAACTGATCAGATAAATATTCGCGTCCTCTGTCGGTGCGTAGAGCTTTTACACTCTTACCGGTCTGATTCTCAACCTCAGCTAGGAAGCGTTTGAAACAATCCAGTGCTTCATAGCGGTGAGCGATCAGATAAACATAACCGTATCGCGAATAATCATCTATAAATGTAAGGAAATATGATGCTCCATGTCGAGCCTTCACACTTAAAGGTCCGCAAATATCAGAATGTACAAGCTGCAATACATCAGTGGCCCTTCTGGCCTTCCCGAAAGGTTTTCGGCATGCCTTTCCAGCCAAACATGATTCACATAAAGGTAGAGTGACCTTAGCGAGTGAACCTAAAAGGCCTTCTCGAGCTAACCTGGTCATTCTATCCTGTCCTATGTGACCTAGGCGAGCATGCCATATTTCAGAACTAAGGTCTTTATCATCAGCCACATATGACACAGAAGAAGCATTGAAATCAACATCTAATTTAAACAAACCACCACTCAACAAAGCATGTCCATACAGCACATCATTTAAATAAATGTCAATACCAGTACCAATCATAACAAGAGCAAATCCTAGGGATAATAAAGATGAAGCTGACAAAAGATTATGCTGAATCCCTGGCGCATAAAGAACATCATGCAATGTCAATACACGACCAGTTCTAAGTTTGAGCTGGTACACACCAACTCCTAAAACTTCTTCACTGGTCCCATTGCCCATGTAAATTCTTTGCGTCCCTCTTGGAATTCGGCGGTAATCTTGGTACCCTTCTCGATCTCTAGTTACATGCTTGGTCGCTCCTGAATCCACAATCCACTCAGGATAAGTTCGGGCGACTGAGACATGAGAACAAACATACACAGAGAGAGAATCTGGGTTGAGGGATACCTTTTTCGGCTCAGCGCACTCGCGAGCGAAATGTCCCATCTTCTCACAATTGTAGCACTTCACCTTTGATTTGTCCCTTTTACCACCGCGCTTGCCTCTGTGGTGGCGCTTCGGTGTCCGCTCTGCCTTGTACTTAGAGCTGGATGCAGTTTCACGATCTTTTCGTTTGAAAAATTTCTTTGGGCCCTTCCTGCCTTGGTGTCTGCCTCCCTTGGCGACTAAGGCAGTGGCGCGTACAGCTTCTTCGCGCTCAGCCTCTAACTCCACATGACGAGAAATATCAGAAAAATTCTTGATATTCTCGTTGTGAGTAAGAATTTGCTTCATATGGACCCAAGAGTCCGGTAGTGATCGGATTACTGCAAGGACCTGCTGCTCGTCCGTGAGATCATGACCTGCCGACTTTAAATCCCTGATCATGCCCGACATAACCCTAAGGTGTTCGGTCATGGTCTGTCGTTGGTCTTTGCGGTAGGTCTCAAACTTAAGTACAAGAGCGCGCAACCGCGTAGTCGAAGTTCCACCAAATTGAAACTTTAATTGATCCCACATATCTTTGGCAGATTGGAATTTCTCAAATTCCCCAATAAGATCGTCTTGCATGCTGCTTAACATAATAAAGCGCGCGCTTCGATCCTTATTGAACCATTGACGGTACGCATCTTGATCTCTACGATGCTGTGCTGTATTGCCATCCTCAGGCGGTGACATGACGGTGGTAAGATGTTCCAGTAATTCTTGCTCGTTTAGCAAGTATTGAATCTTACGGTGCCAAATGTCATAATTCATTCCCGTCAATTTGTCACCCTTGGTCAGATCAGCAATGACATTTTTCATGGCCATTTTAAATCACTACATAGGTAAAATTTAGAGAGTCAAGTTGACATAGTTTACACATCATAATTCGCTTCCAAAAATCCAGACTAATAAATTTTAAGTTAACTCAATCATCGGAATCGAAATATAGATCTAGGATACTATAATCATCTTCCGATTAAATCAAGGTAACTTAATTTTAACAGAATGATTTTGAGCGAATTTACAATGAGAGAAACACTTTAAATCTCTCGTAATAGCCACTTAACTAATGTTCACAAGTTAAATTCGAATATCATGGAAGTGAATACTCACATAATTAAATCAACAGGAATAGCAAAGTCCATGATATTTCAATAACTTGATCAAATTTTAGCCATCATAAATATTTACAAAAACACATGATCATGTAAATATATCAACTTCAATTTCAACATGATCATTTTAAATGAAATGATAGCTAAGTGGCAGCATAAATTGATCAATTCAGGACGTGCATATTAACAAATTATCATTTAAAAATTAATCAATCGGCGCTACACGAGCATGCGCAATATTTAAATGATACGACAATTTTGCACGAATTAAATCAATTTATTTGGCAAACACAAAATCATGCATATTTAAGTCTAAGTACGCTAAAATTCAATTGCCGCTAATTCGATAAGCGCAATTATTTAACGATCTATAAACATGCATTTTACATAGTTGAATAATCGATTATTAGTGTCATTTTTCTTCATTGCACAAAAATTCACTTCAATTACACGCATATTTTGTTAAGGTCGATATCAGTGACCAAAAAATAATTATTAGCGTGACGAAATAAAACAATTCAATTTATTTCATTTTGCGCAACTTAATATCAAGACAATCATCACATTTAAATAATTGACACTAATCAAGATAATTCAACTACAAATCAAATAGACTATAGAAATTAAATTACATTAATTTGAACTAATACGCCTATGATTCAAATGAAATTCTAATGCAACACCTAATACTCCCTAATTTCAAATTCAATTTCTCCGTTCATAATCATACGGAGAATTTGAAACGGGTCCATTCGAACAACCAACCGGCCTATTCCGGATCCAACCCGATACGATGCATCGTGTGGTTCACGGCGACCCATGTGACGCCACGTGCCACCAAATGATCCGCCGCGGTCACGTCTACAGGCCTCCCAGCGGCGGCGTCGTTGGGCTCGACCCGTCCTCGCTAAGGACACGCCCGCTGGATCATGCGCGGCTGGTACGGCAGCCCCATGCATGGGCGTGGGAGCCCCCCTGCGCAGGGGCGAGAACGCCTCACCTGCGTGCGGGGATGGCACCACGCCCGCATGCATGGGCAGGCCGCCCATGCAGGACGTGGGCGGTACGTCCATGCAGGACGTGAGCCCCACGCCCACGCGGGACGTGGGGAGTCTGCCCACGCTGGGCGTGAACGCCGCGCCAGCGGGCGTGACCGCACCGCCCACGCTGGGCGCGAGCACCGCGCCCGTGGGCGTGGCCTGCTCGCCTGTGCGCAGCGCGAGCGGCACGCCCGCGGGCGTGGCCTGCCCGCCTGCACGCGGTGCCAGCGCCACGGCCGCGCTGGGCCCGGGCGGTACGCCCGCCGGCGTGGCCGCCGCTGCGTTCGTCGGCTTGGGTCCTTCTCCGCGCAGGGACGTCGACCGTCGCGGCGGACTTCCCTCGTCGTCCGCGTCACCGTTCGCATGGCCGCCGTTGCAGGCGCCGTCTTCATCCTCGTCGTGGCTGCCGTCACGTACTATCTCGGATGGTTGGTCGCGTCCAGAATGCGCGCCGCAGAACCCTCCGAGGTAGGCTAAATATTCCGGCGCTCTGAGTCTCCTTGGAGGAGAAGATGGGACGCGGTCGTCGCCGGATTCCTCCTCGGAATAGTCGGTCAGTTCATCGGGAACCCGTTCCGATTCCTCGTCACTGATAACCACCATGGGAGCCATTCGGCTCGACGAGGCCGCAACATCGGAACGGTCCTTTTTGATCGAAGACCACGCTGCCATGGTTCCGTAAACCTGGCTCTGATACCAATGTTGATAAAACACATAATATCTCCATGCATTAAATAAACAAGCGGAAGCATGCACGGAGATGGATCGCAACGGAAAACGTACCTTAACGACGACGTTCGTAGACGGACGGCGACGGCTCCGTGAGGACGAGGATGAGAACCACGTGACGGGCTTCTCCCCAAAATTCACACTGCAAATCCTAGGCCCTTGGTGATAGCCTCTTGGAGAGCAAACCTTAGAGAGGGAGGGAGAGTATGTAGAAAGGAGAGGAGTCTAGAGTGAGAAAGAGGGCTGCCCAAAGTGAGAGTTCTGCAGATTTTCCAAGGAGATGATCTCACGTAATGCCACTCAATCCCTTTTATATCTCTCTCCCCTACACTTTCAAATAAAGGGGGGAATGGTTATATCCAAGGGGTGCTTCTCAAGTGGGGGTAACTCCCCACAACCACTCCCCCTCATCTCCTATAACCAACTCTTGGCCCCTACGTGGGCATATGCATGGTAACAACCATACTTTGGTTAACAGTAAGCATCAATGCTCCTTTGTGGTTATTTCTGAGCCGAAGATTCCGCTTTCCAGAGTGGACCATATTCGTCATAAATTGAAGTTTGAAATAATGGGCATGATTCTAGGATTTGGATCTTTTGGAAAGCTGAAATAGGCCTTAACATTGTTCACTTGAATCCTCAATTCACGACACTCTCTCTCACGGGTCCACAATTGGATATTTGTTTTTTTTTTACTTGTGTTTATGCCTCATGTGATCATGCAGAGCGTTGTGATATGTTCACTGAACTTCGTCATTTCAGTCGTAGCATTAGTATTCCTTGGCTTATTGGAGGCGACTTCAATGCTATGTTGAACCCATCCGAGAATGTGGAAGGCAACATGTCCTTTATTAATTCAATGATGGATTTCCAAGGTTTTACAGTTGCTGCTGGATTATGTGATGCGGGTTTTTATGGCTCTAACTTTACATGGTCTAATAACAGGTTGGGTGCTGGAAGCATTAGAGGCAGGCTAGACAGGGTTTTTCTAAATTCTCATTGGATTGATTCTATGCCTTTTTATAAATATTAATTATTTGCCTAGAGATCTGTCTTATCATTCACCTTTATTACTTTCTGCTGTTGTTGGTAATAAATCCCCATCGAGGTTGTGCTTCCAAGCCATGTGGACTAGTCACTCTTCTTAATTTCCTTGATACTATAGAGCAGGCTTGGAGAAGTGAGTCTATATATGTGGAATCCTAATGCCTTTTACTCTATGCAAGCTAAATTTAAGGCGGTCAAAGTGGCTTTAACGGTGTGGAATAAGGAATGCTTTGGAAATATTAGCCAGAATGTGAAGTTAGCTGAAGATGAAGTTGTTGCAGCCCAATTTCACTTTGATGATGATCCTAGTGAATTCCATAAATTAGCCTTGCAATCTGCCAATGCAAAGCTTAGGTCAGTCATCCATCAAGAAGAGTTATTCTGGAGCCAAAAGGCTTGTATGGATTGGCTGCAAGATGGGATACAAACACAAAATTTTATCAATTGCAGGTTAAATGTACGTAGTCGAATATCCAAACTCAAAGTGGATAATGTTTGGAGTGAAAGAACATGCAAGGCGGGTCATTAATAATATGAAAGAGCTGACTAGTTTTGTTCATAAAACTAATTCCATATCATATCTGGGTGTTCCTATGTATCCTTGTCGTGTCAAGGTTGCTCACTTTAAATGCCTTAATTGAAAGTCGAATTTCTTGTCTCAAGCTAGGCGTTTGATATTGATCAAGTCGGCTCTTCTCCCAATCGCCCTATGTTTGGCTTCTGCAAAATCTTTACCTATAATTGTGGTTAAGAACATTGACTTTTTATGGGCACCAAAAGCTAGCGTAGTTGGGTATCCTGGGCTTGCGTTACTAAACCAACTGGGGAAGGTGGTTTAGGCATCCACAGTCTTCATTCCATTCAGGTCCGCATGGCAATTAAGCATATCTAGTCAGTGATTCTCTATGGGCTGATTATGCTAGGAAGAAACTCTTACGTCATCATCTATCCTTATGCTGCATGCACCCCCCCTTCCAACTGGTATTAATTAGTAAGGAGGTGTTCATGGCTGCTAAGGAGGTTTTTGTTAGCTAGACATTCCATGTGGATCCCACAAAGGGGTGCATTTTGTTCATCATGTCTGGATTGATGCTCAGCCTCAAATAAACTTTCTCATCAGGAATATATATATTTACAGTCAGTTTTCTCTCAGCTGGGATGTCGTTGATGATGTTGGTCACCTATTTGAAGACATTTATGGGTGCTTCAAAGCCTCGATACTTTAGTGCTTAAGCCGGGGCCAGACCGATTTATCTGGACAGGTACTAATTAATGATGCATGGTCTTTCCTCCATCTCTTCTGCGTACATATATAGGAACAACCATCAGGTAGGTCTCTCCAAAATCTGGTCCAGTTCAATATGGTCTAGAGCACAGAATGATGCCAGTAGCTAGATTCGAGAATTGCTCAACTTGGTATTCCTATGGTTTCTAAGTGTTCCTATCGTGGATCTTATTCCATGGAGGAATTCGATCATCTTTTTGTGCTCACCGAATATGGCAGGTTCTCATATCCTTTTATGATCCTCATGGATACTCGCATGCATCCATGCGAGAGTTAGGAATATCATGCATGCATCAATATTCATCTCCTAACAATCTACATGCATGGATTTATTTCTATCCAAATGGTGTATTTAATTGTATGGCAAGTGTGGAAGGCTAGATGCGCCAAAAGATTTAGTGGTTAATACCAAGCACGTTATCTCTCAAATTATTTTCAATTTACAGTACTGGGCATTGGACAGAACCACATAATTCCGAATTACTGCTAAAAACTTTCAGAAGGATGCCATTTCTTTCTTCGGTTTTCAGGCTTGCATGGTTAAAAAGGACCATCAAATGGAAGCCACCTGATGCTCAATTCTCTTTACATATTGACGGTAAGTCCAAAGGGAACCCGGGTCTTGCTGGTAGCAGTGTATGTAGTAGAGATTTTTGCTGCTTTCTCTTTCTTCTATGGGTCTGGTACTAAATATGCAAGCAGAAACTAGAGCTATGTTGGATGGAATGCACCTGGCTGCTGCATGTTCTCTTTCCATATCCGGAATTTCTTCGGATTCTCAAGTTTTAGTGAACTTAATCACAAAGAAAGGAAGGCCACCTTGGTACACTTAGAGACGTTACATTCTTCTATGTATCTCTCACGGAGATGTCCCAGTGAATTTGTATTCTTTCTATATATGTTATCAATAATAATTAGCATTTGTGTGGTAGGGAACTTCCCCTTCCTCTGGTTTGGGGGTGCACTCTCTCTTTTGCACACACAAATGACTCTTTTAAATTAAGAAAAAAAAAGTTCATTATAATTTGTTTTTAAGTATGTATTTAAATTCTGAAATATGTAACTTGATTTAATACTACTAGTTGGTATTTTGAGCCATATGCTTTGTGATATGTGCCTCCCTATGTGTTGGAGAAATTATAAAATACACTTATCGCTGGTAGTTTGATTTCAACTAAAGTAAGAAAGTTTGATATATGTGATAAGTATTATGAATTAGTATAGTTATTTCAGACTATTAAAAAATATATCTGATTTGATATGAGATATATAAGATCTTATTTTGTATCATTCTCTTACTTGATTTATATATAGCATGGTAATTCATTCATACTATGACATTAGATATCATAGAATTTTAATTATTATATGTTTATCCTGTGGAATGGATAATACCTATTGAGTTTTATACTCAATAAATTTGTTAAATAATTTTTCAGGAGAAGTGACCACACAGTTAAACTTTAATTCTAACTATGAGGATTGGGTGTTCTTGGAACTTATTAGATTCAAGACTAGTTGTAGTAATATGAGTCTTTTCATTTTAGTAGATTAATATAGTTGGAAGTATTTAAGTCGGTTATGTAATTCGAGAGATCCTAGGGAGTTGAGAGAAATTGTTTATGTTTTTTAGAGACAATTGTTTATTACGAGATTTTTGTAGATTGTGTTGGCTTGTTATTATTTATATTTTACAATCGATGGCTATTGATTATTACCTTGTTGACTCTTATTCTCTCATTTCAGTTATATTTGTACTATGTTTCATATATGTACCATCTTTGAATTCTGCTGAAAGTTGGATATAATTGGACATGGGGTTCAAGGCGTTACAATTACTAACCCAAATCGATTAATTCAAGAAAGATAAGTTATGTCATAACTTCAGAAAATCACCTTTTGTTATCAATTACATTCAGTTCTAATATTGATTACATGTTCAAACTATCGATTATATGTTCAATTCAGTTATTGTTTACATGAGTAAACTATCAATTATGTGTTCAATTGACTTATCGATTTCATCCCTTGCTATCGATTAGCTGATATTCGTGCAATCGATTATCTTTAATCTTGTAATCGATTACCTATAGTCTGTTAATCGACTATGCTTTCAGCTTTGCAATCGATTAACTTTTCGATTACCTTCAGTATTGTAATCGATTATCTTTGTTCTTATAATCGATTTTATCTACAATGTGTTAATCAACTAACCTTGTTCTTATAATCGATTATATTCAATCTAATAATTGATTACCTTCTATCTGCTATTCGATTATCTTTGTGTCTTGTAATCAATTAGGCTTTTATTTCAGACTTCGATTACCATCTTTCTACTAATCAATTACCCTTGTGTCTTGTACTTAATTAGGCTTCTTTTTTTTTCAAGTTTTGGTTACCTTCTATTTTCTAATCGATTACCCTTATGTCTTGCAATTGATTAGCCCATTGTCTATGATTTTGATCACCTTTGTTCTGACAATCGATTATTATGTCTTTTGACTTCGATTATATTATGATTTGACTTCAATTAAGCATATTTCTAAGATTGATCGTCTGACCCTTGGCAAGTAATTATATTCTAATTTTTTGATTAATTACTCGATTATTAATCTTTTTCTAATAATTTTGATTAGCTATCTTGTTTCTCTAGAATTCAATTAATTGACATAATCTTTTTGAAATTCTATTATTTCTAACTTGGATTTATTTATCTAAAATTTTAAAAATATCTTTGATTTTTTGTTCTATCAGATTATATTTTCTAGAAATGCCTTTGATTATTCTGAAAATAAGATCATGCTTTGTTAATTATTCCTTTGAATTTAGAGATATGCTTAGACCTGCATATTCCGCGAAAATAAATATTATCTGCTAATTTCAATTACCATATGTTTAGCATGTGATGACTTTGAAGTTGGCCGAGTATTTTGTACCTATTAAACATATTAACATTTTTAGACTATGAGACTACGGAGGCTCTAGGAGCTTAATGGCTATAAGCTTCTACTGGGTTTTGTCCGCTGCTACTCTGAAGGTGTTAGATTCTGTTGAATCACTTCACTTTCAGTTCAGTAGATCTGTAGTAGGAGCTTGAGAGAATGATGTAATTTTTAGTTCAGCTTGAGGGTTTGAGATCTATTCATTTCAAAAAAATTGGCATTGTAATTGGAGAATTTTTGGTACTAGTAATATGTGTAATTTGGATACTTTTATGGCACGGTTGTTTTTAAAACTTTTGGTTATGTGTTCCCTACAACATTTGTTCTGTTCGATGAGTTGTTTCCACTGTTATGCATGTCGTGACTCTATAGTAGGCTTGTGATCTAATCTAGTATTCGGGGGTGTGACACAATAGGTCCAATGGGCCTCACCAAATATAATACCTAGACTCTCTATTTCAATATGCAATCAATCAAATATACTCCACATAGTCTCTAGTTCATTTAGCAATCCGAGCATCCTCATGTATGCTCTATGTTGTGAAGTTCATGGAACTTCTTGACATGATGACTCAAATCCGCACCAAGTTAGTATTGTAGTTCATCGAGCAATCCCAAGTTTCCTCACACAAGCTTTATGTTCTGAACTTCATTGAACTACTTAATGTGATCTACTATCATTCTTATTTTGACTAGAACCACTACTTAGGCCGAATGATAGTTTCAAGGGTGTTTCACTAATCAAAAGTTGGTGCATACTGCCCTACTCCCAAAGAATGCTTGAGCATTTTTGTCCCTAATCCTTCAGCTTGATGTGAACGAGCCCTAATTAGGATGGTTTACAATAGGGCTATCAATGGATCGGGCTAGGCCAAGCCCGGCCGTGGCCCGACTAAGGTCCGCACCCTAGAATAGTGGTTCGGCCCGCCGGGCCCACACCTTAACTTCGGCCCGACCCAATCCAGTCCGCATCACATTTGGCCCGACCTGGCCCAGCCCAACCCGCACATCTCATCTCTTTAATTAGATCTAACAATGTTGGACTAATGTAAAATGCACGAGATACATCACGGATTTAGGCGGCATAAAATCATACTATAAATGTTTATCAACCTTTCCATTTCTTAAGAAAAGATTTATGGTTCGTTAAGTGCACTTATGACCCCTTAAATGTAATCTTCTTAGAAAAAAGTAAAAAATATTTACAGCTATTAATCTTCTTAAAGAAGCAAACAAAACAACCAAAGCCAAAGCAAAAACATCCCTCGGGTGCTGTAGGTCCCACCACCTCCAATTAATAGAAGCCGGAGTGACGAGGAGTGAGGACGACCACATTGCACGGGCTTCGGTGCACCAGCATGCGCGTAGAAATTAGAAAAGAGGAAGCTCCAGGGCTAGATGTTGAGAGGAGTTGCGGGCCTGTGGGCTTTGCCCGAACCCGTCAACGAAACCTCATGGCCTCTTTGTCCCGGCCCGATCACAGCCCATCTCAATCATCTTTCCTTTCTCATTCCCTTTACTATCTGGACGTTGGGGCGGTTAGACAGGCTGTTTTCCCAAAGCCTCGTAAACAGTAGTCTTCCACCAAACGATCTTTCCTTTCTTCCCTTACCAATCCAAGAGATAAGCCGTTCTAATATCCTAATATTAAAGTGTCCGTATGATCTCAGCGAAATCCAGAGTCAAATCGCATCCTCTTAAGCAATGATATTAGTATATGAACAACATACCAGATATATCACAATTTTTTGATACATTGCCCCATCGTCAACTCGTAGCAAAGAGATACCTGCCAACCGGAACATAAATATGAAATAATGAGGTAGAAGGGAGCAGCACGGCTATGCCGTATGGACGGGCGTTTCATTTGTTTTCCCTGCACTGCTCAGTTTAGAATGATCATGTACAGTGTTCAAAGCATTATTGTTCTTGGTGCACCAAACCAAAACCGAAGCAAAATGATGTTGGCAACACACAACCTGTATCTCCAATCTTCCGTAAAATTTTACAAGGCCTCATTGTGCAAATGGAACTAAACTAAGTGTTTAATTGGATCGTCTGATCTTGCATACATCTTAGGATTAAAAAAATATACTAGACGACCTAATTTAACTTGTCACCTGAAACCAGTCAAAACCCTCAGTTACCAATGTAAATGCCATTCCTATCATCGACTTCTTGTCCTCTTTAACCTGTGCTGTATGATTCACTTAAAATTAACTGTTAAGTCAAAACATTATTCATCTATTTTACTATCGAGAAAAGATCCTCTCAGTACACGTTTAGACCGGAGTTCAGTAATAGTGAGAGGGATAAGGACTAAGCATTGCAAAAAAAAAAGAATCTTATGATCTCAAAATTTGGCAAATACCTGAACCTTTCCCTTCTCAGTATTGTTGTATTCCGGTCCAAAGGTGTACTCCTCTCTTTACTATCTTACATTGATAAATGCGAATTTGACAAGGTCTCGGATAAAAGAGTCCACTTTCTTCCTTTTGGTTCGGTGGGTGGAGCTTATATGTGGAGAAGAATGCTTTATGCAACTGCTCTGGAGGGAAAATAAATAAATAAAAAGAAACAAGAAAGAAAGAAAAAGTCATTCATGCCATTCCAGTACTATAAATAGAAGTCCTACCCTCTCCACTTTAGTTTTCTACTACAAGGTTGAATAATCTCTGATTTGAAACAGCCAGGTGCCTTGCTCCTAACCCCTTAATTCTAAACCTGTCCAAAAAAAAAAGAAAAAACACTTAATTCTAATGTGATAAGCACCCTCCACCAACTGGTTACTATTTCACCCCATAATTCCAGTACCAAACCCCTTACTAAACTTCTTCCGACATCTTGTATCGAGCTGTATCTTGCAAATATTCCATGGGAAAACGGTTTGACAACTTGAACTAGCATAGCCAGAACAAGTAGAAGTGTAACTCGAGCGGATCTTACGTCTTTCCTTACTGATCTATAGACTGTGATGTAAAGGGTTGCCTCTCGGTTCATTGCCTTAGACTGGGTTCCAACAACTCTTTTATGCCGATCGTTATTGTAGGCATTTGGAGAAAGATCGTTTTCAAGGAAATAACGGCAATAGGATCAGGAGGGACACCTGAACATGCCTTTGGATTTACTAATCACGCACTTGGTTGCATTATAAATACTTTTTTTTAAAAAAACATATTTTCATAATAGAGATTACTAAAAAGGATATCCGGCAAACATTTGATCTAAATCTATATCGATCTATTTTCATCAACATCTAAAAGGGGGTTCAATCACAACACTATTGGACCGGACTCCAGGAGAGGAGGAGCCCCTCTTTCCCTCCTCTGCACTGTTAGAGTCCGGTCAAACAATATATTAAGAGCGTATTTGACAAAATATCTACGTAAAAGTTATTTTTGACTTCCACTTCTTACACATAATAAGTTGAGGGAGAGAGGTTATAACTAATTTTGGCTTGTTACAAACGTCAACTCTTTCGTAATAATCTCATTTTTTCTCTAATCTTGGAAGTTCTTTCTTTGTAGCTTTTAGTTGAAAGTCAAAATACAAGTAAAATATCACATAAATGACTTCCAAGATTTAATGACTTCTATAAAAAATAACTAAATAAAAATAAAAAAATACTTCCAAATAAAAGTTGCGTCAAACACGCCCTAAGGATCCATTTGGTATCCTACAAAAGTAGATGCATGAGGCAGTTTTTCAGAAAACTGGATAGACAGGTTAATGAAAAGTGGATGCATTGACTCAGTCAGAATCCTGATTTTGGCATTGGCTGCACCCAGCCTACTGCAATTTTCCAAGCAGAGCCGGTAGGCAGAAACACAAATAGACTCTTAAAAATTAATTTACTTTTATTCTTTTAAATTTTAACTTGTTATAATTTTACACAAAATTTATCTACACTTTCACTCCTAAAATTTAATTTACTGTGTCCTCTTCCCTCAGCCCATAAGTGGCCTCTGTTTCCTTTTGTAGTTTTTACAAGTAACAAGTAACTGTCTAAAAGATTCAATATTTGTGGAAGAGAATAACTTGTTGCATCATCACAGTCAAAAAAATTAATTTTTTTTTTTGAAGACCTCCAACATTGCATGCATTCTCATATAATTTGATTTTTCATAGGACCACTTAAAAAACATGAAAATTTAAAAACTTTAGCTCCATGAATAGTATATTACTGTTCACTGGGGCTACGTTTTTAAATTTTCATCTTTTTTTTGGATGTTCGATCTAAAATCGAATTAGATAGGCATGTAGGACATGTCAGGAGGTCTTACAAAAAAATCAAAAAAATTAAAAAATCAAGCGACAATGAATAGTATACTACTGTTCATTGGGGTTTAACTTTTTACATTTTTATATTTTTTTGAGATGTCCGATCGAAAATCGAATTATATGAGCATGTAGGTCATGTTAGAAGCCTTCAAAAAAAATATGAAAATAAAAAAAATCGATCCCTAATGAATAGTATATTACTGTTCATCAAGCCTTGATTTTTGAATTTTTATTATTTTTTAAGATGTCCGATAGAAAATCTAATTATGTGGACATATGCAATGCATGCTGGAGGGTTCAAAAGAACTTTAATTTTTTTTTTTTTAATTTGACTATACCATCAAGCGACATAATATTCAGTAACCGTGCAATAAGTTATTCTCCCTTTAGAATTACTTATATCCTTAAAACTTAAGATATTATAATTTTAGGTAAAATCATATCAAACTTATCCCAAGCTAAAAATTAAAAAGAAAAAAATATCCTTTAATGTTGAGGTTTTAATTTTGATCATGTGAAGATATGACATTTTCTATTTGAATTATCCATTTTGATCACGTGAAGATATGACCTTTTCTATTTGAATTATCCAATCAAATGCAGAGTTTCGGTATTCTCTAGTTATCTATGTTAAGAATTTTGTAATACTAAAATTCTCTTATAAGCGAACAAATATACAAATTATTTTCAGGAAAAAAATTTCGGACAAACAAATGAATTTCAAAAATGCAAAATGATCGATTACTTTTTTGTTTTCCTCATAAATTGGCTTTCTTAAAAAATATTTTCTATATGATTATGTTTTTTTTTTTTTTTGAAGATTTATCAGATTATGTTTTAAGTGCAACTAACTAGAGCCAGACTCTGCTGTAACACCACAGCTGCTTATCTTGTAAACATTTGCCATCCTTGTCATCACCCCTACTCACTAGGAGGCAAGTCTAGGTATGACTTTTTCCCCCAACCACCTACTTCTTACCACTGTTTGTTATTGCTCATCTCCTCTTGCCAACCATCAACCATTACCTATTACTTGTCAGTGTCTACTGTCAAACGTCACTATTGTCACTGTCAAACGTCACCCGCTTCCGATCATTGTCGATGGTTGCTTTCTTCAAAATGGGTGTATAATTGAAGTGTGTTTATGAGATTTGTAATAGTTAATTAAAACAATTACGAATGTGTAAGCACAGTGATCTAAAATTATCATAGTTTTGCCAATTCTGATGGTAAGCATTATCGTGAAAGAAAGTTAGCATAATCTATTTTATGAAACTGCAAAAAACTATTTCGTTATCGAATACCGTACAAGACCACAAACTCGATACCGTTTGGAACTTTCATTTTTATGAACAAGCGCGCCTCATATCTTTGCGTGGATACATAGCTAAAGGAAACTCTGTCAATCCTCCAATGGGTAGTGTTTATTCTCCTTGCCCAATAAGCCTATTCTCCTTATCTAGCTAGGAAGTTTATGTGGGTATGTTAAAATATTCTTTTTGGAGAAATAACATATTACTTTTATATAAGGAAAGCAACTTTTCTTGGCATGAGAACACACAAACATTTATTAAAAACCTTACAAAAAAAACATGCATAAAAAGAGTTACAAAGAAACAGTTAGCAATTAAGAGGCACAGAAGTGAACATGAAAAATGAGTGGTACATAGAGGGATAAAGAGATGAGTTGGGTGAAAAGGAGACACAGGGCGGTGTACTAGGTGAAGGGTGCATCAGTTTTGGGGGCTGGAAGGGGTGAGGTTGCCCAGAGCAAGGTTCGTCGACTCGGAGAGTCGGATCGACTCGGATCTCTTATGATCTGATTCAAGTTAAGTCAACTCGTACCCACTCATACAAATCGCATGGTCAAATCGTACAGTTTCGGTCGAGTCGTACCGACTTATATTCGTCCTAATATAGTACAAGTCATCCGAATCGGCATGAGTCAATCCGGTACACCAAACCCTGGCCCAAAGAAGGTCGTTTGGCTCGTATAGACGACATAAGGCAAGCACAGTAAGTTCCCATCTAA
The DNA here is from genome assembly GCA_030544215.1 of Zantedeschia hybrid cultivar. Taxonomy (NCBI): domain Eukaryota; kingdom Viridiplantae; phylum Streptophyta; class Magnoliopsida; order Alismatales; family Araceae; genus Zantedeschia; species Zantedeschia hybrid cultivar. The sequence goes on along the minus strand of JARZZO010000002.1, from coordinate 41,126,779 downwards.
ATGATCATGACTTCAAGCCGTTTCATTCTTCCTTTTTGTACTGCATACAGAAGCTATATATATGATACCAAAAGTAGATAGACACTCCATGAGATGGGAAATGACTTGCAAAAGAAAGACGAATTAAACCTCTACAAATCAGAGAAAAATCACAAACATAACTATGTGTGTGTTTCCCTTGTGATGTTCAATCTTATGACACATCTGACAACCTCAATCAAGCTTATTGGACCACCTTATAAGCAGCACGGTATAAAATTTGGAGCCAAAATTTGATTATTGTGGAAGTCATCAATAAGAAGTTTACCGAAATGTAAAGGGCTTATTTACAGGCTATGAAACATTCAGATTGAGCCAAATTTCATAACAGCTCCTCTTTTTATGCTTTAGACTCTTTTCGAAAACAGTCCCTTAACCAGTTGGAAGATTTGAAAATTCACACTGCCCCTATTCATGTTGACTCGAAGCGGCTCAAAGGTGCCGTCAGTATGCCCTTCAAAATATTAGAATTGTTCACTATTCCCATGTGAGTTGCACCTGAAAGGTGTCGTCTTGCTCTTGGCGTCTTAGGATTCTGCTAGCTGAAAGCTGGATTCCAGACAGACGCCTTGTAGTTTGGTTGATGACATATTCCTGAAAAGCTAGCTACAGCCATTGTACTACTTGGTATACCTCGGAAAACCAAGTAGAATATTAACATACTTTGCTACTTAATTGTTCCTTAACATCACATACCTTGTTGTCATGTATATCCTCAAAAAAAAAAAAAAAAGGGCAATTGGAGCGTGATTACGATGCACTAGATACATATCCCAGATAAACGTAGTTAGATCATATATATCTTTGGAAATGTGATCTGTCGATTGTACTGGGAGAATGGCATCTAATCTATTCGTTCAACCAAATGTAGCTAATATTCCACAACCTGTACAAGAAAAAAGAAAAGAACACAGCTACACTCTGTGTGCTGAGAGAGAGAGAGAGAGCACTGATTTCATAACTTGTATGCAAAAAATTGAACACTGTGGACTCTATCAATGAGAGCAGTAGGAGGTAAATGGTTTCACAATTTGCATGAAGGAGAGAACCAACAATGCTAGAGTCTGGTTCCACGAAGGAGTGAAACTATATTGTTTACGAGGCTTTTAGGTGTATTTCATACAATATAAGAGATGGGAGTGCAAATACAAATATACTAATTTCTAGAGACATGTATGCAAAAATCACATATGTATACAATCTTTCCCGCCAAAAAACAGTAAAATAGTAATATACTGCTCCGAAGACAAAATTGTAAATTTATTCTCCAATCAAAGTAAGATCCATTTGGTTACACGTAAAATCACATATGTATACAATCTTTCCGGCCAAAAAACAGTAAAATAGTAATATACTGCTCCAAAGACAAAATTGTAAATTTATTCTCCAATCAAAGTAAGGTTCATTTGGTTACACGTAAAACATAATCAGACAGAAAAAAATTTCTTAGGAAATCAATTTACGAAAAAAATTATAACGTAATAGACCATTTGGTACTGAAAATATACTCTTGAAAATCTTTTCATTCGTTTGTTTACTCGTAAATTTTTTTTGTGAAAATGATTTCAACCAAAAGAGTTTTATATTTTTTTGAACAGAGAGAATATCCCAACTCTACATTTGATTGGACAATTAAAATAAAAAAATTCATATCTTCACATGGTCAAAATTAGAACGTCAACATTAAAGGATATTTTTTCTTTCTTTTTAATTTTCAATTTGGGGTAAGTTTGGTGTGGTTCTACGTAAAATTATAATATCTTAAATTTTAAGAGTATAAATATAAGTAATTTCAAATGTCTGGTTCAAACTAAAAAAACTTTCTTGAAATTGTTTTGAAGCTTCCGTATGCCTTACATGTCCACATAATTAGATTTTCCATCTGACATCCTAAAAAATAATAAAAATTCAAAAATCAAGGTTTACTGAACAATAATGTACTATTCATTGGGATCATTTTTAAAATTTTCATAAAATTATTTTTAAAGACTTCTAACATGATCTACATGCTCATATAATTCGATTTTCGATCGAACATCTCAAAAAAATATAAAAATTTATAAATTGAGCCCCAATGAATAGTATACTATGAACAGTAATATACTGCTCATTGGGGTTAGAGTTTTTATTTTTTCATATTTTTTGATTTTTTTTGTGAAAACTCCTGACATGTCTTATATACCTATCTAATTCGATTTTAGATTGAACATCTAATAATATAAAATTTAAAAATCTAACCCCAGTAAACAAGTAACATACTATTCATGAACCTAAGGTTTTTAAATTTTCACATTTTTTTGAGTTGTTCTATGTAAAATCAAATTATATGAAGATTCAAATAATGTTGGGGACTTTCAAAAAAATTAATTTACCTTTTTTTTTTACTGTAATGATGCCACAATTTTTCTTCTTCCATTTATTGGATTCAAGTATGGACAGAATCGCTGACCTCAAGGAGTGGATGCTAAAATAGAGATTTGAGATGATTTAAGAAAAAGATTTTCCTTTGACTTTTGGTTTCACGTACAACCAAGTAAATGACTTAGGACCAAGTTTTCTGAAAAATTTACCCCTGCGCCACCTTTTACGTCGTGCCAAACGGACCCTTGCTAGGGGATCCTTTCCCCAACTCCCATGGTCCTGGCCAATAAATAGATGCCTTCTCTTCGTGACCCATGAGATAGATGGATGCTCCGGGTACCCCAACTAAGCCGGTGGTGATGTCGCCTCAGATAACGACGGCGTCGCCGACGGCGATGACGACCCCCAAGAAGAAGTCGTCGTCCTCCTCCCTGTTCTCCCTCAAGTGCGGCTGCAGCGACGCCAAGTCCGTCACCGTCTCCACCCCCGGCACCGGCGGCTCCCACAAAACCACCACCTCCGCCGCCCTCTCCGGCCGCCACCGTTCCCTCTCCGCCCGGTTCGAGTCCTCTTCCGCCGACACCCTAATCCTTACCACCGCCACCACCTCCACCTCCCACGACGAAGAGGAGGAGGAAGAGGGGCAGGGAACCCCCAGCTTCTCCGGGCTTCTGCGGCAGCTGAACGAACTGGAGCGCAGCGTCCTCGCCTGGGACCGCCGCCGCCAGCCCCCCTCCGGGTGGACCGAAGCACCGCACGAAACAGGGGAAGCAGACGACAGCCGTCAAGTCGCCCGCAAGGAGCACAGGCAGCGGCGGCAGAAACAGCGCAGCCACCGGAGGAGCCAGAGCGAGGGGGACGGCGGTGGCCATGCGGCGGGGAAGGTGCGGGGAAGCGTGGCGGTCGTGACGGAGACGGAGGACCCGCTGGGGGAGTTCCGTCGTTCGATGCTGCAGATGATCGTGGAGGAGGGTATGGTGCGGCCGGAGGAGCTGCAGGAGCTGCTCCGCCGCTTCCTGGCGCTCAACTCCCCCTCCCACCACCGCCTCATCGTCCGGGCCTTCGCCGACGTCTGGCGTGACGTCTTCTCCGGCCACCTCGACGATGTCCCCAGCCTGGTCCTCGCCACCGCGGCCCTCCACCCCTGCTGCCGCCTCCGCCGCCAGTACAGCTACCACGGCCACCACTGTTACTAGCATAGCACCGCCACCGCCCGCCCTTCTCTTCTTTACTTCTGCCGCCTCTGCAGAGGACTGTAAATTTCTCAGTACTGTATGTTTATTTTTATTTTCTACCTACATTAGAACTGTGATGGATCTCTCTCTCTCTCTGAAAAGTTTGATTTAGATTTAATTTTTATGTTTTAATCAAGTCGGATGGACAATGTGAACAAAATAAACCTTGTGAGCGAAGAAATATTTATCAATATAGTTGATTCTATGCACATCTTTATTTGTCATATATATCCTCAAGTTTCGACTTGATAAGTAGTCCATTTATGTCCTTTATTATTTATTTATTAGTAGAACGGTGTCCCGGGGCAGGCAAGGAGGAGCTTTCGGCAATTATGAAGCAGGCATCTCATATCCCATGATTGGTTTTTTCCACGAATCCGGATCTATTGTCGGTTCCGAAGATCCATTCTCCTCACATGGGCATTCGTTATTTATTGGGTAGGAGGAGCTAATGGCGACTGCATTTTTGGCGCACAATCCAAAGGTATTGCTAAGCGTGTGACGTAAGATGAAAGTAAAACGCTACCTTACATACTATCTTTTCATATTTATATGTATAAATATTTTTAATTATAATTATTATAAAGTAAATTACAAATATTTTAACACGAACAATTTTAAAATAATACACTTGATGGACAAAACAACCCCTAAATGTGAAGTTGAAGGCTTGCGTTCCTCTTATAAGAAATACGACTTAAATGACACATATCATCCTATCAATCCAATGAGACACGTCACGGATCAAACAACACCGAAATGTGAAATGAAGTCGTAGGCTTGCATTCTTCCATCAGAAATACTTGCTCTAATACTCATGACTTAAATGGCACTTATCATCCTATCAATCCAATCAGAAACATTTTAGCAAGTATTTCTCTCTCTCTTATGTATTGATGGCAGTTTGGCTCAATCGTGATATAGGGATGTCAACAGCATGATGCGGATGGGTGAACCCTCCATTATGGTTTCCACTAAACAGACAATATATCTGCTTATATTTGTTAATTATATCCACAAATTGCTTTGTCGTATCTGCAAAGAAATTGATAGTGATAGGTTACTAGCTAGTCAATGATCAGAAAAGGACTTTATAAAACTTAAATTTGAAGTATAAATTAGTCTATAATTTTTGCTCAATATTAAATTTAAATTAAAACATAACCAATTTTAAGAGAGAAAGAAACACACTCCAATTTAAACCTGTCTCATCATGTAAAAATATAGAATAGAAATAATAGCCCATCTAATTACCCCAAAACAAGCTCTATATATAACACGGCACAAAACTAGAACCCTAGTTGAGATTAAGCCAAACAAAGTGCCGCCTAATATCAACCTTTAGATTTACATCCACGAGCTGATATATATATTATAAAAAAGTTCAAAAATGAAATTGTCTACTTTTATATTTGTCAAGAAATCAGATTTATCTGTATGCGCATTTGTATCAACTAATCTATCGGTGACATCCATGCATGACATCACTTTGTTTACATTATGGTATCATTTCTTTCCCTTCATAAAGGTTGCAATGAACATAAATGTAGAAAAGATTATGAAATAATCTTAAGGTAAAATACAAGTAAAAGTTAAGAATCTGACTACTATCTTTTGGACTAGAAAAAGATGTTGATTCCAATTATTATATTTTTACTTTTGATAATATCTAGTTCCTCACACTGGTGATATGCATATACAAAAGTTCTCTCTTACATTTTTATTTAAATTCTTTGACAAATTTTATATAGTAAGAGAATCGCCTTCAGTGTCAATTTTTAAACTTCACATGCTTTTATTGAATCTTAAGAACCACTTGACTTTATACTTTAACCCTCTCATAATCATACTCTTGTGCGTTTGTTGGGATGGGGGAGGGGAACTGGGAGGGAGCTATGAGTAATTTGCCCATGTCTACAGCTTACCCTACGTGTGTACTCGGGCCTAATTGGCCACTGTGGGGATCCACTCCTCCTTCATCGTGTTTCCTTTGACACGTGAAATCTCACAAATCACACTCGTCTAATATGAATGAGTTTGATGTACTTTTTAATTACAAGTCATTTTTGACTTTCTCTTATAACAAACGAAATAAATGATGAAAGTTGTTATAATTAAGTTTAAGTTGTTATAAAAGTCTACAAACAATCACCCTTTTTCTCTAGCTAAGAAGTTCCAATTGGAGCCGTTGGTTGGAAGCATAAAAATAACTAGAATATTATAAAATTAACTTGCAATACTTTAACTCTCTTTTTTTTTCTCCAAATAACTAAGTAAAAGTCTAAAAGTGTTCTCAAAACTAGAAGTTGCGTCAAGCATGGCCTAAAACTCTGTAGGAAAGTCTGCTTGTTGCACTTAAACGAAGACATTTCTTACAATAAAAGGTATATTTTCTTATATACTTAGCCTTTATCAACTTCAATTTTTATGGATTAAAGGTCAAAAGTATGCATATCAGTTTAGCTTCAAAACATGGGAATCCGAACAACCAATTAGAAGATCAAATCAAATTGGCTCCATTTAAATTGTCAATAGGCACACAAAATCAGAGAGTTCAGCCCTATATGGCCCTTGTCAAGTAGACTTCGCTACTATGATTGAATTCGTTCTAGTTTTGAGTTGCTTGTCAAGTAGACTTGGGTACTATGACTGTACCCGTTCTATTTTGAGTTGAAGGTATCGTTTGGTGTGTTGTAAAATGTCTTAAAATCTTAATTTTGAAATTACCAATTTTCAAATGAATGTAAATAAAATTCTTGATTTTAAGATCACTTATTTTAAAATCATCAATTTTAATTTATAGTGATTTTGGACAGTAAACAAAAATCAACTAAAAGAAAGATTTTAAGTGTTTACAATGCATTAAATGTAAGAAAAAGTTAAGTAAAATTATTTACATTGCACCAAACACAAGAAAAATATCGTTTTACGGCTATTTAAGATTTTATGACGCATCAAATGACACATGAACTGAATCACATCATCATAGTGTAATGTATCTGGGCTTTTCCAAGCCCAAACTCGAGAGCTCAAAAAAGTCAACAGAAAGGATATGTGATTGGATAGGAGGGAGTAAAGATGTCAACTTGAATGAATTGGCATTACTTGGCCTTAACAAGTTTGGTCATCTAACCCCGACATCCCAACCGGCGCGATGCAGGGGTCGGCCGCGAGGAGAAGGCCGACCAGCAGGACGGCAGCGCCGGCTTGCGGAGTGCCCAGAGCACCCCGACTGCGTCCACCGATGCCGCCAGGGGGTTCGCCAGCGCCTCTGCCACAACCACCTCCCTCAAAGAGGAGTTGCCGGAGGTAGCGGCTCTGGGGAGGAGACGAGGTGAGGACGGGGGGTGAGAGGGAGGGAGCGATAGGGAAAAATCTGGGTGGACGGAGACAGAGGAGACGGGGGGGGATTTGCGGTGGCGCACACGGGGGACGGGGACCTGAGGTGCGCTCTGGTCACTACGGCACGATGTGTTGGGTTCTCGAGTTTCTCTGGATCGCCCACGCAGCGGAATAAACAAAATAAATATAGTGATCCGTTTCCGTTTCGAATATTCTAAAACTGGATTATCGGATAATCGAGTATTACCTTCGCACGGATTAGAATCCGCGACCGATTGGTTCCGTCGATGTGACACCGCCAGCCGCGCAGATGCCCGGCCACTAGCGAAGTCCGCGCGATCCTCCTCGCGGTGGATATCCTCACGTTCCTCGCTCGTCGTAGCTCACGAACCCTTCGTCGTTTGCCGCAATGACCACCGCGACGCGTGGTCGATTTTCCGTCGGACAGGAGTCGAAGAAGCGGCGGAACAGACCGAGAGAACATATCTGGCCTGGGGCGCCAGAGAGAGAGAGGAAGAGAGGAGAGGGCGTCTAGGGTTAGCAGCAGTCTGGCTTGCCCAACCCATTCGCTACATTTTATATTAATCGTGCGATTTTTCATAAAAACCCCCAGTTTATATAAAACTCACTTTTTAATCCATTGCATTGAGAATCATTTGCGTGTGACCTCTAGGCCCAATTACCAGTCAAGTTAATGACCTATTAAGCCCAGTGACTCCTCACTGACTTGATTAATTAATTAATAACTCATATTAATCAATTAAGCAACCAAATTAATGTCGCACATTAAATTCGATCGAGCTTCCGATCACGTTGGGTGCCAAACAACACCGCGTGAACCTGGAAGGTATTTGAAGTTAAGTAACCCACTCTTGGAACCTTTCTACCGACAATTACCACGTGGATATAATCATTCCTTCGTACAATGCTCTTAAGTCAATTCAGGATATGGTGTACCGTCAAACCCTAACTAGTTGACTCACTTGGATCGGATGTTGCCGTATAATATCGGAAAACTCATTTCCCGATATTATTGTCCGCCTTGGCCAGGGACTTCTGCGCATCCTTCCTAGAGCATTCTCTCTCTAAGTACCGAGAGCGAATGATTCCTTATTAACACTCAAATTCCCTTCTACGGTATTCCGCTATACCCGATCCTTAAATGTTTAGAATCCCGTGGATAGAGATTCATAAACCAAGGTCAAAGCACAGAAGTCCACCAATAAGGTGTCCTTGGTGTCTCAAGTCCGAGGACCATCCACACAATTGCGACAATAGAATCTAGCTAGTTGACAGTGAGGTACTATACTATCTAGCGATTCAATCGGATCAATTCAGTGAAGTCATTCTCTAATGAGCACCTACATATTCGCCTTAGTGTCTCCACACAAGTGGCTATGTGATCAGTCACCCTCATCATATGAGCAGGAGTAATCTGTACTAGTCAAACCGGATATCCGATATCCTTCTCGAGTATCCTCCGACTATGAACCATTAAGAATATGTGTGATTAAGTGATCAGTCTCATTAGTATGATCTCAGCATAATTTGATCACTATCGCACATATTCACAGACTTCATTATGAGACGATAATTAAAGCGAATTATACATAATAAATATTATGTCATTTTATTAATAAATGAACAAGATTACAAAGTCATATTGGCTTGTAGGTCACCTAAGACTAACACGATGGAACACAGCGGCTGGAGATTGGGGAAGAAACCCTAGAGAGATACAGTGGGGAACGGCCGAACGGGGATCGAGGCAAGAAAGCTTGATCCGAAGTTCTTCATTCAGAGCGATCTGAAGCCTACCCCGCATAGGCCACGTTCAGGTGTGACCCGGAAGTAATTTTTGGATCAATACAGTGATCCGAATCCGATCTTTGGGCCGGATCCGGGGTGGGTTTTTGGATCTCGTCGATCCACTGACGCCCCTACTTCTAAGCAACCACAGGCCTTAACAAGTTTGGTCATCTAACCCTGACATCCCAACCAGCTATTTGTGTCGATTTGTGTCACTCATGGTCTCCAAGAACATTGGAGAAGTACATAATCAATTTAAATGTGTCATCATAATCTATAGACTCTTTCTTAACTTATATATTCGATCTCTTGATGCATTCTTAACTTATGTTACAACATAGCACCACTAGTGTTTTTGATCGGGAAGATAAGCATAGTGCCAATGAATCCATAATACCAGAACTACCTCTTGGCTACATCTGGATGAAAACTCATAGTTGAATGCTTGGAAGAACTAAGTTCTAATTGAAGCGGTTCTATAGTTAAATTATATATTGGTTTTTTATTATTTTTATCAAGTTATTAGTGAACACTTATTACTTTTAACTTTTGGACTAAAATTATTTGTATTTCTTATGTTGTGTTAGTTAACGAAGGTGTCATATCATATATGCTTACTTTAGGCTTTGCTAATTGAAGTTGCAAATATTTTATGTACCCTTTTTTTGAAGAAAAATGCAATATTTTTTAAGTATGTTTAACTTGTAATACCATTATTTTCTAAACAATAAATAATAATATTAACCATAATTCGTTAATAGAGCCCATTTAGATTCATTAGTGAAGCCCATTAGTCTAAGTAAAAAGCTATAGATAGCCCATTAATCTAGTTAAATTTCAAGGTTCAGATTCACATGATAGTGGTGAGTAAAACTACACTAACTTTTGGTATAGAACTCAGAAAAATGCATGGTTTGTATCGTTGGAAGAGTGTTCAAAGATCTAAAACTTTGTAAAAGACTTTTTTGATAAATCGGTTGTTTATTAGATCAAAAAATAAAATTTTCAGTTACGAAAAATGAGATTGCGTGAATAGAATTGTAGTTGGACAAGGATTCTCGTTATTCTTGAAAGGAAAGGATTATCCCAGGTAAGTCCGACCCAGAGGTGGATATGGAGGTCGATTAGGGCTAGAATTTGGAGTGTTTAGTATTTATAAAGGGTGCATTTCGTGTCGCAACTCTAGCCGCCACACTAATTGGAGAAAGGTGAGTTTTAGGGTTCTTATTTGGGTTTTTGGAGGAGAAACAAGGTTCTAAACTTGGAGGCTGATGTTCTCTTGCCTTTTGTCCCTTTAAGAGGCCTGAAGGATGTAGAGGAAGGCTTGAGGATCGTATTTTCTTGCTGGAGTTCAATGATTCTAGGGATTTGAGATTGCTTTCATTACGTAAAAGGTAGGTGATGATTATCCAATGCATAGAATAATTTATTAATAAAAAAATATCTTCGTTTTGATATTTTCAAGGGTTAAACATCTATATAAATTACTTGTGATCATTAGAAATCCTTTGGATTTGAAGAAAACCCAAAAAGCCCACGTTCAACCATGTTTTGATAGAAAATGCCGATTCACCCTATTGATTCCGGACCTACTTTACTGCTAGAAATAGCCTTTGGGAGCAGAACAATTGACCGTTTTCCTGAATGGTCGAATGTTTTTTCTCAGAGAACCTATTCAACACTCGCGTTTCCCGCTAAACTTTTTGGTGTTTGCTCTCCTTTGTTTTAACTCTGATTGATCTGAAATTTTAACCAAACCTTCATAAACATGTTTTTAACTTGCCTATAAAATTTTATAATTTTTAAATTTTATTTAATATTTATTCCAGTAATTAATTCTGAACTACTATAAGTAATTTATGCATTCGATAGAAGTCTAACTTCGTATCATATGAAGGCATGAAGTGTTAGACGAGGCTCACAAATCTAAGTACACCATTCACCCTGGTAGTACTAAGATGTATCAAGATTTAAAGAGAAGCTTTTGGTGGGTTGGCATGTAGAGGGATGTAGCAGAATTTATCTCCAGATGTCTCACATGCCAGCAAGTTAAGGCTGAGCATCAAAAGCCAGCAAGTTATTTGCAACCTCTGGAGATCCCACAGTGGAAGTGGGAGGACTTGACCATAGACTTTGTTATAGGTATGCCGCGAACTAGAAGGCAGCATGATGCTATTTGGGTAGTGCTTGATCGGCTTACTAAATTAGCTCATTTTCTACCGATTAAACAGTCCCAGCCTGTAGAGAGCATGGCACAGTTGTACATTGATGAGATTTTAAAGCTCCATAGAATCCCCAAGACCATTGTATCTAATAGGGATTCGAGATTCACATCACGAGTTTGGAAGAGTATGCAATCAGCTTTAGAAACTCAATTGAGATTCAGTTCAGCATTTCATCCCCAAATGGGTAGTCAGTCAGAATGGACCATTCAAACATTGGAAGATATGTTTAGGACATGCAGTCTTGATTGGAAGGATAGTTGGGACGGGCACTTGACTTTGGTGGAATTCGCCTACAATAATAGTTACCATTCCAGTATAGGTATGGCTCCATTTGAGGCACTGTATGGTCGACCTTGCAGATCCCCACTACGTTGGCATGAGAATAATGATGATAGATTGGTGGGGCCAAAAGCAATTCAGGATTGCACTGAGAAGATCAAGACTATACAGGCAGCAGTTATTAGTAGCTCAGAACCGACAAATGTAATATGTTAATAACTAGAGGAGAAATCTGGAGTTTGCAGAGGGTGATCATGTGTTCTTAAAAGTCTCTCCTATTCGAGTGTGATTCGGTTTGGTAAATGTGGGAAACTGAACCCACGTTATATTGGACCATGTCAGATTTTGGCTTGGGTGGGTACTCTAGCATTGCCACCTGAGTTTGTTAGAATTCATTATGTTTTTCATGTATCAATGTTTAGGAAGTATGTGTATGACTCAACTCATGTTATTGATCACACTGTATTGAAAATTAAAGCAGATTGGATATTTAAAAATGAGCCTATTCGTATTTTGGATCGAAAGGTGCAATAATTAAGGTCAAAGAGCATTCTCTTGGTCAAGGTGTCATGGTGTCATCACTCAATGAAAGAGGCTACATGAGAATGGAGTAGAAGATGCAAGCAAAGTATCCAAAACTATTTAGAAGAGAATATTTCAATTTTAAGGACAAAATTATTTTAAGGATGAGAGAATATGTAACATTCGACTATTAATATGTAATTGGCAAAATTATGTTATTAATTAATTTTGAGCTAATACCATTATGTATGTTAAGATATTCACTAACATTAAACTTGGTTGGTTAAATCCCATAGAATAATTAAATATGATCAATTGTGATGGAAAACTTAGTGTAAATCATAAATAATCGGATTTATATTTGAAGGGTTAATTGGAGATTAAGGGTAAATATGTAACTACAAAAAGTAGAATGATCATTTAATGAATAATTAATCCATATAGTATAAAAAAAATATTGTTGGAAATTGTAATTTATTAATTAGTGTTTCCCTTAGAAATATTAGTATTATATTAGATAGTGGTGGTGTAGTAGGAATTTGTTAAAATGTTAAAGGGTATGCTAGGAATAATTTAGTGCGAGGAGGGAACCGACTCAAATTTTTGCACATCGGTGGGTATTAACCTTAGTTAATGTTAGTAGGTATGGTAAGTTTAGTATAACTTGGATGGGTGGGAAATAGTAGATTTTAACTCATCCAGCGAACCACAATGGGATTAATTAAACCCTCACTATTTAAAAGACTTCGGTTTTTGGCCATAGCTTTCCACTTTCTTCTGGAGCAAACGTGCGAGGAGTTGAGGAAGGAGGTGGACGGCAAGCCTTGAGGGTTCTTTGAGTTCTTAAAGAAGGTAGGTAGTGTGGGTGCTAATTTCATAAGGGTTTAGCCTAGTTGGTCATAAGTGATAAGTAATTCTTTAATTTTTTTTATCTCTCTATAAATTATATGTTTCTATGAAGTTCTCAAGTGTGAAATAATGAATGATGAAGGGATTTAAATTTTTAAACGCCTAGAGCAGGTTAAGTATAGTAAGAGTTAACTGCAACCTAGTTTTTTTCTTCGATTCTCATGACAATAGGATAATCTACAAATTTTGAGGATTTTATTTCTTATAACAAATTATGATACTTTTATGACATAATCCTTATATTCTTGGGCATCTTTGGAAAAGTTTTCATGAATTTTCATATTCATATGATGATGCTTCCAGGTCATGTAACAGGGTGTGGTTTGTAGATACAGTTTTCTGACTTCATTTGATAGTATGTTAGAACGTGGATTTTAGTAATTTATATATTTTCATAAAATGATCTGAAATTTTTATGACATAATGCTTCTATTATTATACATCTCCAGAAAAAATTTCAAGAATTTTCATGTTCATATAATGATGCTTCCAGGTGCGTATAGCAGGGTTCATATTCTACTCTGATATTTTGGTAATTTATAGATAATATCCTAATATTTTATTTTCTGCTATCTTTGTGAAAAGTCATTTGAGCCTAAACTTTTACAGGCTATAGCTCATATGAATTAATATAACATGTGAAATTTTTAAGATTTTTCGAATCCCTTTTGTGCATGAATAAAATCAGTTTTAAATGTAGGCAGGTTGCTTCTATAACGACCCCCTGTCGGCCCGGTTCGGTCAGGTCAACCTACTTCAATCCGAAGGGACCCGTTGACAGCGGGAACAACCCAAACCTGCATTCATAGATTTTAAGAATGAGCACTTCACATATAAACAGGCGATCAGTCATGAGTCTCAAAACTCTTTCTATTAATGTCAGGTATAATACAATGTAGTACATCAAGTCTAGGAGTACGACTTGTATATTTACATATGGATTGGACTTAAAAAACAAAACTCTACTCAACTAGACTAGGACTGTAGAGATTCCTCGACTGCCTTAGGAAGGTCCTCTCTTGAAAGGCGGTTAAATAGCATGGGTGAGTTTATCGACTCAGCAAGCACATGATACCGCTACATAGTTTATCATATTTAAACATAAAAAAAAACATGATAATACCTTATAAGCATGTCATGACAGAATAGAACATAGCAAGTTTCATAACTACTGCATGTTCTTTTTGTTTAATAGATAACTTGTCTAAGTGCAACAATTCTTGTGAATGTTATCATGGCATAGTATGGCATAGCGTGAGTATAATCATAAAGGATCATGGCATAGTATGGCATGGTGTGAGTATAAATATAAAGGATCATAGTGTAGTGTAAAGTCATGAATCATGAATATATAGTAAGGAATAGCATATATCTTATCACCTATTTAACGGGCATGCATCCAAACCTCAACATGAGGAATTTCGTGTTTAACATGATATGCAGCCAGCGGTAAGGCAAATACCCATTGGCGCTTCCACTGCACAGCAGGGGGACCCACCCGTCCCACCTAGACCGGAAGAAACCGTAGCCACGATTTTACCCGTTTGCCTCGGGTTTCCTGCATCTTTTAACTTAATGTCCGTCTGTCTTATAAGGATGCCTGTATGATTCAGACGCATGGACTCCTAAAGTGGCACTGTCCATAAACTTGTTTAATTTTAACATAGGAGACTTATAGAACGGGGTTTAGACACGGGTTGGGTGTTCATATAGGCTCTTATGTCATTTTGACAAAATGTTGGCTTAGTAGCATATACTTAAATTGGTAGAGAAATATATATTTTAAAAATAGGGCATTTGTGGTATAAAATAACTATGAAGAAAGGACAATGTACTTGTCTTTAACTAGAAGCTTGCTTAGGCATGACAAGAATCTCCTCCTCCTCTCACACATGCGAAGAACCTCACGAGCAACTCTCGTTCTCGCTCTAAATCTCTCTCTCTCTCTCTATTTTTCCCTCTCTCTTTAGTTCTATACCCTCTTAGGTTGTAGTAGGAGGGGAACGATACCCTCCTATTTATAGGAGGAGAAGAGAGGGGATAGCTTAAGGGGTAAGTTACTTTAAGGGGTAGGTTAACTTGTTGGCTAAGTAACTTAAGAGTTAAGCAACCTTACCAATATTCTTATCATTTACCTTACCAGCAATATTTATTTGTATCCTTATCATTTACCAATAACCTATACTTATTATATTTCAGCCCTTTATTTTCCTATAATTAACTTTATACCCTCATTCAATACTTCTTCACCAAGTATACTAGAATTTAACCTCTTTTTAGTTATTTGAGGATACTTTTAGGAACTTTAAAAATTTTACTTATGTCCTTCTAAAAATTATCAAATCACATTGTTATCCTCAAACTTATATAATTGTATTTATACTTTTTAAGAATTTACAAACATGTCCTTTTAGAATTATATATTTTGGTAAAATCCATTAACAACTTAACTATACCAAAAATTTATTAAAATTATAATTTCTTTATGGCTCCTTACATCATCTCCCTCTTAAACAAAATTTGTCCCCAAATTTTAAATCTGACTGAATAAATTGCCTAAATATGGTGAGGATCTTACCGAAAAGATGTACGTATTTTCTCCTCAGTTCTTCTCTCATTTCCCAGGTAGCTTCCTCTGTTGACTAATTTCTCCATAGGATTTTTACCAAAGGAATTTTCTTATTTCTGAGCTCTTTCATCCTGAAGTCCAAAATTTGCACTGGTTGTTCTTCATAACCCAGATTTAGTTGGATCTGGAGCTCGCCATAATCTATGACATGGGATGGTCATAATGATATTTCTAGAGCATAGAGACATGGAAGATGTTGTGAACTCATTCCAGGGCAAGTGGTAAGGCTAGCTGATATGCTACATCTCCAACCTACTGCACAATTTCGAATGGACCAATATAGCGGGGTGCCAGCTTACTTCGCTTTCCGAATTTGACAACCCCTTTTGATGGGAAAACCTTTAGGAAAACATAGCCCCCAACTTCAAAAGAGACATCCTTTCTCCTTTGATCGGCATAACTCTTTTGTCAATTCTGTGTAGCTATCAACCTTTGATGGATAAGTTGAATGTTTTTTGTACTGACCTGCACAATGTCTGGGCCTATCAATTGTCTCTCTCTGGACTCTTCCCAACATACAGGTGATCTGCAGGGCCTCCCATATAGAGCTTCAAAAGGTGTCATTTTAATACTGACAATGAAGCTATTATTTTAGGCAAACTCGACCAACGGTATGTTTTTATCCCAATCTCCTCTCCAATCCAGACTACATGCTCTCAGCATATCTTCTAGAGTCTAGATAGTTCTCTCTGACTGACCGTCAGTCTGAGGATAAAAGGCAGTACTGAACTTTAATTGAGTGCTTAAAGCTTCCTGGAGACTCTTCCATATTTTGGAAGTGAATCTAGAGTCTCTGTCGGAGATAATTGACTTGGGAACCCCATGCAGCTTAATGATATTGTCTATGTATAGCTTGATCAAACTTTCTACTGATTGTTTAATCTTGATTAGCAAGAAATGGGTAGACTTTGTGAATCTGTCCATGATTACCTATATGGCATCATGTCCGCGTGCTGATCGGAGCAAACCCACGATAAAGTCTCTAGTGATATGTTCCCATTTCCACTCTGGAATTTCTATCTTTTGAAGTAGTCCAGAGGGTCTCTGATGTTCTGCTACCTTAACCTGCTGACAGACTAGGCATTTAGAAACAAAATCACCAATATCTTTCTTCATACTTAGCCATCAGAAGGTATACTTCATATCTTGGAAATCGTGGTACTTCCAAGATGAATAGTGAACTTTGACCTATGAGCTTCGGTCAAAAGTTCCTTTCTTAATTCTTGGTCCTCTAGAACGCATAGTCTATCTTGGAAATATATAACCCCATGATCATTTTTTTTAAATCCAGGCTTATTAGTCAGTTCTTCCTGTTAGTTTTAGGTGGCCTACAAGCCAATCTGACTATGTAAATCTCGTTCATTTATTCATATAATGACATAATATTCATTATGTGTAAATCGCATTAATTATCGTTTCATAATAAAGTCCGTAAATATGTGCCATAGTGATCAGATTATGATGAGATCATACTAATGAGACTGGTCACTTAAACACACATATTCTTAATCGTTTCTAGTCGGAGGATATCCGAGAAGGACATCGGATATCTGGTTAGACTAGTACAGATTACTCCTGCTCATATGATGAGGGTGACTGATCTCATAAGTCACTTGTGTGGAGACACTAAGGCGAATCTATAGGTGCTCATTGGAGAATGAGTTCACTGAACTGATCCGACTAAATCACTGGATGGTATTGTACCTCACTGTCAACCAGTTTGATTCTATTGTCATAGTTGCGTGGATGGTCCTCGGACCTGAGACACCAAGGACACATTGTCGGTGGACTTCTGTGCTTTGACCTTGGTTTACGAATCTCTAGCCATGGGATTCTAATACGCCAAGGATTGGGTACAGCGGAATACCGTCGAAGGGAATTGTGTGTCAATAAGGAATCATTTGCTCTCGGTACTTAGAGAGAGAATGCTCTAGGAAGGATGCGCGGAAGTCCCTGGCCAGGGCGGACGATAATATCAGGAAAGGAGTTTTCCGATATTCATCAGCTACATACAATCCAAGTGAGTTAACCAGTTAGGGTTTGACAGCTCGCCATACCCTGAGTTAACTCGAGAGCATTGTACGAATGAAGGATTATATCCACACGGTAACTGTCGGCGGAATGGTTCCAAGAATGGGTTACTTAACTCCAATACCTTCCGAGTTCACGCGGTGTTGCTTGGCACCCAACGTGATCGGAGGCCCGTTCGAATTCGATGTGCGACATCAATTCGATTGATTAATTAATTAATAAAGGGTTATTAATTGATTAATAAAGCCAGTGAGGAGTCACTGGGCTTGTTGGGCCATTAACTGGACTGGTACTTGGGCCTAGAAGGTCACACGCAAATGATTCTCAAGGCAATAGATAAATAAGTGGATTTTATACAAACCAGGGGTTTTTATGAAAAACTGCGCGGTTAGTATAAAACATAGCGAACGGGCTGAGCAGGCCAAGCTGCTGCTAACCCTAGCCGCCCCTCCTCTGTTTCTCTCTCTCTCTGGCGTCCAGACAGATCTAGATCTGCTCCGCCGCTTCTCCGAATCCCGTTTGACGGTAAATCGTCCGCACGTTGCGGCGACCGGCGGAGGTTTCGTAGGCTGCAAAGAACGAGGAACGTGAGGATATCCGTCGTGAGGAGGATCGCGTGGACTTCGCTAGAGGCCGGGCACTTGCGCGGCTTGCGGTGTCGCACCGACGGAACCGAACGGTTGCGGATTCGAATCCGCACACGGTAAGAACTTCGATTATCCGATAATCGATTTTAGTTTTTCGAAACGGGAAAACAGATCATTGTTTTAATTTTATTTTCCGCTACGTGAGCGATCCGGAGAAACCCAAGAAACCCAACACTTCCAACTTAAGGTCACTCTGTAGAGCTACAGAGATTTTCTCCACAATGCCAGATTGGATGGATAACTGGGCTAAGGAGGCAATAACTGTTAGTTTTTAGGTCTCCTACAGGCCAATTATGGGTCGTGTAGGCCCAATATGTTGTACAATCTTGTTCAATATAATTAATTGGTAATTAGAACATAAACTTGTAATCTATAGATTACTTTGCATTGTCCCTAGGATATGTGGTTCTAAAGTCAATTTCGAGATGGAATCTCTGTGAGTTTGACTGTATATGGACACATATCTTAATTGCTCCTGATTGGAGAGTAATCATTCTAGGACATTGATTACTTGTAAATCAGCACGCATGATGTGTAGATGACCAATCTTACAGTCATAGGTGCGAGGCACCAATACATATGTGTGGGTGTTCATCCTGGGAGGATGTTCACTGAAAATGTGACTTTAACCATAAGTCATGAAACACCGAATTATTAGTCACATCGAGATACATGCAAAGACCGTTAATGGTCAAGAGGGGATCGCTCACTGTCAGGTATATCAGAGCCAGTTAATGAGTCATGACATAGACACTCTACTAAATCCCTGGCCATGGTGGTATCAGTTCGTTTGGAACGAACGTTAAATTATTATGGAGGTTATAGTCAGACGACACGATCACTAGTGGTTTGACGAAACCATACCACACGATTGGATCATACTCATAGAATGAGCGAGAGATTATAGCGATACGGTAACTGAAGACTTACAGCTGCCAGACAGGGTGAAGATGAACCCGGCATCCTCTAGAATCACATAGATTTGCTTGACCCAACGTGATCAAAAAGGTCCAGATTAATTTAAGCGGTTATTGGGAATAACCGGTTTAATTTACTTCTAATTAGATTAGAAGTTAATGGATCTTTAAACCAAAGTGATAATGGGCCTAGAAGATCACACACAAATAAACTCCTATAGAACAGAATATATTGTATGAAAAAATATACTAAAACATTAAATTCTTTTGAGAAAAGAATTTAGAAATAGCTTAAAAGTATATATGCAATAATATAAATGGCATATATATAATATATATATTTTTAAGCTTATTTTATAAGCTAAAAATATATAATATACCGTGGGTTTACTTTAACCGTGGTTATCTTTTTACCTACGACGGTTAAAGACCGGATTGGCTGAAATGGCGATTCAAGCTGCCGCCTTACCATTCTACAAATAGCCCATGTTCTCCAACCCGTAACCTGGTGAATGCTTTAATCCATTCCAAAGGTTGGCCATCAAGAGGAACAAGAAGATTTGGACTCTTCCCAAGTTCTTGAGGCAAGAGGGTTTGTACGGGTTTTAGAGAAGGAGAGCTCCGTCGCTGCAAGGGTTGGTGTGGATTAAGTTATAGAGGCCGGACGTTTGTGCAGCTCAAAGCTTCGAGGAGTTCGGCATCGATTTTCATAGGATAACATATTATGCGCAAGGTGATAAATCTCGTATGATTTATTTAAGACCGTTTTTGTTGCATCAATCGAAGTCCGAATTGGTTTGGAAAATTATTTTAATTTTGTTATTCCGCTGTTGTGATTTTTCGGGAGTTACGACCGAACCCAATAATAATATCAGAGCCAGGTTTAGGCTCATGTTGATGTAACTAGGAACAACGGTCTCTGTTATAACATTGTGTCCGAATTATTCAGTATTCTTCAATTTTATTTTTAATTTTTTGGGCCATGAAAAAATTATTTTTCGGAGACAGTGAGAAGTCTAAGATTTTTCAGAATTCTTCCATATTTCAAATGGCACTCGGAGTGGCTGTCGGGGCATAACGGCCAAGCTTGTGGCCGTCCACCATGTGGACGGCCAAGCTAGTGGCCGTCCACCATGTAGGGACGGCCAAGCTAGTGGCCGTCCACACTAAGGTGTGGACGACCAACCATGTGGCCTTCCACATGGTGGGAAGGCGGACGGCATTTCAAGTTGCCGTCAGTCTATTTTTTAATTTTTTAAAATAGATTTAATGCGGGTTTTTTTCCATTGGCAGGTGCACTGCTCTGGACCCTGTAGTGGGATGCAGTGCACTACATTGGCCCAAAAAATTAAAATTTTGTATCAAAATTGAGATAATTATCAAAAAGAGATTAATTAAATTTATTTTTGATTAATCTGATAATTATCATGGAGATTTTGAGTCTAATTGAAGATTACGTATAAATTCAGCATTTTGAATTTTTAATTATTAGATAATTGTTAAATTTAAATTTTTGAGAGGATTATCATTAAAATTTAAATTTTGAATTTGTAAAATTATTGGATAATTTTCAAATGATAAAATTGTGAATTTTAATGAAAGATAATTGAAGACGATCATTTAATTAAATTTTATTCTATTTTAGTTTAATCATTAGATGATTAATTTGAATTTAAATTTCTTGATTGTCTTAATTGTCGTAATTGATTGAATTTAAATTTTTAAATTCATGTGTGTATTCTCGTATGCACAACCTATGATTTCAATCCAAATATAAGGATTATTTTCGAAAATAACCTTTCTGTGATTGATATGATTGTGTTTGGAATGGTGGGTGATCATGGACTTAGCTCAGTTCGTCTTAGGCCTACGAGCCTCCCTTCTCTCTCTATTTAATTTTCAATGTAATTCTATCTTCCTCCGATGAATGTACTCGCCCTAAGGGTTGCCGAAAATTATTGGCATGTAATTCATTTTCCGACCTGCGAGCCGTGTAATTATTGTATTAGTGTTGCGGATAGAGCTTGAAAGTATGGAGGACAAACTGCAAGGATGATCTTGCTGCTTGGGAAGTAAGCTGGATATCTGCGTAGCTTTACTTACAGTTCATGATCCCCCATGCTTATTTATTTGCATGGGATGTATTTATTTTAAGCAATTACTAGGTACAGTAAATATATAATTCGAATATATTTATTCCACCACTTAAGGTGAGACCAACATAAAAGCAAAATTCCCTCTTTATTAAATATTAGATCTGTAAACGTGGCTTTAGAAGCCGCCGTGGCCCTCCATCATTATAGGGTGACTAAATGTCATTATCTCATAGATTTGATGTGCTTTCCACAAGGTTCATGATTTGGTGGCAGGATCTCAGCCCTAAAGCTTTGCTTCAATGGGATGAGGAACCGAACTTGGCTTTGTTGTGCTTTCCACAAGGGTCGGGTCACAAACTCATTGTTGTGTAGTAATGGTGGTGCGATCTAACTGGGAGTATCCTTTGTTATGCTTTCCACAAGGGGATGACTGCTCGGGGGCCGAAAGTCAGATATTGCATTAGATGCAAGTGTTGTTGACTGCCCAAGAAATGGGATATGATTTGTTGTGCTTTCCACAAGGTCGCATCTCAGTTTTGTTGGGATTGCATCCGATCCCCACTACCCACTCACACACCCACAAGTGCAACAACACGAATATAGGCAATCTAAATATATAAAGCACTAAATACAATTCCCAAATTCGGATATAAAACACATACATTTGTAAATGCAGCATATAGGGAGGAGAAGTAGGTATCTCTGAGGGTTGAACAAATTATGCCCCCCTTAGCAACTCATCTACTATATATGCTGCTTCAGTGGCTCTTTCTTATTTTAAACAAGTTTCCATATGGACCTCCTCCTCAACAAATACAAGTTGAGGAGAGGGTTCTTTGGCCCTATCTGTCTGCTCTGCAGGCTAATCTTGAATCAGCTCTTCACAAACTACAGGTTGATCCTACATCTGCTCTTCAGGAGCTATAGGCTGGTCCTACATTTACTCCTCTACTGCTGCTACTGCTGGTTCTTCTGCTGGTGGTGTTGTGGTTGTTGCTACTGGTGCTTCTTCTATTGTTGTTGCTAATACTTTTTCTGCTGCTACAGATGTTGCTTTGCTAGCCTCATCTGGAGTTGTTGTAACTAAGGAAGGGTCATCAGTAGGGGCAATGTCCTTTGTCCATACCCCTTTAGAGAATTTGAACTTGGTCCTTTTGAGACAACTTGTATAGATAGTAGGCTGGAGCGTTGAATCTTCTCCAGTGAAGTCCACTCTATGGTGTATGAAGATCATTGTGAGAAAGAGGCCATAGGGTAGCATGACACTCTTGGATTTAGGAGGGTCCTTCATAGTATCACTAGCATTAAGCATGTTGGCCATCATTATAACAGGTGTAAGGACTGAGGTTTCGGGTTCAGTATTCGGGTCGGGTTCGGGTCGGATCCCCTGGTTTCGACCCTGAGGGGTCTTGAGAATTTTGACTGAATGACGTCTGCACTGCTCGATGCCTTTCAAATGGCGTCTGGCTGTGTGGACGCCATTTAAGTCTGTTGTTGTTGTGCCACGTGGGCGCCACGTGGGCGGGTTTCGGGCCGCGAGAGTACGGCCCCTGTCCTGTCGTCTAAACGGCGCCTATGATGGACGACGCCATTCAGACTGCGACCCTGTGATGTCAGTGTACGGTGCCTGTCCTGTCAGCTGAACGGCGTCCGTGGTGGTCAACGCATTTCAGAGCGCTGTCAGTACGGCCCGACCTGTCATCTGATAGGCGTCTGTCTCGGTCGACGCGTTTTAGCCAGTTTCTGATTGACCCCGCGAGCCTCCCCTTCTTTCCCTCATTTTCTCCTCCACTCTCTCTCTCTTCGCTCTCTCTGCCTCTCCGACCCTCTTTTCCCCTTTCTCTTCCTCTTCTTCCTCTTCCACCACTCCAACACCTCCCTACCTCTCACCTCTACCACCACCAATTCCTTCGCGGCGTTCCATTCTCCGGACGACGGCCGACGTCCCGGCGGAGTGGCGACGTCCTCGGGGGTACCGGCGGCGGTCTGCGGTGCGGCGGGACGGCGGCACGGAGCTTGGAGGTGTTCAAGAACCGGTAGGGGGACGAACCTTGCATGGATTGTTATTATCTTGTTTGTGATTTCCATGGCGTGGTATGATGTATCTTGGGGTAGAATGAGCATGTTAAGGGGGTTCTTCTTAAGGGGATAGCCGTGTTTATGAACGTGGGATTGTGGATAGTCGTGGTAGTTTGGTTTCCCTTTTCTTCCTCTTATGTTTTAAGCATTTCGGGGTGTTTGGGGTGGAAGGGGGAAACCCTCGGGTTGAACCATAGAACCAGGTTTCTGGCGCTAAACGGCGTCGTGCCTGGACGACGCCTTTTCGAAGGACGTCGGGCCAGTATGACGCCATTTAGGCAGAAACCTTCCTGTTCGAGGTTCCGCGAGTATGGGGTTCTGACGTTAAAAGACGTCATGTATGGACGACGCCTTTTAGAAGGACGTCGGGCCATCATGACGCCTTTTAGGCAGGTAATCATCTCGACTGTGAGGTCTCTGCAAATCTTGAAATTTGGTGTGAATGGCGTCTGAGGACGCTGACGCCTTTTAAAGGGCGGCTTCCCAGGACGACGCGTTTTAAGGCAGACTCCGAGGTCGGGTTTTAAATGAACTAGATTGAGGGACTTGAATGGCGTCGACTTCGATCGACGCGATTCAAGACTGAACTGCATTAACTCTGGTTAATAACACATGTTTCACGGTCGGATGGTTCAAATGCATGCTTCAAGATGTATACTGAGACTGAGGATTTCTGCGTGAATGGAACTATATTGTGTGTGTGTGTGCTTATGTGGATTCGGAATTGGAACAACTGTGGTTTACGTTTGTCACCTTGGGCCGATGGGGAAGGGCCTTGGTGTCTGTGAGGCATTGTTGCCGTACCGGTGGGGGAGAGGTACATGTTGTGTTTTACCTTTGGCTGAGGGAAACAGAACCACCTTGAGCCCGTCGGGCCGGAGTAGCCGGTGCGCTATCCGAGGGGTTGCTGTTTGGTCTCAGCGGGTCGGGGTTTCCCTGTTTGTCGTGGCAGCTTCCGGCGCGTTTCTTGCTGTGGAGCTGGTTGTGGTACTGTT
Source organism: Zantedeschia hybrid cultivar (assembly GCA_030544215.1). NCBI lineage: Eukaryota > Viridiplantae > Streptophyta > Magnoliopsida > Alismatales > Araceae > Zantedeschia > Zantedeschia hybrid cultivar. The sequence goes on along the minus strand of JARZZO010000002.1, from coordinate 41,102,664 downwards.
GGAGTTGTTTTACCCCTTTAGCCACTGGGCCTGATGTGACCTGTGATCAAGGTTATGAGTGGTACCCTTCGCCCTTTGGCCTAACGCAGCCCGGGAGGTTAGGGTTGTGGGTAGTTCCTGTAGCTTCGGCTTGACGTGGGTTTCGCCGGTCCTCAGGGCCCTCCTGAAGCGCCGAGACCTGGCGTGGAGGAAATCCGGTCGGTAGGACAGTAGTCTAGACTGCTTGTGTGCACACGTAGCTGGGCAGTGGTGGTTCACTGGTCCCAGTTAGTCCTAGTTTGACTCACTGCCTCACCCTACGGTGCCCCGGAACACTGTAGGGGCTGACAGGCGTGAGTGTTGGTGGTGTTGTGAGGCGACGTTTGGCTGCTGTTGACAGTGTGGTTTTGTCGCTTTGTAGACCTTGGTTGTGAGTCGTGACTTTGTGTTGGGTTCATCGGATTACTTAGAACTGTTCCTGCTACACTGCTTATGCGTATGTTTCATATCAGGTTTGGGAGCTATGTTTACTGCTTTATTTAATTGCCATATATCTGTATTATTGCACTTGTGGGTGTGTGTGTGGGAGGCAGGGGATCGGATGATCCTTACTGAGCCCAATTCTGGTGTGGCTCACTCCCTGCGGTTTTCAGGTGTGGACCTCGTCGTGTGTGGCGGCGTGTGGAGTCTCCTTGGAGTGCGGACCAGCAACTATCTCAGTTCCGGGGTATGCCCCGATGTTGTTGTACTTTGCTTCTGCATGTACTTATTTAATTTGTTGGACCATGTAATTATTGTTGGACTGTATACGGACATTGTTATCTTCCTTCCCGCGCACCTGTAATATCTTTGTAGTCCGTGTGATTGTTATATTTAGCCTTGTTTAACGCATACTCCTCCAGATGTGTTGTGTGAGATCTGGGTGTGAACCCGCAGTTAATGGGCCGACATCTATTTAGTGATCGGGTCTCCGATCATAGGATGGCGGGTCGTTACAACAAGCATGTTTATCCTTATCTTCTGAACAATCTAATACAATATGTCTGAGTCCTTCTCTGTGATTACACCAAAAGTAGCTCCTCTTAGACTCGGAATGTGAACTATGAAGAAGTGAATCCTCCACTTCTCTAATGATAGCTAATTTACATCCACTGTGCCATTCTTCAGTACATAACTTGGCCCAATTATAGTTTCAGCCTTAGTTTCCATGTCCATTGTGTTCCTCAAAGTCTAACCTTCTGCTTCACACCTAAAGAGTTGAACTCAGAGCTCTTGAGTAATAATGATAACCTTTACTCTGGCAGTAAGAACTAGGGGTGTGACCTGACATGTCAAGGTGATGTAGAAGGACTTGACCAAGATGGGACAAAAAGGTGGCACATCTGGTTCAGTTGAACATTTGCCAAAACTTTCTCCACTGACCGTAGTCCTTTCTTCCTCGGATTCGTAAAATACACCCTTTTGCAGCTGCAATAATCCACTAGGATGTTGAGGAATCGCTGATGCTCGGCCTCATCCTGAAAATACTCAGCTACAGCTGTAAGGTTTGAGGTTTCGGATCCAATTATCGGGTCGGTTTTGGTGTCAGACCCCTTGGTCAAGCACTTGAACGGCGTCGGCCTAGGGGGACGCCATTTAGGAGCTTTGCAGGGGTGTCGTGTGGGCGGGCATGGGGGCGCATGTGTACGGCCTCGATCGTGTCGTCTGAATGGCGTCTTGCATGGACGACGCGATTCAGACATCTACCAGTGTACGACCCCGTCCTGTCACTTGATTAGCATCGTTCAGGGACGACGCGTTTTAGCCAGTTTAGGTTGTCGCTCCGAAGCCCTCCCTCCTTTCTCTCATTCTCTCCATTCCTCTCTCTCTCTCCTCCCCCTCCGCTCCGAACACTCTGACACCCCCTTCCCCTTCTCCTTCCCTTCCTCTCCCCATTCCTCCTCTTCCTCCACTCTATCAACCTCCTAACCCTTACCACTACCACCACGATCTCCTCCGCGGCAGTTTACTCTCCACACGGCGGCCGACGACCCGGTGGAGTGACGGCGTCTACGGTGGTACCGACGACGACTTGCGGTCTAGCGGCGGCGGCTTGGAGCTAGGAGAAGTTCAAGTAATCGGTAGGATGACGATCCTTGTTGTATTTTGTTTAAAGACCATGATTTTCCCGCTTTGAAGCATGCGATGCATGTGGATTTTTGGGTAGAAAGCATGTTCTAAGGGGGTTTTTAATGAGAATGGGAATTTTTATGAAATGGGGTTTTGGGTGTGTTTGCGAAGATTTTTTTCTAAAACCTTCGGTTCGGGACCTGACCTAGGCATATCTCTCCTCCTTATGTCGGATTATTCGGAAATCCATTTTTTTTGTTTATCTAGAGGATTATAGGTCGGTTTTATATTTTATCGAATTATGAGAGCTTGGGATTAGCCCTCAGGGAATCCGAGACTTCGAATCAGGCGAAGATTCGAGTATATGACCTCTCTCCACTGACCTCGGTCAGTGTTAATTACGCTGAGCAACTGCTCGGCAACCCTTAATTAACCGTCCGTATGATGCCCTTAATCATGCAAAACTACTACTACAGGCAGCGCATGCATATGGATATGAAGGCATATTTTATGTTGAATCCTTAGCCTCACCCCTGGTTTGGGGACAATTTTTATATGGTTTAGGATTGATTCCTGGTTATTAGGATTGGTTCCAAGTTAGGCGGATTAATTCCAATTTATATGGATTAATTCCCAATTTTTAATCCCACAGGGGGTTTTTCGCAATTATACACCTTTTAGGGGTTTTTATGATTTATAGAGGTTTTATGAAAGTTCTGCAGCTTATGAGTGTATAGGGGTAAGTTTTAAAAGGTTTCAAACCTTATGGGAGTTATAAAATCAATTTTTAGAAGTATGAGGGTTTTTTCGTAATTTTCCCTTAAACCGGGTTGTTAAGTTTTAGGATTGATATTCAAGCTATATGGGGAGAAATTCCACTCATGATATGATTTTTAATATTTTCGGGGTTATATATGTAAATATTATACATGGGGGTATTTTGGTAATTTTGTATTTATGTATTATGTATACTATTAATGGTTTATATTCTTTCAGATTTTTAATTCTCTGATTTTTTATTGATTTTATTAATCTTATTCATTTTTTTATGATTAATTTGTTCAATTTAATTAATTAATTAATTAATTAAGCCTATAAGGTTATTTAGACTTATTATAATTTTCTATACCATGTTTCAGATTTTTACTGTTTTCTTATGGATTTTCCTGACTTTTCCTGGTTTTTCCAGATTTTTAATTAATTTTGCGAATTTTTATTAATTAATTAATTATAAATCATTTTAGGTTTAAACATGATTTTACTAAGATTTCTGAACTTATATTTTATTTATTTATGGAGTGAGGTTAAGGTTAAGTTGAGAGTGTTCATAGATTTTTTTTTTTAGCTTTAGGAAATTAGATGTATATATGTATATTATTTTAAAAGACATGACGGTAATTATATAATTTAAATGACACACAAAAACACACAAATTCAGATTCCATTTCGACAGAAATTCGCCTTATAGTAAGACATTTTTTACAAGGAAAATCCGGCAGAGCTTCTCCTTAGGATTGAACCTTAGGAGAGCGGGCTCCCCGGGACGAAAGAAGATCTCCCAAAATCGCAGCAAACTCGGGTAAAAAACCCGAATTTGGTCTTCAAGTGGGCAGCACCCTCTCTCACAATTTCACACTTGAATTTTGAGGCTAAGTGTGAATGCCTTTTTTCGTCTCTTTGTTTTTGGGGCCAAGGGGCCTTATTTATAGATCTGAATTTTGATCCGGTGGGGGGTGCCACCGGGATGAGCCAAGGTGGGGGGTGCCACCAGTTCCACTATCTCTCCCCCTTCTCTTTATTTTTTATTTCCCAATGGCCAATAGGTGGCAAAGGGGTGAGGGAGAGAAGGCAAACAAAGGAGAGAGAGGGGGGGTAAGTGGGCACCCCCACCGGTTCCAACCGGTGGAGGGGGTGCCACCGGTTGGGCCCCCCCACCGGTTGGGAACCGGTGGGGGGTCTCCCCACCGGTTTTGGGAAACCGGTGGGGGGTTCTCCTCCCCCTCATTCTTTGCTTTTCCCACTTTTTTTGGCTCTTAATGAGCCTTTGCCCTTTTGCTTTCAGATTTCCCCAAGTGTGAAAGGGGGTTTTTGCCCATTAATTTCAGGTTTGGGCCAAGTGTGAAAGGGGTTTAAGATGGGGGTTTTAATGAGGGCTTTACATTGAGTGCTTAACCAAGTGTGAATGGGGTTAAGGACTCCATTAACTCCCCTCCTTTTAATTAATCCCCCCCCCCCCATTTGAATTTTCAAATTCTGAAAAGAAAGAGAAGGGAGGGAGATCCTCCTCCCCCCCCCACCGGTTTCCCTCTTGGAACCGGTGGGGGGGGGCCCCACCGGCTCCCCCTCTCTCTCCTCCACCTCCCCCATTCCTATTTAAATAAGGGGGGAAGAGAGAGGGGGTCCACATGCTCTTTGCTGGGATTTTTTTGGAGGTTTTCTGCCCTCTGGTTTGCAGGTTTAAAAACCTTGTGGGACTGATTTTTTGGGCCTGTTAGGAGTGCCTATTGGGCCTCTTTTTGGGCTCCCCCATTGGGCCATTTATTGGGCCTATCTCTCCCGACATTGGGCCTCCGTTTCGGGGCTGATTTAGATAAGTTCCGAAACTGGTTTTACCTTATTTCGGGACAGATTTCAGCCCACTTTGGGACTGAATTTGGGCCTACTCGGGGGGCTTAATGGGCCTCATTTCGAGCTCCCCCATTGGGCCATTTATTGGGCCTATCTCTCCCAACATTGGGCCTCCCTTCCGGGGCCATTTTGGGGAGTTCTAGGACCAATTACGTCCCACTCCGGGACAGATTTCAGCCCACTTTGGGACTGAATTTGGACCTACTCGGGGGCTTAATGGGCCTCATTTCGGGCTCCCCCATTGGGCCACTTAATGGGCCTGCCTCTCCCATTATTGGGCCTCCCTTCCGGAGCCATTTTGGGCGAGTTCTAGGACCAATTACGTCCCACTCCGGGACAGATTTCAGCCCTGCTTTGGGACTGAATTTAATCCGCTTAGGGACTGATTTTGACCTCTGTTTTGCAGCATTTGGTGCCCCACTTGTCGCTGCACTTAGGGTCTCCTTCCGGGTCTCGTTATCGAGGGTTGCAACGGCGGTTCGGGAATTGACCTTGGAAGCCGAAGCGAAAGACTTGGGGCTGTCTTAGGCTCCTAAAAAAAAAAAATTTGATTAAGGCCTTCTTGGCCTAGGTATGTTCCTTACCCCGTTGCCCTCGTAATGCGAGCCCGTGACTTCATCCATTTTGATGTTCATACATGCCATAGGGGCTTCAGGAGGAGGGCATTGCTTATCCAGATGCGGGGTTCTGCTGGGTGGCTCAGCCACATTTGCGGATTACTATTGAAGATGCTATCCCCATTTGCCATGAGAGCATCTACAGAGACGGGGAATTCTTTTATTTTCTGCGAGGCGAAACCGCCCGACATCTTCCCTTGGATCTCTCTATCTACGAGCTGCTCCAATCATATATCTATATTGAAGATGGGGTCGAGAGGCTGCTAGCTCCTGCAGAGCGCTGCGACTTGGAGCGTGCCATTTTATTAGATCGGGATAATATGGAGGGGTTCCTCCCCTTTTCATATCCGGCTTTCCCTCTTGCCGTTGATCGATTGTGGGAGTTTCCTACTCCCGAGCAGATGGGGCCCATCCGGGCTATTCTTCGGGTCCACGACATCAGCAGGACCTACCCGCCAGCCATGTGGACGAGAGCAGGGAGTCGTCCCCTTGAAGCCGCTCGACACCCTCAGGGGGTGTTTCTGACCGAGGCAGAAGAAGGTTTCATCCACGACCCGTCCGATTTCAGCATATTATTATCGAACATATGCCTGGGCGTTCGCCCTGCATGGGATGTCCGTCTCCAGATCAGGAGTTCTCATGTTTTTCACCTGGGGGCTACAGAGTGGCTCCTGCATATTTTGAAGCATCACCGGCCGATTCTCGACAGAGCTGGTATTTATGAGGCCGTCTCAGCTGCTCAATATGACTATCCTTGCCACCACGGCTTTATCCAGGCGATCGTAGAGCGGTATATTCGCGATACCAACACCATCGCGACTGCTGATGGCGAGACCGCCATCGACCTCTGGGCCTTACATCGGATTTCGGCCTTGCCTATCGTAGGGGAACCCTATGAAGAGGGAGTGTTGGATGAGTTTCATCGCAGCACCACCGACGGCGCAGGGAACTATGCTACTCCCTATTGCTATAGATATTTGCTGAAGATATGGCGGGACTTGTCGAAAGCCAAGCGTGCTGCCTCATCCTCCACTGGGGGGAGTTCTTCCGGCCCGGGGAAGGTATCACCAGCTGCCTGGGTCAGATTTTTCTTTGGAGGGCCATTCCGCTATCATCGAGGCTTTGCCAGCATCTTCGATGAACGGGTCCCTTCTATCCTGTCACACAGGGACATCCCTCGCAGAGGCATTATCATTGCACCGGAGCACCAATCCGAGAACCCCTGGGGCCTTGATGACATTACTTATGTGGCTGCTTATCTAGCCTATTGGCTAGTTACTTTTGCTATCCCCTACGGGGACGAGGGGGCTTTGCGGCCCGAGGTTTTGCTAGCGGCCTCCAGACTTGCAGCGGGGACTCGTCTCGCTATCGCGCCGGCGGCACTTGCCAGTATATATCATTCTTTTGGGGCCCTTTGCAGCTCAGCTACCCCAAATTCATGTTCAGTGGTTATGGCCACTCATTATGTCAGCGCCTGGGCGGGGCTCCTACTTCCGGGTTATTCTCCCCTAGGCAGGGAAATGGCCCCCTCATTGCCTACCGTGCTTAGACTGGCAAGCCAGCCCGCCAGCCAGGGGACGGGTCAGCTTTCTTATGCCCGTGCAGCCTTGAGTTTCATACCCTTCGGCTCTTCTCGGAAGCTGGATTTCGACCACTCCTCGCGGAACTTCAGGCCGTATCTTGACAGAGGAGGGGCCGCCGACCGTGCTTGGTTCGACCCATGGACGGGCTGTATGGGCCACAACGGCGCTGCATTAGATGGGTGGACTCTGAGCACTCGCCCATCCTTGCTCATATTGAAGAAAGGGCGAGATGTCATTCTGGAGCCCTATTATCCGAACCGCTTCGTGCGGAATTTTGGATATGATCAGATGATCCCATCCGGTCTTGCCTTTGCCGAGTTGCCCTCGGGTATATCAAAAGCGGAAAAGCCATCTTGTTGCTCGGCTATGGTGGAATTATTTTCAGCATCAAAATGCATTTGGCCCGGTGGCAGTGCCTTCCCCCACTCATGAAGGGGGTATGACTGTTTCTTTTGCTGCTTTGTGGCATAAAAACCAAGGGGAATTGCGGCTTCGACACGATCCCGAGCAGACGAGGAGCTCCTCTCAGGCTAAGTCCACCAAAGGGCTTGGCCGTCATACATATAAGGGCCGAACTGGCCCGTTGGCACCAAAGACGAAGAAAAAGAAGGGAGGCGATGACGATGGCTTCTATGAGCTCGCCGCTCCATGGTATACTTGGACATATCAATTCTTGGCGGACTGCAAGATTCCCAGAAGGTTCGAGCACAGCGCCCGGCTGCCCGTGGGCAGTTTCAATGGGGATCCCGCCAGAGATTGGCTGTGTTATCTCAGCCATATGCTTGCTTGCTTCGGCCCTCGCCGCGAAGCATTCTTGATACTGAGGGCTGAGACCGTAGGCGACGTATGGCGGGTAATGGGGCAGGCAGCGACCCAGTTGGGGATGCCTTTTGATTCCCTTATACCCGAACCACCGAGGTCTTTTGCCACAGCAGGTATTTCTATTTCTATATTTTTCACTGTATCTCTTATTGTATATGCGCATCGCATTTGTCTTAATTCCTTCATTTTGTAGGAGATGTTGTCTCCCCCTTGCCTGCGGCTCCTGGGGGATCTCCCGTGGATCAGACGCTTGAGGGAGGGCCTCACATCCCTGCCGGGGAGGCGGCTGCACCCTCCGCCAGCATCGGCCCTACATCGGAGATGCAACTCCTAGTGGCCGCGGCGAAACAGGCAGCTCGGAGGAAGCGAGCGGCCGAAGGAGAGACAGAAGGTCGGTCGGTTCGGCCCCGACTATCTCCTGCTTCTTCTCCGGCTCCGGCACCTATCGGGAGGCCACCTTCGCCTATCGGTAAGAAACCTGCTGATTTCTTTTGTTTTGAGGATTAATTCCCCTTTTGAAAATGGCTCCTCATGCTGTATATATATATATTTTTTCATATCAGAAGAAGGCGAATTTGTAGGTGAGAACACGTCTCAGGCGGCTATGGAGCCTGCCGTTGGTGAAGTCCCGCCGACAACAGGTAGGGCTGACTAGCCACCTCATCTTTGTATGTTTGTATTTCTGTCCTTGCCATACTTACAAGGCTCTCGCCTTCCACCATTCCCACTTTTCAGGGGCCTATGTTCCCGAGCCTCCCGCTCAAGATCCGGTTCGGATGGCTTCGCCAGCCATTGCCGAGGTATGCAGATAAATATATATATATTTTTGGCAAGCCCGTTTTCATCCCTTGCTGGGAGTGACTGCGATTTTTATCATTCTCCCTTTTTGCTTCCTGCAGGAGAATGTGGCCACAGCTGCAGATGTTGCCTTGGGCAACGACGAAGAGCTGAGGGACCTCAATTGGGCCGACTACGAGCCCTATAGGTCGGATGTCCCCTTGGTCGACCAATTATATCACGAACTCTTGGACGACCAGGGCCGTTTTGGTAATATGCGGCTTTTTTCGACATATCGCAGCCCCTTCGTTTTTTTTTTGCCTTGCATAGGATCTGATTTTTTTTTGATCTTTTTCTTATGCAGATTTTACTTTCGAGGAGCTGATGTGATCAGCCTCCAGCCATTAAGGCTCTTCATTCATGAAGGGCCTGGTAGGGGACTCGACAGCTCCCCCTGCAGTGGATAGTCCTCCACTTGAGGGTAAGTTATGTTTGGTTTGACCTTTATAGCATCTTTAACTACTTTGCTCTCTTCTGGTAGTCAACATCAAATTTTTGTGTTACAGAAGTTGTTGAAACGATGCCAACTGCGGCTGCCTCTCCTTCCGTCGCTCCTCTTTCGGAGGACGATTCGGCTGCCCCTCTTGCGATTTCCTCGGCAGAAGGGGGGCCTGCAGAGATTGAGGCTGCTCAGGAAGAGCCCGCGGCTTCATCACCAGGTAGATCTATTTTCTTTGCCTCGTGCTTAGAGCCGCACATATTATGTCTTCATTTTTTTTTTTACTGTGCCTCTTTTGCCTGTCTTCCTCTCTTGGCATAGACGCCATCCTTGTGTCCACTCAAAGATGGGAACGCCGGGAAGGGGTCAGATCAGCCCCTGGGCTTCTTCTGGGAGGCATTGAGGGACTAGCAGCATCGGCAGCACGCGCCAGAGCTAGGTCCCTCCCTATTTGCCTTGGCCAAGTCCCAGCCATCGGGGACATTGCTATCTTGGCAGGTATGAGGCTTCCTATCCCTTGTTGTTTCTTCATCAAATATTATTGGGTATTGACCCCATTTCTATCATGCAGCTTGGAGAGCTTCACTGCCTGATTCCCCGGCTCGTTCAGGGGACACCGTCCCCCTTTCTTACTCGGGGGGAACTCCCTGGACTCCTCGGGTTGAGGAACCGGCCTATACTTCGACCGAGCTGCTCGACTATTCCGGAGACGAGGGCGAGCCTGAAATCACTTACCCAATTGCCTTTGATCGGAGGGTAGGTTCGCCGACATGGAGCGGCTCCACCATCAAGCAACCGCCTTCATGTCACTCGGGGGACACCGAATCCCTCTTTTCCTCTCCCACCAAGGATGGGGAAGTGGGTTCTCCCGACTCTAAGAAGACTGCGGAGCCAGGTAACATCCTCTTCCTTTCATTTCATTGCCAACATCATTTGTCGACACTATCATTTTTGTTTTGGTCTTATAGTACTTTCTTTCTTTTGTTTTATTAGGTGGAGAAAGCCAAGATGACTCTGCTGCATATGCTGCCCAGCAAGCTCAGCTGCAGGCCGAGTTGGAGTCCGCTCTTAGAGATGTCGCGGCACGGACCGCAGAGGTCTCTGAACTCAGGGCGGACAGAGAGATACTGGATTCCAGTATTGCCGAGGCGAGGTCTCAAGTCTCCGCCCTCCGTCTCCAGCTAGAAGAACTGGAGAAGGGCTTGGAAGAGGGCGTCGAGCAAGTGGCGACCCTCGACCCTCGCCTGGACGAACTCACTCGGGAGCGAGACGCGTCGGTAGACAGGGTTGAGGCTCTCCGTCTTCTATTGGACGCCTCGCAGGCTTTGGTGGTGCGGGAGCCGACTCCGACTCGGGACTAGCTGTCGGGACTCCCTCCCCCCTTTTTGACCTTGGTATTGTTTCATTCTGAAACGCATTTTTGAGTTACCCCGAGGGCTTGTCTCGGGCTTCCACCTTGCGGTCATCTATATAAAGAGTTTTTAGTTGGAGATGGTATTCATTTTCTCCTTCTTTCTCTTTTTTTTTTTCTAAACCAATGCCAGCGCCCTTTCAGGTTTTCACCGACACTAGCCCCCTCTTATTTTTGCCTGCACGCCCTTGCGGGTTTTCATGCAGCGGGGTTACCCGATTTTGCCTAAGGCGCCCTTTCGGGTTTTCACCTTAGCCGGGTATAAGACCTTTTTACCCTTAGCCGATCCCGATATGGATGAAATCGGTTAAGTCCGTCAGGGCACCTCGCTTTTTAAGCCCCATCCCTTTTTTTTTTTTTTTTTTTTTGCGACTCTAACTATTATTAAATATAAAACTACTACTAAATATAAAACCATTATTAAATACGAATAAATGCCATAACTGTGCCATCAGTTATTAGGGGAGTATGCCATATGGGAACTTGGTATGATATGGGTATATGAAAAGGATTTCCTAGGATTTAACACCCCTCGTGGGCGAAGCGTGAATTACAGGACTTAATGCCTCCCGTGGGCGAGTATGAACTCCCGGATACAAAGCCTCCTGTAGGCGAACATGGATTTCCAGGATATAAAAGCCTCATGTAGGCGAATATGAAATATGAATTTCCAGGATATAAAGCCTCCTGTAGGCGAATATGAAATATGAATTTCCAGGATATGAAGCCTCCTATAGGCGAATATGGAATATGAATTTCCAGGATATAATGCCTCCTGTAGGCAAATATGGAATATGAATTTTCTAGGATATAAAGCCTCCTGTAGGCGAATATGAAATATGGATTTCCAGGATATGAAGCCTCCTGTAGGCGAATATGGAATATGTATTTTCCAGGATATAAAGCCTCCTGTAGGCGAATATGAAATATGAATTTCCAGGATATAATGTCTCCTGTAGGCGAATATGGAATATGAATTTTCCAGGATATAAAGCCTCATGTAGGCGAATATGAAATATGAATTTTCCAGGATATAAAGCCTCATGTAGGCGAATATGGAATATGAATTTTCCAGGATATAAAGCCTCCTGTAGGCGAATATGAAATATGAATTTCCAGGATATGAAGCCTCCTGTAGGCAAATATGGAATATGAATTTTCCAGGATATAAAGCCTTCTGTAGGCGAATATGAAATATGAATTTTCCAAGATATAAAGCCTCCTGTAGGCGAATATGGAATATAAATTTCCAGGATATAAAGCCTCCTGTAGGCGAATATGAAATATGAATTTCCAGGATATAATGCCTCCTGTAGGCGAATATGGAATATGAATTTTCCAGGATATAAAGCCTCCTGTAGGCGAATATGAAATATGAATTTCCAGGATATAATGCCTCCCGTAGGCGAATATGAAATATGGATTTCCAGGATATGAAGCCTCCTGTAGGCGAATATGGAATATGAATTTTCAGGATATAAGGCCTCCTGTAGGCGAGTATGGAATATGAATTTCTAGGATATAAGCGAATATGGATTTCCAGGATATGAAGCCTCCTGTGGGCGGATATGGATTTCCCGGCCATTGAGGTACACCAGTGGGACTAGCGTGTATCAGGGTCAATTTCAAGGTATAACATCTCCTTGGAGCGAACTCGACCGCCTACGGCACGCCGATGGGACTATAGCATATGGGACTATATGGTTGTGCCGATGGGACTATGATTTATGGGGGAGATTTAGAATATGACGCCTCCCCAGGGCGAAGGGAATTTTGAACCCTTTAATGGCACGCCAGTGGGACTGGGGTATGCCCAGGGAAGATTCAGGGTATATTACCTCCTCGGGGCGGCAGCGAGAAACTTTAGGATGCCACGCCTCCTCGGGGCAAAGGAATTTTTCAACCCCTTTATGGCATGCCGGTGGGACTGGGGTATGCCTAGGGAGGCCTTGGGATATAATGCCTTCCGTAGGTAAATTCCGGGGTTCAATGCCTTTTGTAGGCGAATGCCGGAGTTTAACGCCTTCCGTGGGCGAATATATGAATATCAGGATTCAAAGCCTGTAGTAAGCGAATATAAATTTTGGGATATATCTGCCTCCCAGGTGGACAATATTCCGGAGTTTAACGCCTTCCGTGGGCGAATGCCGGAGTTTAGCGCCTTCCGTGGGCGAAGTATGAGAATTTTCCATTGCATAATATCCTTGACGGAAAATATTTTCTTTTGAGGTGAATCACCTACAATTATGTGACATCTTTCAAGAATATGTCTATGTATTCACATTTGGTATAACAGGAACGGGGATTATTCCCTCAGGCTGCACCGAGCAGAAGGGCAAGTTTTCCCACTTCCTTACCGAGTCGGGAGGTCATCGTCATCATCGCCTCGGTCGTAGCCCTTGATGGGACATTATTGTACCACTAGTGTGGTACCAAGGGTTTATTCGTCATTGGCGACTCTGATATCCTCCCTGGGTAAGGATGTGGGAAAACTCGATCTCTGCCTTTAGCAGGCCGAGAGAGTCCTCCCCCCGCCGGGGAACAAATATGTGGCTTTATGAGCCTATGTGCTCGCGTACGAGCATTATTGGCCTTTCTTGGCGCAAATGGCTTTTGCGTGTTATCCCCCGACGGGTTGCCGAATCATTTTCTGTCTTCAAGGCATATATTGGGCTTCACGGCACCGGTTTGTGTTGCTGCTGTCGCTCGGGCTGATCATGTACCGGAGCGTAATACAACTTCATATGTCGGCCGTTCAGTGGCGGGAAGGCCAGATTCCCTTTCTCGTCCACCAGCCTGTAAGCACCGCCCTCATAGACTCTGCTTACTATGAATGGTCCAATCCAGTTTGGCTTGAACTTATTTTTAGGCCGAGAGGCCATGACATCTTTATGCTTGACCATTACAAGGTCCCCCTTTTTGAAGGTTCTTTCTTTCACCAATCTGTCGAATGCACGAGACACTCGAGCTTGGTATATTTGCAGACGCTGATATGCTTGCAATCTTTCACCTTCGAGGTCCGATAGTTCCTCATAGCGTCTTTGAGTTTCGCTCATGTCGCCTTCATGCACTCCATAATGCAGGGCGACCCTATAAGATGCGAGCTCTATCTCTATTGGGATTATGGCTTCTGCCCCATAGACCAAAGATTATGGGGAGCATCCCGTTGGGGTTTTGTAGACGGTGCGGTAGGCCCATAATGCTTCATGCATCTTCTCGTCCCAATCCCGCTTTCGCCCTCCACTGATCTTCACCAGAAGTTTGCATAGGGTTTTATTGAAAGCTTCTGCCATTCCATTGGCTTGGGGATAGTATACTGAAGACGCATTCCAGTCTATATGAAATTTGGCTGCCATCTTATATATTGTTTGATTTTTGAATGGCGTGCCATTATCTGATGTGATCCGGCTGGGAGTTCCGAACCGGTATATGATATTATGCCTGACGAAGCGTGATACTGTTTCGCCGGTCACTTCCTTCAATGGAATGGCTTCTGCCCAATGAGTAAAATACTCTGTTGCAGCAAGAATATATTTACACCCTCGGGATGACGGTGTTAATGGACCCACAACATCCATTCCCCAATGGGCAAAAGGCCATGTCGGGGTTGTCGGGTGCAAATAATTAGGAGGTCGCCTAGGAATAGGTCCGTAGGCTTGGCATTGGGGGCAGCTTTTCGCCATTTTCTCACAATCTGCGAACATGGTTGGCCAATAGAAGCCTTTATTTTTGATATTGATCTTCATTTTTGCGTCTGACTGATGAGCTCCGCACATCCCGGCATGAACTTCTTTCATTATTTTGCGGGACTCCCTTGGGGAAAGGCACCGGAGTAGAACCGCATTTTTGTCTTGAGGGACAAGGCGATATAGTACGCCATCTATCAGCTGGTACGAAGTTGCTCTTCGAAGCAGTTGGATTCTTTCGGCTTTGCTATCAGGGAGCCAGCCATTCTTTATTTTGATGATAGGAACACGCCAATCGTCTTCCTCTTGGATATTATGGTCTTCTAGTGCATTGATCTCAAATACTGTTAGACCATCTCCTTCATCTAGTGAGGCGGGGAAGAGTCTCCTGTCCCTCACCACTATTTCAGCCTCACCTTCGGGAGGCAATTTTAGCGCTGCCGCTAATTTAGCTAATGCATCGGCCTGGGCATTTTGGCCTCTTCTGATATGTTCTATGACGAAGGTATAGAATCTTTCGCTCAGCCGGACGGCCGCCGCATGATAAGCTATTAATTCGGTCTTCCTGACCTCGAATATGCCGAGAACTTGCCGGATAACCTACAGGGAGTCTCCGTATACCTGGATACATCTGACGCCTATTTCCAAGGCAATTTCTAGCCCTACAATTAGAGCTTCATATTCTGCCTCATTATTAGTTAGGGATTCCACTAAGGCACATGAGTGGTGCAATATCCCACCTTCTGGGGTGACTAGGACCAAGCCAGCTCCGGCCTTTGTAGTTGAAGTGCCATCCGGCTTTATAATGGTTCTTGAGGCCCCATCGAAGTATAGCTGCCACATCTTTACTTCTGTTTGCTGCACATCTAGTATTTTCTTTGCAGGCAAGACTTCTTCATCCGGCAATTCATTATTCAGAGGGGAAGTTTCAGGAATTGGGTGAGCCGCCAAGAATTCGGCCATACCCTGTCCTTTTATCGCCCTCTGGGGAACAAAGGTAATATCAAACTCCATGAGGAGTAAGGCCCATTTTCCTAGCCTCCCAGACAACACAGGTTGGCGAAGTAGGAATTTTAGCGGATCAAACCGCGATATGAGTTTGACTTCATGTGCCAACAAATAATGCCTCAGCTTCTTTGTGGCGAATATAAGTGCCAAGCACATCTTTTCTGTTGGAGTATATCGGTGTTCAGGACCCACCAACATCCTGCTGAGGTAATAGAGCGGCTGCTCTTTTCCATCCTCATTTTCTTGCGCCAGTAAAGCTCCCAAAGAAGCATCTAAGGCTGCGATATAGAGTATGAGTGGTTTACCCTTTATGGGTGCCCCTAACACTGGCGGCTTAAGGAGATATTCTTTTATATCATCAAGTGCTTTCTGGCATTCTTTGTCCCAAATAAATGGGGCTCCTTTCTTTGTTAATTTTGAAAAGGGCCTGCACCTTCCGGATAGATTAGAGATAAACCTCCTGATATAGGCCAGCCTGCCTTGCAAGGATCTAAGCTCAGTTAGAGTCCTGGGAGGGGGCAGTTCCCTGATTGCTTTAATTTTATCGGGGTCGATCTCGATTCCCCTATATCGGACTATGAAGCCCAAAAATTTCCCACTAGAGACACCAAAAGCGCACTTCATGGGATTCATTTTAAGTTGATATTGGCGAAGCCTTTCGAAGACTTTTCGTAAGTCCCCGAGGTGGTCGTCTTTCTTTGCAGATTTCACGACGAGGTCATCAACATAGCATTCGACCAAATTATGCAACATTTCATCAAATATTTTGGTCATAGCCCTTTGGTATGTAGCACCAGCATTTTTCAGACCGAAGGGCATCCTTTTGCAGTTGAATATTCCCTTCGGAGTACGAAAGGCTGTATGATTTTTATTTTTGAGGGCCATTCTAATCTGATTATAGCCCGATGACCCGTCCATGAAAGACAAGGCTTCATATCCTGTGGTGACGTCCACCATAGTTTCAGTTATCGGCAATGGGAAGTCATCCTTCGGACATGCCTTATTTAAGTCACGAAAGTCAATGCAGACTCGGACTTGGCCATTCTTTTTCTTCACCGGCACAATATTTGCCAGCCATATGGGGTATATGCATTCTTCGATGAAGTCAACTTCTCGCATCTTATCAACTTCGGCATTCACCATAATTTCTAATTCAGGGCGCATTCGCCTCTGAGTCTGCTTTATTGGCTTGACTTCGGGGAGAATTGATAGTTCATGCTCCGCCACTGAAGGATCCAGGCCAGGCATTTCTTTATAGTTCCAGGCGAAACAATCTTTGAATTCTATCAAGAGTTCAATGCACGCCTGTCTTTCTTTATCGCTTAGGAGGGCGCTGAGGAAAACCGGCCGAGGGTCTTCTGGTTTACCGAGATTGATCTCTACCAATTCGTCAACCGTGGCTTGTCCTCCATCCTCTATCTCTCGAGGAGCTGGCTGAAGATCGATGAAGTCCTCATCTTCATTTATATCGGCCGAATAGGCTTCCTGCCATTCGCCTGTATTTTCATGCGGGCCTTGGGAGATTGCATTAGCGGCTTCCGAAGATCCTTTTTGCCTTTCTGCATTGGTATCATGGCCTTTATTTGTGTATTGGGAAGGCCTTGCTGGACATTGCTCCCATTCACAAATAGCATTTGTTCCAGTTGAGACTGTTTCGGCAGATAGGGGGATTTCTTCATTTCCATCTCCCGAACTGTTAAGCCCAATATGGCCAATCGGTTCTTCTACTCCTGACAGTAGACTCACCATGTGGATTGCATATAGGGTGGAAGACCCATGGCGCGGCCTATATCCAAGGCCTCTTCTATCCTGATTGGATGATTGCCCCCTGACTTCTGCAGGATGCCATAATTCTCGAAAGAATTTATTCCTAGCTGCACTTTGTCTTTCTGGGATGCTTTGACGTTTGCACATTTGTTTTATATATTGGGGCATATAGTCCATTTCTTGGACCGCTTCCTCGACTTCCGGCCGGACATTTTCATGTCCAAAACCGTCCTCGGGAGGACCCTCTGGCGCGAGATCTCCCTTATAAAATATGATGCGCCGCCCGTCTTTGTGACGGACTGCAAAGGTTTTCAATTCTTCCACAGTGTGGACTTCCCTGGGGAATATGGGTTTTGTGAGGCCGGGGGGTAGGCATATGCTGGCCTCTATATCTTTGCTAATAGCATTAGCTTCCAGATTGACGACTGGCTTGCCAAATTTAGCCGACTTTCGATGAGACTTGCCGGGCTTCATTCCTTGCCGGAATCTAGCAGCTTTGTCTTCATTAATTGTAATTCCGCCTTCCTCATCGGAAGACTTATCGGCTATCTTCTTCCCCTTACGACGGCTTTCGCCGGTCATTGAGTCCGAGGCCTTATCAAAGTATAACTGTGCATCCGCCAGATGGCAGTCATATGCCTTGAATGGCTCCAAATCGGCAAATATCCGGTGTTGCTCACCGTCTTTTGTATATTTGAGGCATTGGTGGAGAGTCGAAGGCACCACCCAATTTCTATGTAACCAAGGCCTACCAAGTAGTGCCTTGAAGGAGGTATTGGAGTCGACTATGAGAAAGGACACTTGGGTCACCCAATCGTCCAAACACAACTCCACATCAACTCGACCGAGGGCCTCTTCCGCCTCTTGGTTGAATCCCGATATCATTATGCCTTGCACCTTTTTCATATATGGGATGAGGTATAACGCTTGAAATGTTTTGAGGGGCAGTATATTTACGGCAGAACCTGAGTCTACCAATATCCTATCGACCTCCCGGCCATTGATTTTACCCCGCATGTATAGCGGTCTATTGTGGCATGGCGATGATAACAACATATCATCATCGGTAAAAACTATCGTAGCCTCATATGTTCCATATGCTTGGGCTCTTATTTCGGCCATATGGACCTCATATGTTTCGGGATTTTGTAAGGCAGTAATCAACGCCTCCCTCAATTCCTTGCTCAAGGCTATTGCTTCCCATATACTGAGGGATGATGGCATTCTTTTCATATTCTGCAACACCTTTCGATCCGCCCTGGCTCGGGCTTGTTCGATAGGAGGCATTATTTCCGCCATGCTGTGAAGGGTCTCCTTCAAGGCCTTTGACTGCTCCCCAGAAGTCAGGGATTCTTCTGTCTGCATTTTCCCTTTTGCAGGATCAATTTGTGCTTCTTCGGCGAATAATTCCGCCAAGGTCTCGACTCCCTCTGCGGGATTTGGCTAGACCACAGGGTTTATCTCTCCTGGTTCCTTGATGGATTGAGCATTTTCTGCTTGTGGAGAGCATTCTTCTTCGTCGGAAGAAGGGCAGAAGCGAATATTACCCCGGATTTCCGGCCTTGGAATTGGCCCTGGGATTTCTCCCCTGAAATAGATGATTTTGTCTTGATTGTGTTGGCCTTTATCCCGACCGTTATTATGGTCTCGACCTCGGCCTCGGCCTTTATTCTGATTTCTCCGGTTCCCCTTCCTTTGATAGGTAGCCAAAGGGGTCCCGGTTTCCGGTGGAGCGTGCCTCGCTTCGCCACTAGGGATATCTTGCAGTTGAGCCGACACCACATGACAGGCTCGATATTGTTGTTCTATCTTTTCCATTGTTAGCCCGTCATCCCAGAATAAGCTAACATCGTCCGGAATGGAGAGCTCATCCTCACTAGCCTTCCGCATGCGACTCTGGAGGTCCAACAGCCATGCTCTGAGGCGAGCTCGTCGGTCGAACTCTTCCCATAGAATATATTGATTCAGAGGGACATCCTCTGTGGGCCGACTTGGCTGATATTCTTCTAATTCATCGATGATTTTCTGCAGCCTTCGAAGTGGTGAGTTTTTGTCCTCAGACATATTTATGGCATTAGCAAGCATTTCTTGCTTCTTTAGCCTTCTCTTCTCACTTCTTTTTCTATTCTTTTCTTGCTTCTTTCTCCTTGCCGCTTCTTGAATGAAGCTGGGTCGGGCCGGCGTTTCTGGAAGTGGGTCGAAATGAACCACAACTTTCCCTTTTGCCGTATGTGCTTGCAAGGATTTAGCCATTTTAGGCTTCTTTTTCTTCTTTGCCTTAGTCCACGGACTTCCTGGCTGATCGTGGTCAAGAGTAACTTTGACAGCTTGCTCAACCATCGAATCTGGCAGCATTTGATATTCGCCGAATATTTCCTTTACGGACTTTTTGGAGGGACCCGCCTCCGGATTTTCTTGTTGACATTTCATGTCCAACATTCGTATTCTCGTGGCTATTGCTGCCACAGTGTCAATGGCGCGAAGGGTGGGCGGCCCATCGGGTGCCATTCCCTTATATGTACTATCTGTGACGTTCTTCATAGTGGAGGAGAACTTATGGACCATATTCACAGAATAATTAGTCACATGAGGTTGTGGGGGATCAACCAGATACTTCCCCATATTTATTTGTCCTTCTTGGATTAACTTTTCTATCTCATCTTGAGGACGAAGCAATGCTCCGTTCGGTGCCCAAGGGCACGATGATAGTGACAGAAATTAGGATCATCTATCATGTGCATCTCTTCCTCCCTTCTTGGCTTTGGAAGAGCGATGACTTTCTTTTTCATACAAAGTCGGAAAAGTTCACGAACTTTGTCTTTAGGGAATGAGTAGGGCTTTGCGCGCCTTTCCCTCAGAGTCAACGAGTTTCTGAAGCGTATTCCAGCCTCTTTATCGACCATTCGCCTGGCTTGACGCCCTCTTTCTGCTATTCTTACGCTTTCATGGCTTCTTCTATAAGAAGTGGTTTCTTCTTGGCGTTATGTTTCCTAATCCTCTCTAGGAAACATAGCTTGCTTTCCTCTTTTTCTCGAAGGACGATCGGGATCTGATTCCAACCCTTTAGAAGAGAAGAATCTGTCAACCTTGTTGAATGACAGGGTTTCTGAGAATTGCCTGGAGAGTCCCTCCATCATCTGGGTAAGCTCCTCTTGTTGACATGAGAGTCGTGTCAGGCTTGTCTGGATTCCTTCCAATGCCGCCATGACTGAGTCCCCGGGGGGAGGGGTTGCTGGAGTATACATTGGTGTTGCCTCACGCTCCGGGGAGGGCCTCACCGCTTCTTCCTCGGGATGATACCCAGATGAGCTCTCGCTCATATAGATGACATTAATGGCAAATGCCTGCTTATTTCTTTGGTGAGGCTGAGGAGGGCTTACCAAATGTTTACCCATCTCTACCGCGCCTTCACGGATAAGTTTTTCTATTTCGTCTTTGCAGACATAACAGTCTTCTATGACATGCCCCAGTATTTGATGATACGGGCAATAATTTGGCTCATTAACCCTGCCTGCCTCAGCTGGCTTTTTGGGCTCAGGGAGCGATAGAAGTTTTGCCCGCATACATGTTTCGAACAATTTTCTTGTATGCTCGCGGGTGAAAGAGTATGGCTTTTTCATTCTTTCGGCAAGGGAAGAAACTGGCGCCTTCCCTTCCCCTTTTTTATTGGCTGCTGGGACACTGGGACCTCCCCTAGCCTCGCTCCTCTCTGGAGCTGGAGAAAAGTCGACTGTATTTACTTCTTTAGCCGGAGCGCCTCGCTCCCTGGGTGCTTTCCCCTTATTTGGAGGTATAGTGGGGTAATCGGCGAAGAACATTTCGATCTCCGTCACGATATTATTGAGTTGATCGAAGTTTCTGACATTGGCTCCGATCAGTTTCTCGTTTATCTCGGGTTTCAAACCCCTTTTGCATAATCTCACTGCGTCTTCATGGACGGGTGGATTGTCGCACCTCATGCTGAGGTTCCGCCATTTCTTAATATAATCCACGGCGGATTCATTCTTTCCTTGTTTGAGTGTCACTAACTCAGTAATAGTGACCTTCCGCTCCGATACCTTGAAGCGATCAAGGAATTTTTTCTGCATTTCTTCCCAACTGCTTATAGAGTTGGGCTTCAGCTTGGCATACCACTGGAATGCCGTGCCGGTGAGAGAAGTCGAGAAGAACCTTAAAAGGTATGCCTCCTCAGTTGCCAATTCTCCCAGATCACTCATATAATGGGCTATATGCTCTTGGGCTGAGCCCTCCCCGTCGTATCTTGTGACTTTGGGGCGTTTATTATGATCCGCTGGAAGCTTTTTGAACATGTGACGAACCGGGAATGGCACCTTATATAAGTCAAACGCGCTTATTCCCTCGTCTTGTTCGGCCATCTTGGCCTCAACAATTTGCTCAATCAAGTGCTTTTGCGATGCTGTCGCATCTTCTGCTGATGCACGTGATTGATGAGCATTATAGTTGGGCTCTTCGGCCCTATCTTCCTGAACCTCCTCAGGACTGAAGTTGACCTCAACAACTGGGGGTCCGGCTGGTGCAGGGATAGCCCTAGGTGGAGGCAGATTTATTGGAGGAGCGGGGGCAACCCTTTGCTGTTCCTCCATCTTCTGTATCAGGCCATACAACAAGGCCTTTAATTGTTGATTTTCCTGCCTAATTTCCTCAAGAGTCTGAGGTTGCGGTTGTTCCTGCGGCAGTTGTGCAACTCCTGGCTCCTGGGCATTGGCCGCACCTTCATTGACTTGGGATGGTTCTGCCCCCTGGCCTACTTGGCCCAGCAGGCGCATAGCTTGCTCCATTTGGCGGGTAATTGGCCCACCTCTTTGCATTATCCCAGCAGTATTGCTCGGCTCCTCCGATTGAGAAGGCTGTCGATTTGTGCTTGAAGTATAGCAGGTATATATTCGGATGCCATCGTCCGTCATCCGGGTGGTCCTTCTTTTCCTCTATGCTGGCCGCACCAGGGCACCGAGTCTTTCGAAGACCGAAGCCCGCTTTTGGGCAGGCTCTTGCGCTTCGCGGATATCCTTCTTTCCCCGACTTCGTTTAGGATGAAGCCGGGTCGGTGGATGAACTATTTCCCTGACCGGCTCCGCAGGTCTGGGATGCTGTTGTTCCGCTAGGGTAGCCCTAACCTCACGGAGTTTACGGGCTTCCTTTTTGGTCACCCACATTTTCTTTAGGCGGGGTGCCTGCCCCTCCTGGTGTTATCCCGTGCTCGGGGTGCAATATTGCCCCCGGTATGTCGGGATGTAGTATACGCAGGCCGATGAACCACGGCTTTTTGCGTTCTCTTTTTCTTTTTAAATGCTGCCATATCTTGGCATACCTTTGACAGAATCCCGAAACGGTTGCGGACCGGGATCGTCGGGATGTGCCGAGTTTCCGGAATGATTGGTTCCCCGCCATCTAAACGGATGCGCAAGTCCCCAACCAATATGGTTTTCCCGGTCCGGGAGGGACTCGGGGGAGCATTTTTCTTCTTCTGCCTCCTGCTAGACGAGGAAGCGTGGGATGCAGTGATGGATTGGTGGTGTAGATGACTTGTCCTTTCCCACCCTTATTGGCCTCCTTCGCGCGGGAGGAGCGCTCCTTCTCCTGCGCAGGAGCTTGCTCAGGTACTGGGATTACTCCCAGGAAGTATGGTGACCCCACGACTGCGGGGAAATCGCCGAAGCTGGTCGGCACTGTGAGATACCCACACTGAACGTGGGCTGCCACGGCGAGGGGGCCATAAGTGACCCTTGCTGCCATTGTTGTTCCGACGGGTGGAAGACTTAACCACCTGCATAAGACATGGCAAAGTTAGTAGTAGAGTTATGGTGAGGGCATCACCGGACGGAGAGATGAAGGGAAAGAGTGGTCCCACCGGGCGTGCCATCTCTGTTTGAGAAGATTTTTTTCTAAAACCTTCGGTTCGGGACCTGACCTAGGCATATCTCTCCTCCTTATGTCGGATTATTCGGAAATCCATTTTTTTTGTTTATCTAGAGGATTATAGGTCGGTTTTATATTTTATCGGATTATGAGAGCTTGGGATTAGCCCTCAGGGAATCCGGGACTTCGAATCAGGCGAAGATTCGAGTATATGACCTCTCCACTGACCTCGGTCAGTGTTAATTACGCTGAGCAACTGCTCGGCAACCCTTGATTAACCGTCCGTATAATGCCCTTAATCATGCAAAACTACTACTACAGGCAGCGCATGCATATGGATATGAAGGCATATTTTAAGTTGAATCCTTAGCCTCACCCTTGGTTTGGGGACAATTTTTATATGGTTTAGGATTGATTCCTGGTTATTAGGATTGGTTCCAAGTTAGGCGGATTAATTCCAATTTATATGGATTAATTCCCAATTTTTAATCCTACAGGGGGTTTTTCGCAATTATACACCTTTTAGGGGTTTTTATGATTTATAGAGGTTTTATGAAAGTTCTGCAGCTTATGAGTGTATAGGGGTAAGTTTTAAAAGGTTTCAAACCTTATGGGAGTTATAAAATCAATTTTTAGAAGTATGAGGGTTTTTTCGTAATTTTTCCTTAAACCGGGTTGTTAAGTTTTAGGATTGATATTCAAGCTATATGGGGAGAAATTCCACTCATGATATGATTTTTAATATTTTCGGGGTTATATATGTAAATATTATACATGGGGGTATTTTGGTAATTTTGTATTTATGTATTATGTATACTATTAATGGTTTATATTCTTTCAGATTTTTAATTCTCTGATTTTTTATTGATTTTATTAATCTTATTCATTTTTTTATGATTAATTTGATCAATTTAATTAATTAATTAATTAATTAAGCCTATAAGGTTATTTAGACTTATTATAATTTTCTATACCATGTTTCAGATTTTTACTGTTTTCTTATGGATTTTCCTGATTTTTCCTGGTTTTTTCTGATTTTTAATTAATTTTGTGAATTTTTATTAATTAATTAATTATAAATCATTTTAGGTTTAAACATGATTTTACTAAGATTTCTGAACTTATATTTTATTTATTTATGGAGTGAGGTTAAGGTTAAGGTTAAGTTGAGAGTGTTCATAGATTTTTTTTTTAGCTTTAGGAAATTAGATGTATATATGTATATTATTTTAAAAAATATGACGGTAATTATATAATTTAAATGACACACAAAAACACACAAATTCAGATTCCATTTCGACAGAAATTCGCCTTATAGTAAGGCATTTTTTACAAGGAAAATCCGGCAGAGCTTCCCCTTAGGATTGAACCTTAGGAGAGCGGGCTCCCCGGGACGAAAGAAGATCTCCCAAAATCGCAGCAAACTCGGGTAAAAAACCCGAATTTGGTCTTCAAGTGGGCAGCACCCTCTCTCACAATTTCACACTTGAATTTTGAGGCTAAGTGTGAATGCCTTTTTTCGTCTCTTTGTTTTTGGGGCCAAGGGGCCTTATTTATAGATCTGAATTTTGATCCGGTGGGGGGTGCCACCGGGATGAGCCAAGGTGGGGGGTGCCACCGGTTCCACTATCTCTCCCCCTTCTCTTTATTTTTTATTTCCCAATGGCCAATAGGTGGCAAAGGGGTGAGGGAGATAAGGCAAACAAAGGAGAGAGAGGGGGGGTAAGTGGGCACCCCCACCGGTTCTAACCGGTGGAGGGGGTGCCACCGGTTGGGCCCCCCCACCGGTTGGGAACCGGTGGGGGGTCTCCCCACCGGTTTTGGGAAACCGGTGGGGGGTTCTCCTCCCCCTCATTCTTTGCTTTTCCCACGTTTTTTGGCTCTTAATGAGCCTTTGCCCTTTTGCTTTCAGATTTCCCCAAGTGTGAAAGGGGGTTTTTGCCCATTAATTTCAGGCTTGGGCCAAGTGTGAAAGGGGTTTAAGATGGGGGTTTTAATGAGGGCTTTGCATTGAGTGCTTAACCAAGTGTGAATGGGGTTAAGGACTCCATTAACTCCCCTCCCTTTAATTAATCCCCCCCCCATTTGAATTTTCAAATTCTGAAAAGAAAGAGAAGGGAGGGAGATCCTCCTCCCCCCCCCACCGGTTTCCCTCTTGGAACCGGTGGGGGGGGCCCCCACCGGCTCCCCCTCTCTCTCCTCCACCTCCCCCATTCCTATTTAAATAAGGGGGGAAGAGAGAGGGGGTCCACATGCTCTTTGCTGGGATTTTTTTGGAGGTTTTCTGCCCTCTGGTTTGCAGGTTTAAAAACCTTGTGGGACTGATTTTTTGGGCCTGTTAGGAGTGCCTATTGGGCCTCTTTTTGGGCTCCCCCATTGGGCCATTTATTGGGCCTATCTCTCCCGACATTGGGCCTCCGTTTCGGGGCTGATTTAGGTAAGTTCCGAAACTGGTTTTAC
The DNA here is from genome assembly GCA_030544215.1 of Zantedeschia hybrid cultivar. NCBI lineage: Eukaryota > Viridiplantae > Streptophyta > Magnoliopsida > Alismatales > Araceae > Zantedeschia > Zantedeschia hybrid cultivar. The sequence continues at coordinate 41,077,441 of JARZZO010000002.1, read as the reverse complement.
CTTATTTCGGGACAGATTTCAGCCCACTTTGGGACTGAATTTGGGCCTATTCGGGGGGCTTAATGGGCCTCATTTCGAACTCCTCCATTGGGCCATTTATTGGGCCTATCTCTCCCAACATTGGGCCTCCCTTCCGGGGCCATTTTGGGGGAGTTCTAGGACCAATTACGTCCCACTCCGGGACAGATTTCAGCCCACTTTGGGACTGAATTTGGGCCTACTCGGGGGCTTAATGGGCCTCATTTCGGGCTCCCCCATTGGGCCACTTAATGGGCCTGCCTCTCCCATTATTGGGCCTCCCTTCCGGAGCCATTTTGGGCGAGTTCTAGGACCAATTACGTCCCACTCCGGGACAGATTTCAGCCCTGCTTTGGGACTGAATTTAATCCTCTTAGGGACTGATTTTGACCTCTGTTTTGCAGCATTTGGTGCCCCACTTGTCGCTGCACTTAGGGTCTCCTTCCGGGTCTCGTTATCGAGGGTTGCAACGGCGGTTCGGGAATTGACCTTGGAAGCCGAAGCGAAAGACTTGGGGCTGTCTTAGGCTCCTAAAAAAAAAAATCTGATTAAGGCCTTCTTGGCCTAGGTATGTTCCTTACCCCGTTGCCCTCGTAATGCGAGCCCGTGACTTCATGCATTTTGATGTTCATCCATGCCATATATATATATATATATATATATATATATATATATATATATATATATATATATATATTTTGCCTAGCATAGTCTTCTATGAACATGTCGTCATGTCCATGTATATGTGTTTTCCTATGGGAATCCCACATCGACGTGAGCATGCGTCGTATATGTATAAATGTATATTCATATAATGCAAATCTGCATATGGGATTATTTTTGAGTTCAACAGGGTGATAATTGGTTATTGAACTTCTCCCCTTGTTCACTTTGAGTTTTTTGTGTGTTTTGGGGGAGAAGAGGGACCTTCGGTTTAGCTCGGTGGAATGCAGTTTCGGGCGTTAAATGGCGTCGAGACCAGGTGACGCCATTTTAAATGGTGTCGACCTAGGTCGACGCAATTTACGGCCCATTTTCCCAGTTCCCAGGCCAGTGTGGGATAAAGAACTAAATAACGTCGGCCATGGATGACGCCATTCAGGCCAATATCCCTGGTCCCAGTGGTTTAGCGAAAACAGAATCGGTTTAGGGGTCTTGAATGACGTCGGCCACGGGCGACGCGATTCAAGATAGAACCTCATTAATTCATGCAATTAACAAGTGTTTACATTGTTAGATAGTTCGGTCAAATGCATGTTCGAAACCGTACTTCGAGGACGAGGGTTTATATGTGACCGGATCGCACTGTATTGTGTTTTGTGCGATCGTGGACCTAGAGTGACAGTTGTTAGTGCTTAGGGATCCTGTGTCGGTGTGGGAGTGAAACAATACTGGTGTGGGAGTGGTGGGATGACGCCTAGAGAGAGGGTCACCTGGTGTACCCCGGGGTATAGCTAGTACCGGTGTGGGAGTGGTACATTCAAAGTGTCAGTCGTGGCTGGCAAGAGCAAAACCACCTAGAGCTAGACAGGCCGGAGTAGCCAGCGCGCTATCCGAGGGGTTGCTGTTCCGTCCTAGCGGGTCGTTGTTTTCCGCGTTCGACTGCGTGGTTTGTGTGTTTAGCGAAGACGCTGGTTGTGGACTCCGTAGTGAAATGGTTAGAGTTGTGTCTGTTGCATTTACAAATGCATGTGTTTTATATCGGAATTTGGGAATCTTTGAGAGTTGTATTTATTGTTTTACTTATTTAATTGCCAATTCGTGTCGTTGCACTTGTGGGTGTGTGGGTGGTAGGGATCGGAGGATCCCTACTGAGTCCATTTCGATGAGACTCATCCCTGCAGTTTTCAGGTAAGGGTTCCAGGCAAGTATGATGTGGAGGGTTTTGTCTCGGGTTGCACGCCAACAGCCACTGTTCTGGAGATGCCCCAATGTAGTTGTTATTTTGTTTTCAGTCATGTATGTTTAATTATCTCTTTTCAGTTTAAATATGTAATTATTTGCTGAGTCAAGTCGGATTGTAATAATTTTTAATTCCTGCACTTCCTTTACAATTCGATGTGATGTGGATTGTTTCGCTTAATTTATCATTTATTTTCCAGACTTATTGAGATCTTGGTTTGGCTCCAAATTTTAATGATTCGGTACCCATTTAGTAATCGAATCCCCGATTATAGGGTGACAGGTCGTTACAACAGCACTGGATGCCACTTTGGTAGCCTGAGAAACGACGGTGGAGCATGCAGAGGCTGCCGTAGAAGCTGGATTCAAAGTAAAAGAAGAACTAGGGTTTCTTAGTAAGGAAAAGACCGAAAATGGGCAAAAAAGAAGAAATCAGGTAGTAGGATTCAAGAAAAAGGATTAAAGATCCTACCTTTTACAGAAAATCGGTAGAGATCAATAGGAAAGGCTTGGATACCTTCGCACGGGACGACTGGACCGCAGAAGCTTCAAAATCGTTGGAGAGGGAAAGTTCAGGTGGAAGGAAGTCGAAGAGGGTTGAATTTCCTTTAATAAGACGTTCAAATCGAAAGAACGGCGATTTAAAAGGTTCTGATTTGTCTTAAAGGTGCCAAATGAGAAGAAGTAATAGGAGGATAATCGAAGTGGTAAGGTTAAATGCTTGCTTCGATTAATGAAGAAGTCACAGACTCCGATTAGAGAAGAAGGATAAATGTAAAGAAGACAAGTTCTGCTTCGATTATCAATCAAAGGCAAAACTTCGATTAGAGAAGAAGAGAAAATGAAAACATAGAAGATGAGTTCTTCTTTAATTAACGATCAAAATCAAAACTTCTATTAGCTAACAACTAGACATGTCGATTAATGAATTGGTTGGGATGGAAGAAAAGGATAATCGAAGTATCGATTAGACTAGAAAAATAGTCTTCGATTAAAGCTTAAGTTCATTCAATTAACTATACAAGTTCATGGAGTTAATAAATGAGATTCAGATTTCGATTAATAAATAGTGTTTCAACAAAGGTTTTGATTTGTGTCTATTTTCATTATATTTGCGTGTTTTCTCAGGAGAACTATCCAGATTTTTAATGATATAAAAGTACTGATGAATTTACAAATTATAGATTCCTAACTCTCTTCAGATAGAAGTAAATCTATCTTCTAAAAGAGATTTTTTAAAGATATCAACTAGTTGATGTATCTACAAAATATATACTAATATCACCATTAGCCAATGATCTCTAATAAAATCATGGTTAACCTCAATATGTTTAGTTATTGAGTGCTAAATGAGATTCTTGATTAAGTTGATGGTGCTTGTATTGTCATATAGTATTGAAATCCCTTCAAGCTTGTGTCCAAAGCCCTCTAGCTGATGTTTGATCCATAGGAGTTGAGCATAAGAGCTTCTAGTTACTACATATTATGCTTCTTCTGTTGATAAGGCTACTGAGTTTTGCTGTATCGAGGATCATAAAATGAGACAACCCTGCAAGAAATTGATAGATGCCACTAGTGCTTTTTCTATCAACTTTGCAACCAGTATAGTCAGCATCAGAACATGCAAACAATTTGAAATTACATCCTTTAGGATACCACAGTCTTAAATCACAGGCATTAACCAGATATCTAAAGATTCTCTTGACACATATCAAGTGACATTCTTTAGGATCTACTTTAAACCTAGCATACATGCATACACAGAATAGAATATTAGGTCCACTAACTTTGTTGTTCACCTATTTGCCAGACCAAGTGCTTTGATACCAATTGTAGCGACCCGCTACCCTATAATCGAGGATCTGATTATTAAATGGGTGTCGAATCATTAAAATTAGGAGCCAAACCAAGATCTTAAATTAGTCTTCAAAATAAACGATAAACTAAGCTAAGCATTCCACACAAGATCAAACTGTAAAGTAAAAAGTGCAAGAAATAAATTATTACAGTCCGTCTCGAGTTACGTGCCAGCAGTAACCATTATGGGGTATGCCCCGACATCGTTGTACTTTTATTTTAGGCATGTAGGCATAATTATTTCTTTTCAATTTTGGATTATGTAATTATTTGCCTATATGCCAGAAATAAAAGTACAACTACGTCAAGGCATCCCCCGGAACAGTAGCTACTGGCACGTAACCCGAGAAGGAACCCGCAACTCCTATGCGTACCAAGAACCCTCACCTGAAAATACAGGGAGTGAGTTACACAAGGATGGACTCATTAGGAATCCTTCGATCCCTACCTCCCCCCCCCCCCCCCCCCCTTTACACAATCACAACAAAATGAGGATATATATACAAGATATGTGCAAGTAAAGCGATAAATAAACCACACGTCCATCGTAAGAAACATAAAGAAGCTGCCGAGTTTACCAGGAAAACAACGACCTACTGGGACGGAACAACAACCCCTCGAGTAGCGCACTGGCTACTTCGGCCTGTCTAGCTCTAGGCAAGGAATTCCGGGTCAGATTGGGTCTCTGAATTGGGACCCGCCGATCTTGATCCGATTGAGATCCTCCAAGCCACGAGTGACACTCCGAAGTGTACCACTCCCACACCGGTACTGGCTACTATCCTGGGCAAACCTAGTGACTCTTGCCTCCTAGGCGCCACCGTATCACTCCCACACCGAAACAGGGTGTCAAGCACTAATAATTGTCTAACAATGTATAAGAATCTAATTGGCATAAGGTATAATAATTACATATTATGAATGCAAGGAAAATAAGGGAATAATCACAAAATAACGTGATTCCAGGGTACACTCGGTGACCCTTGCCTCCTAGCGCCACCGTGTCACTCCCATACGGACACAGGATGTCAAGTACTAACAATGGTCACACTAGATCCACGATCGCATAATCACAAAATAACACGATTCGGAGCACATGGAAATCTCCGCCCTCAATGTATGATTTCAAGTATGCATCAACAAAGTTGTCTAATACAAGAATCCAATTGACATAAAGTATAATAATTACACATTATGAATGTAGGGAAAATAAGGCCCTGGTTTGAATCACGTCAACCATGGTTGACGCTATTCAACGCCCTATCTCACTGGAAGTACAGTCTCTGGCCTCGGAATTCTGGGGGCATGGGCCGCAAATCGCGTCGACCAAGGCTGATGCATTTTGCAAATTGCGTTGTCCTGAGTGGACGCATTTTGCGACTGAAATCGAACTCCTTCTCAATCTCCATCGAGCCACAACACGAGATCCCCTTCTCCAAATCGAATGAAAACAACACAAATAGAGATATGGGGAATCCATTAATCACAATAAAACACGACACTCCCATTTTCATAAAAATGCCCATTTCAATCAAAAGCCTCCTAAAACATGTTCATTTTCTATACAAAGTCCCCACACATCCATAGCATGTTCCAAAGCAAGAAATAATTTGAAATTCATGAGTTAAATCGACCGAAACACATGTGAGGATTGTCATTCTATCGGTTACTTGAACTCCTCCCGATTCCTCGCCGCCGAATCGCCATACCACAAGCCGCTGTCGGTCCCTCTGTAGATGCCATCACTCCTTTAAGACGTTGGCCGCCATCTAGAAAGTGAAGAGCCGTGGTGGAGGTGGTGGTGGAAGTGGTGAGAGGTGGTAGAGGGGAGTGGAGTGGTGGAGGAAGAGAAAGAGAAGGAGGCGGAGAGACGGAGAGGAAGAAGAGTAAGGGAGAATGAGAGAAAGGAGGGAGAAAGGAGAGGTGGTCCGGAGTGTCAACCCCGACTGAGATGAATCGCATCGTTCCAGAACAACGTCGATCAGACGACAAGATGGGGGTCGTACACTGTATGTATGTATATTGCATGCTCATGAAGACCCAACACAAGGAATCCAATATCAAAACGGACCCGATATTTGAATATGAAACCTCATACCTTACCCTATGCCTTCCTCCTGCTTGTCATAACTATATGCAATAAAGATTGGACTTCGAATTCTATTTTTAAATAAACTGTAGAGATTTCTAGTTCCTCCAATCTCGAGCATTCCCCGCATCCCATGTATAGGCCAAACAACATTGTTTCCCTCCCTGCGAAGTAGACACAACTAGCCCCGCACATCCAAGGCGAGCCTCAACCTATAAGTCCCAGCTTTTCATAGTCCCACGAGTCACGCATGCATGGTCCCTAAATCGCGTTCCTCATGGCCGACGCCTTTCAAAAGCGCGTCATACTTGCTTGACGCGATTCAGGCCCCATGCACTAAGCTCATGAAGACCCAAACTAAAGAATCCAATATCAAAATCGACCCAATATCTAAATCTGAAACCTAATACCTTACTTACACTATGCCTTCCTCTTGCTTGTCGTAATTATATGTAATAAAGATTGGACTTCGAGTTGTGTTTTTAAATAAATTGCAGCGATTTCTAGTTCCTCCAATCTCGGGCATTCCCCACATCCCATGTATAGGCCAGACAACACCGTTTCTCTCCCAACGAAGTAGATGCAACTAGCCCTGTACATCCAAACGGAGCCTCAACCTATAAGTCTCAGCTTTTCCTTCACTTCCATTTAGTATTAGCTTGAAACAAACACTATTAATTTAAATGTTGTTTTGCTTCAAACATTAGGTGCTTCCTCATATGCGGTATTATTTATCTCTTAAGACAGATGCCATATTGTTTTGCTTTTCTCTCATAATTATTGAAATGCCTGTTAAGCTCTTGCATGAAGCCTTAAATGGACAAATTTGTTGACTTCAAGTTTGCAACTTTGTTCAAAAGTCTTGCAAACGCTTTGTCGAATATGTGAATGAGGTTTAGTAAGCTTCATCCAAAAAAGTGTCTAAACTAGATAGAAAAGAAGGAAAGAGTTTACCGTTGGCCATCATACGACCCGTGACTACGTTGATGGCAGATGACGAGAACAAAAGAGTGTTGAGAAAATGATCTCTCATATTTTACTTGGCTGTCATACACGAGCCACATAACTACATCTATGGAACCGTTTAGGGTAAAATACTTAAAAGTTCTTTCGGGATACCATGCAAATCTACAACAGGGACCCACATCGTAAAAGTTATTCTATAATATTGTAGAATAAGTAAAGGAGTTGGAAACATCACATCATTGATTCATGTACAAAATATTTGCAGATGTGTATGTTGGGTACTACTTTGTCATTTCTTCCCAAAAAAGTACCTGCTCTAGAGTTATGAAATCTTTGAAATGTTCTTGCAAGGACTAACAATCTATATATAGGTGTTAGCAACAAGTTGCCCTTTAAGACACATCCAAAACAAATGCTTATAAGTATTATTTTAAAAGTACTCTCTCAAAGCTTTACCATATGCAATTGAACATCCATTCAAAATAAAGGATCACACAGTATCCATTAGATCAAAGGTGGGCTTATTATTCTCTTAGGGGACTGTCATATGCATTTATTAAGGATGAACATGTACGACATGCACTTTGATAACTTTAATCTTTTAGAGTGTTGAGAATGATGAATAGACTATATTCTTATATTCTTTTTATAAGCACTTAATGTTTTAGTCATATATAACTTGTTTTGCTTGTTCACAATGACACTATTTTGGTCATTATTATTTTTGTATTGTTCATGAAATCTATGTCAAACTTCCATAGCTAAGGGTAAATCAACTCTAACCGCCCTACCCCGTGGAGGCTTGGTAAGCTAGCACAACGCTGGGTGGTGGGCGGTTGTGGTGGTAGCCAAGCCTACCGGGGGAGACTGGGTGCTACTATATGGTGTGCTTCCCCTAGCTTGCAGGAGAATATAATGTTCGCGGCAGGGGACCTCCGAAGCTCAAGGCCCACCTCGAGTGGGTCAATGATGTATGGGTCTATCCCGATGAGAGCACGCCGACGAGCCTCCTTTCCCTATACATGCCGCCTAGGTTGGATTCATATTTAGGCCTTTTTAGCCTGACATCAACTTTTTCTCTAAATCTCAAACCTCCCTGCACTGCACCTTCCCCAGCTCAGCGATTTGATTGTTTTTGGCTAAGAAATCACTTTATTGGCTGAGTTAAGTTAAAAGTTTTGGCGAGCTAGAGACGGGTTCAAGTTGAGTTTATTTCTTAGCAAGTCAAGCTCGAGCCCACAAAATGAGCTTGGGGTAGGTTTGGGCTTGAGCTCAAGCTCGAATAATCATGATCGAGTCGAGCTCGAGCAAGTTAAAGCTTGGCTTTGCTCGATTCATGGCCACCCCTAGTTGGAGGCATCAAATTGGGGGCAGCTCAACAATATCTAGCAGCAAATTGTTCTTCGATGAATCTACTTTAGGTAACATTTTATATTTCCGCTCTTCCTTTGGTTTTTAACTTTAACATGCGATTTTTAGTTCTTAGTAAGTCAGAGGCATCAATTTGGGGGTAGCTTAAAAAAAAGCTCAGCAGCAACTCAAACTTCGATGAATCTCCTTTCAGGTAAGATGATGTATTCCTTCTCCTCCTTTAGGCTCTAACTTTAGCATAGATAAGATTTGCAGTTTTTAATAGGTAGTTGTAAGCATTAAATCGTGGGTCAAATTTCAATGAATCTCCTTTCAAGTAAGTTAATACATTCTTGCTCCTCCTTTGATTTCTAGCAAGTAGGAGGAATCAAATTGGGGGCAGCTTGACAAAATCTAAGTAGCGACTAAGACTTCGATGTATCTCCTTTTAAGTAAGGTGATATATTTGCGTAAGATTTGCAGTTTCTAGTAAGTAGATGGCATTGAATTGGGAGTAGCTCGACAATATCTCAGTAACAATAGAGACTTCGATGAAGCACCTTTCAAGTAAGATGATACATTCTTGCTCCTTCTTTCATATTTAGCTTTAGCATATATAAGATTTACACCCTTTATTAAGTAGTTGCAATCATTAAATTGGGCGCAACTCGATAAAATCTCAGTAGCTACTCGGACTTCAATGGATCTCCTTTCAAGTAAGATGATACATTTCTACTCCTTTGATTTCTTTTAACTTTAATATATATATGATTTGCAGCTTTTAGAAAGTAGTTGCAGTCATCGGATTGGGTGCAACTCAACAAAATATTAGTAGCAACTTGAACTTCGATGAATCTCCTTTTATGTAAGGTGATACATTCCTACTCCTCCTTTGGTTTTTAACTTTAGCATAAGATTTGTAGCTGTTAGTAAGTAGGAGCCATCAAATTGGAGGCAGTTTGACAAAATCTAAGCAGTAGCTCGAACTTCAAGGATCTCCTTTCAAGTAAGGTGATACATTCCTACTCTTTCTTTGGTTTCTAACCTTTACATATAAGATTTACAGTTTTTAGTAAGCAATTGGAGGCATCAAATCGGGGTAGCTCAATGATATCTCAGTAGCATCTCAGATTTGGATGAATCTCCTCTCAAGTAAGGTGATATAGTGCTGCTCCTCCTTTGATTTCTAACTTTAAGGTAAAGATTTATAGTTCTTAGTAAGTAGGCACATTAAAATTAAGGGCAGCTCAACGATATCTTAGCAACAAGTCAGACTTTAATGAATCTCCTTTCAGGTTAAGTATGATACATTCCTTCTCCTCCTTTCATTTCGAAACATAAGATTTGTAGTTCCTAGTAAGTGGAAGGCTTCATCAAATCTCAGCGGCAACTCGGACTTCGATGAATCTCTTTTCAGATAAGATGACACATTCATGCTCTGATTTTGAGTTTCTGATTAGTTAATTTTCTATCTTCTTATCTATATAGATGTTAATCTTTATATAATAAACTAGAATGATAAGATTGTTTGATTAAGGTTTAAACGCAAAAGTAGATTGATAAGTTATTAGTATTATGGGCTTAGAATATATAATACTATAAGGTTGATTGGGTTTTACAAAGGATATACATAAGTTTACAATATTAAACATGTATTTCTCAAGACTAATATATTATTAATATTGTAGGCTTAGAACATATAATGCTATAATGTTGATTGGGTTTTACGAAGGATATACATAAGCTTGCAATACTAACATTGTGACTGTCATGCCTTTAAATTTTAAGACAATGGTGACGATAAATGACATCATAGTTATACAAGTTAAGAATCAACAAGGTAAAGAGAGTCCTGAAACAATTAAGTCAAATAAAGATTAGCTTGATATGTGTTATCCTTATGAAAGCATGGAACCTTTTTGAAGCCACAATTAGTTCCGTTCACAGTACTAGCAATTGTTGCCCAAGGCTAGACTAACCCAGAGGGAGGTAAATGGATAATTAAAAATTACTCTAATAGAAATTAAATGCGGAAGCTAATAAATAGATAAAAAGAGATAAATAAGGAAGCAATCACACAATAAATGGTTAGGAGATTTATGTTGGTTTGATCTATCTAGACCTATGTCCAGTCTTCAAGAAACCACTTGGAATTTCTACTAACAGTAAGGTACCAACCCCTTACAAGTTACACATGACAACCTCCTGCAATTGCAGACCCTCTCTTCAACAAGAAGAGGAACAACCTCCTGCTTCCAGTAGGCCCTCTCTTCCACAACCATGACGAGGAAACAAAGAAAATGTAGAATACAGAGTGCCGAAGAAATAGGCAAGTGTTCACAAAGAACACAGTACAGATCAAGACAGAAAATAAACAACTATGCTGCAGGGGTCTTGATCTGAAGAGGATCTCCAAGAACTTCTTGTGAGAATGAAAAGCCACAACTTTTGAGATCTTTAAGCTCTTTCTCCCAGTAGGCTAGGCGTGTTTGCTCTTGCTCAGACTACGATGTGTTTATCTCTTGTGTGTTTATATTCTATGTCTATTTGTTCTTTGGTAGAGGGCTTCTACTTATATTCCTTCTTTAAAATAAATCTGTTAGACTTATTTATTTGAAAAAGGCTTCTTCATACCTGTATCTAACGTTCAAAATCTCAAGAGAGAAGCTGGAGGCATAGCATGGCAGATCTGCTACGCTAGTAGATTTGAGGTAGCATGAATTAATGCATGGAAGCTTCCTCGGGTATAAATCTTGTGCTGTCAGGTCAAACCTGTAAAAAGTGCAAATACTAAAAAAGGTGAGATTGTTTTTTCCTGCCATTGTGTCAGTTTCTAGCAGAAGTCTATGATAGTACATGGTGCATAGAAACTCTAATAAATCTATCATATAAAGATATGGCAGAAATCTCAGTCAAAAAGCATATAAAATATAACATGAGAGTACCAACTAATTTAAATTGAATTGAATTAAAGAAATTCGCTAGCCGAAGTTATAGGATAATCAGAATGGCAAATCTTTAATATAAGTCATAAACGAACACTTATCAAAGTGAGATTTTGGCCACTTAATCGAAGTCACTAAGTGAGTGTTAGTCTGACTCATAAATAGATTGTTAATCGAAGTACATGTAGCTCTCACTCATATTAGAGGAATGACTTAGCTTAAAACGCAGGAGAAATAGTTAATCGAAGTGATAACTAAAATGTTAAACGAAGTCTTAGTCCATATGGTGAAACTTAAGCGAAGTCTCTCTTTAATCGAAGTCACAAATTATTCAGTAATTACAATGAGACTTATGATCAATAATCGAAGAGACATCATTAATTGAAGTAAAGCTACAATCGTTAATTGAAGCGAAAGTTACAACGTTGCTCGAAGTGAAGTCCGAGAGCAAAACTTCGATTAGCGTTATAACAGTAATTGAAAGGATATCTAAGAACGTTAATCGAAATGAAACTAAAATTTTGTTTCGATTAAGACACAAATGGTAACTCTAAGTTGAGTTTCGATTAATGATATCAAGGTAATAGAAGTAGTTGCTCAAACGTTAATCTAAGTTAGACTTGGATGAATTCGAAGTGAACACTATAAACAGTAATTGAATGTGACTATAAAATGTTAATCGATAGAGAACTTAAAACGCTAATCGATAGAAGACTTATAAAGCTAATCGACAGGGAACCTTAAGTTCTTTACTCAAAGTGAGTAAGTCAACATTAATCGAAGTGAGACTTCATCACCTAATCAATAGAACACTTTGAAAAATTGATTCGATTAAAACAGAGAGTGAATTCGATTAGTGCTGAACTGTCTGCAAGTTATTAGAAATTTTGAAACTTAATCAAAGTTCCAATTAGCTCTTTAAGTGTAAGAGTTGGAGAACTCTAAAAGCGATTAAGTCAAATAGCTTACACAACTTATGACAGAAACTGTCAATAAACTAATGAGACAAAGAGATTACTCTTACTCTTATAGAAATAAGTCAAATAGCTTACACAACTTATGACAGAAACTGTCAATAAACTAATGAGACAAAGAGATTACTCTTACTCTCATAGAAATAAAGTTCTAACATTTTCGTAGTGTGTTATCACCAAAATATGGGAAATATGAAAACATAAATTACTTAATAATCTCTCCCTTTTTTTTGATGACAAAACTATTTGAAAATGACATCACTACTAGATAAAACCATGACCATAAATAATGCAATCATATAAGGAAATGAAATCAATATTGAAGCTAAACAAACAAAACAACACAAATAAAATTGTTAGAACTGAAACTAGTGGACAGTTTATTTTCTTCTATATGCAAATGCAGTTAAATAAGAATGTTGGATAGTTTATTTCTCCCCCTTTTTGTTATTGACACAAAAAGATAATCACACACATAGAACAAATAAAAGAGAGACACTAAGACAGGAGAATGCAATGAGATAGATATATTAGATTCCAAAACTGATTTACAAAGTGTGTTTGAGGAGATACAGTGGTGTAGTATAGAAAAAATAATAATAATTTTGAAAGAATTTGTCTAGACAGGTTCGAGCAAAGATTATGACTATCTTCCAGGTCTTTTGCTTAATGGCCTCTGATCTAGTAATGTATTCCTGGAGAGTCATCTTGACTCAATGTCTTTACTCTATCCTCTTCTGGCAGTACTGATGTAATGACTGAGATTTCGGGTTCTGTATTCGGGTCGGGTTCGGGCCGGATCCCCTGGTTTGGACCCTGGAGGGGTCTTGAGATTGCTGGCTGAATGGCGTCAACAGTGCTCGACGCCTTTCAAAAGGCGTCAGGGTGTGTGGACGCCATTTAGGTCTGTTGGTTGTTGCGCCACGTGGGCGGGTTTCGGGCCGCGAGAGTACGGCCCTGTCAGATTTGTCTGAACGGCGTCCAGCTCGGTCGACGCGTTTCAGACTGCGACACCTGCGGTGTCAGGGTACGGCGCCAGAGCGTTGTCAGTACGGCCTTTCTTGTCGTCTGAACGGCGTCCGTGGTGGACGACGCGTTTCAGAGCGGTGTCAGTACGGCCGTCCTATCAGACTGAATGGCGTCTGCCTCAATCGACGCGTTTTAGCGGGATTCTGGTTGACCCCGCGAGCCTCCCCTTCCTTCCCTCACTTTCGCCTCTCCACTCTCTCTCTTCGCCCTCTCCGCTCTCTCCGCCCTCCTTCCTTCCTTCCCTCCCTCTTCTTCCTCTTCCATCACTCCGTAGCTTCCCTACCTCTCACCTCTACCTCCACCACCTTCTTCGCGGCGTTCCCTTCTCCGGACGGCGGCCGACGTCCCGGCGGAGTGGCGACGTCCTCGAGGATACCGGCGGCGGCGTGGGGCGAGACGGGTCGGCGGCGAGGAGCTTGGAGGAGTTCGAGAACCGGTAGGGGGACGAAACCTTGCATGTGTGCTCGTTGCTTTCGGCGTAATGTGGCGTGTGTGGGGCTAGATTGAGCATGTTTAGGGGGTTTCCTTGAGGGAACGACGGTGTTTGTGATCGTGTTTTCGTAGGCATGATTGTGTGGTTGAGTTTCCCTCCTCCCCCCTTTGATTTTGGGATTTTTGGGGTGCCCGGGGTTCAAGGGTGAAGCCCTCGGGTCGAACCAGGAAACCTGGTTTCTGGCGCTAAATGGCGTCGGGCTGGGTCGACGCCTTTCCGAAAGACGTCCGGTCAGCACGACGCGTTTTAGCGCAGAAACCTCCCTGTTCGAGGTTTCCTGAGTTAGGGGTTCTGCGCTAAATGACGTCATGGATGGACGACGCCTTTCTGAAGGACGTCGGGCCATCATGACGCCATTTAGGCAGGAAATGCCCCCGTTTAAGGGTCTGTAAATCTGGATTTCTGGGTTGAATGGCGTCGGGACACCCAGACGCGTTTTAAAAGGCGACTTCAACGGTGGACGCGTTTTAAAGATAATCTGGCTTTTAATAAACCTGTCTAAGGGTCTTGAATGGCGTCGACCTCGGTCGACGCGATTCAAGACAGAAATGCTTCAATCCTGTTATTTCATGTGGGTTTCACGGTGGGATGGTTTAAATGCATGCTTTGGGTTGTATACTGAGACTGAGGTTTACTGTACGAATGGAATCATGATTATATATGTGTTTGTGTTATGCGAATGTGGACCGTGTTAACTGTGGTTTATGTTGTCACCATGGACCGATGGGGACAGGGTCATGGTGTCTATGGTGTGGTGCACGTTGTGTTTTACCCTTGGCTGAGACAAGCAGAACCACCTTGAGCCCGTCGGGCCGGAGCAGCTGGTGCGCTATCCGAGGGGTTGCTGTTTGGTCTCAGCGGGTCGGGGTTTCCCTTGGTTGTCGTGACCGCTTCTGGCGTGTTTCCTGCTGTGGAGCTGGTGGTGTTACTGGTAGGAGTTGGTTTACCCTTTAGCCAATGGGCCTGATGTGACCTTTGATCAAGGTTACGAGTGGTACCTATAGCCCTTGGCCTGACGCAGCCCGGGAGAGTTGGGTTTGTGGGTAGTTCCTGTAGCTTCGGCTTGACGGGGGTTCGCCGGTCCCCAGGGCCCTCCTGAAGCGCTGAGGCCTAGCGTGGAGGCAATCCGGTGGTAGGACAGTAGTCTAGACTGCTTGTGTGCACACGTAGCTGGCAGTGGCGGTACACTGAGTCCAGCTAGTCCTAGTTTGGCTCACTGCCTCACCCTACAGTGCCCCAGAACACTGTAGGGGTGGACAGGCGTGAGCAGTGGTGGTAGTGTTGGGAGGCGACGTTCGACTTCGGTCGACAGTGTGGTTTAGTCGCTTCATGGACTTTGACTGTGAGTCGTGACTCTGTGTTGAGTTCTTCGGGTTACTTAGAATGGTTCTTGTTACACTGCTTACCGTGCGTATCATATCAGAGTTGGGTGATGTGTTTACTGCGTTACTTTAATTGCCATATATTCCTGTTGTTACACTTGCGGGTGTGTGAGTGGGAGGCAGGGGATCGGATGATCCCTACTGAGCCCATTTCTGGTGTGGCTCACTCCCTGCGGTTTCAGGTGTGGACCTCGAGGCGAGCGGAAGCGTGGTGTCTTCTTGGTGTGCGGACCAGCAGCTGTCTTAGTTCCGGGGTATGCCCCGATGTTCTTGTACTTCCTTCTGCCTGTACTTATTTAATTGTTGGACATGTAATTATTGTTGGACTGTATACGGACATTGATATTTCCCTTTCTGCGCACTCGTTTACCTTTGTAGTCCGTGCGATTGATATATTTAATCTTGTTTAGCACTTACTCCTCCAGACGTGTTGTGTGAGATCCGGGTGTGAACCCGCAGTTAATGGGCCGACATCCATTTAGTGACCGGGTCTCCGGTCATAGGATGGCGGGTCGTTACAACTGAGCATAACCTTGTCGCATCCTGGTCATGTGCACTTCACTAGGCACTTTATGCCTTAGGTATCTAGGCACTAGATTCTACTCATAGAGAATGAAACTGTGTATCTTAAAGGGAGAAACTTGGCATTCATTCTTCAGTGCCTACTTTATGTTTCTGTAGGTCATGTAGATGCACTAATAATTGAAGTATGTGTTAAAGGAGAAGGCTATGGACTGGTGGTCTTCAAATTGTTTTATACTAAGAGGACTCTTCTTGGGAGGTCCTCTTTCTCTTATATTGAGAGTAACGCTTTGAGTAAAATTATAATACAAGAGTAGAGTGATGGTTTAAGTAGGTAATTGATTTTCTAAGTTTAACAACACTGGCGATTGATATTATAAGTATAGAATACAATAGCCTTATTTTGTAATTATGCCCTCTATAATCTTTTTTAGGGAGGAGAAGCATCATAAAACTTTAGCCTAGGTAGGATTTGTAGTTCTTATTACATAGTTGGAGGCATCAAATCCAGGAAAACTCAATAACATTTTAGCAGCAACTTGGACTTCGAAAAAATCTTTAACCAGGAAAGGTGATACATTCATACTTCTCTTTCAGTTTCTAACTTTACCATAAGGTTTGAAGTTCCAAGTAAGTAGAAGGCCTCAAAATGGGGGAAATTTGACACTATCTTAGCATCAACTCGAACTTCAATGAATCTCCCTTTAAGGTAATACATGCCTTCTCTTCCTTTGATTTCTATCTTTAACGTAGATAAGATTTGCAGTTTTAAGAAGGTAACTGGAAGCATCAAGAGAGTAGCTCGGCAATATCTTAGTAGCAGTTCGGATTTTGATGTATCTCATTTTAGGTAAGGTGATACATTATTGCTTACCTTTTGGTTTCTAACTTTAATATAAGATTGTAGTTCCTAGTAAATTGGAGGCATCAAATTAGAGGCGGGTCGACAATATCTCAACAACAACTTGGACTTGATTGAATCTCCTGTGAGGTTTTCTAACTTGAACATAGTTCCAAGTTGTTGGGACAATTTAATAATATCTCAGTAGCAACTCTGATTTTGATGAATATCCTTTCAGGTAAGGTGATTACATTTCTACTCCTTATTCATCTTCTAACTTTGACATAATAAGATTCGTAGTTCCTAGTTTGTAGGAGGCATCAAATTGGAGGCAACTCGACAATATCTCAGCAGTAACTCGGACTTTGATGAATCTCTTCTCAGGAAAGGTGATATAGCTCCTCCTTTGGTTTCTTTAACTTTACCGTAAGATTTGTAGTTCCTAGTAAGTGGAAGACATCATAGTTGGGGCAACTCAATAATATCTCAGCAACAACTCGAACTTCGATGAATCTCCTCTCATGCAAGGTCTTAAATTCCTACTTCTCGTTTACTTTCTAACTCAACTAGATAATATTTGTAGTCTTTAATAATTAGTTGGAGCCATCAAATTAGGGGGCGACTCAAGAATATGTTAGCAGCAAATTAGAGTTCGATGAATCTACTTTCAAGTAAGGTCATACATTCCTGCTTCTCCTTTGGTTTCTAACTTTAACATAAAAAAATTATAATTTTTAGTAAATAGTTAGTGGCATCAAAATCGAGGGCAACTTGACAATATCTAAGCAACAACTCAGATTTTGATGATTCTCCTTTTAGGTAAGATAATACATTCTTGCTACACTTTTGATTTTTAACTTTAACATAAGCTTTGTAGTTCCTTGTAAGTAGGAGACATCAAATTGGGGGCAACTTGACATAAGCTTAACAGGAGCTCTGACTTCGATTAATCTCCTTTCGGGTAAGCTAATACATTCTTGCTACTCCTTGGATTTCTAGTAAGTAGGAGGCATCAAATTGGGGGTAGCTTGACAAAATATAAGTAATGACTCGGACTTCAATGAATCTCCTTTCAAGTAAGGTGATACATTCGCTTAATATTTGTAGTTTCTAGTAAGTAGAAGGCATTGAATTGGGAGCAACTCGACAAGATCTCAGTAACAATAGAGACTTCGATGAATCACCTTTCTGGTAAGATGATACATTCTTGCTCCTCCTTTCGTATCTAACTTTAGCGTATATAAGATTTACACCTTTTAGTAAGTAGTTGCAATCATTAAATTGGGCGCAACTCGATAAAATCGCAGTAGCAACTCGGACTTTAATGAATCTCCTTTCGGGTAAGATAATACATTTCTACTCCTTTGGTTTCTTTTAACTTTAATATATATATATATATATATATATATATATATATATATATATATATGATTTGCAGCTTTTAGAAAGTAGTTGCAATCATTCGGATCGGGTGCAACTCAACAAAATATTAGTAGCAACTTGAACTTTGATGAATCTCCTTTCATGCAAGGTGATACATTCATGCTCCTCCTTTGGTTTCTAACTTTAGCATAAGATTTTTATCTGCTAGTAAGTAGGAGGCATCAAATTGTGGACAGTTTAACAAAATTTAAGCAGCGACTCAAACTTCGAAGAGTCTCCTTTAAAATAAGCTGATACATTCTTGCTCTTTCCTTGGTTTCTAACCTTTACATAGATAATAAGATTTGCAGTTTTTAGTAAGTAATTGGAGACATCCAATCGAGGTAGCTCGATGATATCTCAGTAGTAACTCCGATTTGGATGAATCTCCTTTCAAGTAAGGTGATACAGTCCTACTCCTCCTTTGATTTCATCTTCACTCGCTATCCTTGCTCTGTCCTCTTCTGCCAGTACTGCGCATAACCTTGTTGCATCCCGGTCATGTACACTTCACAAGATATTTTATGCCATAGGTATCTAGGCACTAGATTCTTCTCGTAGAGAATGAAACCTTGTATCTTAAAGGGAGAAACTAGACGTTCATTCTTTAGTGCTTGCTTTATGTTTCTCTAGGCCATGTAGATGCACTTATAATTGAAGTATGTGTCATAGGAGAAGGCTATGGACTACTAATCTTGAAGTTCTCTTATACTGATAGGACTCTTCTTGAGAGGTCCCCTTTCTCTGTTGACTGTTAGGAGTTATTGATGGAGTTTAGGATAGTCCTAAGTCCATTCTTCTTCAATGTATCTCTTAGCTTGGGAAAAGACATGGAAAAAGTCTCTGGCTTCACCTTCCTATTTTGAATAGCCATTTTTAAGAAATGAGAGAAGGCAAGAATATAGTTGTACTTAACTAAATGCTTGCCTTTCATTTTCTCATATAGCTCCATATTTGTAAGCCTTCCTCTGTGTCCATCATCCAATAATGAAGTTGTGGAAACTTCATGGGCACAGTGGCCTCATCCATATCAATATCGACATGTACAATCTCTTCAAAGTGCTGAGCTGTGAGTTTCTGGACTTCATACTGAAATTGGCTCAAATTGACCTCTGGTTTGTTTGCTGCCCTTCTACTGTCGTTGTACTGCAACAAATGTCTGTATTCCCACTTAGCTAACTCTTTGTACCTTCCCCAGTAGGCCTCATGCCTCTGAGCTAGCCTTTCTACAAGTGCCAAGATTGGCTATCTTCGCTGAGTTCGGGCAGAGTTGTCTTATAAGAATGAGTAGTATAGCTATAGGCGTAAATTACTCCACTCATGTTCCTTCAGTATTGTTGACTCATTCTTGACTTGGGTAACTACCTTCTTTGTCAAGTAGTGATGGGTTGTGAACTGTTCTATGTACATCTCTAAAGAATAGTAGACAGTTCCAACACTTCTAGTCTAACATTCTTCTACAAGAATTTTATATATACAAGTCTTTTCTTTACAGTTGAGGCCAACTGGCCAAGGTTTAAAAACTCGGCTCGAATCGGCACGGATCGGCCGACTCGGACCGGTTTTGGGCCGACCGTGCCGATCCCGAGTAACCTGGCTGAGTCCAGGATTCGGATCGCCCGATCCGATCCGGATCGGGTCGGGTCGGCTCGGATCGGCCCGACCCGACCCCAACGGCTAGTTTGACTAGCCGTTGGGGGTCAACCTAGCCGTTGCTGGTCGTTCCCAAACGGCCAGCAACGGCTAGTTTGGGCCTTGGGGGTCTATTTAAACCCCCCCAAGGCCCTCATAAGGCTCCACAAATTTTCTTTGAGCCTCCTAACATTCTTGCTCTCTCTCCCACTCTCTCGATCATAGAATTCTCTCTCCATCTCTCCCACGAGGTCACTTCTAGTCTACTACAAGCTCCACGATCTCTCATCTTCTTGTGCTGTGAAGGAATGGCATCTCAAGGTGCTGCTGAGCGGTCATCTGGGAATCCTCCTAGCGCTGATCCTGCTTGGGGTCATTGCACACCGGTGGACATGGGCCAAAGAAAGGTACAATGCAAATATTGCAACCGGGTCGTCTCTGGCGGGGTCTACCGATTCAAACAACATCTTGCTGGAATAAAAGGTGAAGTTGCAGCATGTGCTCGAGTTCCTTCAGAGGTTATGATCCAATTTCGAACTTATATGAAGGAGAAAGAATCAAGCAAAGCAAGTACTGCCAGAAGAAGACAGGAAATTCGAGAGGAATTGTCTGAACCAGCGCGAAGGTCTGATGCTGGAGTCCGGCTTGGTGGAAGTAATCAACCTATAAATGTTGATGATTGGGATACAAGTAAGTTTCTTATTTAACTTATTTTCATGTTCTTCATTTAACGTTTTCAGACAAATAGTTATAGTAGATTAATTTTTTTTTCTTTTACATTTAAAGCTGAATTGCGGCGTGCAATGGAAGTAAGCCGGCGGTCCTTTGCAGATGAGGACTTTTTTCGGCAAATTGGAAGATATGGAGGACAAGGAAGTGGCTCCACACCTTCTGCACAAGAGAGCACTAGCGCCTGCATGAGCGCTAATGTATGCGAGGAGCTGCCTCAGGAGTTCACTAGAGCTGGAGATCCTAGAGTAGGTCCAATAGATCCCTTGCTCAACAAGAAGAGGGATAAACAACCTTCTATTAGTGCTGCATTCAAGAACTTAAAACTTTGTAAGGAGAAGATAGGGAGAGCTACATCTAGGTGGTTTTTCTATAACAGTATCCCTGCTAATGCTGCCAAGGGGCCATATTATGAGTCCATGATCGAGACCATACAAGAAGTTGGCAAAGGGGTTGAGGGACCTTCTCCATATGAGATATAAAACAAGTACTTGGATATGGAAGTTGATGACATCCGAACATACATTAAATCATTTGAAAGGATCTGGGATGAGTATAGATGCACTTTAATGTGCGATGGATGGACAG
The DNA here is from genome assembly GCA_030544215.1 of Zantedeschia hybrid cultivar. Taxonomy (NCBI): domain Eukaryota; kingdom Viridiplantae; phylum Streptophyta; class Magnoliopsida; order Alismatales; family Araceae; genus Zantedeschia; species Zantedeschia hybrid cultivar. Next base: position 41,056,702 of record JARZZO010000002.1, on the reverse strand, counting down.
GTACATAAATCCTATCTTCAGTTTCTTATCCTATCTTCATTTTTTCTTAATCAGAATGGGTCTCTTTTTGATTTCTTATCACGTTTGGAACTTTATAGGGATAACAAGAAGAAGTATGATCAACTTCTTAATTTACTGCAAAGCCGGAACCGTATTTTGAAAGTCCATTGATGCATCTGGAAAAATAAAGAATGCCCAGTACCTATATGAATTAATGGATCAAATGGTGGAAGAAGTGGGCGAAAAAAGGATTGTCCAAGTGGTTACGGACAATGCAGCGGCGTTCAAGTTAGCTGGACAAATGTTGATGCAGAAGAGAGAACATCTATACTGGGTTCCCTGTTCTACTCATTGTATTGACTTGATGTTGGAAGACATTTGCTCTGATCCGATGGTAGATGGAGTGGTCAAGAGTGGTCGATTTATCACCACATTCATCTACAACCACAACAACATTCTGGATATCATGCGCACACATACTCATGGAAGAGAGTTGCTTCGTCTAGGAGCCACCAGGTTTGCATCTCAATATCTCTCTCTAGATAGTTTAAGTCAACAAAAGAACAACTTGATTAGGATGGTGGCATCGGAAGATTGGGAGAATCACATATTGCGGCATGTACCAACTAAGGTCAGAGAGAAAGGTAAGAAAGTGGCTGCTCTAATTCAGTCTAGACCCTTCTGGAGGGGGGTGCAAGCGGTGTTAAATATTGTAGAACCGCTTGTCCATGTCTTGCGATCTTGTGATGGAGAAAGAAGATCGGATATGGGATATTTATATGAAGCTATGGACAGAGCTAAGGAGCTCATTCAACTTAACAATCCAACAACCTATGTGAAGTGGTGGGACATAATAGACAGACGTTGGGAGCACACTTTACATTACGATCTACATGCAGCTGGTAAGCTACTAACTTTCTATATGTATTATTTGTATACACATTTCTCTTAAGTAATAACTAACTTCGACTTATTTATTTAGGTTATTTTTTCAACCCTCAGTACATGTTTAGAACTGATGGGAAGAAGGATAGCTATGATAGTTGCTCGGAAGTGTTGATGGGGGCTAAGTCTGTTATTAAGCGCATACTTGCAGATGAGGACAGAGCAATAATGGCATGCAAGCAAATGCATGATTACAGAATGATGTTATACCACTTTGGGACAAGTACTGCTCAAAGAGCTGCCAAAATTTTGAGCCCAGGTTTGAAAATTATTAACTAGATGTTCTACTTAATTTTTAATTATAGCTTGCACATTGTTGACATGGCCAATTTTCTATTTACAACTGACTGGTGGCTAGATCATGGAAAAGCATATGGGTATGAAGATCTAACCTATGTTGCAATTCGGGTCTTAAGTCAAACAACCTCTTCATCAGGTTGTGAGAGAAACTGGAGCACCTTTGGCTTGATTCACACCAAGCAAAGGAATAGATTAAAGTCGAGCCGTCTAGAGAAGCTAGTATTCTGTCATTATAACACGAGGTTGAAGCTAAAAAATCTGGAGTTCATAAGGAACCTTTAAAGGCAGGAGAAAGGGAGAATTTCCAGACAAGCCACGGAGACGACACATGCAGAAGAACCCATAGACTTGGATGAGCTGTTCGAGGAGCAACATCCACTAAATGCATGGGTTGATGCAAGCACCTCAAATGAGCCTGAATTCAACCCAAATGATCGGGAATGGGCGGAAGGTGAGTTAGATAATGTTCCATTACTTACTAATTTTCAATCTCCTCCTCCAAACATCAGAAGAACAGCAAAAAACAAGCACCAAGCAAAAGGAAGAGTGGTACTGGAATTCAGATTGCTGATCTGGAGACCATCGAGGAAGAGGATGAAACGCCAGAACCAAGTGATGAGGTCCAATATCAAACCTCAAATGACTCGACATCAAAGACGAGCTCCGACAGTTCTGAGAATGGCGGAGATGCTACCAGTGCCCCAGCCCCAGCTCCACCAATTCAAGTCACTGGAGAAGAAGAATACACACATGCTATCCAAGATGAACATCATGGTAGCAGAGAAGGACGTGAAGAATCTTCCATTCAAACATTCAGCAGATCAAGGAGGAAGGACAAAGGTAAAGCTCCTCAGTGTGCAGAGGAATATCAGGAGCAACTATCAGATGCATCATCATATTCTCCATACGAAGGGTATAGTCAGCCTACTGGATATGTAGTTTATTGGAGGAGCATCATCATCTGATGCAACTATCATATGCCGTTTATTGGAGGAGAACAATGAACTAAGGGGAGCATCATCATCTGAAACTCTATACTCTGTAGTAGATACTTAAGGTTCTAACTTCACTAAGAATGTAGGTACACTAAAAGTGATGGAGCCTACTTTGTTGGAGGCTCTGAAGGAGCCTTAGGCACTGGTGTTACCTTAAGTGGAGGTAGAGGAGGAGGAGATGAGGTAGATCCTGCTTCAGGAAAGAAGGCCCGAGTAGGAAAGAAGCCAGAGGTAGCATGAGGGTGGCCAGAGGAGGAGCTGGCTATATCAATAGGTTTGGAGGAAGAGGCTTGAGCTGGAGGTGGTATTGTGAAAGAAGTGGGAACATCTATACGAGGAAGTGCATATGTAGAAGTAGAAGTTGCTTCTGGTTGAGAAGAAGAAACTACTACTAGTAGAAGAGAAGAAGGTTAAGGAGCAATTGTGGCTAGAGGTAGAACAGAAGATGATGGATCTTGGAGACTGAATAGGAGAAGAGGGAGGAGCTCCGGTAGGTAAAGTAGTAGGTTAGTAGTAGGAGGTGTAGTAATAGGTGAAGATGGTTGTAAGAGGGTCCAGAGATATTGTCTACATGATGGTCATAGATAATGGTACCTTAAGAGAAGGAGGAGTAAGAGAACTGGGAGGTTCAGATGGTTAGGAGATGAGGTTGGAGGCTAGGAAGAGTTGGTCTCTTCACCAGCTTGATGGTCTGTCTATAGAGAGGGTAGATTAACAGATGTGGTGGAGCAAGTGGAAGGCAAGCATGCATAGACTGTCTCTCTCTCTCTCTGACTCAGTACCTTCCTTCTGATATATATTAAGCTAAACCATGTTCTTTCAACCAATAACTTCTCTAATAACTGCATGATCTGCAACATTCCATTCTTAAGTTTAGATATCTCTCCCATCTTGCTCTTGATGTCCTGAATATAAGCCTGCTGCTAATTAACTTTGTTGAGGACTTCATGTAACTTGTCAGAGTCCACTGACCTATCCTCCTACCTCTTTATTGTTCTTTTTTAGGCATATAGGGAGGAGGAGTAGGTATCTCTAAGGGTTGGACAAATGTTCCCCCCCTTAACAACTCATCTACAATATATGCTGCTTCAGTGGCTCTTTCTTCTTCTGAACAAATTTTCATATGGGCCTCCCCCTCAACAAATATTGGTTAAAGAGAGGGTTCCTAGCCCTATTTGTCCACTCTATAGACTGATCCAACATCAGCTCTTTACAAACTACAATTTGATCCTGCATCTGCTCTTCAGGAGCTGCAAGTTGGTCCTGCATTTGCTCTTCTACTGCTGCTACTGCTGGTTCTTCTGCTGGTGGTGTTGTGGTTATTGCTACTGGTGCTTCTTCTGTTGCTGCTGCTACTAGTGTTGCTTTGCTAGCCTTATCTGGGGTGGCTGTGACCAAGGGAGGGTCATCAGTAGTTTGTTTGTTAGCCTCCATTCGAAATTTTTTTAAATCATATATAGATGCAAATGCAAAAAGAATTCAAACTACCTCTAGTCTGGCTACGTCTGGCTACTGGGGCATAGATTTCATCAAAGTCTATGCCTTCCTAGTAGGTTGGTGTAACATTGGGTGGTAGATGAGGGCGGTGGTGGTAGCTGAGCCCACCCGAGGAAGTGGGGGTTGGTACACAGTATGCTTCTCTAGCCAGCGAAAGAAGATTAAGTTTACAGCAAGGGACCTCTAAGGCTCCAAACCAACTTAGAGTGGGTCCATAACGTGTAGGTGTTGGGATCGCTTTGTCGAGATCCGACCAAAAACGCAGCAGAATAAAAATAATTTCGGGATCGAATCCATTCCGTTTCGATCGATTGAAATAATAATACCAGGGTAAATCGGATTTACCTTGCGCGGATTCGAATCCGCGTTCGTTTTTCGGTTCCGTTGGAGCGATGCCGCAAGTCGCGCAGATGCCCGACCTCTAGTGGTATCCACGCGGTTCTCCTCGCGATGGATCGTCCTCGCTTCCTCGCTCGATTCGACGTTCGTGGATCTCGTCTGACTTCGCGTAATCCGCCGCGACATGCGGATTCATAATCTCCCGTCGGACAGAAGGCGGAGCAGTCGGGAATTGAAGCGGAGCCTCCAGAGGGCCAGCCTCGTGTCGTGCGTCTGGAAGAGAGGATAGAGATGGAACGACCGCTAGGTTAGAGTTGCTGGCCCCCGACGTAGTATCCGTTCTTTTATAATAAGTCTGTCTACGGTTTTTTGTAAAAACACAAACTTATCCGAAATCTTGTCGGATTATCCATCAACTTGAAAACCATTTGCACGTGACCCTCTAGGCCCAAATACCAGTCCAGTTAATAGCCCATTAAGTCCAGTAACCCTTTACTGACCCATTGAATTAATTAATATCCTCATATTCAATTAATCAGACGAATTTAATGTCCCATAATAAATTCGGACGAACTTCCGATCAAGTTGGATGCCAAGCAACATCGCGTAATCTTGGATGGCACTAGGCTTATCGCAATCCTCTATTGGAACCTTTTTGTTATCGGTTAGCGTGCAAATATAATCCTTCATCCATGCAATGTTCCCGAATCGACCTAGGGTATGGTTTACTGTTAAACCCTATTCGGTCGATTCACTTGAATAAGATGCCGCTAATTTGAATCCGATAACTCCTTATTAAACACAGAGTCCGCCCTGGCCAGGGACCTTAAGCGCATCATTCCCAGAACATTCTCTCTCAAACTACCGAGAGCGGATGATCCCGTATTAAACACACAATTACCTTCGAGGGCAATTCCTTGAACCCGATCGCTTGACTTATTGATAACCCATAGTTAGGGATTCGTTAGTCAAGGTCAAAGTTCAGAAACCTACCAATAAGATATCTCTGGCGTCTCAGGTCCAAGAATCATCCACGCAACCGTGACAAAAGAATCGAGCTGGTTAACAGTGAGGTGTTTACCATCCAGCGATTCATAGTTGGATCAGTTCAGTGAACTCATTCGCCAATGAGCACCTACAGGTCCAACATAGTGTCTCCACACAAGTGACTTATAGGATCAGTTACCCTCATCATATGAGTTGATGTAACCTATACTAGTCTATCCGGATGTTCGATGTTCTATCTCAAACATCCTATGACTAGGAATAATTAAGAACATGTGTTTATAAGTCTTCGGTCCCGTAATTATAATCTCATCATAATTCGAAGACTGTTGCACATGTTCATGGACTTCATCGTGATACGATAAATATAGATCGAATTAATTACACATAATGAATTATTGCCATTTATTAATAATCTGAATTAGTACATAGTATCGGATTAGCTTTGAGACCATCTAATACTAACAATCTCCCACTTGGACTAAAGTCAATCCCTTTTATACAGAATACCCATATTCTCTAAGTGACACTCAAAGACATTTTGAGACAAAGGCTTTGTAAGTGGATCTGCTGTGTTGTCGGCTGAAGGAACTCTCCTTTTGGGGTCTTCTCCGGCGCCGGTCCAGCGATGACCGGCCACCAGACCTCGACTGCCGGCCACGGCGACCCTGCCGGCGACGACCGGCCACCGGTGATGGCCCGAGGGTGGCTCAAAATCTGATTTTTATGCCTCCCTTTTCTCCCCAAACTTCAGATTTAAAAATCCAAAACGAAGAAGAAACAACCATGGCCGGCGATCCAAAAACTCCAAAACACCGACAACAACCTATTGCCAAGGAGTGGAAGATCTTATATCTTGGAGAAACACCCTTTAGATCCGTTTATAACGCCAAGAACAAGGCGTTCTTCGTCCAACGAAGAACACGACGAAATAACCCAAAAAAAAATATTTTCTTCATATTTAAATCGCGATCTCATCGCAGTAATCATCTAATGAATATAAATCTTTCAAGAACATAATTACCAGCATGGATTTAAATTCTAAAACCACAATTTTAGAGACCGAAACGGCGAAAACACAGGGGAACCTGGCTCTGATACCACTGTTGGGATCGTTGTGTTGGGATCCGACCGAAAACGCAGCGGAATAAAAATTAATTTCGAGATCGGATCCATCCCGTTTTGATCGATTGAAATAATAATACCGGGGTAAATCGGATTTACCTTGCGCGGATTCGAATCCGCGTTCGTTTTTCGGTTCCGTTAGAGCGATGCCGCAAGTCGCACAGATGCCCGACCTCTAGCGGTATCCACGCGGTTCTCCTCGCGATGGATCGTCCTCGCTTCCTCGCTCGATTCGACGTTCGTAGATCCTATCTGGCTTCGCGTAATCCGCCGCGACATGCGGATTCAGAATCTCCCGTCGGACGGAAGACAGAGCGGTCGGGGGAATCGAAGCGGAGCCTCCAGAGGGCCGGCCTCGTGTCGTGCGTCTGGAAGAGAGGATAGAGATGGAACGACGGCTAGGTTAGGGTTGCTCGCCCCCGACGTAGTATCCGTTCTTTTATAATAAGTTTGTCTACAGTTTTTCGTAAAAACCCAGACTTATCCGAAATCCTGTCGGATTATCCATCGACTTGAAAACCATTTGCGTGTGACCCTCTAGGCCCAAATACCAGTCCAGTTAATATCCCATTAAGTCCAGTAACCCTTTACTGGCCCATTGAATTAATTAATATCCTCATATTCAATTAATCAGCCGAATTTAATGTCCCACAATAAATTCAAACGGACTTCCGATCACGTTGGATGCTAAGCAACATCGCGTGATCCTGGATGGCACTAGGGTTATCGCAACCCTCTATTGGAACCTTTCTGTCATCGGTTAGCGCGCGGATATAATCCTTCATCCGTGCAATGTTCCCGAATCGACTTAGGGTATGGTTTACTGTTTAACCCTATTCGGTCGATTCACTTGAATCAGATGTCGCTAATCTGAATCCGATAACTCCTTATCGAACACAGAGTCCGCCCTAGCTAGGGATTTTAAGCGCATCATTCCCAGAACATTCTCTCTCAAACTACCGAGAGCGGATGATCCCATATTGAACACACAATTACCTTCGAGGGCAATTCCCTGAACCTGATCGCTTGACTTATTGATAACCCATGGTTAGGGATTCGTTAGTCAAGGTCAAAGTTCAGAAACCTACCAACAAGATATCTTTGGCGTCTCAGGTCCAAGGATCATCCACGCAACCATGACAAAAGAATCGAGCTGGGTAACAGTGAGGTGTTTACCATCCAGCGATTCATAGTCGGATCAGTTCAGTGAACTCATTCGCCAATGAGCACCTATAGGTCCAGCATAGTGTCTCCACACAAGTGACTTATAGGATCAGTCACCCTCATCATATGAGCTGAAGTAACCTATACTAGTCTATCCAGATGTTCAATGTCTATCTCAAACATCCTATGACTAGGAACAATTAAGAATATGTGTTTATAAGTCTTCGGTCCTGTAATTATGATCTCATCATAATTCGAAGACTGTTGCACATATTCATGGACTTCATCGTGATACGATAAACATAGATCGAATTAATTACACACAATGAATTATTGCCATTTATTAATAATCTAAATCAGTACATAGTATCGGATTGGCTTTGAGACCATCTAATACTAACAGTAGGTCCATCCTGATGGGAGTACGCAAGCGAGCCTCCTTTCCTTGCACAACCCCCCAGGTGGGATTCATATTTGGGCCTTAGTCTGACATCGGTTACTTCACAAAAACTTCACCCCATTTTCTCTTTAAATCTCAAGCCTCCCTATATTGCAACTTCCCGAGCTTGGCGATTCGACTGTTTCTAGTTCGGTGAACATAGTTTATTGCCTGAGTTAACTTAATAGTTGTGCTCTAACGAGCTGAGCTCGAGTTGAGTTCCTTTTCTATCGAGCCAAGCTCGAGCCCACAAAATGAGCTTAGGGTAGGGCTTAGCTCGGCTTGTGACCACCCCTAGTTGGAGCCAACAAATTGGGGGCAGCTTAACAATATCTTAGTAACAAATCATTCTTCGATGAATCTCCTTTCAAATAAGGTGGTACGTTTTTGCTCCTCCTTTAACATAAGATTTGTAGTTCCTAGTAGTGAGTAGGAGGCATCAATTTAGGGGAAGCTCGACTATATCTTAATAGCAACTCAGACTTTGAAGAATCTCCTTTCGGGTAAGGTGATACCTTCTTCCTCCTCCTTAGGTTTCTAACCTTAACATAGAAAAAGATTTGCAGGTTTTAGTATGTAGTTGGAGGCATCAAATTAGGGCAGCTCGACAACATCTCAACAGCAACTTAGACTTTGGTGAATCTCCTTTTAAGGTGATACGTTCTTACTCATTAGGTTTCTAACTTTGACATAGAAAAGATTTCTAGGCTTTAGTAAGTAGTTGGAGGCATTAAATTCAGGGCAACTCGACAATGTCTCAGTAGCAAGTTAGACTTTGATGAGTCTCCTTTCAGGCAAGGTGATACATTTCTACTGCTTTGGTTTCTAACTTTCACATAGTTGGGGCCATTAAATTAGGGATAACTCAGCAAAATCCCAATAGTAACTCGGAATTCGATGAATCTCCTCCCTTTAGGTAAAGAGATATTTTTTTACTCCTTTGGTTTTGAGTTTTTGATTTGTTATAAGACCAAGGAAATATTTTATCAATTTAGATGTTAATTTTTTAATAAACTAGAATGATCAAAGTGTTTGATTCAAATTTAAATGAAAAAGTAGATTGATAGTTTAACAATATGGGGAATTAATATTGTGGGCCTAGCATATATAATGCATATAAGGTTGATTGTGTTTTTGCGTAGGATATACATAAGTTTACCATATTAAAATTGTAATTCTCATGTCATGCTAGGACTATAGTGACGATAAATGGCATATGCATGGGAGTTAAGATTTGTAGTTTTTGCGTAGGATATCAGCATTTCAGCTCTTTTTAGCATAAGATTTGTAGTCCTAGGGCAGCTCGACATTATCTCAACCACAACTCAGACTTTGATCAATCTCCTTTTAGGTAAGTTGATACATTCTTACTCCTCCTTAGGTTTCCAACTTTAGTAAGTAGTTGAAGGCATCAAATCGGGGGCAATTTGACAACATCTCAGTATCTACTCTATCTTTGATGAATCTCCTTTCAGGTAAGGTGACATGTTCCTATTATGTTGGTTTCTATCTTTAACATTGATAATATTTGCATTTTTAGGAAGTAGTTATGTCCATTAAATTGGGAGCAGCTCGGGAAAATCTCAATAGCAACTTGGACTTTGATGAATCTCATTCTTTCATGTAAGGTGATACATTTTTTATCCTTTGAGAGTTTTGAGTTTATGATTAGTTATAAGACCAAGGAATTATCTTATCAATTTAATAGACTAGAATAGTTAGTTTGTTTCATTCAAATTTAAACGAAAAAGTATACGGATAGTTTAGCAATATAAGGAATTAACATTGTAGGCCTAAAATATATAATGCATAATTGTGTCATATTAAAATTGTACTTCTCATGTCTTTACATTCTAGGATTGGTGACATTAAATGGCATACACATACAAGTTAACAACCAACAAGATGCAAAGAAAGTCCTGAGAAAATTGAGCCACATAAAGAACTGCTTAATAAATGTTATCTTTCTAAAAGATGGATTGCCTTGAAATGATAAACACTAGATCTCAGGTTATTCAAATACTCTTATTATGGAACCCTTTTGAAGTCGTAATTAGTTTAGTTGAGTAGACTCTTTATGATTTCTTGAGGGTGAAGCACTAGTGTTTTTGGTTATAGACAAAGAGGAGATTTGTGGTTCTTAGTAAGTAATTCCCGGTCGGGACTACGCACTAAGTTTGCACATTAAGTCTTGCCGATCGATTGATTCACGATAAAAGTTATACCACATTAGTTGACTCTTGTATGTGTTTTCTCGATGTATCCTAGTATGTAGTCTTATAAGAAAATATGGCACAAATGATAGAATCGAGCCAATGTGTTTTTAAGTTTGTGTTTGCTAAGCAATATCATAATTTAAATAAATAAATATGATGAGTCGATTAAAAATGAAAGTATTATTTATCAATGACCTAAAGCGAAGTAAATGCTTTTTTTATTGTTTATCCAGAAGTTGGATTCATGAGAATACCTAAATGAGACAGGGAAAGAAAGAGATTAGTATAAGAAGGAAAGATTAAGGGAAGGGGATTGTATTGAATATTTAACTTAGGATATTGTGTTTGAAAATGAAAAACAAAGTACATTTGAGGTAATGGATGAGCATGTTAATTGCCTTTTGATGAGGTTTGAGTAACTCTTTGAGTAAAATTATAATACAAGAGTAGAGTGATAGTTTAACAATGTAGGTAATTGATATCCTAAGTTTAACAATGTTAGCAATTGATATTCTAAGTATATAATACAATAGTCTCATTTTGTAACGAAGCCTTCTATAATCTTTTGAGGAGAAGAATAAAAAAACTTTAACCTCGGTAGGATTTGTACATCTTATTACATAGTTAGAGGCATTAAATTTAGAAAAACTCAATAATATCTCAGCAGCAGTTTGTGATACATTCATACTCCTCTTTCAGTTTCTAACTTTACCATGAGATTTGAAGTTCCAACTAAGTAGAAGGCCTCAAATTGCGGGCAATTTGACAATATCTTAGCATCAAGTTGAACTTCAATGAATCTTCCTTTAGGTAAGGTAATAAATGCCTTCTCTTCCTTTGGTTTCTATCTTTAACATAGATAAGATTTGCAATTTTTAGACGGTTGTTGATGGAATCAAAGTGAGAGTAGCTCCGCAATATCTTAACAGTAGTTCGGATTTCATGGATCTCCTTTTAGGTAAGGTGATACATATGCTTCTCTTTTGGTTTCTAACTTTAACATAAGATTCTAGTTTCTAGTAAGTAAGAGGCATCAAATTGGAGGCAGGTAGACAATATCTCAGCAGCAACTCGGACTTGGATGAATCTCTTAGCATGTAAGGTGATACATTCATGCTCCTCCTTTGGTTTCCAACTTGAACATATGATTTGTAGTTTCTAGTAAGTTAAAGGCCTCTAATTGGGACAATTCGACAATATCTCAGTAGCAACTTTGATTTTAATGAATATCCTTTCAGGTAAGGTGATACATTTCTACTCCTCATTCGGCCTATAGCTTTAACATAATAAGATTCGTAGTTCCTAGTTCGTAGGAGGCATCAAATTGGAGGCAACTCGATAATATCTTAGTAGCAACTCGGACTTTGACAAATCTCCTCTCAGGAAAGGTCTTAGATTCTTACTTCTCCTTTAACTTTACCGTAAGATTTGTAGTTCCTAGTAAGTGGAAGACATCATATTTAGGGCAGCTCAACAATATCTCAGGAACAACTTAAAACTTTAATGAATCTCCTCTCAGGCAAGGTCTTAGATTCCTACTTCTCCTTTTCTTTCTATCAAATAGATAATATATGTAGTCTTTAATAATTAGTTGGAGCCATCAAATTAGGGGGCAATCAAGAATATCTTAGCAGCAAATTGGAGTTCGATGAATTTACTTTCAAGTAAGATGATACATTCCTGCTCCTCCTTTGGTTTTTAACTTTAACATAAAAAATTTGTAATTTTTAGTAAATAGTTAGTGGCATTAAATCGAGGGCAACTTGTTAATATCTAGGCAGCAACTCGGAGTTTGATGATTCTCCTTTCAGGTAAGGTTTATACATTCTTGCTCCACTTTTGATTTCCAACTTTAACATAAGCTTTGTAGTTCCCTGTAAGTAGGAGGCATCAAATTGGGGGTAGCTTAACAAAAGCTCAGCAACAACTCAGACTTCGATGAATCTCCTTTTAGGTTAGCTAAAACATTCTTGCTACTTTTTGATTTCTAGTAAGTAGGAGGCATCAAATTGAGGGCAGCTTAACAAAATCTAAGTAACAACTCAGACTTCGATGAATCTCCTTTCAAGTAAGGTGATACATTTGCGTAACATTTGTAATTTCTAGTAAGTAGAAGGCATGAAATCATGAGCAACTCGACAATATCTCAGTAACAATAGAGACTTCGGTGAATCACCTTTTAGGTAAGATGATACATTCTTTTTACTCCTTTCGTATCCAACTTTAACATATATAAGATTTACACCTTTTAGTATGTAGTTGCAATCATTAAATTGGACACAGCTCGATAAAATCTCAGTATCAACTCGGACTTCAATGAATCTCCTTTCGAGTAAGATGATGCATTTTTACTCCTTTGGCTTCTTCTAACTTAAATATATATATGATTTCCAGCTTTTAGAAAGTAGTTGCAGTCATCGGATTGGGTGCAACTCGACAAAATATTAATAGCAACTTGAACTTTGATGACTCTCCTTTTAGGTAAGTTGATACATTCCTTTGGTTTCTGACTTCAGCATAAGATTTGTAGCTGCTAGTAAGTAGGAGGCATCAAATTGTGGACACTTTGACAAAATCTAAGTAGCGACTCAAACTTCGAGAATCTCCTTTCAAGTAAGGTGATACGTTCTTGTTTTTTCTTTGGTTTCTAACCTTTACATAAATAATAAGATTTGCAGTTTTTAGTAAGCAGTTGGAGGCCTCAAATCAAGATAGCTCGATGATATCTCAGTAGTAACTCAGATTTGGATGAATCACCTTTCAAGTAAGATGCTATAGTCCTGCTCCTCCTTTGATTTCTAACTTAAACGTAAGGATTTATAGTTCTTAGTAAGTAGGCGCCATAAAAATAAGTCCAACTTAATGATATCTCAACAGTAAGTCATACTTTAATGAATTTCCTTTCATGTTAAAGTATAATACATTCCTTCTCCTCCTCTGGCTTTGAAACATAAAATTTGTAGTTCCTAGTAAATGGAAGGCTTCATCAAATTTCAGCAGCAACTTGAACTTCGATGAATCTCTTTTCAGGTAAGGTGATACATTCATGCTCCTTTGATTTTGAGTTTCTGACTAGTTAATTTTTTACCTTCTTATCTATTTAGATGTTAATTTTTATAGAATAAACTAGAATGATAAGATTGTTTGATTAAGGTTTAAACGCAAAAGTAGACTGATAGGTTATTAATATTGTGGGCCTAGAATACAGAATGCTATAAGGTTGATTGGGTTTTGCAAAGGATATACATAAGTTACAATATTAAACTTGTATTTCTCAAGACTAATATGTTATTTATATTATGGGCCTAGAATATAGAATACTATAAGGTTGATTAGGTTGTACGAAGGATATACATAAGTTTGCAATACTAAAATAGTAACTCATGCCTTTAAATTTTAAGACAATGGTGACAATAAATGACATCACAGTTATACAAGTTAAGAATCAACAAGATGAAGAGAGAGTCCTGAAACAATTAAGTCAAATAAAGATTAGCTTGATATGTGTTATCGTTATGAAAGCATGGAACCCTTTTGAAGCCATAATTGGTTCTGTTCGTAGTACTAGCAATTGTTACCCAAGGCTAGACTAACCCAGAGGGAGGTGAATGGGTTATTAAGAATTACTCTAACATAAATTAAATGCGTAAGCTAATAAATAGATAGAAAGATATAGAAATAAGGAAACAATCACACAATGAATGCTTAGGAGATCTATACTAGTTCGATCTGTCCAGACCTAGTCAAGTCTTCAAGAGACCACTTAGGGTTTCTACTAATAGTAAGGGTTGGAGATATATACTGATTCCATCTGCCCAGACCTAGTCCAGTTGTAACGACCTGTCACCCTATAATCGGGGATCCGATTACTAAATGGGTACCGAATCATTAAAATATGGAGCCAAGCCAGGATCTCGATAAGTCTGGAAAATAAATGATAAATTAAGCTAAACAATTCATAACACATCGAATTGTAAAGGAAGTGTAGGAATTAAAATTTATTAAAATTTGACTCGACTCAGTAAATAATTACATATTCCAACGGAAAAAGAAATAATTAAGCATACAGGCCTGAAAAGGAAATAACAACTACATCGGGGCATACCCCGGAACGATGGTTGCTGGCGCGCGACCCGAAATGAGACCCCACCACCCTACGTCTGCCGGGAACCCTCACCTAAAAACCGCAGGGGTGAGTCACACCGAAATGGACTTAGTAGGGATCCTCTGATCCCCACCACCCACACACGCAACCACAGTGCAACAAGACTAGATATAGGCAATTAAAATAAAGCAGTAAACACAACTCCCAAAGATTCCTAAATTCCTATATGAAACACATGCATTTGTAAATGCAACAGGCACAATTCTGAAACTACTCTACCACGGAGTCCACAACCAGTGTCTCGGCTAAACATACAAACTACGCAGCCGAATACGGAAAACACCAACCCGCTGGGACGGAACAACAACCCCTCGGATAGCACGCTGGCTACTCCGGCCTGTCTAGCTCTAGATGGTTCTGTCTCCTCCCAGCCACGAGTGACACTCCGAAGTGTACCACTCCCACACTCTAAGTGTTTCTTCTTTCCAACCCTCCATTTCCCACTCTCGTTTGTCACTTTCCCCAAATGGAAGGTGAAACAATCTCTCCTAATTGCCGACGACCTTCAGTATTAGTAGGAATATAAAAGCAAAGGGCCAATAGAGACCATTTTAATTTTTTACATGATTGGACACGTACAAAAATTCTAGAGAGATAAGGGTTTTGGTTTTCAAATTCAAAATAAGGTCAGGTAGTATAGAAGATTATGGACAGCATGCTCGGAGGGGGAGAACAGCTTAATAGGAAGCCTAGGGTTATACGGGAACTTCATAGCTAGCTCAAGGCTTCAGGCGATGTTCCTCCTAAAGCTGGCAAGAGGTGTCCAAACTACATGATGGAGTTTGCCACTTGAAATATAAGAGGGTCGCATGAAAAGACCAAACACTCAATAGTCAAAAAGCTTCTTGGAAGGGTGCAGGTGGAGATAATTCGTCTTTAGGAAAAGAAGATGGATGGTTTTGGCGTGTAGCTCATAAAAGTAGTTACGAGGTTCCATGCTGTGGACTTGTATTTTGGAGGCCCAAGGGTAATTCAGGAGGCATTTCAGGGGTTAGCTCTATGTCAAGACAAATATACATGTTGTGGTGCATTGCTGGGGAAGTTAATGAGGCCAAATGTCCATAAAAAAGGAACAGGGGAAAGAGGGTCACCAAAGGAATGAAGTGTTGGATTGAGGATAGAGGTCTTCTGTAACTCCCACTTTGAAATAGAAAGTTCACATGGCATAATTCGAGGGAGCAGCCATTGACGTTAAGAATTGACAGGATATTCATGAATGACAAATGGAAAAGACCTGTTACTTTTTGCATGATAAAAGGTCAGCCTATAATCATATCTGATCATTGTGCTTTGGGGCTGAATCACAAAAGTATGAGAATATTCAACAGGCCTTTCAAATTGGAAGAGGTGTGGTTACCCAATGATGAATTTATACTCCTGGTGGCCAATCCTTGCACTTTGGGAGCTCATCATCAGGTATGCATGAAAAGACTAGCTTGTAAACTTAGAACCTTGAATAGAGAAATCAAAGTGTGGGCAACTAAATGGAGGGAAGATTGCTTCAAAGTTTAAAAAAAGTTATTGGATTAAACAAGGAAATTGAAATTGGATGAGGAAAGTAATTGTCTTGCATTATAGGAAAAGGTACAACTGACCAACTTAAGATTTGCATTTGGGGAATTGAGCTTGGAGGAGAGATTAGGTGGAGAGAAAGATCTCAGACTCTTTGGCTAAAGGAGGGAGATCTCAGTACTAGATTATTCCATATGATCGCCAATGCAAGAAAGCAGAACTTCATATCCTTGCTTAAGGTGGATGGTAACTAGATTGAAGAGGAAGGCATTATTGCAGAAGAAATCATAACCTTTCTGTAATTATACAGAGATTGTCAGATAAATAGTGTAGGAAAAACAGCTTTGGTATCTGAACTGAATGAGAAGATTGTTGATTGTGTCTTTATGGGAGGAGATAAAGCCCCAGGGTCGGATTGTTTCCATAAGGTCATTTAGAAGAATTTTTGGGATATTCACAAGGAGGACATTATCAAGGTGATTTGGGACTGGTTCGGAAGGTGAATGGGTAGTGAATGTGAATCAGACTTTCGTGTCCTCATAACCAAAGAGGAGGAAGCCATTGAATTGAAGGATTTTAGGTCGATATGTCTGCTGAATGAGGCCTACAAGATCTTAACTAAGGTGTTGACAGTGAGTCGGGAAGAGTTATCAGCAAGCTAATTGAAGAGAATCAGAATGCGTTTAGTGCAGGCAGGAAGCTGTTTGATGCTTTTATGATGACTCATGAGGTGCATTATTCAATGAATAAAAGGAAACTACAGTGCTGGTTTGCAAGTTAGATTTTAACAAGGCCTATGACATGGTCTTCTGGTAGTGTGTCTGGAATATTATGCTTCTCCATGATTTTCAAAAGCAGTGGAACAAAATGTTGAGAAATTGTAACAAAAGAGCGGCAAGTGATGAGAGAGTGATGGAGAGGGAGAGGGAGAGGGAGTGAATGATGGCAACAACAAGAGAGCGGGGAAGACCTAGGATAACAGGGCTATTCCCAGGGCACAACTAGAAGAATATGTGCAGAAAGAGGTAAACAGAGATTTCTTCAACTTCAGGTAAGCGGACGTCTTTGTCTGCAAATCATTGTTTCCATTGTATAGAGAAAGGGCATCATGCTTCTGTATGCCGCAATGCTAGAGGTCTAATACTATCTGCCATCGAAGTTCAATTTGTAACCGTAGGTTTACATCGAATCCAGAAGTAGTCACTTACTTCAAGGGGGAAGCAGAGTTTTCAGATAAGAAGGCTGTCAAAACTGTGGTAGTAGATACATGCCATGTCCAGCATATGATAACAATATTAAGAGGTTAGAGCTTTGTTTGGTGGGTTCGGTTCTCAGTGGGTCATTTGCTAGGAATGGTATCATCAGCGCTCTGCAATCATATTCGTCATCAGGGAAAAGCTGCAGAATTTGGTCCTTGATAGCAAGAGATTTATTGCATGAATCTTACAGGTACACAGTCCTTAATAAACAATTTTTAAGTTCATATATTCAATGGGACAAGTATACTTTGGGTCCTAGTTCAAATTCTGCAGACATAAAGAAAAATTATTAGTGTCCTCTTTGTGGAGTCCCTTTGCAATTATGGAGTGAGGAAATGTTTTACAGGACTGTTGAAGCTTTTGGCAATTTATTAGAAGTTGATGAAGCGACTTCAGAATGGGATAGTTTGGAGTTCGCTCGTATATGGGTGTCAGTTGATCAATTTTCTGATATTCGGAATAGTATGAATTGAGATGGCATACATTGGATTTTTTTTTAATCCGAATCAGTTGTGAATGAGCATCTTGTTCCAGTTCCATGGACTGGACATACGCAGAAGTTGTAAAATCGTACAAGAGCTATAGAGCCATGATAGATGGACGATTGGAAGGTCGAATCTGTCCACTTGAACAGAGCTAAGTTCAGAGGAAGAAGATAACCAATTCTGCCAATTTGAACTCAGCCGAGTCAAGTTCAACTCGGCATTTGCAGTCTAGTCATGATGAGTTGGTTCATTCCACAAATGCGACAGAGTCAAAGTATACATTTTTTATGGCAAATAATAAAGTAAGGGAAAAACTTTTGTCTTCCGCTCATGCTGCATGGAGAGACACTATTTCCCAATTAGCATCCCAAATTGTAGAAGGTCTCTGTGAAACAAAGGCAGGTAAGAATAGGAGACTTCCAATACAAGCACATCAAAGGAAGAAGAAAATGAGTTTGCAGTATATCTTGTGCATCTATGAAGAGTCTAAATATCTCCAGCAATCTTTCAGATTTTGGGAATCAAGGAAGGCGAGTTGCATTGTCATTGAAGGATCTCCTGGTCACAAGATTATCCAGAGTCGGCTGCAATCTTAGGAAACTTCTTCACAGAAAAACCAGCATAGTGCCAGCAAATCTTCTGGTGCTAACTGTGGTAATCCTTCAATGCTACAAAAGCAGCAAGTGTAGGAGGAGGAAGGATTTATGGCAGATCTGCACATTGAAGAGGGTAAAGTCGAGAATCAAGAAACTCACAAACACATGGTTTCAAATTCATGATCCATTCAATTTTCATATTCAAATTTTCTTACTGATGGGACAGCAAGGTGCCTTATTTAAAGTATACTTAGGTGTTTGATTGAACTTCTAACTAGTGTGATAGTTTAACTTTTTGTTTTGGCAATATACTAGAATATTATCTAGTTTCAAATGAAAGATAAAATACATTTGAAGTAATAGCTCATCATGCAAGGTGCCCTATTTGAGGTTTGAGTAACTCTTTGATTAAAATTCTAATACAAGAGTATAGTTTAACAATGTAGGTAGTTGATATTCGAAGTCTAGAATATAGTAGCTTTTTTATGGGACTAAGCCCTCTACAATTTTGTTTAGGGAGAAACATCAATGTTTTTGACATTAACATAGATAAGATTTGTTGTTCTTATTATATAGTTGGCAGCATCAAGTCAAGGGCAACTCGACAATCTCTTTGCAGCAACTCGAACTTCGATGAATCTCCTTTTACATAAGATGATACATTCATCCCCCTCCTTCAGTTTCTAACTTTAACATAAGATTTTTAGTTCCTAGTAAGTAGAAAGCATCAAATTGAGGGCCAATTCGACAATATCTCAGCAGCAACTTGAACTTTAATGAATCTACTTTTCGGTAAGGTGATATATTCCTTCTCCTCCTTTGGTTTCTATGATTGCCTTGAAATGATGAACACAAGATCTTATGTTATTCAAATATTCCTATTATGGAACCCTTTTGAGGCTATAATTAGTTTAGTTCACAGTATTGGCCATACTGTATGAGTAGACTCTTTATGTTTTCTTGAGGGTGAAGCACTAGTGTTTCTGGTTATAAGCATATTAGTTGACTCTTGTATGTGTTTTCTCGATGTATCCTAGTATGCGGTCTTATAAGAAAATAGGGCACAAATGACAGCATAGAGCCAATATGTTCTTAAGTTTGTGTTTGCTAAGCAATATCATGATTTAAATAAATAAATACCTAGATGAGTTGACTAAAAGTGAAATGTATGATTTTACAATGACCTAAAGTGAAGTATATGATTTTTTTGTTGTTTATCGAGAAGTTGAATTCTTGAGAACCTAGATGAGACAGTAAAAGAAAGAGATTAGGAGAGGAAGGAAAGATTAATGGAAGGGGATTATTTTGAATGTTTAAGTTAGTTTATTGTATTTGAAAATGAAAAATAAAGTACATTTGAGGTAATGGATGATCATGCAAGGTGCCTTTTGATGAGGTCTGAGTAACTCTTTGACTAAAATTATAATACAAGAGTAGAGTGATAGTTTAACATTGTAGGTAATTGATATTCTAAGTTTAACAACGTTTGCAATTGATATTCTATAGAATAAAATAGCCTCATTTTGTAACTAAGCCCTCTATAATCTTAGGGAGGAGAAGAATCAAATAACTTTAACCTAGGCAGGATTTGTAGTTCTTAGTACATAGTTGTAGGCATCAAATCTAGGAAAACTCAATAATATCTTAGCAGCAGCATAGACTTCAAAAAAATCTTCAACCAGGAAAGGTGATACATTCATACTCCTCATTCGGTTTCTAACTTTACCATAAGGTTTGAAGTTCCAAGTAAGTAGAAGGCCTCAAATTGGGGGAAATATGACACTATCTTAGCATCAACTTGAACTTCAATGAATCTCCCTTTAGGTAAGGTAATAAATGCCTTCTCCTATTTTGGTTTCCATCTTTAACATAAATAAGATTTGCAGTTTTTAGAAGGTAGCTGAGGCATCAAAGTGAGAGTAGCTCGGCAATATCTTAACAGCAGTTCGGATTTCGATAGATCTCCTTTTCGATAAGGCGATACATTCTTGCTTCTTTTTTGGTTTCTGACTTTAACATAAGATTCTAGTTCCTAGTAAGTAGGAGGCATCAAATTAGAGGCAGGTAGACAATATCTCAGCAGCGACTCGGACTTCGATGAATCTCCTATCAAGTAAAGTGATACATTCATGCTCCTCCTTTGGTTTCCAACTTGAACATATGATTTGTAGTTCCTAGTAAGTAGAAGGCCTCCAATTGGGACAATTCGACAATATCTTAGTAGCAATTCTGATTTTGATGGATATCCTTTCAGGTAAGGTAATACATTTCTGCTCCTCATTCGGCTTCCAACTTTAACATAATAAGATTCGTTGTTCCTAGTTAGTTGGAGCATCAAATTGGAGGCAACTGGATAGTATCTCAATAGCAACTCGGACTTCGATGAATCTCTTCTCAGGATAGGTGATATAGCTCCTCCCTTTGGTTTCTTTGGTTTTTAATAAGTAGTTGGAGGTATCAGATCGACAATATCTCTGCAGCAAGTCAAATTTCGATGCATCTCCTTTCAAGTAAACTAATGCATTCTTTCTCCTCCTTTGATTTCTAGTAAATAGAAGGCATTGAATTGGGAGCAGCTCGACAATATCTCAATAACAATAGAGACTTCGATGAATCTCCTTTTAGGTAAGATGATACATTCTTTTTACTCCTTTCGTATCCAACTTTAACATATCTAAGATTTACACCTTTTAGTAAGTAGTTGCAATCATTAAATTGGGTGCAACTCGATAAAATCTCAGTAGCAACTTGGACTTCAATGAATCTCCTTTCAAGTAAGATGATACATTTCTACTCCTTTGGTTTCTTCTAACTTTAATATATATATGATTTGCAGCTTTTAGAAAGTAGTTGTAGTCATCGGATTGGGTGCAACTCAACAAAATATTAGTAGCAACTTGAACTTCGATGTATCTCTTTTCAGGTAAGGTAATACATTCATGCTCCTCCTTTGGTTTCTAACTTAAGCATAATATTTATAGATGTTGGTAAGTAGGAGGCATCAACTTGGGAGCAGTTTGACAAAATTTAAGCAGCAACTCAAACTTTGAAGAACCTCTTTTCGAGTAAGGTGATACATTCCTAGTCTTTCTTTGATTTATAACCTTTACATATATGATAAGATTTGCAGTTTTTAGTAAGCAGTTGGAGGCATCAAATCGGGGTAGCTCGACGATATCTCAGTAGCAACTCGGATTTTGATGAATCTCCTTTTACGTAAGGTGATACAGTCCTGCTCCTCCTTTGATTTATAACTTAAACATAAAGATTTATAGTTCTTAGTAAGTAGGCGCCATAAAATTAAGCGCAGTGCAACACTATGTCAGCAACAAGTCAGACTTTAATGAATCTCCTTTCAGGTTAAATATAATACATTCCTTCTCCTCCTTTGGTTTCGAAACATAAGATTTGTAGTTCCTAGTAAATGGAAGGCTTCATCAAATCTCAGCAGCAACTTGGACTTCAATGAATCTCCTTTTAAGTAAGGTAATACATTAATGCTCCTTTGATTTTAAGTTTCTGATTAGTCAATTTTGTATCTTCTTATCTATTTATATGTTAATTTTTATATAATAAATTATAATGACAAGATTATTTGATTAAGGTTTAAATGTAAAAGTAGACTGATAGGTTATCAATATTGTGGTCCTAGAATATAGAATGCTATAAGGTTGATTGGGTTTTACAAAGGATATACATAAGTTTACAATATTAAACATGTATTTCTCAAGACTAATATGTTATTAATATTGTAGGCTTAGAACATATAATGCTATAATGTTGATTGGGTTTTACGAAAGATATACATAAGTTTGCAATACTAAAATTGTGACTGTCATGCCTTTAAATTTTAAGACAATGGTAACGATAAATGACATCACAATTATACAAGTTAAGAATCAACAAGATGAAGAAAGAGTCTTGAAACAATTAAAGAGAGTCTTAAAACAATTAAGTCGCATAAAGATTAGCTCGATATGTGTTATCCTTATGAAAGCATGGAACCCTTTTGAAGCCTCTGTTCATAGTATTAACGACTGTTGCCCAAAGCTAATAAATGAATTACTAAAAATTACTCTAACAAAAATTAAATGCAAATACTAATAAATGGACAGAAAGCGATAGAAATAGGGAAACAATCACACAATAAATGCTCATGAGATTTATATTGGTTCAATATGTCCAGACCTATGTCCAGTCTTCAAGAAACCACTTGAAATTTCTACTAACAGCAAGGTACCAACCCCTTGCAAGTTACATATGACAACCTTATGCAACTGTAGGCCCTCTCTTCAACAAGAAGAGCAACAACCTCCTACTTCCAGTGGGCCTTTCTTCTACAACTCAGAAGAGGAAACAAGGCAAATGTAGAATACATAAAGTGCCTAAGAAATAAGCAAGTGTTCACAAAGAACACATCACAAATCAAGACAGAAAATAAACAACTATGTTGCACAGGTCTTGATCTGAAGAAAATCTCGAAGAGCTTCTTGTTAGAATGAAAAGGCATAACTCTTGAGATCTTCAAGCTCTTTCTCTCAACAGGCTAGGCGTGTTTGCTCTTGCTCAGACTGGGGTGTGTGTATCTCTTGTGTGTCTATGTTCTATGTTTGTCTATTCTCTGGTGAACGGTTTCTACTTATATCCTTCTTCAAATTAATCTGCTAGATTGATTTACTTGAAGAAGACTTCTTCCTGCCTATATCTAACGTTCAAAATCTTAAGAGAGAAGTTGGAGAGAGAGCATGGCAGATCTGCTACGTTGGAGGACTCGAGGTAGTATGAATTGATGCATGGAAGTTTCCTTAGGTACAAATCCTGTACTATCAGGTTAGACCTGCAAAAACTGCAAACACTAAAAAAGGTAAGATTGTTTTTTTCCTGCCATTGTGTCAGTTTCTAGAAGAAGTCTATGATAATACAAGGTGCATAGAAACTCTAACAAATATATCATATAATGATATGGCAGAGATCTCAGTCAAAAAGTATATATAAAATATAACTTGAGAGTATCGGATAATTTAAATTGAATTCAATTAAGGAATTTCGCTAGCCGAAGTTACAAGATAATCAGAATAGCAAATCTTTAATATAAATAATAAACGAACACTAATCGAAGTGAGACTTTGGCCACTTAATCGAAGTCAATAAGTGAGTGTTAGTCTGACTTACAAATAGACTGTTAATCGATATATGTGGCTCTCACTCAGATTAGAGAAATGACTTGACTTAAAACGCAGGAGGAATAGTTAATTGAAGTGATAATTAAAGTGTTATACGAAGTCTTAACAGATACGGTGAAACTTGAGTGCAATCTCTCGTTATTTGAAGTCTCAATTTTTCATTAGTTGCAGTGAGACTTATGATCAGTAATCAAAGAGACATTGTTAATCGAAGTAAAGTTGCAACCGTTAATCGAAGTGAAACTTACAACGTTACTCCAAGTGAAGTCTGAGAGCGAAACTTCGATTAGCGTTATAACAATAATCGAAAGGATATCTAAAAACGCTAATCGAAATGAGACTAAAACTTTGTTTCGATTAAGACACAAAAAGTAACTCTAAGTTGAGTTTCGATTAACGTTATCAAGGTAATCTAAGTGGTTGGTCAAATATTAATCGAAGTCAGACTTGGACGGATTCGAAGTGAACACTATAAATAGTAATCGAATGTGACTATAAAATGTTAATCGATAGAGAACTTAAAACGCTATTCTATGGAAGTTTGACATAGATTTTGTAAGGACTGAGGTTTCGGGCTCAGTTTTCGGGTCGGTTTCGGGCCGGATCCCCTGGTTTGGACGCTGAGGGGTCTTGAGAGTTTCTTCTGAATGACGTCTACACTGCACGACGCCTTTCAAACGGCGTCTTGCTAGGTGGACGCCATTTAGGTCTGTTGCTGTTGTGCCACGTGGGCGGGTTTCGGGCCGCGAGAGTACGGCCCCTGTCTTGTCGTCTGAAAGGCGTCTGTGATGCACGACGTCATTCAGACTGCGACCCTGAGATGTCAGTGTACGGTGCCGGTCTTGTCGTCTGAACGGCGTCAGTGGTGGACGACGCGTTTCAGAGCTTCTGTCAGTACGGCCCGTCCTGTCATCTGATAGGCGTCTGTCTCGGTCGACGCATTTTACCCTGGTTCGGATTGACCCCGCGAGCCTTCCTTTCTTTCCCTCATTCTCACCCTCTCACTCTCTCTCCTCCCCCTCTCCGCCTCCTCCGACCCCTCTCTTCCCCTTTCCCTTCCTCTTCTTCCTCTTCCACCACTCCAACACCTCTCTACCTCTCACCACTACCACCACCACTTCCTTCGCGACGTTCCATTCTCCGGACGGCGGCCGACGTCCCGGCGGAGTGGCGACGTCATCGGGGGTACCGGCGGCGGTCTGCGGTGCGGCGGTTCGGCGGCACGGAGCCAGGAGGAGTTCAAGAACCGGTAGGGGGACGAACCTTGTATGAATTATAGTCGTTTCATCCGTAGTTTCCATGTGGAGCATGATGTGTTTGGGGTAGAATGAGCATGTTTAGGGGGTTTAATTGGGGTTTCTATGCATGAGGATTTATGGGCTTCAAATGGTGATTCGATTTCCTTCTCCGTTTTGCCCCTTTTGGGCGTTATGGCTCGGAATTGGGGGTGAAAGGGAGCCTTCCGGAAGAGAGCAAAACTTGATTTCTGGCGCTAAAAGACGTCGTGCCTGAACGACGCCATTTAGAATGGCGACGAGCCAACACGACGCCATTTAGGCAGAAATCGCCCGATTAAGGTTTCTGCAAGTTTCGGATTATGGTGTAAATGGCGTCTGAGGACACCGACGCCTTTTAAAGGGCGGCTTCCCAAGACGACGCGTTTCAAGAGAATCAACCGTTGCCTGTCCCTATTCTCGGTCGCTAATAGGCGACGAGGGATAGCGACGCGTTTTAAAAGGCGGCTACCTGTAGCGACGCCTTTTAGGCCATATTCTGAGGCCGGGATTTCATGAACCAATTTAGGATGCTTGAATGGCGTCGGCCTTGGGCGACGCAATTCAAGACATAATCTTACTAATACATGCCAGTAAAATGTGTTTACACTGCTAGATAGTTGGTTAAATGCATGCTTTAAATACACTCGATGATGATGGATTCTTGGTGACCGGATCACACTGCGTTGTGTGTTGTGCGACCGCGGACTTCTCACGTGACCGGATCGCACTGTGTCGGGTTTTGTGTTACTGTGGACTTAGAGTGACAGTTGTAGCGCTTTATCACCCTGTGCTGGTGTGGGTGGAGCACAGCGCCGGTGGGGGCGTGGGCGGGGTGACGCCTAGTGAGAGAGGGTCACCTGGTGAACCCCGGGGTTAGCTAGTACCGGTGTGGGTGTGGTACCTTTGGAGTGTCACTCGTGCTGGGGGAAGGAGTAACCACCTGAGCCAGTTGGGCCGGAGTAGCCAGCGTGCTATCCGAGGGGTTACTGTTTGGTCTCAGCGGGTCGGTGTTTCCCACTTTCGGTTGTGTGGTGGGTGTTTCCCACTTTGGGAGGCGTGGTTGGCGTGGTTTGCCGGGACGCGAGTTGTAGGCTCCTTGATAGAATGATTCTAGAGATATGCATGTTACATTTCGAATGCATGTGGTTCATATCGAGATTTAGGAGTAGTGTGTTACAGCTTTACTTGCCTTAATCACATGTATCTTTGTTATTGCATTGTGGGTGTGTGAGTGGGAGGCGGGGGATCGGATGATCCCTACTGAGCCCAATTCTAGTGTGGCTCACTCCCTGTAGTTTCAGGTGAGGACCTCGTGGCGGCGAGTGGTGTTTTCCTTGGTGTGCGGACCAACAGTTATCTCAGTTCCGAGGTATGCCCCGACGTTGTTGTACTTTGTTGCTGCCTGTACTTATTTAATTTCTTGGGCTATGTAATTATTGTTGGACTGTGTACGGACATTATTAATTTACTTCCTGCGCACTGTAATTCCTTGTAGTCCGTGTGAATGTTATATTCAACCTTGTTTAACGCTTACTCCTCCAGATGTGTGTATAAGATCCGGGTGTGAGACCGTTGGATAATGATTCGACACCCATTTAGTGATCGGGTCTCCGATCATAGGGTGGCGGGTCGTTACAATTGGTATCAGAGCTCAGTCTGGTCGAGTATGTGGTAAAGTGGGTTAGATATCGTAGTCCAACAATAAGTACGAGTCTGTACAGGCGATGGCTGCTGGTGTAGATTGATAGGTTTTGACGTGTTTGTGTTGATTTTTGCATTCGTGGGGTAGTGATGGCGCCGAGGAGGAGAGTTCCGTTGGCTCGTGGTACAAGAGCAGACGGTGGTGAGGGACCCAATTCCCAAGTTGACCTGTCCTCGGTATTGGAGCAGTTCTTGAAGTTGGAGACCCCTTCTACCACGGGTCGACCAGTCCCAGACGAGGCAGCTCGTTGGATTAAGGAAGTGGAGAAGGCATTTGATGTTCTTGAATGTGCTGAGAGTGACAAGACCTTGTTGGCAACCTACTTGTTGAAGGACAATGCATACGAGTGGTGGGTTACCATCAAGAGAATGATGTTTGCAGATAGATCCTTGAGAGAGATCCCTTGGGAAGTGTTTGTGAGAGAGTTCAGTGGACAGTACTTTCCGAGGCTCGTTCGGAAGACTAAAGAAAGGAAGTTTATGGAATTGGTGCAGAATGACATGTCAGTTCTAGAATATCAGATGAAGTTTGTGGCTTTTGGAAGATTCGTTCCACACTTATCTGAGCATGAGAGATATAGAACAGAGAGATTTATAGATGGACTCCGGTATGATCTGAGGACAATGGTGGCACCTTAGTGTTGTAGAGATCTGGCGTCAGCGGTTCGATGCGCGGCAGCGGTGGAGACTCAATTTCAGCAAATGGCGAAAGAGTTGGAGCGATCGGCACGAGGGAAGCAGCAAGGCAAGAGCAAATCAACGGTCCTTTCGTCAGGCGGTTCGAGTTCCTTTGAGTTCGGGTCCCTAGAGACGTCACGTGATGAAGATGAGGACGGTTCGGCTCAGCAGATGCAGACTGTGGCTAGCAGGCAACAGGGAACGAGACGGGATGCGGCAGATCTTTGTCCCCGTTGTAGTAGGTATCATGGCAATCGGATATGTCCATTGGTCACTGGTAGCTGTTTTGGCTGTGGCAGGAAGGGACATCTTGCGAGGAACTGTCCCCAGAAGAATAAGACAAGTCAGGAGCCGAGTGGTCAGTAGGAGCCCGGTACCTTATGTGGTGTTATGTGTTCTTTCAGTGGAGATCCGAGATGCAAGGCTAGATGAGCACTCTTATCTTATCTTATTAGGTAGTAGTTGTGAACTCTTATGGCACTCTTTATGTATTTTTGGGTCATGGTGGTGATTCGTTATTGTAATGTGTACTTTGTAAGGTTATTATATAATGATGTTGGTCTATCAATTTTGGCGGAATTGTGGAACATAATTAATTTAGTATTGATTTAATTGACCGATTATGTGTGGGGAGTCCCGTGTAAGAGTGTGATCGGTGAGGGCATTAGTAGAATTTTACCGACGGTTGGTCCAGGGGTTTTCTTCGATAGCGACCCCCCTTGTTGAGGTTGACTCGTAGGGGAGTTCGTTTCATGTGGACCGAGGAGTGTGAGCGGAGTTTCATTAAGTTGAAGACTCGCCTCATTTTGGCTCCAGTGTTGGTACTTTTATCAAGTTCCGGTGGATTTGTGGGGTATTCATATACATCACATCGAGGTTTGGGTGTGTTTCTGATGCAACTTGGTAAGATTGTGGCCTATAGGCAGTTGAAGAAGCATGAGGAGAGCTATCCATTCATGACTTAGAGTTGGCAGCTGTGGAATTTGCACTATAGATCCAGAGGCATTGTTCAGATGGCCGTGTCAATTCTCTGTGATTTGGTCTGAGATTGGCAAGAGGCAGTTAGCATGATCAGGGTTGGTATAGCAGTGTGCTGAAGTTGCCAGAGTAGTGCAGTGGAATTTAATTATAAATCGGGCAGACAGAAGAGTTGTGCTATCATCGGTAGGAGACCGATTGAGTTTGACATTGGGGACCACGTGTTTCTCCAAGTCTCGCCCTCTAAGGGTGTGATGAGATTTGGGAAGCAAGGTAAGCTAGGTCCGCGACGTGCTGGGCCTTTTCCCGTTCTTTCTCAAATTGGGGAAGCGGCATACCAGCTAGCCTTGCCGTCCAATCTTGCAGAGGTGCACGATGTGTTCCATATTTCGTTGCTGAGGAATGTTCAGGATCCACCCCAGGTGTTAGAATTGTCAGAACTGGAAGTTGCTGAGGACTTGTCCTTTCCAGAGTGTCTAGTGCGTATTGAGAATCACAAGTGACAGGTCCTCCGGAACAAGGTTGTACCTTTGGATTAAGTGATTTGACAGTATCGCTCCGGGAGCGAGGCAATTTGGGAGCACGGAATTGAGATGCGGGAACAATTCTCTACCTTTTCTGGTAAGTTCTCCTGTGAGTTGGTAGTGGTTATATTTTGCCCTCGTTACTTGTAGCAGGCAATTTCGGCGACGAAATTCTTTTAAGGGGGGGAGAATGTAAGGACTGAGGTTTCGGGCTAAGTTTTCGGGTCGGTTTCGGGCCGGATCCCCTGGTTTGGACCTTGAGGGGTCTTGAGAGTTTCTTCTGAATGACGTCTACACTGCACGACAAGGAATTCCGGATCGGATCGGGTCCCCGAATCGGGACCCGCCGATCCCGATCCGACTCGGATCGGATCGGCCGAGTCGGCCGATCCAGATGAAGTCTGGCCAGTCCGACTCGGCCAGATTAAAAAATAATAAAAAATTAAAAACAAATCAGAAAAAATCAGAAAAAAATAAAAATAAAATCAGAAAAAATTACATACATATTATTCAATTGATGTACAATAAGAATGAATGCAATTCATGTACATCCATAAAAAACCCTAAACCCTAAAACCCTAAAACCGTAAACCCTAAAACCCTAAAACCCTAAACCCTAAACCCTAAACCCTAAAACCCTAAACCCTTAACCTTTAACCCTTAACCCTTAACCCTTAACCCTTAACCCTTAACCCTAAACCCTAAACCCTAAACCCTAAACCCTAAACCCTTAACCCTTAACCCTTAACCCTTAACCCTTAAACCTTTAAACCCTTAAACCCTAAACCCTAAAACCCTAAAACCCTAAACCCTAAACCCTTAACCCTTAACCCTAAAACCCTAAAACCTAAACCCTAAACCCTTAACCCTTAACCCTAAAACCCTAAACCCTAAACCCTAAAACCCTAAACCCCTAAACCCTTAAACCTTAAGGGGGGGACCGAAATCGGCCCGAACTGGACCAGATCGGGTCCGGACCGGCCGATCTGGCCAGTCCGGCCCCGATCTGGTCCGGTTCGGGCCGATTTCGGCCGTTTTTTTTTTTTCTTTTCAAATCGGTGGGGGGGAACAGTGAAATCCCCCCCGAATCGGATCGGAACCCGCCGATCCCGATCCGAATCGGCCGATTCGGATCGGAATCGCCCGATTCCGCAATCCATGCTGCACGACGCCTTTCAAACGGCGTCTTGCTAGGTGGACGCCATTTAGGTCTATTGCTGTTGTGCCACGTGGGCGGATTTCGGGCCGTGAGAGTACGGCCCCTGTCTTGTCGTCTGAAAGGCGTCTGTGATGGATGACGCCATTCGGACTGCGACCTTGAGATGTCAGTGTACGGTGCCGGTCTTGTCGTCTGAACGGCGTCAGTGGTGGACGACACGTTTCAGAGCTTCTGTCAGTACGGCCCGTCTTGTCATCTGATAGGCGTTTGTCTCGGTCGACGTGTTTTACCCTCTTTCAGATTGACCTTGGAGCCTTCCTTTCTTTCCCTCATTCTCACCCTCTTACACTCTCTCCTCCCCCTCTCCGCCTCCTCCGACCCCTCTCTTCCCCTTTCCCTTCCTCTTCTTCCTCTTCCACCACTCCAACACCTCTCTACCTCTCACCACTACCACCACCACTTCCTTCGCGACGTTCGATTCTCCGGACGGCGGCCGACGTCCCGACGGAGTGGCGACGTCCTCTGAGGTACCGGCGGCAGTCTGCAGTGCGGCGGTTCGGCGGCACGGAGCCAGGAGGAGTTCAAGAACCGGTAGGGGGACGAACCTTGTATGAATTATAGTCGTTTCATCCGTAGTTTCCATGTGGAGCATGATGTGTTTGGGGTAGAATGAGCATGTTTAGGGGGTTTAATGGGGGTTTCTATGCATGAGGATTTATGGGATTCAAATGGTGATTCGATTTCCTTCTCCGTTTTCCCCCTTTTGGGCGTTATGGGTCGGAATTGGGGGTGAAAGGGAGCCCTCGGGCAGAGAGCAGAACCTGATTTCTGGCGCTAAAAGACGTCGTGCCTGAACGACACCATTTAGAATGGCGACGAGCCAGTACGACGCCATTTAGGCAGAAATCGCCCGATTAAGGTTTCTGCAAGTTTCGAATTATGGTGTGAATGGCGTCTGAGGACACCGACGCCTTTTAAAAGGTGGCTTCCTAGGACGACGCGTTTCAAGAGAATCAACCGTTGCCTGTCCCTATTCTCGGTCGCTAATAGGCGACGAGGGATAGCGACGCGTTTTAAAAGGCGGCTACCTGTGGCGACGCCTTTTAGGCCATATTCTGAGGCCGGGATTTCATGAACCAGTTTAGGATGCTTGAATGGCGTCGGCCTTGGGCGACGCGATTCAAGACAGAATCTCACTAATCCATGCCAGTAAAATGTGTTTACACTGCTAGATAGTTGGTTAAATGCATGCTTTAAATACACTCGATGATGATGGATTCTTGGTGACCGGATCACACTGCGTTGTGTGTCGTGCGACCGCGGACTTCTCACGTGACCGGATCGCACTGTGCCGGGTTTTGTGTTACTGTGGACTTATAGTGACAGTTGTAGCGCTTTATCACCCTGTGCTGGTGTGGGTGGAGCATAGCGCCGGTGGGGGCGTGGGCGGGGTGACGCCTAGTGAGAGAGGGTCACCTGGTGAACCCCGGGGTTAGCTAGTACCGGTGTGGGTATGGTACCTTTGGAGTGTCACTCGTGCTGGGAGAAGGAGTAACCACCTGAGCTAGTTGGGCCGGAGTAGCCAGCGTGCTATCCGAGGGGTTACTGTTTGGTCTCAGCGGGTCGGTGTTTCCCACTTTCGGTTGTGTGGTCGGTGTTTCCCACTTTCGGTTGTGTGGTCGGTGTTTCCCACTTTGGGAGGCGTGGTTGGCGTGTTTTGCCGAGACGCGAGTTGTAGGCTCCTTGATAGAATGATTCTAGAGATATGCATGTTACATTTCGAATGCATGTGGTTCATATCGAGATTTAGGAGTAGTGTGTTACAGCTTTACTTGCCTTAATCACCTGTATCTTTGTTATTGCAATTGTCGGTGTGTGAGTGGGAGGCGGGGGATCGGATGATCCCTATCATTTGGTGGTTGATCCTTTATGTCACACTTTAAGCCCTCTCGAGAGAGAGGAATAAATGAATATTCAAGAAAGAAGCTTAGAACTCAAAGAGAATTGTAGTTTTTGTGTATGAGAAAGTTAGGGAGTGGGTGAAAACCTTTTGTGCAGAAAACTTAAGTCTCCTCTTCTTTTTTTGCCCTTTTGGGCTAATTGTTAGGGCTACACCATCTTGGTGTGTTGTTTGTTTCCCACATGTAGAGGGGTTTCTTTTTGTATTTCCACGGTGTAAATTTTTTGTATCATTCACTCTTATTTAATGCAATATAGTGGTACCATCCACTTAAAAAAAGATAAATAGTTTTTCAAAGAATCTTAAATTGGGCTGAAAAGGGTTTGAACCCTCTTGAATGGGCTTAAACCTGCCTAAACCAACCATTAACAAACTTAAAAACTTTGAACTGACCTAAGAATTGGCTTAGAGTTTTTTTTTTTAATATACATTTTTAACTTTTTAATTTTTAATGGTTATTTCTCATTTACTGTGTTATATTTTTCACTTAATATCAATAGTATAATCAATTTGTATATGTTAGAATTGACTGGTTCGGGCTTGAACCGACCTGAACGTGAACTAGAATTAGAACAGGCGTTGCTTAATTCCGGTTCCTTGTTAAAGGGAAAGAGAGAGACTGGTTGTTAGAGGGTGTGGTTCTGTGGAGTGGGCGGTGGCATCCAGAGGGAGAGAGAATATATGAGAGAGTAGTTGCTGGATGGTGTGGTCTTGTGGATTTGGCAGTGGTAGCAACCTATCCTTTTTTGTGTGTGTGTGTGTGAGAGAGAGAGAGAGAGAGAGAGTAGTTGCTGGAGGGTGTAGTTCTGTGGATTTGGCATTGGCACACTAAGAGAGCGAGTGAGGGAGGGACTAGTTGATCTTAACGTAATTTGGTTTATTCGGGTTGGTTTGGTTTATGAACAAGAGAAACCAAACCAAACCAAATTTCTTAATTCGGTTTGGTTTCAAACCAAATCGAAACTTTTAGAAGTTCAAACCAAACCAAATTGGCCGGTTCAGTTTGATTTTTCGGTTTAGATCGAATAGTGAACAGCCCTGGTTGCATTTAGTTGTTGAGAGCATCTGCTATGTTTGCTATACAGTCTTGGACTGGTCCCCTTCGCATGACCTAGAAAGAAAGAGGTATGTGCTACTATAAGGTGCCTCTAAACTCCTCCCTAAGGACACTGTTGCATTGCCATGGGAGCGGGGTAGCCTCAACTTCCATAGGTCCTTGGTTCGACCTCCTAATGAGAACTAAGGTCCTTGCATAGGCGTCTCATCCTTAAGACTTGCTTTCTCTGTATGGAGTGCTTTATTGTTCTTCAAGTTCAAGGAGACCCTTTGGCATGGATCTTTGTTTATTCCTACTGAAGAAGTGTTGATCGGAGGTTTAGTTCAACTGCTTGTACAAGGAAGAATAAAACCATACAATGTGGCCGGCCTCCTTTTCTTCTCATCACATCACAAGGGTGAGGCTCCGCGTGAGGCTTGTACTACAGAGTAAGTTTGGTTGTCTTTCCACTGATTGAATAAAAAAAAATCTAAAAAGAAGTTTGGGAGATACTGAATTAAATATAATTGCTCTCACTGACATCATCTATGAGAAGGTGATGTCTCCTTTACTATTCCAACCTCAAAAGCTAATTTTATCCAACAAGTATCGTGGTGACACCATAGAAAAGATGGGGATATAATAGCGAATTGGGTATAATACGAACATACAAGGGATACACTTCCTAATCCATCAAGTCCAAGTATCACTAAACCCCGTATAGGAGAGAACCTCTAATAAACACTTCTAGCTACCCTATCATAAGCCTTTTCAAATTCCAACTTCAACAAGAAGCCACTTCTGTGATGCAGCTTCATAGAATGCAACACCTTATAAGCAATAAGAAAATTATCTTAGTTGAATCTATCCTTGACAAAAGCTCCTTGGTTCTCACTAATTATCTTAGTGTTTGGACATGCACCTAGAATCTCTCCTATCAGATTTTTACTTGTTGGTTTTTATTTTATGTGGATAAATATAGGTCGATTTTATTTATTTTATTTCTTGGATTATGAGAGCTTGGTATTAGCCCTCAGGGAGTTCGAGACTTCGGATCAGGCGAAGATCCGAGTATATGACCTCTCTCTACTGACCTGGTCAATGTTAATTATGTCGAGCAATCACTTGACAATCTTTGATTAACTGTCCACATGATGCCCTTAAACAAGTTGTACTACCATACGATGCGCATACATATGAAGGCAACTTTTAGGTTAAGCCCTTGGCCTCGCCCAAGTTTATGATGGGTTTATGATGGGTGGGGGACTTTTAAAAGGTTTTGGATTGGTTCACAGTTATCTGGATTGATTCCAAGTATTTTAGACCCATAAGGGTATTTATGTAATTATGTTAAGTTGGAGGACACAGGGTTATTATGGTCACCTTTGTGTTTGAGATAAGTTTTAACGGTTTAAGAAGGCTTGAAAACCTTAGGAGGCATTTTAAAGTTATTTTAAGTGTGTTTGGGTTGCAGGGGTATTTTGGTAATTTTAGGTTAATGTGGGTTTTATGGGTATTTATTATGTTTTGAGTTATTTGACATTTTATAATTTTTTTCTTAGAATTTTAATGCTTTTTAGTGTATTTGGGGTATTTTGGTAATTTTGCTCATTTTTAGGGTTTTTAGGGCATGCAGGATATGCTGGATGATTTTTATATTTTTCTAGTATTTGTCTATGATTTTTACAGATTTTATCATAAAATGGATGTTTTGGCCCTTTTTTTTAAGTTTTTGGGGGTATTTAAGGAATGTTGGGGGCTTTTTATATTTTCTGGATTCTTTTCTGATTTTTTAAGATTTTTATGGGTTGAGAGGCATTTTAGTCGTTAAGCATCAATTCTGTAGTTAGATGGGTTATTAAAAGAGTATAATGATGTTCATGTATTTTAAACATATTAAGTGTATGTGATTTAAGTTATAGTTTATAAGAGTATTTTTTTGTTGTATTAATTAGGCTTTAGGTATATTGTAGGACTTAATTAGATTTTAGGGGAGCGGCCAAAGGCCTTTATGTCATTAGGTATATAATTAATTAGGCATATGGTTAATTAAGCATGACTAGTTACATGTATGTATAATTAATTAGATATGGGATTACACTTACACACACAATCAACATATATACATACATTGAGTATAAGAGCAACACAGGCAACATTTCATTAAAAATTCGACAGAATAACAGCTTATGTAATGTCATATTTACAACAAAATTTCTGTCGAATATTCCCTTAAGATAACCTTAAAAGGAAACCCAAAAGAGACTCCTCTTCGCGCACTTGAACCTGTGCGAAGCACTAAGATTGTGTCTTCAAAATGGCAGAGTTTCTCCTTTAGAAATTTTGGGCCAAGCGGGCATGTCCTTTCTGTAACGCCCCGCTGACCCGGTTCAGTCATGCTGGCTTACTTCGAACTAGCGAGCGCGCCACAGTGGGAACAACCCAAACATATACTTACTCGAGAGCGAGCACATACATACATCCATAACACCATAAATCAACCATCATAACCATAAATTTATCCACTAATAACAAATAACGTGAATTACAATACTTGTCCAGAATCTTTAAACATATTCATACATTACATCAAGTAAGTAGTAATTCAATCTTCAAGCTCTAAATCTCTTAGTCCCATAGTTTAACCTGTACTTCTCTTTGCTTGAAAAATGTTAGGGAGCAAGGGTTAGTCTCATCCGACTTAGCAAGCATATAATACCACTACATGACTTATCATATATAAACATAAAAAGAAATATGATAATACCATATAATCATGTCATGATAATATAATATAGCAAACTTCATCTAATATAGGGATCATGGCAAATCATGGCATGGTCGAAAGATTCTGGCGTAGCATGGCATGGCGTGAGTATAAACATAAAGATCATAGCATGGCATCATGGCGTTGATCATGCATAGCATCATGGCATGGTTTGACTTGATTATGGCATAACATCATGGCATGGCATGAGTACAAGCATAATAGGGGCATGACATAGCATCATGGCATGGTTAAAAGATCAAGGTATAGCATAAAGTTATAGATATATAACATACGAACCGTATGAATCTTTCCACTTATTTAACGGACATGCATCCAAACCACAACATGAGGAGGTTTAACATGACGTGCAACCAGTGGTAAGGCAAATGCCCACTGGCGCTTCCACTGCGCAACAAGGGGACCCACCCGTCCCACCTGGACCAGGAGAACCGTAGCCAGGATTTTACCCATTTGCCTCGAGTTGCGTCTTTTAACTTAATGTTTGCCTCACAAGGATGCTTGTATGATTCGGACGCGTGGAGTCCTAAGGTAGCACTGTCCGTAAGCATGTTTGATTTTAACATGGGAGACTTACAGAATGGGATTTAGGTATGGGTTGGGTATCCATTTAAGCTCTTATGTCATTTCG
The DNA here is from genome assembly GCA_030544215.1 of Zantedeschia hybrid cultivar. Classification (NCBI taxonomy): domain Eukaryota; kingdom Viridiplantae; phylum Streptophyta; class Magnoliopsida; order Alismatales; family Araceae; genus Zantedeschia; species Zantedeschia hybrid cultivar. The sequence continues at coordinate 41,020,745 of JARZZO010000002.1, read as the reverse complement.
ACAGCATATCAGCTTAGTAGCATCTACTTAAATTTGTAGGAAAATGCATGTTTGAAAACAGGCCATTTGTGATAGGAAAATAACCATGGAGACAAGACCATGTACTTGCCTTTAAACAAAAGCTCACTTGGACACGGCAAGAACCTCTTCCTCCTACACGTGCAAAGAACCCCGCGAGCAGCTCCCGTTCTCGCTCTAAATCTCTCTTTCTCTCTTTCTCTCTCTCTCTCACTCTCTCCTTGGCATGGTGGAGGAGAAGGAGGAGGGATGGGGAGAAATGGGAGGATCACCCTCCTATTTATAGGAGATGGGCTAGCTTAAGATTGGGACAAGTGTCCCTTTTAAGATAAGGATTATCTAGATTAGGACAAGTGTCCCTACTTGGATTTGGGACATGTGTCTCTCTAGGATAAGGATCACCTGGATTGGGACAAATGTCCCTACTTGGATTGGTAACACGTGTCCCTTTCTTAGGGACTAAGTACTGTTATCCTTTATCATTTACCAGTATCTTTACTTAAGGGCTAACAAACCTTACCAGTTTCCTTTATCCTTTAGCAGTATCTTCTATCCTTATCCTTTATCCATAACCTATACTTTTACAATTTAGTCATATATTTCTTTATAATTGCATTTATACCCTCATTCAGTAGTTCGTCACCGATCTTAACCCCTTTTTAGCGATTTGAGGTCACATCTAGAGACCTTAAAATATACTTAAGACCTTCTAAAAATCATCAATCACATTATTATCCTCAAACTTTTCATAATTGCATTTACACTTTTTGAGAATTTACAAATATACCCTTTTTATAATTATGTATATGTTGGCATGTAACTATAATTTTGTAGGTCCTTACACATTCGTCTTCCCCTATAGGGGCATTTATAGGGTTCTTAGAAGCCCAACAGTAGGGGCCACCGACACCCCCACTAGCTAGGGAGCCAGGGGGGGGGGGCACCAGTTGGCAAACCGGTGGAAGGTGCCACCGGTTGTAAGAACCGGTTGCCACCCATACCCTCTTCTCCTTCTTTGCTTTTTCTTCCTCTTATTTTTTTAGGGAGGGCCTCATTTGATCTCCCTCTCTCCTCTCTCTTTTACTCATATGGGAAAAGGGGTTCCCTAATGACTGGCCATTAAGTGCTCCATTAGTGGAGAATTCACTATCATGGGGATCCCAAATAGGCAATAAAACCCCATTAACAAAGGCCTTAAAAGGCCACTAACTCCTCCGTCTCTCCCTAATTTTGAATTGTAAATGGGGAGAGAGGAGAGGAGGGACCCCACTAGTTTCCCTCTTTTTTTCTATTGTGGCTTCCACTTGGGCTGCCTTTTTCTCAATTTTTAGGATCCATTGCACTGCATATTGGGTCCTTCTTGGACTGGTTTGGGGCTGTGCATCTAAGCCCACTTGGAGTGGGTATTTGGGGGCCCCTTCCATCTTTTATTGGGACACCATTGAGCTGCCCTTGGGCCCCTATTAGAGGCATATTGGGCTGCAAATCAGTCCCATTTTTTGGAGCTTATTGGGTGGGCAAGCAGGCCCACTTCCTGAGGTGTATGGGGCTGCAAACTAGCCCATTTTCTATGGCGTATTGGGCTACAAATTGGGCCCATTTGGGAGGTATATTGGGCTGTCTATTAGGCCCACCTTGGAAGTATATTTGGCTGCTTTGGACAACATGGAGGTCTCGCGGGGTTATTTTGGACAGCATATTGGAGCCTCATGGGAATCTCCATATTGAGGTATAACCTTTTGTCTCTTTCTTCTCTTATGTATGCATGCACATGATCCATGATTGCATGTATATTGCATGACTGCTTGCACGTGCATGTGAAATATCTTTGTCATGCATGGAGCTATTTTTAGGGTCAAGACCTAGCTGCCACCTTCTCAAGTCTGAAGGCCAATGATTTAGTAATTATCTTGTAAACACCAATCAACAAGTTGATTGGCCTATAATCTGCTAAGCAATCTATCCCTTCTTTCTTGGGAATAAGAGCAATGAAAGTTTTGTTGATGCACCTGAGATGCACCCAGCCCTCTTGAAAATCAACTACCACTTGAAGGATATATTCCTTTACAATGTCCCAATAGTACTGGAGGAAAACAAGGGGAAAACTATCAAGCCTAGGAGAACACCACCCTCCTAATCTCCTCCTCTATGAACGGACTAGATAAGATATCTCTCTCCTCGATAGAAATAGAGGGGAGAAGATCCTTTGTAATGGAAGGCCTCTAAGCATGGAAGGTAGGATCAGCATGGATTGGATCGGCCGATCCGGTCGATTTTGACCTGAGCTGATCCGATCATGTGCCCTGATCCACTGGTCTGAGCTGAGATTGTCTGGGTCGGTCAAGGATCGGACCAATTTTTTTAAAATAAATTTAAAAAATAAATTGGGACAATCTAGATCAGCTCAGGATCGATTTGGATCAGATCAGATCAGCCAATTTGATCAGTTTGGATCTGGCCGATCTATGCCCGATCCCTGATTCTTCCTACCTTGCTTGAAAGAGTCCTCCGAGAAGAGCATAGAATAGAAGTCATGAACATGCTCCCTTAGCTGAGAATCTCCTGAATACATGTGGACTCCATCTCTGAGCACCCTAAGCTAATTCATTCTTCTGTTGCCTATAAGCCACTCGTTGTAAGTAGGTTGTATTCTTGTCCCCCTCTTTAATCAACCTCTT